>CM053561.1:71415794-71531107 GCA_028646485.1 Cryptoprocta ferox | reverse complement strand
TTCCCCCAGGTGGGACACGGGTGACCTTCCTCAGGCACTCCCGGCTGCCCAAGGACAAAGGAAAGGGGAAAAACAAATGGTTAGCAGATAGGGCTCACAGTCCTGCAGGACCTGAGTCTCCATCTATTTACAAATATCTTAGTAAATCACAAGAAAAGGCATTCTTATCAATAGCCGCATCTCCTGAAACCCATATGTTGTTTTCTGGAGCCCCAACATCATGCCTCCATAGTGAGGTGGGGAACAAAGGCGGAAGGAAATGGTGATAGAACTCAATTTCCTTCTAACCTGCAGCCCATTGACCAATACTTGAGGCTGGCAGAGTAAAACATTTCTCCAGGGACTCCCTACTGTCTTAATGGTAATGCTTTGCTACAGGGAAAACAACCTTAGCTTGACAATAGCGAGGCCTCCTGGATCCTGGGAGTCTTCTTTAGCATATGAAAATCTCACTGGAAACTTCCCCTGGACTTTACCTCCCTGCAACTCCATAGCAAATAACCAGCCTCTCCTTGTGGTCCCTGGGCAGCTTTTCCTGCCCACAGGTCCTGTCCCCGTGCTTTAATACAATCACCTTTTTGCACCAAAGACTTCAAGAATTTTCTTGGCCATCGGCTCCAGACCCCACAAACCCCACTATCACCCCAATAACCTCATCAATATCTAACTTGTCATGAGGTCTGGAAAAGAGAGCAGCACCTGGGGATACTGAGTTCATCTGAAGAAACCATCCTCTTCTGTTTCCTTGCAGAACTCAGCAGAGAGTAAGAAGGAAATTGGCTCCAATATCACCCTAGAGGAAAATGCCCCATGAGGAAACAGCATTCTTAGAACAGGATAATTTGAGGAAGGTTTACATACAAAGGCACTACTTACGAAGGTGTGACTCAAGCAACAAAAAGGGATAGTGTAAGAGCAGCTGAGCTATTACCACCAGACCTGAAGGTCAAAGGAGAAGAAAGTGTAACTGAAATATATATATTTTATATATTATAATATATTGCAGATATTATATATTACATAATTATTATATATGATATATTGTAATAATTTTATACAATTATAGGCTTAATTATATAATTTATCATAACTGATAATTCTATAATTACATTATAATATACGATATAAGATTATATATAATACATATTCCTATGTATTCCATTATAACAGGGATAGGAATACATATACATGTAGATATAGATATAGTCTTGCTCACATCACAGTTCCCTATTGAACGGTGACATTAAAACCATGGTATTGCCTGGTATTACCCCCACCACCAACATGTAAGGCAACAAATGTCATATAGTTTAGTCATTTGAAGTTCAATAATGTGTGAACC
Organism: Cryptoprocta ferox; assembly: GCA_028646485.1. NCBI lineage: Eukaryota > Metazoa > Chordata > Mammalia > Carnivora > Eupleridae > Cryptoprocta > Cryptoprocta ferox. The sequence goes on along the minus strand of CM053561.1, from coordinate 71,529,765 downwards.
AACCCCACCCAGAGACTCGAACCTCAAATATAAACACTTTCAACAGCACATATTCTATGGTCATTCTTACTGACTGATCAGTTTACTGGCTTCCCATTTACTAGTCAAATATCAAGATAAGAGAGCACACACACAGATAGACTTACCTGAAAACGGTGAGCCACGTGACTTATCAGTAGTCACATCCTTGGATCAAGGTGAGTCAGGAGCACCTTGATAATCACCTTAAATGGGGAGCACAGTCCCTAGCTGCTCATCTATTGTTAGAGTACGTTTGAGAGTTTGCCCAGATTAGCTGCATACAAAGCCATCTGTGTATCCCCTATTCTTACCTAAAGGCTTGAGTTTTTATGCTAATACTGCTGAATCCATGACTTGAACAGACACAAATTGAAATACCTCCCTCTTCCATGCCATTCTCTATTTACATTTAAATTACCTAGACAAGTACTAAAAATCCCATTTCCAGTCCTAACCCTCTCTTGGCTTCCGATCCTAATATTTAACTGCCTTCTAGAACTTTCCACCTGACCATCTCAGGTATGTCCAACTCACAGTGTCTGAAACCAAATTCCCTGACTCCATCCCTTTCCCTCCTGCTTATTCCCAGCCTGTTCCTGTGTCCCCTGTCTCAAAAAAGACAACAACAGCATGGCCACCAAACTACACCCACACCCCCTAACGGTAGCCTCATCACTCAATGCCACAGATTTGCCGTGTCTCAAATCCTGCCCTCATCTCCTCTCCCATTCCCGCAACTCAGGGTCCCACAGACTCACCTGGAAATTTTCCCTAACAATAACCACAGCCACCACTGTATTCGGCTCTTCCTAAGTCTTTTACCGGTTCTCTCATTTAACGATTGCAACAATCTTACAAAGAAAGCATATTATTTCCCCATTTCACAGATGAGAAAACTGACACCGGTAAGTTGAGATCCCATTGTGGGCAAGTGGCGGAGGCAGATTTTGAACCTAGTAGGCCTGACACTGTCTTCCACATCTAAACCCAGAGAAAAGGACTAGCCATCCTCACACCAATCATCTCAGTGGGGGGTGGGAGAATTGTGGGGGGGGGGGTTGTCTGAAATTGGAGAGAGTCAGGGATGGTGAAGTCAAGACTTTCAGTTTGCACTCTCAATACTATTATCTAAGTTTTTGCAAGAAAAATATATTTGTGACTTGTGTAATTTTAAAATATTAAAATTTTGGAACACTTCTTTTTTTCCATTGCACTAAAAAAAAAAAAAAGCTGATCATCTCCGCGTCTATGTACACCTTCACTCTGTCATTGTGCGACCCTGAGACGCGTCCCACTGCATGGCCCTGATACACACACTTGTCTCCTCAGGAGCAGGAACACATCTTGCTCACCTAGACACACCCAGGTCCCCCACAGAGACCAGGCATCCAGGCAGAGTCCCCAAACACATGTGCAGTGTAGGTGTGGGCCTGTGAACAAGTGGTGGGTTTGCATAGACAATGGCTCATCAAAGCCAGAAGTATCTTCCAGGGACATTCATGGCTTTCCCAGAACAGTCACAGGATTAGGCCTGTTTTCCAGGCATCACTGATAATACCTCCTCTTTTATGTTCAAAAGTAACCGCCTATGGGGGCACCCGAGTGGCTCAGTCGGTCAAGTGGCAGACTCTTGATTTCAGCTAAGGTCGTGATCTCGAGGTTTGTGGGATTGAGCCTCACATCAGGCTCCACGCGGACAGTGCACGGAGCCTGCCTCTGATTCTTCCCTCCTTCTCTCTCTGCCCCTCCCCTGCTCACGCTTGCTCTCTCTCAAAATAAATAAACTTAAAAAGAAATCTTTTTTTATATAACCCCATATGAACAATAGTTTGTATGGTCAAGCCACTTGTTGTGGGCACACATTCTGGTTACCTGACCCACAACCCAGGTGTTGCTACGTGGAACTCTGTCCAGGCCTGGACTCAGACACAGCAGTGCACACTGATCTGTGAACAAGCCACAATTCCAAGTCACGAATCAATTTGAAAGTGTCAGCTTCTGCAGGAGTCTCAGAGCCCCAGGCTGGTGGAGACAACCATTGGAAACTGCCATCAGCAGAAAGGTTCCCATTAGAAATTCTTGCAATGGCCTGGGTTGAGCTTTTGCCGCCAATCATATGTATTTCACTGTCTAGCTGGGGATGGTAGGCATCGAGGATCAACTAAAAGAGATTTCTCATTAGCCCTCTTCTCCAGCACCTATGGGTTTTGGTCATTCTAGGTCAAAGCCGGGGCCGGGCTTCCTTAAGACATATCCAAAGAGGGTGTGATGACAGATGGCTGGGCTTCAAGCTGCATCATACCTTCCTCACTTCTGAAACTCCTCAAAAAAATTTTCACATTGATTCAATCAGAAACATTTATTAAGTCAATACCAGGAGCCTGGCATGATGCCATCAAACTCCCTTTATTTATTTACTCACATCCAACCTCATTCCATTAATGATTTGAAACAGACTCATAATGCAATATAATACCGAATATAATTGTTGGTAACATTTGTAAAAATACAGTAAAACAAAAACAAAAGCCAGAACCAGAGAAAAGATAAATTAGGACGGAAGACCCAGGCCAGAGTAGGCAATGAATCAAAACACAGGTGTGCAGAAGCCCTGCAGGGAACATAATTCTAAATGCAGACTTGGCCGTGAGCTCTAGCAAAGAAAACAAGGAAGCGAGGTACATTCTCATCAGCAGGATACATTGTCATCTAGGGTGCAAATAGACCCTGTTTGCTGCAACCAGTTTGTATACCCAGATACATATGTGTACGTGCATGTGTGTATAGACACATATACAGCACCTGCCTGGATTTAAAAGTGTGATGTTACCACAAAAATAGAAGTGGGCTTTCCTGTAAAGATCCCCTCCCTTCAGGACAATGATTTCCAACCCTGACTGTGCATCAGACTCTCCTGGGAGCTTTGGACAAATGCCAGGGCACAGGCTTCACCCCCCACCCCCCAGGCTGATTCAGGCAGGCGGGCATGGGACCCCGGGCATGGGTCATTTTGAAGAACTTTCCAGGGGATTCCAAGATGTAGGCTGGGCTGAGAACCACTGATTTAGGACGATCTCTCAAAGAATGCTAAAGTAGAATTGTAAAAGAAACTTAAGGGAAATTTAAGGTGAAGTCCATCATCTTCCCTAGTTTCCAAAAACCCAAGTGACCTCTGTAGCCTCAAAACATCTAAAACAATCTGGAAGCACCTGCCATTCACTGGGCTTGGCAGAGTTTATTCATTGAACGCCCTGCCCCCACTCCCTACCCTGCCTAAACTCCAGCTTGTCCATAGATCTCAGTCAACCCCTCAACTCTTTTCTGAACCTCTGGGCTTGGTCAGGGGTCCATGCTCTGTGTACCCCCCGAGGCCCATCCCCTTCCCTGTTCCTCTCCACACCAGGCTGCAATTGGTTCAGTATGTCTCCCACTTGACTCTAAGTTCCCTAAAACAAGGACTCTGCCTTCCTTGCTCACCATCTTCACACCAGTACCCTCCTGGGAGCAGCATCCATAGGAGAACTTAGTCAGTACTTGTCGGATCGGTTAATTTGGACTCCTAAACTCTCCTGCATATGAGAAGCTGATCACAATATTGCTTATGAAACACAGCACAATAAGCCTACTAGAAATCTCAGAAGAGACACAGCTCTGCCAAGAAGAGTGCAGAGACAAAGAATGTTAAAGTCAGTGCTTTTTGAAAGCAATTGCTAGATATTTCACCCAAACAGAGAAACCTAAGTACCTTTAAAAAAGTAGAGCCATTAGGGGCACCTGGGTGGCCCATTCGGTTAAACATCTGACTGTCGGTTTCAGCTCAGGTCATGACCTTGCGGTTTTGTGAGTTTGAGCCCCATGTCCAGCTCGGCACTCACAGTGCAGAATCTGCTTGGGATTCTCTCTCTCTCTCTCTCTCTCTCTCTCTCTCTCTCTCTCTCTCCCTGTCTCTCTCTCTCTCTGTCCCTCCCCTGCTCACGCTGTCTCTGTCTCTCTCAAAATAAATAAACTTAAAAATTTTTTAAGTAGAGCCGTTAAAAGAATGAACAGACAAAGTTCATTCTGGGGGAATGATAATTGCAAAACACATACCTGGTAAAGGACTGACATCCAAAGCATACCTCTTAAAATTCAAAAATAAAAAAATGAAAATAAACAGTTAAAAATGGGCAAGGGGTGCTTGGGTGGCTCAGTCAGTTAAGTGTTGGGACTCTTGATTTTGGCTCAGGTCATCATCTCTTGGTCATGGGCTGAGCACGGAGCCTGCTTGGGATTCTCTCTCTCCCTCTCTGCCCCTCTCCCACTCACGTTCTCTCTCTCTCTCTCTCTCTCTCTCTCTCTTTCTCTCTCTCTCTCTCTCTCTCTCTCTGTCTCTCTCTGAAAAAAAAATAATGAAATAAATTTAAAAATAAATAAATAAATGTGTAAAAGATCTGGACATCCCACCAAAAAAGATATAGATGGTAAACAAAGGTATGAAAAGATGCTCCACATCATATGTTATCAGGGAATTGTGAATTAAAACTATAATAAGAGAGAGCTACAGGCTAATTAGAATGACCAAAATCCATCACACTGACCACACCAAATGCTGGTTAAGCGTGTGGAGCAACCAGAACCCTCGTTCATTGTTGGTGGGGATGCAACTGGTACAGACGGTTTGGAAAACAGTGTGGCAGTTTTTACAAAGCTATATATACTCTTTCCATACAATCCAGCCATCTTGCTCACTGGTATTTACCCAACCCAGTTGAAAACTTAGGTCCATACAAAAACCTGCATGTTTTTAGCAGCCTAACTCAATTGCCAAGCAACAAAGATGTCCTTCAGTAGATGCATGGATAAACGAACGGATATATCCATGCAATGGAACATTATTTTGTGATAAAAAGAAATGAACTGTCAAGCCACAAAAAGACGTGAAAGAACTTTAAAATGTATATTGCTAAGTCAAAGAACCCACTCTGAAAAGGCTACATACTCTATGATTCCACCTACATGACATTCTGGAAAAGGCAAAACTACAGACAGTAAAAAGATCAGTGGTTACCGGGGGTTTGGGTGGAGGAGGGAGTGATGAATTGGGTAGCACAGGAGATTTTCACGGAAGCGGGATTATTCTGTAAGATACTGTCATAACCATCTTGATAGGTGTAATTTTATATTCGTCAAAACCCACAGATAACTACAAAAAAGAGTGAGCCCTAATGTAAGCGATGGACTTTAGTTAATAGTATATCAATATTGGTTCACCAATGGTAACAAATGTTATTACAAAAAGCCAGGCTAACACAAGATATTAATAATAGGGGAGACTGAGGCAGAGTTGGGGAAGGTAACATGGAAACTCTGTACTCTCAGCTCAGTTTTCCTATACATCTAAAACTTCTCTAAAATATAAAGTCTACTAATTAATGTTTTAAAACACAATAGTCCACTGTTGAAGGGCTTCACCCTTGGAACTAGACTCTTCCCAGTACACCACACACACACACACACACACACACACACACGACTAGATCATGTTATGGGAGTAACGCCCTGCAAGGTCAGTGGAAAGGGGTCACGTTAGGGCGTCCTCTTCCATAACTAAGCCCTTCTGGTAGGGGTCTCTCAGGCATCAGGCGGGACTGAACTCCATGGGTTAGCCAGATTGGAGAATGGGATGGAGATCGCTCACCCGCGGTGGGACTGGAAAGCAGGTGGAAGACCCAGGTAGGATACTTGAAAGACCTGTAATCACAGGCCCTTTATTTCCCAACATTTTTTTTGGTTTTTCTAATCCACACAAGCTTTCTTTTTATTACTTACAATATGACTATTCCTTTTCCTACTACCCAGAGAAAGACCTTTCTGGGCCCCTCAAATAGCAGCATAATGTTTAGGAATGTGGGCCCTGGAGACAAAGAAGCTTGAGTCCAGTAAGTCTGCCATTTCCTAGCCATGCGATCATGTAGAATTTACTGAAGCACCTCATGTATAGGATGGAATAATCATGGTACCTTTCTCAGAGGGGGGATGAAATAATTTGCGTAAAGAACTGAGCACAGCAACAGCTTAGAAGCAATAGCATAATAAGTGGTAGCTATTATATTTATTATCTCAAACCCTATACTTATTCCACAATGCCAGGAGATCTCTCTGCAGCTGACAGATGGTAATGATTAATGCTGGAAAATGAAGATATGCTGTCCGTTGCTGTCACTTCTATCCCACAGCAAATAAGTCCGATCCTACGTTAACCCTTCAGCCATCACTTCTAAGGCTCCCCAAACTGTACTTCTCAAATTCTGCACTTTCAAACCTCCACCTGCCATATCTACACCAACTTTTTCTTTCCACGTATACTTAGTAGTAGCCACCTCGATCCATTTGAATAGAAGCAATGCATTTGTATAATGTAGAAAGTGCATCAGTGGAAAAAATTACAATAACCCTATCAATTGTGGTGAGAAGGGTTTACTCTGGGCAAAATTACAAAGCAAGGTAAGTTTGTTCTCAACTTTACCCCTTTTCAGCGGCCGCCCGACCCTCACCAGAGCCCTCACCTAGAAGCCCTGGTGAGGTAGGAGTTGATAAATGTTTAAGATGCTGGGCTTCATGGTGATATCTGCTCATAAATAGGGCATTTTAAGAACCAAAGGAGCCCTTGAATTTTCAAGAACGAATCTAGACTCTCTAGCTATTGCTTGGGAGAAATCTGGGACAGGAAACCCTTTCTGGTACCCTTTATATCCTATCAACGTGATTGTCTAAGGTCAATCCGGAAAATTTCACCAAGATGCCTTAGAATCCAAGCCAACATGTCTTATTCACAGAAATTTCATCCCGGAAATATAACATTGAAATTCTCCCCATGGTGTCATTTAATTAGTTCTCAGCTTTTGACCAAGATTTCTCCTAAGCTCTCTGGCCACGTGGTTCATGAACTGACTCCAGAAGGTCTGTGGATAGTTGATTAAGCATACAGGTGTCCCAGATATATCTGGGGACCACAAAAGCAATTAGAATAGCAGAGGAAGTATGCTTAACTTCATTATTGCTGGTGCTCAGCCAAAAGACAGAGTCCCCATACCAAACATTAATGAAAAGTCGTTCCAGATTGAGGAAATGCAAATAATATTTCAGCTGTTGATTTTTTTTTTTGTCTCCAACCCAACAAAGCTGAGTGAAATTGCAAATTCTTCCTTGCCAGTCACTTTGAAGTGGCTTAGTTGCCAGGCTAACCAATTGGAAGTTGGAGCCATGTTTTCTTGCCCCCCCCTGCCCATTAATAATAGCAAGAGAACAATAATTCAAAATAATTACAGAAGTGAAAGGTAGTAATTAGCAGTACAAATTAGCTATTAAATGATTCAGAAATTTCAAAGTGAGAAGATGACCTTTCCACTTCTTATCTGGCAGTGACAAATTGGGTTTTGATTTGAGAAGAAAAATAAAGCACTCTAACACATTATGGATTTTCTTCACCCTTCAATGGGAACTAGGCCAAGTTAATTAAAAATATGGTAGAAAACCATGAGTTTCAGGATGCTCCCTAGTGGCTCTCTCACCTGCCTACCTGGAAGGGTCACTTCCCCCTCCAGCCCATTCTTGGCACCTTTCCTCACACTTATGAGAAGGAAAAATGGAAATTTCTACTGCATAAAATTTTATTTAATCAACTGACGATCTAATAAACCTGTGTAATGACAACACGTCCCCCTATAATTAAAACTTATTGGCTGAATATCCACATGTTGGGTGTTCATTAATTCCTCTAACAAATCATTTCACAGTAAACATGACGTTATAGCTCTACTCTTGGATAGCTTCCCTCTGAAAATATTACCAGGTTATTCTTACCATTTCACTATGAAGAGTCAACCATACTACTCACCTCTATTGATACATTAACCTGAAGCCACGCCAAAAACACCTTCAACTGCTCCTTCTCCTGGACAAAGCGCCCTGGGCTCTAGAATTGCATGCTCTTTCTAGATGATAAGGTCTTGCTGTTTTGTTTTTTGTTTGTTTTTTTGTTTTTTTGGTCACCTTGCTTTCAATGCAATTGCAATCTGTGATATTTCTTTACACGTCAAGGCATGAAAAGCTTTTTCTGCACTTTATTTTGAAGCCCAAGATCTTGATGTGAGAAAACAGTGCCACGGGGCTGGCATGGAGAGAAAGGTGATTATTTCTTTAACACAAAAAGCAGCAGGTGAACCTCATGCTTCACATTATACCCATGTGGCATCCACCTGAGAGGAGGACTAAGAAGCACCAAACTTTAGAGACCAAAAGGATCTTGGACGTAACTTGAGTCAAACCGCTTGCTTATAAATCAGGAGACAAAGGCTCGCAGTAGACGTGGGGTTTGCGCATCATGACACAGCTAACGGGGGGCAAAGCCAGCCTGGTTCCCAGGTCTCCACTGGCTCTGCAGCCAAAGCTCTTTGTCCCCACGTGCTAGCCTCCAAAGATGCCCCCAGCCCCAAGCTGGAGGTACAGTCAAGACTCATTTGTAGCTTCCATACTTATGAATTCACCTACTTGCTACACTGTATTTGTAACTCCTAAACCACGGTTATGCTTTTATGATTATTCCAGACGTGTACAAAGCAGCAAAGAAACTGAGTCACCTGACAGCACTCTCCCAGCTCATTCATACAAATCTACCCTCTGCCTCCTTGTTGCAGTTCTCACTGTGACCACTTTAGTGGCCTATTTAATGCTATTTTTTACATTTTTGTGTTTTTTGTTGGTGATTTCACTGTTTAAAATGTCATGGTGCTGGGGCGCCTGAGTAGCTCAGTCGGTTAAGCGTCCAACTTTGGCTCAGGTCATGATCTCGCAGTTCGTGAGTTCAAGCGCCACATCAGGCTCTGTGCTGACAGCTCAGAGCGTGAAGCCTGCTTTGGATTCTGTGTCTCTCTCTCTGCCCCTCCCCCACTTGCACTCTGTATCTCTCTCAAAAATAAATTTAAAAAAATTTTTAAATATAATGTTGTGGTACTGAAGTACTGTCTAGCAACCCCAGGGGCAAGAAGATTGTGATGTGCCTTGCAGAGAAAATACATGTGGCAAAAAGCTTCCTTTAGGCACGAGGTAAAATGATTATTACTTAATCAACAGCATGTATTGTATAAGATGTCTCTAAACAGAAACACACATAAAACAAAGGTGTGTATTAACTGGTTGACAAAATTCTCATGCCCAGAGGCTCACAAGAACCTAACCCTAGATTTCTTCTAGGAGCCATGGTCCAGGATTTGCTAATTCACAGCAGCTTCACAAACCATAACTACCATGAAGAACGAGAATCTGCTGCATATCTGAATAGGCCATCAGCATGGAAAGCAAGCCACAGAACGAAAATATCTAAACAAGGCGGGACAGGTAGGAAAATCACATCCAGGTCATGGGCAGGTGCATCTGCGAGATGAGGCAGAGTCCTTATGGGAACTCACCCTTGTCAGCGGGGTCTTGGTTTGTATCAGTGCTTATTGGGCAGAACCAGGCCTCTCAAGTGGCCATCGTGTAAGTCTGTCACATGCCTGTTCCTGAGCAGGAGAGAGGCCAGCGTCAGAAAATGTATCATCAGATCAACGCTGGTTTCTGCAAGCGAACAGAGGAACAAACCTAGAAATCTCCACAGAGCAGAATCTCAGTGAATGTGGGCATTAGTCTCGCTGCCTCAGACTCTCTCTCCCATGAATGAATGCTGCCCTATTGGGATTCACTCAGGGTTTTCTTTTGGCTGAGTCTTGTGTGACCCCGGCTGGGACACTGGTCTTTGATTCTTGCTGGAAAAGCAGACAGTGAAGCCCTCTCCCTGGCAAGAGTCACAGTAAAAACCATCGTTGTGAGAAACCACATTGATGTTCAACATTTAAGGGCATGTTTCCAAACACTGTTAATACACACCCATAAATCACATACACTAACTCTCAGCAATGGTTTTATATGGAGGACCAAAGTACCAGGGGCTCTCACTTCCCACATTACTTATTTCCGCAGTGTTTGGGTTCTTTATAAAAAGATTTTACTACCTTTTGCTATGAACTGAATTATGTTCCCCCTCAAAAAATATTCATACGTTGAAGCCCTAAGCCCCAAAGTGACCGCATTTGGAGAAAGGGCCTATGAGGAGGGAACAAAAGCTAACTGAGGTGATGGCGTGGGACCCTAATCCAATAGAACTGGTGTCCTGATAAGAAGCATGGAGACAACAGAACTCACTATCTCCGCCACAAGGGCACACAGCCAGAAGGCAGCCATCCACCAGCCAAGAAGAGTGCTCTCACCAGGAACCAAATCAGCCAGCACCTTGATCTTGGGCTTCCCAGCCTCCAAAATCATAAGAAGATAAATGTCTTTCATTTAAGCCACCCAGTTGATTTTGTGGTTATTTTGTCATGACAGCCTGAGCTAATACATTTTTGTAAACAGGGGAAAAAATACATTCAATAAATAACTACACCCCCATTTTCAGGGCTCAGGCAGACACACTCAACACCAACCAATGTGCAGGTGCTGTTTTATACTTAGCAAAAAGGTGATCCCAATAAATATTTGAAAAAACATCATTAACCCTTGAAAAGTAACATCAATACAGAACTTAACAGCCTCTCAGTTTGATAATTTTTGTTTCTGTTTGATGATGTTCCCCATGGCAGAATTTGTAAAACTTGAGCTCAAACATTTAATTGAGTCCATTCCAAACCACTCACATAGTTTTCTGTGCATTCTGTCACTTTTTAAATCCCCTCCCCACACCAGGCTGGATTTCAGTTCTGCCATAGTCCATCCCAGTGCCCATCTGGACATCCCAGCAGTGGTATTCAGTCGCCCTCCCCTTCTATCCCACACTGGTGGCATCTAAGTGAAGCCTGGGGGCTTTGGAGCCAGGCAGCAAATGCATGTTTTTCCAAAGAAATCAATCCATCACACCCATTACAATGGCCACTATCAATGACCAGAAAATCACAAGTGTTGACGAGGATATGGAGAAATTGGAAGGCCTTGTATACTATCAGTGGGGATGTGAAATGGTGCAGCCCCTGTGGAAAACAGTATGGAGGTTCCTCAAAAAATTAAAAATAGAACTCCCGCACAATCCAGTAATCTCACCTCTGGGTGTACATCCAAAAGAATTGAAATCTATGTCTCAAAGATATATTTGCACACCCATCTTCATAGCAGCATTAGTCTTAAGAGCAAAGAAGCGGAAGCCACCCAAATGTCTCTCAACAGATAAATGGGCAAACAAGATGTGGTATGTACATACAATGCACTATTATTCAGCCCTAAGAGGGAAGAGAATTCTGACACATGCTACAACATGAAGAAACCTTGATGACAGGGTGGGACGGAGGTAGTAATTGCCAAGGCCTCCTGCCTCCTGGGGGGACAATAATGCCCTGATTCTTGGCCGGGTTGCTGGCTACACAGGTGTGTCCACTCTGTGACAATTCTTCAGGCTGCACACTTAATGATGCATATATTATACTTCCATAAAAAGTGTTTGGAGGGGGCACCTGGGTGGATCATTCGGTTAAGCACCAACTCCGGCTCAGGTCATGATCTCACAGTTCATTTGTTTGAGCTCCACATTGGTAAGCACCAGCCCAGCTTCCGGTGAGCTCGAGCTCGGCTTCGGGTGAGCCCTGTTTTTCTCTCTCTCCCTTGTCTCTCTGCTTCTCATGAGATTTTCTCTCTCTCTCTCTCTCTCTCTCTCTCTCAAAAATTAAAAAAAAAAAAGTTTTTTCAGAAATTCCCACTGTGAACACTGTACTTCAAATTATAGCCACAGGGGATCAACTGCCCAAAAGCCGGGAGGGACTGAGAGATGAAGCTGACTATAGGCTTTGGGGGAATTCTATCATTTCCAGACTTTTAAAACTAGGTACAGATGCTTCTGTGCTGGAGAGTGAACACCACGTGTACAACCAGACTTCTCAGCCCCGACTGCACGTTGGAATCCCGTGGAGACCTCTCACCATCCCCTGTGCCTGGGCCCTCCCTGCCTATGAACATTCTGGTGGAAGGCCCTGGCAGCCACCTTGGCATCGGGATATTGAAAGGCTTCCTGGGTTTCTAATGAGCATCCAAAGCTGAGCCGCCCCTCCAGGGACTAGGTTAAGAACCTGACATCATTACCTCTAATCTCTGGACTCCCTACAGGATTACAACATGAGTCTCTGAGAGATTGTCATTTTTCCAAGACCACACAAAGAATAAGTGGCCAAGCTGCATTAGCAGCTCAGGCTGCTGTCTCCAAAGACTGCTACCTCCATAATAGTCTCTAGAGTTGTCCAAACACACGATTTTTTCTCATAATTGATTTGCAAATGTTCCATGTGTTTTCCTCTGGCTCCCTGCTCCTCCCACCACCAGCTTCTTCAAACCACTGCTCAAGGGTCGTCTCCCGCAAGAGGGTTTCTTTCCTTTTAGTTCTGCTTCCCACAGACTCCCACCCCTGCTGTCATTTGTATCACAACATGAAAATGGCCCAGTCATTTCTTCCATGTTTTGTTTCATTTTTTCCCCGATTAAAAAGTAACCTCCAGGAGGGCAGGAATGCCTCTATTTTTCTCTCTAATGAATTCCCAACAATTAGCACAGTGCCTGACATTCTGTAAGGACTCAGTACCTCACACTATTAAATGATACATAAATGACCCATTCAATTAACATAAATAAATGTGTCCTTATAAATGTGTTCACTCTTGGCAGGAGCCCTGTGTGTCACTCAGCGCCTGTGGAAATGGGGTATCGCTCCGCTACTGGGCCCCATCCATCAATCCAGAGACTTCACCATCAATGCCCAAGGGACCACAGTCCCCAATCCTGGACACCAGTGCTCCCGAAATGACTGCCTCCATGTGAAATCTTACATCCAGAGGTTACCATGTTCCCCAGCTAGAGCACAGGGCTGACTTCTCCAGCCCGTGATGTAAAATCAGCACTCTTGGCTTTTCTAAACAATTAGCCTTGGCTTTCAACCTCCCATTGACTTAAGCCCGTGACTGATCCAAGAGGTTCATTCTACGAGATCTAGAAAAGAAGAATTTCCTGGAAAAGGATCACAAACATGAGCCAAAAGTCTTGCTGTTTCTGCTTTCCTACTTTTCTGTTTCTATTATTTATGTTTCATATTTATGAACGTAAATAATATTGTATATTTATAAATTTGTAACTGCTTTATGTGCATGTTATCTTTATAAATATGACATTTATATATGAATAAACTAAATAAAATTATAAATAAAATGTTTTAATTTATGTTTTCTACTTTTCTAACTGCTTCTACTATTTTAATGCCTGCAATTCTTTCCTATCCCCCTTATGCTCATTTCTACAAAACCCCATTCCTGACATTTTGCTGAGAAGCATCTGTTGTCAGATCCAGGGCACAGTTAAGTGAAATACAGTCAAGAAACTCTGAATTTACAGAGGGCTTAAACCCAGAGCCTACAATTGCCAGCTCACAAAAATAATGCCCTTTCTATTTCTGAGCTCAGGGAAGCAGATTGGGCACATCCAAAAAAAATTTTTTTTTGATGTTTATTTTTGAGAGAGACAGACAGACATGGGTGGGGAAGGGGCAGAGAGCAAGGGAGACACAGAATCCGAAGCAGGCTCCAGGCTCTGAGCTGTCAGCACAGAGCCCGACATGGGACTCAAACCCACAAACCAGGAAATGATGACCTGAGTTGAAGTCGGATGCTCAACCAACTGAGCCACCCAGGCGCCCCCCAAATTTTTAAATTAAGGAAAGTTGATATGGAATGGTTTCATTTCAAATCAGAGATTTTAGGGCTCAGAGAATTTTCCAGCCTTCAATTTCTTGAGAAATGTTTTCATTTTCAAATCATGCTAACCCCTGTCCAGGACTTGAAGCACCAACTTACATGCCCATGATTCTAACTAAAAATTATAACTGCTTAGCAAAAATGCGGCACAGACATCACTCTGTCTCCCTCACCTGCCAGTGCCTGGTGCTCCAGACCCAGCTCGGCTCAATTTCCAAACTGAGCCCTTTCAGAATATATTCAACCCAGTTCTCAGTGCAACTACCCCCCAACAATCAGAAACCACATTCTAAGATTCAATCCATTTGTCTTAAGGAACAAAGTCTGTCGATCCCAGGAGACATACCCTGAACTCTTCTGAAATGCTTACACTCACATTTTTTTATGACCCCTCAGATATATAATATATTCATTGGTAAGAAGGAGGTAATACCTGCCCAGTGTAGTTGGCGAGATTAAACAGAATCAGGTGGTAAATATCTAATGATGCGGTTGGCCAGGATGTTTCTCCTTCTAAACTATATTTGTGCGAGCAACTCTTTCAGCCCAACTAATTCAACCTCTATTGCTTCAGTAAAATGAGAAACTGCTCTGTATCAGGGAAGCTTAAGGGAATACTTGAATGGCTAAATGGTGGGTGTTTTAGCTGCACGTACCAAGCATGTGCCAGTGTTGATGCTCCTCTTCAGATGGGCCTTAAAATTTTTTTTAATGTTTGATTTAATTTTTGAGAGAAAGAGAGACAGCGTGAGCAGGGGAGGGTCAGAGAGAGAGGGAGACACAGGATCCAAAGCAGGCTCCAGGCTCTGAGCAAGCATTCAGCACAGAGCCTGATGTGGGGCTCGAACCCACGAACTGCGAGATCATGACCTGAGCCGAAGCCGGACGCTCAACCGACTGAGCCACCCAGGTGCCCCAGATGCAACTTTAGAGAATGCTCCGGATCTTTCACTGGTCTTGGCCAAAGAATCAGGGTAGTTCTTGTGCCCCTGGAAGCCTACTGAAGTGACTGCAGACTTCCACGAGACCGCTCTGGAGGACCCAGGCTCATCCACGAGAACACAGAGACCAGAGAAAAACAAAAGGCAGAGAGAAAAGCAGCATCTCATCACAAGGAGCAAAGCACACGCCCAGCCCGCTTTGTCCCGGATGATCACGTCTTATCTAGTCCTCTCGCAGTCCGTTTCACCCGGAGCTGTAGGGCAGACAGGTGTGGCTGATGCCCGCGCCCTCCCCCACCGCCCATAGCTCCTGGCCCACCTGAGCTCACCTGCAGCTGCGGGAGACAGGTCCCAGCATGAGGACATCTCGCAGCACCCAGCGCCTCCCATAATCTGCCTCCGCAGAAGCTGGCTCCACCGTGAGCTGGTACAACCCAGACAAGAGAGGGACTTCGCATCACCACCACCCCTCCCAGGGACGGCCCTCAACCAAAGGGAGGAAGGGTCCAAGGACAAATGCCCCAGCCGCCATGTCCTCTGCCAGCCTGGTCCTCAGAGGTTCTGCAGAAGGTTCCCCAAGGGATTGAGCCTCTGGTGTCACAGAGCTACTGGCTCATTACCATGCCCTGTAGGTTCACCTCCCTCCTCTGCCTCATTGCCCCACATCCTCACTTGTGCTGCCTGATATTATCTCCCCAGCAAAGCCCCTGCACTCAAATGCTTGTCTCAGGCTCTGCTTCGGTAGGGGACCCAAACACAGCAGGTTATTTCCACTGTCCCAGTGAATACGTGAAGGCAGGAAGAAGTGAGTTTTGCTCACAGCGTGTTGTTCTCTTTCCATTTCCCACGAAGACTTGGGGAGCGTCTCTCATGCAGGTCAGAGCTCTAGAGGAAACCACAGCACAGCGTAACCTTAACCACACGGTAACCTTAACCACACAGCAGGACGTGGAGCCCCCCGGTCCTTTGATCCAGATGCTACAGAGATGTCAGGGTAGGCGCGTCCCAATGCCCACGGAGCCTTTATTCTCAGGGACTTTCATCTACGGCCACTGTTTACCGTCCCGCTGGATAACAAAGCCTCCTGCGTGCAGAGAAGGGGCCAGACTATGAAGACTCCCCCTTCTGAGCAGACAGCCGTGGCCACTGCACCGAGAGTCTCACCAGGGCCCACGATGCCACCCTTTCACTCTGAGAAGTCAGATGGAGCGTCAACACTCAAGACGCCCTCACACAGGAATTCTTCGTCCTCCTAAGCACACCCAAGTTAACGGGGTAAGAAAACAACCTGACGTTCTTAGGGATCCTAGCTTAGTCCAAAGTAGAAATTTTCCCCCCAGCTCAGGACAGAAACTAGTGTCCCTGGGCTGCATCTATGCCACAAATATGGTTTTTTGCTGGCAAGAGGGTTATAAAAGGAGATTTCCTATGAATGTAGGAATTTCCAGTTTCTCTTGAAACACCAAAAATCTGACCACCCTCCCACACTCCCACCTGGCAAGCTTTGGCCAAAAACCAAACAGTGGCCGCCTCCCCTAAATAGGTCATGTGCCTTCTGGTTTGCCACAGTCCCTACCCCCTCCCTGCTGTCTCACACAGCCCACTTCTCTGATGGTTGTTACTCGCCTGGTTCCAGTAGATATTTCCATTTGAAATCTGCATATTAAGTCTTGGTGCATATCACATACAAGTTTGCACATCAGTGTGTATATATATATATACAATGGAGTATTACTCAGCAATCAAAAAGAATGAAATCTTACCATTTGCAACTAAATGGATGGAACTAGAGGGTATTATGCTAAGCGAAATCAGTCACTCAGAGAAAGACAAATATCATATGACTTCACTCATATGAGGACTTTAAGATACAAAACAGATGAACACAAGGGAAGGGAAGCAAAAATAATAGAAAAACAAAGAGGGGGACAAAAACATAAGAGACTCCTAAATATGGAGAACAAACAGAGGGTTACTGGCAGGGTTGGGGGAGGGGGGACGGGTAATGGTGTGAGGGGCATTAAGGAATCCACTTGAAATCATTGTTGAACTATATGGTAACTAACTTGGATGTAAATTAAAAAATTAATAAAAAAAACAGTGACATGAATAAAGCTCTTATTTTAAAAAATAAGTATGCACATCATTTCATTCATAGCATTGAAAAATGGATAAAATTATACTTTCAAAAAGTATATCTACATCAGGGGCGCCTGGGTGGCTCAGTCAGTTAAGCGATTGACTTCGGCTCAGGTCATGATCTCACAGTTCGTGGGTTCGAGCCCCACATCGGGCTCTGTGCTGACGGCTCAGAGCCTGGAGCTTGCTTCCGGATTCTGTGTCTCCTCTCTCTCTCTGCCCCTTCCCCACTTGCAGTCTACCTCTCTCTCTCTCTCTCTCTCTCTCTCTCAAAATAAACAAACATTTTTTAAAAATTTTAATTACATCTACATCAAACACTGGTTTGACCCACCTTGGAACTTTGAAAACCCCTGTAACCATTATCTTTAAGTCCTTTTTATTTCCGTGATTCTACAATTCTAAGATGCACCAACTTCACACACTGCTGCTGCTGCACACGCTATGGTGTGGCTCTCCTGTGCTTTTCAGGAAAGACTGGGTTTCTCTGTAAGACGGAGACCAGGGTCTTTCTAGACCTAGATCATATAACTGAAGGACACGCAGCTCTGCAACACCTATGACTTGGGAAGGTGGATTAGGAAAACATGGAAAGAAAATGGTATGGAATGCTCTACTGAAGGAGCAAGCAGGAGCTAGATGCATATTCAGCACCAGACTAGGTTGCAAACAAAGAGCACTGAAGAAAAAAGGTAAGAAACACCGCAGGATTTATGACATCATAACATTTAGGTAAATGAAAATACATATGAAATAATGTTAAATATTTCCACGGATACATATACATTTAAGGACATATAGAAATCCGTGAGCCAGCACCTATGTGGGAGGGAATGGGGGAGAGGGGAAAGGAGTATGCAAAAAAAAAAAAAAAAGCATGCAAGGCTTACCCACACGGACAGTGACAGTGTCCTATGACAGTGACACTAAAGGAGATGGGTTAAATGGGTGACAGGCATTAAGGAGGGCACTTTTAGGGATGAGCATGGGGTATCCTATGTAAGAGACGAATCACTGGCTTCTACTCCTGAAACCAAGACCACGCTGTATGTTAACTAATTTGAATTTAACTTTTTTAAAAAGTGTATTTTAAAAAAAATGAGTACAACTCAGAGCTGTACTTGAGGTCCAAAAGGGGAGGAGGGGAACCTGGCAACCCAGGAAGTTCAACCTCTGCCACTCCCTTGGAGGGAAATGAAAAGAAGATATTTGCTCTTTTATGCTTGCTCTTTTGCGTATAAGTGAAAAATCACTGCAAAAGGACTAAATATCAAGAAAAAAAAAGCAATAAACACCTGAACCCTTGAAAGTGTCCAAATGTGTTAACTAACCTAAGGATATAGAATTGAAGACGAAATCTGGTAGGAGTGCCCCAGACTGCAGATACGGGCGCCACGACCCCCCACGTCCCGCGGGCCCGGCTCGGCCAGCCACGGTCCGCCATTCACAGTGCCACTAATACCACTGTTTACCTTTCTTCCTTTCAAGAGCTCCCTCTTTGAACGTAAATACCTTCCTTAACCATGTCCTAAATAGTAACATGCGGGAAATCACAGTCCTGGTGTTTCAGTTTTATTTTCTCGTTAAACAGTAAAACTAACATAAAACTGTTAAAAATTTAAAATGTCACATACTGTCTCAAATTGCCTTGCCTAACATATTCATCAGGGTAATGGCAACTATTGTCCTAAATCAACGCAATGGACGCTTATCGTGTGCTCCCATGACAGTGCTCGGCAGGTGAAGGGGACAGAGGGACCATCTTCCCCCACACAGCCCTCTGTAGCTCCTGGCTGCTGAGGTCACCCCGGGGTGGGGGTGGGGGGGACACGTCCAGCCTGCAAGGGAGAATAACACGGGATGTTATTCTTGGGGTTCTCATGTCCTGGCCTGAAGTGTCACATCCACTCAAATCCCTTGGTTAGAATTCAGCTGTGTGGTCACACCTACCTCCCCATGGAGGCTGGAGAATATGTAGCGACGCTCCAGGAAGAGAGGAGGAGAAGCCCTAAAAGCTGTATTATGGTTTTTCACGTATAAATCTATTCCTCACTAGGGTCTGGGGAAGCAGTGGGGAGCAGCTCTTTCACCTTGATAACTTCTCACAGGTGCCTGACAGTGTAGCTAAACAGGCATACATCGTATCACTGATGGGATAATCCCAGGAATACATTCCAGTAAATAGCAGAGGAGATATGTTCCAATCTGTCTTTTGCTGTTACAAGAGCCAGCTTAGTGGGAAACGGGAGGAACCATTAATAACCAGAAAGCTCCTCGTAGGACCAGATTCTGTCTCCCGGGGAACTCTAGTCCTTCAGAAGCCAAAGCAAAATTAAGAAACATCGTTATGGCTACCCTCCAAAAACACACAGGGGAGGATACTAGCAATTCTCTTCTGGGCAGCAGGGGGAAAAAAAGGTCAGGAAAAACTTCTGGAAAGGTAGGAAAAGGCTCCCATTTGGCAACAGGGAAAAGCAGAGACAAGAGGATTTAGAATGTAAAAGGCAACACTAAAAATCCACAAATTCCATTTTGCACAATTAACACTGAGAGTGGAACTGGAGAGGAGGGGGGAAAAGCAATTTTCTTGTAAATCACTGAGTCTGGGAAGAGACGAAGTATCACACAATAACATTTCAAATGGTGTCCTGGGAAGAGGTTAGTAAAAATAATTTATGAAATGGAAATTGAGGAGAGAAAAAAAGGAAATGAACGCTCCAGAGCAGACCGTGTCTGTAGTGTTTCGAGGAGTCAGTAACTATATACTGTTCAGCAATGACATGATGATAGATCGCTGATGATAAATGCCTTATAAGCATATCAGTGTTTATAACAGGGATCCATGTCGTCAAATCATTTCCTAGTGCAGACGTGAGACAGGAGTTAAGTGTATCCGTGAAGCAGGCTCCAGGCTCTGAGCTGTCAGCACAGAGCCTGATGCGGGGCTCGAGCTCAAGAACCATGAGATGGTGACCTGAGCTGAAGTCGGCCTAACCGACTGAGCCACCCAGGCGCCCCAACTGTATCAATTTTCTACTGCTGTAACAAACGACCATGATTGCAGATTTATTATCTTAAGGTGCTGCAGATGAGAACCCACACAGGTCCCCATGGCTAAGGTCAGAACGCGGCAGGGTGCGTGCCTATCTGGAGGTTCTGGACATTATCCACTGCTTTGACTTCTCCAGCTTCCAGAGGCTTCCCACATGCCTTGGGCTCATGGCCCCACTCCTCCATCTGCAAAGCCAGCAACAGGAAACTCAGTCCTTCTCAGGAGGCTACCCCATCATTCTGCTTCTTCCCTCTGCCTCCCTCTTCTCTTTTTTTTTTCTGTTTTTCTTTATTTTTGAGAGAGAGAGAGCACGCGTGCGAGCGAGCGTGCGGGCACAGGGGAGGGGCAGAGAGAGAGGCTCTGTGCTGTCTGCACACAGCCTGACCACGCAGGACTAGAACTCACAAACCAAACCACGAGATCATGACCAGAGTCTAAGTCAAGGCTCAGAGGTTTAACCAAATGAGCCACCCAGGTGCCCCTCCCTCTTCTCCTGTTAAGGACCCATGTGATCACAGCTAATCCAGGACAGTCCTCCAGTTTTATGGTCAGCCGATTAGCAAACTAATTCCTTCTGCAACATTAATTCCCTTTTGTCGTGTCTTCTGGACTGACTGTGCCCTCCTACACCCTCCGACTCGCGGCACACCACCCCCCCCACACACAAAATTCATATGTTGAAGTCCTAACCGCCGATATGACGGCATCTGGAGGTGAGGCCTTTGGGAGCTGACTGGGACATAAGAGTGGAGCCCTGATCAATGGGATTAGTGCACTTACAAGAAGAGGCCGGGGAGCCCTCTGGCCCCTGCTACCATGTGAGCTCAGCAGACGGCAACTCAGAAGCGGACCCTTAGTGGACCTGATCTTAGACTTAGGGCCTCCAGAACTGTAAGAGGCAAATTGCTGTTTAAGCCCTCCAGTCCATGGTATTTTTGTTTATCGCAGTTCAAACTCACTAAGACACCATGTAACCTAACAATCAAAGGTACTAGGGACACCTTTGTGAGGGTATGGCTGTTATTTGGCGGATTATTTGGCACGGATTATGTTGAATGAGCCATAAGCCTTGCTTTTATGACTTTCAGTCAAGTAAATGTACCACACTCCACAGTAATAATGGTCACCAACAGTTATTGAGCACCAGGCTCTGTTCTGAGCAGTATATATATATATATATAATTTTTAAGCATTTTTTAATGTTTATTTTTGAGGGAAAGAGAGGGGGAGACAGAGGACCTGAAGCAGGCTCCACGCCGACAGCAGAGAGCCTGACGTTGGGGCTCCAAGTCACAAACCATGAGATCATGACCTGAGCCAGAGTCGGACGCCTAACGAGCTGAGTCACCCAGGAGCCCCATGAGCAGTATGTATATTAACTAAGGGGTTGGCAGACTACAGCCCACATCCTGTTTTTGTAAATAAAGTTTTATTGGACACAGCCATCCCCATTCATTTATGTGTTGTCTCCGGCTGCTTTCTCAATATATCGACAGTGTTCACTATTGAGTAGTTGTAACAGAAACTATATGATCCACAAGCCTGAAATATTCACTATCTGGCCCTTTACAGGAAAAAAATATATATCAGCAAAACCTATGTATTCATTCATTACATAATCCTGTGAGGTCAGTACTCTTATGATGATTCCCATTTTACAGATCAAAAGCCTGAAGCACAGAGAAGGAAAGTAACTTGCCTCAAATCACACAGCTCACAAGCAACAGAGCCAGAATTTGAATGCCCCTTAATAACACCTCCCCCAGACAACCAGAAACTCAAGCCTCCTGTGTACATACCAGTGCAGAGACTGCAAGGAAACCAGAATACCCAGAGCTTGGAGAGAATGAAGTGCTCATCCATCAGGCTCCAGCAACGTACTTGGCATGGTTCTAGGAACTCTGGGAACACCATCTCACAAGAATCCTACCTAAGTGTTATTATCCTCATTTTAGAGATGTGGAAACTGAGGCTCATGGGCCCACAGATGGTCATGGAGGGCCTGCGGAGGGTCTGATCTCCCTGCACCACGCAAGGGAGACCACACCTCCAGTGTGGACATCCGGAAGCCTTCCTGGCTGGTTATGTTTGAGCTGGACTTTGAAGAGTGGATGGGAGTCTGAGGGCTAGGGCTGGAGAACAGGGTATTCCAGGGAAATGGACAGCAGGCGAGAAGTCTTGGGGGTGAAAAAAAAAATCACTCAGCCTGTTTGGTGGGTAGGGAGGAAGCCAGTTTGGCTGGTGAGAGTTAAGAACGCAGATAAGGGAGCAATGGGAGGTCAGACTGAATCGATGAGAGAGCCTAGTTAGGTAGAATCTTGAATGCCAAGCCAGGGAGCGTGAGTTTACCCTGAGAAAAGAAAAGATAATTCAAGTGGCAGGTTATTTGTCAAAGTCTGGGAAATGAGATCTAAGGTGATGTAGGAGGGCACTCGGCTACAGAAGGACCCTAGGATGGGCAAATGCAAAGAAAAAAGCAAGGCGAACAGTGGTCAGACAGGGGGCTTTGAGCGGGAGGCTGGCTCAACAGGGTGATCCCATGGGTGGAAACAAGGACACGGGAGAAAAAACTGGTTGTGCAGAGGAGATGACAGAGAGTCGTTTTCGTTTGGGGTTTGCTGTGTGCGGGATGCTAGCGTTACCTCCAGGTGGGCATACCCAGTAGAGGGCTGGAAACACAGAAATAGAGCTCAAGGGACATCCCTGCACTAGAAAGCGAGGTCTGCACGTGGAGTGATGCTTGAAACCATGGAACTGGAAGCCATTTATGGCTCAACACTCATTCCCCGCGATCTCTGCAAAGGCACAGAGATTCCATGGGTTCTTACCAGCATCATTTCAGGAGCGGAGACCACCGACTCACATGACGATAACATCTTATGGAAAGGCCGAGCCATGTACCCAAAGTCCCCAGTAGTCCATACAGACTTGTGAGAAGTACAGTCAAGGGCTCCTCCTCCAGTGCTCCTTTCTCTATATTCCTGTATCACCTCCTTGCCCCAGAAGCACCAGCCAGTCCTTGCAACTGGTGGGTGCAATTCCAGAACCAAATATGCACCACATAGTGTTGGCTGGCCTTTTCCACCCCAGGCCTCTTACCTTGTATAATAAGATGATGGCCCTGCACAGATAAGATGATTAGCTGATGATCGGGTGCATTAATGATGTGTTAGCATATTTCACTTGTATCATTGTGTATTTAAATATGTCATCTCACACTCATGCTCTGTCTCTCTCTCAAAAATAAATAAAAACATTTTAAAAAATTAAATATGTCATCTCAGGCTGTCCTTGCGTTGCAAGGGTAGATATGGGGCCATTCCAGTTTCACAAATGAAAATAAACTGGGGCCAAAGGTGTCTATGTGACTCTTGCATGTCACCTCGTGATCTGTTCTTTCCCTTGCGCCAGAATTTCCCAATCAGCTCCAGAGCAGCAGTGAGGTAGACAGAGCATCTGAGTGCCGTTGAATAATCAGGTGCTATGTGTGAGTGCTGATGATAACAAGTGCTTTTGACCATGCACTGGTCTTCCAATAAAATTATTTTTTAAAGACCAAGACCATAAAACTCTAAAGGGAAGATTTCAGTCTGGCATTGATCGACTCACAAACTATTCCCTGTTGCCTTGAATTTAACAAGAATAAAAGTTCTATACCAAATGCAAGATTTTGGATTTGTATTCCCTTGGGTTCTTTTTAAAAACGTCCTTCATTTATGCTAGTAATAAGAACATATGTTCTAAATAATTCCCATGTGGACAACTGATCAGAAACAGCCAGGCAGCATAATAGCATAACACTGGTTTCAAAACACATTGGCTTAGGAAAAAGACTTCAAGGGGGAAAAGAATTTTCAAAAAATCCCAATCAGAAAGATTTATGAATCCAAGGCTTCTGCATTTAACAGATGACTTGTGTGCCTTCAAAGTGAACTACTAGCTCATCTAGTGTCTATCGCACTTTAGGCAAAATTAAGTAAAAGGAGGCACAGAGTGGAACTCAAGTGAAATATTTTGATGACCAAAGTGTGGATGAGGAAACACAAATTTACCCATTCACAGCCCCACAGAGGGATCCCCCACAGAGGGATCAGCCAACACAATCCCTCTAATCAAGAGACCAAATGGATTTGAAGGTGAGATCAGCTGACAAGCTGCCTAAAGATTAAAGGAGCCCCATGTTTCCCGCTGGAAACATTTGGGCTCATCAGACTTGCCTTCAGGATAATTCGAAACCTAGAGGGAAGCTGGGCCCGGTAACTTGGGAGACGCTGGCCTCACAGAACCTCTCTGACTTGAAGGAGAAAGAGGTCCCAAATGGTTGACTCTCAAAATTATTTTGATTTATGATCACTTTGTTAGGGAATATCTGGCCCTCTAGGAAACCAGGGCTATGATTTTAGAAAGAGATGTAGTCATTTATCCAATAACATATACTAAAAACCTATTGTCTTCCAGGCATCGTTTTTATTATTGCTTTAACACAATATTTATTGGAGGTTTACTACATTGTACTTGGCCTTGGCAATAGCAGGTTGGTCATGGTTCTGAGACAGATACATGAATAGGATAAATTAAGATATTGGTAATATCATAAATAAATAAAATAGGGTGATGGTGATAGAGTAGCAGGTGACTAAGGGGCTCCTTTGGATTAAAAAGCAGACCTCCCTCTCAGTCGGGTTAAGTGTCCGACTTTGGCTTAGGTCATGGTCTGGCCATTCAGAGTTCAAGGCCCATGTCAGGCTCAGTGCTGACAGCTCAGAGTCTGAAGCCTGCTTCGGATTTTGTGTCTCCCTCTCTCTCTGCCCCCCCCCCTCTCTTTTTCTCTCTCTCTCTTTCAAAAATAAACATTAAAAAAAAAAGGGCAGGCCTTCCTGAGATGGTTATCTTGGGGCCAAGAAGTGAAATGTGAGAAGTGAACATGTGGAAGGTAGAAGCCAGAAGAAGAAAGAACAAGTTCAAGGCTCTAAGGTGGGAACAAGATGGGAGGATTTGCAAGAAAGCCAGCGTGGTCAGAATGGAAGGAAAATAAGATGAAGTCTGAGCAGTGATAGCAGCTGGGGCAGGAGCGCTGTGAGCTATGGTAAGGAGCTGAGACTATTCTAAGTTCAGTGGGCAGCCAGAGTTTCTAAGCAGAGGATGCCACCAGGTCCTTAACTTGGGATTCCATGAAAGACTATGTAAAAGTGCCTTGAACTTGAAAATAGGTAAGAGGGGGCATATCTACTAAGTGGGGGAGGCGGGGTAATCTCAAGCCTGAGCAGAGGGGAGTAGGGAGGGCTTGGGGAGAGGCTGGGAGAAGAACAGGGGGTCACTGCTTCCTTAGGACAGAAGAGGGAGTCCACAGCCCTGGGTTCAAAGGGCAATCCAAGATGGCTCTGCACAGAGGTGGAAAAGTAGATCAAGCAAGGAAAAATTGACCCAGCTACTCAGCCTGGGTCCAGAGGTGGGGAGAGCTTAGGAAGGAGAAGCCACCTCTCCCTAGCTAGTCACTCCAGATGCCCTTTTGCCCCCTTTCAATGATCAGTTGATGGGGCCAGGCTCTGACCCAAATGCCTTGAATCCTAACCCCTCAGTTCTGAAACTCCAGAGTGCCCTCAGCATGTTTGAGGTCTCAATGGGACCTCAAAGTTCTCTAATGGGACTCAGAATAGGGGTGGGGAATCACTGCAGAGGGAAGACCAAAGGTGCCCCACGCCACCGCTGCTCCTTGGTGCCCAAATTAACAATCCCCCCAGAATCATGGCTAGAGTGACCATGCTAAAAAGCCACTGGCTCTTTATTTGCTGTCCTAAAGGGATGTTCATCTGCACACCTGAAGAGAACAGTTGACAGGATACTATAACTAGTGGTAGGCGTGGCAGGGCTTACCCCATGGAACCATTGGAGATGCGCCACAGCAGAAAGCAGGTGGGCTGTGCATCTGGACAGACTTGGGCTTGCAGGTTGAGCTGGAAAGCTGTTTGACCTTGGGCAAGTTTCATCAGCTGGCCGAGCTTCGGTTTCCCCTTCTGCAAAATGGGGGTAAGAACATCTGCTCTCAGAGTTGCGCGTGGATCAGAGGACCCGTGGAGACGCCGCGGTGCCCAGTATGGTGGGCTGCTCAGTAAATGTTGCTTCCCTTTCTACCAGGTGGGGTCACTGGCAGTTCTGTTGTGTCAACTTGCTTCTCTCCCCTTTCTGCAGACATTTTGAGCCAGGTGAAGGGGAAGAGAGACACCGGGGCATTGCCACGCAAAACAAAGTTGAAGAAAAATTACCTCTTCAGCCTAGCAGAGTGCCCAGCGCACAGGGAACTTCAGGCTGTTTCTGCTGGTGCTGATACTGAAGGGCTAATATGGAAGCAGGACTTCAGACCACAGCAAGCTCTTTCTTACCCTGAAAATTTGCTCAGGAAGCCTACACCTAAGAACTTTCTTCATGGGAACACGCCATTCCCAGTTATGCTGCCGGCCCCCCGAAAGTTACCATTTACTTCCCATTTTCCTCACTTCCTAGAATTCTTGGGAAACCTTCCCACCCCCTAACTGGGGAGTTGGAGGCAGGATTATGCAATTAGACCCTGACTACCCCATATAAGAAGGTAGAAACACCAGAGGGGACACAGGAGGTCACAGAGACCTTCCCATCACAAAACCAGTCTGCCTTTGTTTCTTTCATAGGCCTCAAACAGGCACATGCCAATCCCACTGGCACTAAATGGAGGACATAACTCACTTTGAGCTACTAGTCAATGAGGTTAATTAATCTAGAGAAACATCTCCCGCCGGCACCTGTGTTTTGCAATGTGGCTCTCGACCAGGTAAGAGCCATCAGACCCTTTCAATGATGTCCAGTCTTACTTGTCAATGTTGAATCAAATCACAGAGGAGCAACTTCTGCAGAATCCCCTTTATATAAAAGCGTCAAGTTAATAACAAACAACGGAAAGAAGAAATTGCTGGCAGATTGCAACCGTGAGCTGCGTCCTCGTCCCGCTACAAAATGAGTGTTGGAAAGCACGTAAATTTCAAAATCCAAGTAAAACCAGTGTCTTGCACAATGAAATACAAAGCAGTTCCTCACAGATAGATCAAGTGAATGGCAGGATCTTATTTCTTTGCAAAATAAGGGAAGTGCCCATTTTTATCACATTCAGGTTATCTCTTCAAAAAATATTCATTTATTTCTCATTCTGTGAAGTCATTCTGGAATAGACTGCAGACAGAGTAGAGGGATAAGTCACAAAGGTAGTCTGGAGTCAGTGCTAGGATTTTATGTACAGATGAATCCCAGGAGATTTTTAGGCAGCCTGGGGTCCTTGCACCCAGTGTGCATCCGTGTCTCTGAGACCCATTTGTTGGGCCAGAGGAACAGGTGAGAAAGTAGGTGAACTATAATCTGGGACTTCTTCCGAGTCTTTTAGAAAACTGAGTTCAGTCCCCCCACAAGGGGAATGATGATTCTACTCCACAGCAGCTCTCAGATCATTTGTGGGTTTTACAGTTCCCCTGCGGAACTCTGGTTGTTTTATATTTTATTTTATATTTGTATTTATATTTATATTATCTTATTTATATTTTACAGGGAACCCCTGGTTAGTTTTGTTTCTCTGGCACCAAGGGCTCCTCCTTCTGTTACGACAGCCCCTCCTTTCTGTGAGGAACTTACTCTGATGCAGCTCCTCCCAACCCACCTCAGCACAACCATGTCACAAAGTCAAGTTTGGGCAATCAGTCTTCCCTGGGACTTTGCTTCTGGTGCTTTAAGTGAAGATTGTGCCTTTGGGATCACTAAGTCAACAGGATGTGAGTCTCAGGCTATCTCACCCATCATGTGGAGCTAGTCTAAGAAGTGGGAGAATGATTCCTAGGAATATTATTTAAGCATCTGGATCCAACCCGACCCGAAGCCAGATGCACTCCTAGATTTGTAAGTTATAAGAGCTACTGTATGTCTTGTATGCTTAAGCAATTTGGGTCTGGTTTTCTTTACTCACAACCAAAAATAGAAAATGGACCATTATACCATGGAACAGACCCTGAGAGAACTGTTTCAGATGAAACACTGAGTTCAGTGCAATTTCCAGGTGCAATTTTTCCAGGGGCAATTCAGGAACCCCTTGAAGATCTGTCCTTCGCCAAGTTTTTGCTCAACACCAAGCTGATGCTAAAGAGTTCCCAGTGGGGAGCTTCTTGGAGCTGTACCCTGGACCTGGTGTCGAAGAAGAAACCATTATGTAGCCTGCATTACGAAAGGGAAGGCCACCATGGGAGGGCCAGCTAGGATCCCCAGCTGCTGTAGGAAACCTACCAACTGTCTCTGTAGTTTCAGGCAAATGAAGAATGAGGCCAATTCATTGACGGGTGCCAGTAGCCTCTAGGTGTGTCTTCCTAGTAAGGTGGAGCCCAGCGTCAAAAGACGCTGGCAGTAAATGGAAGCCTCCAGTTAGCACCAGTGTGGAAGCAGAAATCCAGGCACACCCAGGATCTGGAGGTGACAGTTGTCATCCCTGACAGATATCAGGAACACAGAAGACTCCACTGTCGGAGCAAGTGGGGTACTGAAGTCAGAGGCCTTGGGTCAAGTCCCAATTCTGACACCGATAAGCTCCATGGTCTTAGAAAAGCAGCCATTCTCAGCCTCAGCTCTCTCACCCA
Organism: Cryptoprocta ferox; assembly: GCA_028646485.1. Taxonomy (NCBI): domain Eukaryota; kingdom Metazoa; phylum Chordata; class Mammalia; order Carnivora; family Eupleridae; genus Cryptoprocta; species Cryptoprocta ferox. The sequence goes on along the minus strand of CM053561.1, from coordinate 71,501,177 downwards.
CAAACTGGGGGTGTTGATAATAGTAATTATAATCAAGACATATCCCTGAACTGGTTTTCCTCTCTTCTATTAGCATGTTGTGTTTTTTGAATTGGGATGTAGTTTAGATGTCTGTCTCCCAAATTCAGCTCTTTAAGAGCAGAGACTATTGTATTCACGTCTTTACTCTTCCTTCTTCTTAACACCCTATCTGAAACTCAAAATCATACTCGTAAGGAGTTAACACAATTAGGCAGTGCATACAAAAGCACTTTGCATCCTTCTGCACACAATATCATTATACAGAACTACCAGGAAGAAAATAAAAATCAGAGACAGGGACTTCTGGGAGGGATCACACGGTAGAAGACAAGAGGCCCGGACCCCGGCCAGGGTGACTCAATGCTGTATTCCAAGATACAGGATTCAGAGCCTTTCTGAACAGGAACCAAATTGATCCCGTATTTTAGAAAGAAACCTGACTTAAGTCCTCAATTGAAAATCTATCAGGAGTATAGAGAGTGGGGCAGGCAGAGCAGTATCATAAATAACCATAATGCTTGATGGCCGCTGACAAAACACAGCTATTGGGAACACCTGAGAATAGATTACGGCCCAGATGTCTCTACTGTCCTGGAATAAGTCAACACTGAAGGAGATGAGGGTCGATTTCCACTGGAGAATGTGGAATTATTTATGCGTTTTATATATTCTTTACTCAGGAGAATAAGTCAACATCTTCTTCCAAGAATCTGGAAGGTGTTAAACTAAGAAGCTATAGATGGACACTTTTTGAATAAATCACAGACACAAACAATAACATGACCTTTGGGCTCTCAGTCAGGAAGAGGATTACCACTGAAGAGTCCTGCCTGAGACCCACACTTTCTAGTTTTTGTAACGTAAGTTCAAGATCATATGCTTCTAGGGTTAAGCTACTGTATGTCATGGAATGTCCAGGCATTTTGTATTGTCCTCCATCCGGTTTCCAAAATGAATTGCACTGGAATTCTATCTGTCCAAAGTATGGAACTAAATAAACAGCGTTTAACATTGTAATAGATTTTGGGGCACCTGGGTGACTCAGTCGGTTGAGGGCCCAGCTTCAGCTCAGGTCATGATCTCACAGTTCGTGGGTTTGAGCCCCACATCAGGCTCTGTGCTGACGGCTCGGAGCCTGGAGCCTGCTTCAGATTCTGTGTCTTCCTCTCTCTCTCTGCCCCTCCCCTGCTTGCACTCTGTCTCTGTCTCTGTCTCTCTCTCTAAAAATAAACATTAAAAAAAATTAATATCACAATAGGTTTTTTCCATAATTTTTCATCTAATTCTATTGTATAGTAAAAGTCCATGATCCTTAACCTCTAACAGGATTGTACTGGGTGCTGCAAACAGCAGCAGATCTCAAACACAGGTGGCTTCCCTTGGTAATTTTCTACTTTCTACTCATATAACGATATACTCATAAAGCAATCTGAAGACAATGAATATGGCTTTCTTTTTTAGTACAAAGAATCTGTTCCTTGCTTCTTCTTTTATAGACTTTAATTTACATTCTCAACAACATCCTGAGATTATAATCAATTGATCATAAGCATTTTAGTAATTAATGTCTTATTTCCTTACTATCGCTTTTGGCCAAAGGCAATGAAAGAGGTACAGAGCAAAGTTGGTAAATAAAATTAAAAAAAAACTAGAAGAATAAAAATGAAATAATATTGATTTTCTGTATACAAAGACGCTGCATTCCAAAGTCAATTGCAGGAAATATTTGTGTAAGCAAGAAATGAAAGATGTTCAAGGAAAAATAAGATGATGAAACCAGAAATTTAAGGGAAATAATGGAATGGATCAGAAATTTCTAAGTGGAGGAGTCCATTGCAACGTTCAGAAAAACCCAAAAAAGGGTGTACAGTAAAATTTTTGGGTTGCAAGTAACTTGTTCTGCCAGTGTTCCACAAGACTACCAAACATTTCTAATAAATTTTAACTTGATAAACGAGCCATGTCTTGCAATACGAGTAATACATGATACCGAATGTCACATGATCACATCTGAGCCAATGGTTCTTCAACTTAACTTTGATATACAAGTGCTTTGGATCACAATTGTGTTTCTGGAATGAATTATGCTCTCAAACCAAGGTTTCACTTATTTTGTTTTTGTTGTTGTTGTTCTTGTTAAATTTTTGTTTTAATGTGTCTCCAAATTCTGTGACAGATTTTTTGTCGAGTTGTTTCCATTAAAAATGACTGATTTTAGGGGCACCTGGGTGGCTCAGTCAGTTGAGCGTCCGGCTTCAGCTCAAGTCATGATCTCACAGTTCGTGGGCTCAAGCCCCGCATCAGGCTCTGTGCTGACAGCTAGTTCAGAGCCTGGAGGCTGTCTTCAGATTCTGTGTCTCCGTCTCTCTCTGACCCTCTGCTGCTCACGCTGTTTCTCTCTCTCTCTCTCTCTCTCTCTCTCTCTCAAAAAGAAATAAAACATTAAAAAAAATAAAAATAAAAATAAAAATGACTGATTTTAAAAACTAATAACTTAAAACTGCCACATACACACACACACACAAAACGAATGGTCCACAAAAACATTCTCTTTTCCTTCTGAAGGTTTTATGATTGAAATGGTTCCTGGAAAGCCTATGTGTGTTGAGAGTTTCTCAGACTATCCTCCCCTGGGCCGTGTTGCTGTTTGTGACACGAGAGAGACAGTTGCTGTACGTGTCATCAAAGCAGTGGGCAAGAATGCAGCTGGAGCTGACAAGGTCACCAAGTCTGCCCAGAGAGCTCAGAAGGCTAAATGAGCATTATCCCCAATACCTGACACCCTAGTCTTCAACAGTAGTGGGAGAACGGTCTCAGAACTGCTTCTGTCCATTGGCCATTTAAATTTAATTGTATTTTATTTTTTAAGTCAATATACTCCAAATGCTATGAGAGTCCACACAAGTAGTTATATTCTTTTTTGTTTGTTTCTGGGAAACTTTCTTCTAGCATGTTTTTATTCTTTCCATTTTAATAAAAGCTGTACATTTACATGAGTAAAAAAAATGAATAGTTCTACAAGTCTTACAATGAAGCTAGTTGTTTCTTTCCTACTCCCTAGAAGCCACTGTTTTCAGTGCTTTTAGTTTTCTGGTATTTGCCTCTATATTTCTTTCTTTTTTATTTATTTTTAAATTTGCATCCAAGTTAGTTAGCATCTAGGACTAGGATAATGATTTCAGGGGTAGAATCCAGTGATTCATCCCCTTCATATAATACCCAGTGCTCATCCCAACAAGTGTCTTCCTTGATGCCCCTCACCCATTTAGCCCATCCCCCACCCGCAACCCCTCCCGGAGCCCTCAGTTTGTTCTCTGTATTTAAGAGTCCCTTATGTTTTGTCCCCCTCCCTCTTTTTATATTATTTTTGCTTCCCTTCCCTGTGTTCATCTGTTTTCTATCTTAAATCTCACATATAAGTGAAGTCATATATTTGTTTTTCTCTAATTTCACTTAGCAGAATACCCTCTAGTTCCATCTACACTGTTGCAAATGGCAAGATTTCATTCTTTTGTATTGCCGAGTAATACTCTAGTGTGTGTGTGTGTGTATGCATGTGTGTGGGTATGTGTGTGTGTGTATACCACATCTTCTCTATCCATTCATCCATCAATGGACATTTGGGCTCTTTCCATACTTTACAAGTAGTTATATTCTTTAGCTTCAATTTTTCTCGTCTTATCTGTAAAATGGGGACAGCAATCCCTTCCCAGCCTACTTTGAAAACCTGTGAGATGGCATCAGCCTTAGAAGCATGTGCCATATTGGTTTGCGGCAGCATTTTGGTGTTGCTTACCATGGCAGAAGTGGGTCATTGTCAGCCACAGAGATGTGTTTTGTAACACAAAACTATGGCTACAGCCATAGGAGAGATTGATGTCAGCCCCGGTGTCATGTCTACTGAAGTGATCCCACCACGATGTGGCTGGCTTTCAAAGTGCAAGGCTGTCGCTGATTGGCTCTTTGAGGTGTATTCAGCAGAGCAAGGTGTCATTGACCAGACAGGTTTAAATTCTGTTTTGGTACTTAGTTTGTCATAGTTTTATGACTTAAACCAATTGGTTAAACAGATTTAAAACTAGACGTGGTGTCCTCTGGTTAACATAAATATAAAACTATATGAGTCTTTTCCTGACAGTATAGAAAGTTTGTAATTCTCCCTTTGGGTCCTTCTTGAGCCAGAGCTGCACAAAAGACCACCGTGGTTGTCCAGACCCTCACCACAGTGTTGCTGAGGCTCCTAAAACTAAGTTTGTTTGTGAGGTCTGATTTTTAGTTGTTGATCAATATCACTTCATCCTGGTTTTGTCTTTGAATTTGTCTCAAACTTTTGGTTCTCAAAACTTTTAAATTCTTAAAAAATATCGAGGACCCCAAAGACCTTTTGCTTATGTGAATTTTAGCCATCTATATTTATTGTATTATAAACTAAAACTGAGAAATTTTATAAATATTTGCTTATTAATTTAAAATAACAGTAATAAATCCATTACATATTAATATAAATAATTTTATTTCAAGAAAGATAACAACATATTACAAGACAAGAAAAGGTTTAAGAAGTGTGGCATTGGTTGTCCCTCTTGCAAACCTCTTCATTGACTGGCTTGATAGAAGACAGCTGGATTCCCAGATCTTCATCTTTATTCAATTTGTGGCAATATGTTGTTCTGGTTAAAGTATATGAAGAAAATCTGCTCTCATGCAAATAATTAGAAAGAGGACAAATATTGTAATAGTCTTTTCGTGTAATTGTGGGCTTTCTTTTTTGATACATCAAAGTTGATGAGTGGTGGTTTCTTAAATGTTCATTGCAAAGTGGAACCTGACCCCATATCAATAAATTTTTCTTACCTGCTACATTAAAATTCACTGATCCATCCAAATGTTGAATGAATATTTTACTTATGCCTGATTTTGTCATTTCATGTCTTGGTAATTTGGAAAATATTAGTTCACTGAGTAATATAGATATTACAAACATTAGCATTAATCATACAATAAAAAAAATCACATCCATTAATATCTCCACTGATCCCATCAGGAAATTATTTAAGTTTGGGGAAGCTGGCAAGCTCATGGTGATAGATATGTGTTTACCACAATTCTAATTTGTGCTTGAAAAATGAAATTTTATCATTGCTAAAAAATTCTGTTCATTTTCCTTTAAGAGATAAACTCCTTTGGTTTGTTTTTGAGCAAACATACTACAGTTTCTCCATCAGCCATTTCTTTTCATTACAAATGTTGTTCCCTGAAAAGTAGCAGCTAGGTTAGCCCACAACTCAGTCCTGCACAGGCATTTCCCATAGCAACCCTCTACTTTAACATAACAGCAGAAGTGTGCTCTTCTCATTTTGTCACATTGGATATTAAAAAGATGTGTCCTCAGGGCTGAGATCTGATAAGATTTATAATTGTTACTTCTGCTTGAGTACATTCTCAAGGGGAAATGACTTTTTTTCTAACTGTATTCATGACAGTGAAGAATATGATGGTAGCTACTACAGTTTGGTCCCACTGCCTTGGCTCCAGCTAAGGCACCAGCAGTTTTATCCACCATTTCTTTTACACCATGAGTGCTTTTCAGACAACTTTAACATTTCACTCTGGGGCATTTGATGTCCTAAGGCAGTGGGATCAAAGGTAGATACAGTCAGTGGTAAATGTCTTAACAAGAAAGCTGATGTTTATATTAAAATATTTAGATCATTCTTCTTGGAGGTTTAGAGGAAGGAGAGGAAATTTGGGTACTAATGCTTTGTTGAGTGGCACCATGTTTGAGCTTTTGTTTCTTTGCTGGTTGGTTCTTCAAAGGGCCTTTCTGCTTCCAAATCCCTACAGGTATCTTTATTCATTGACTTTCAGTCCTGTTTTTAACCCTTATCTCAATTATTGTACCTGGAGATCCAGAAGTTTGTTTTCATTTCGAGCTTATTTACTCTCTAAGGTATTCAGCCATATGTAGGAGATCTTTAAAACTGGAAGTTTTCCTTTCCAATTTATTTATAAATAAATCCTCTGTCTGGGGTCTAAATCCATTTACAAAGCGAGAAGACAATGCTCCCTCTACTTGGGCCACTGGGCCCGGCCAGAACGCTGCCTGAAAATGTCCTGAAATCATATATTAGGTCTTCTATTGATTCACCTTCATTTTGTTTGCAATTTTGAATCTTTGCCCAATCTTATTTTTGGGAAAGGCCTCTGCCATGGCCCAATGGAACACACTGCCTACTTTTCCTGCCCTCTCAAGGCCACTATTAAATTATGCACCCCTGGGTTATTTAAATTACCTCTTTGTCTTTGTTGGCCTGTGTTTTCACCATTTTCCCCATCCGAAGGGGCTAACAGTCAAATGATTTGATAGTCCAGAACAATATGTACCCAATAAAATCTCAATTTCTGCAGCAAATTTCTATCTGTTTCACTGAGGTTTAAAATTGTTTAATTATAGCCCTTAACTCAGCTCAGACCATGGTTTAAATTCAGCTTCTATACATTAATCTTTTGGTCTGCAATTTGATAATGTGATAAATATGAATGTTCTTTTCTTGAGAAAATCCAAAGGAAAGGATAACTTAACTCATTTAGGAGGCCAGAAGAAGGAACAGAAGGATGGGGGAAACTGTAAGGTCAGTGCTGAAGATAACACAGAGATCAGGAGACATAAGGAGAGTGGGCTCCACCTGCTTTGAACAGGAGGGAACTAGAGCTTCTTTGAGAGAGAACAACCTCTCTCTCATTTTGTTTTGTGGGCTCCTTGGCTTATCAATTTTAAAGAGGCTGACCATTAAAACTTTAAATGTTATCATTACTTCTTAATTTTTCTAGAGTTCCTCTTCTGCATTAATATCGACATGTCCAAAATTTCTCCAAATGAGCATTGTTATTCTAAATCAGAAATACGTTTGTCTTACCAAGGTAAGTTCAAATATGTTGCACTTACCAAGGTAAGTTCAAAAGTTAGGATTACAGAACAATTTCATGTAGGAAACCAGTTCTTCTCCAAAAGAATGAAACTTTGACATAGACTAACAAGAAAGAGATCTAGGAAGAGACCAGACAGTAACTTCCTTATCCTTATAGATGCCAGAATACAAACTAAACAATCTCAAATTGACTTGATAGCATCTTTATGAAGATGTTTAAGGCGATCCAAGGCAAAGTTTAATAACCATTACACAAATTGGCTATCAATCAAACAGAGCTCTAAACATTGGTCTTCAAGGTTGGTTTAGATTGGATATGAATCCACTCACCCACATTCTCTGTGGAGCACTTCTTTATGTCTTCAACAGACGCAAGACAATCAAGGAAGTAACAAAAACACATTATACATTATTGTAAAAACAGTCAAACAATTTCAAAAGTAAAGCAATCAACAGAGGAAGAAGCTTGTTAATGGCAAAAAGATTTACCAAATAGTGCAACTACAGACAAAAACCTCCAATGGTTTCATACATATACTTAAATCTGGATTTTTTTAATTCAAGTATAATTAACATACAGTGTTATATTAGTTTCAGGTGTACAATGATTTCAACAATTCTATATATTACTCACTGCTCATTGTGATATGTGTACTCTTAATCCCCTTCACATATTTCACCCAGCTCCCCTCCCACCTCTCCTCTGGTAACTGCCAGCTTGTTCTCTATAGTCTCTATAGTTCTTAAGAGTCTGGTTTTTGGTTTGTCTCCTTTTTTCCTCTGTTTGTTTCTTAAATTCCACATGTGAGTGAAATCATGACTTATTTCACTTACCATTATACCCTCTAGATCCATGCTAGTGTTGCAAATGACAAGATTTCATTACTTTTTTGTGGTGGATTAATATTCCATTGTATATACACCATATATCTTTTTTATCCATTCACCTATCAGTAGACCCTTGGGTTGCTTCCATATCTTGGCTATTGTAAACAATGCCACAATAAACATAGAGTGTGTATATCTCTTCAAATTAGTGTTTTCATTTTCTTTAGGTAAATACCCAGTAGTGGAATTACTGCATCATATGGTAATTATCTTCTTAATTTTTCAAGGAACCTCCATGTTGTTTCCACAGTGGCTGCACCAGCTTGCATTCTCACCAACAGTGCATGAGAATTCCTTTTTCTCCACATCCTCACCAACAACTCTTTCTTGTGTTTTCAATTTTAGCCCCTTTGACAGGTGTGAGGTGATATCTCACTGTGGTTTTGATTTACATTTCCCTGATGATTAGTGATATTGAGCATCTTTTCACATATCTGTTGGCTGTCTGTCGGTCTTCTTTGGAAAAATATCTATTTATGTCTTCTGCCCATTTTTCTATTGAATTATTTGTCTTGTTGGTGTTGAGTTGTATAAGTTCCTTATATATTTTGGGCATTAACCCCTTATTGGATGTATCATTTGAAAATAACTTTTCCCATTTGGTGAGTTATCTTTTTGTTTTGTTGATTATTTCCTTTGCTGAGCAAAAGCTTTTTATTTTGTGTAGTCCCAATAGTCTAATTTTGCTCTTGTTTCCCTTGCCAAAGGAGACCTACGTAGAAAAATGTTGCTATGGACAATGTCAAAGAGATTACTCCCTGTGTTTTCTTCTAGGAATTTTATGGTTTCAGGTCTCACATTTAGGTCTTTAATTCATTTTGAGTTTATTTTTGTGTATAGTATAAGAAAGTGGTCCAATTTCATTATTTCACATATAGCTGTCCAGTTTTCTAAATACCATTTGTTGAAAAGACTGTCTTTTTCCCCTTCTATATTCTTGCCTCCTTTGTCATAAATTAATTGACCATATGATTGTGGGTTTATTTTTGGATTCTCTATTCTGTTCCATTGATCTATGTGTCTATTTTTGTGACAGTACCGTTAAGTCTGACTTTTTAAACAAATTATGTGCCTACAAACTAAAGGTCTAATTTTCTTTTTCCCCCTTCTTTCAAAGCCTATTTATTTATTTTGAGAGAAAAAAGAGAAATAGAAGAAAGAGTGAGAGAGGATCCCAAGCATGCTCCACACTGTCAGTGCAAAGCCTGATGTGGGTCTCGAACTCACAAACCATGTGATCATGCCCTGAGCCGAAATCAAGTCGCTCAACCAACTGAGCCACCCAGACTCCCCCAAAGGTCTAATTTTCTTAAATTAATTTTTTAAACAAATCCTAAAATACAAATCATAGAATATCAAAATAAATTCAGTAATCAAAGTTCACTGAAATAAGTCAGAGTGTGCCTTATCATCAACTCAGGTCATGATCTCACAGTTCATGAGTCAAGTCCCACAACAGGTAAGCTCGAGCCCTGCTTTGGGTAAACACAAGCCCCACTTTGGGTGGGCCCTGCTTCTCTCTCTTTCTCTCTCTCTCTCTCTCTCTCTCTCTCTCTCTCTCTGTTCCTCATGGGATTTTCTCTCTCTCCCTTCCTCTCTCTCTCTGCCTCTCATTCACTTGCATGCCCTCGAAAGAAAGAGAGAGAGAGAAAGAAAAAAAGAAGTCAGAGATTGTTCGGTTACAAATCATAGGATAAAATTAATCCAGCAACAAGAACACTAAAACCTGTTAGAAACCAAATCATTGTAGAGATAGACTTACCTGGCAACAAACGCAAAGAGCAAATAATTGAGCACACGTGGCCTGATAAATATGTCTTAAGCCAAAAGAGCCCATGGAATGGCTACCAAGTGAGGGTCTTCAAAATTATCTTGGTAGAACCTGTCAAAGGATGTCAAAGAATGAGACCCATCATTTAAAATCTAAATCTAGAATGCTGAATTTATTGCCTACTTATGTAAGGGAGAGTTATGCTGGACATGTGAGACTTTACTGAGCAAAGTTAACTACTGATCTGCTATAGAGTTTGGGGAGATGCAATAGTGGGAAGATGTCAACCTTAGAAATGTGTACTGGTTGCAGATGCTGGAGTGGGTTGACATCAATCTAAGAAGTCTGCTCATTGGGATGAGTCCACTCCCAAATGATTGACTTTCATAGCATAAGGTTGTCATTGATTGGCTGGCTTTCAGAGATATGCTCACTGAAGTGAGTTGTTCTTGACTGATTTAAAGCCAGTTCTGGTATTTACTGGTTACCATGGCTATAAAACTGTCAGTCTCTTTTCGAGAGTATGAGGACTTTTCATTCTCAGTCTCTGACGCAACCTCTTGATTAGATTCATAAAGAATTAAGGGAAATCATATTACTAACTCCAAATAGATTATATCCATTTCTTTTTTTTGTCTCTGTGACTGGCCACTATTTCCAAGGGACATGAAATAGACCAGGCTGGGTTGCTTTCCACACAACTATGTTGCTTGGTTTGTTGCTTCCTGTGATCTCCAGGTGATTGCATACTAATTAATAAGTTCATTCTAATTTCTTTTTGTTCCAGGCACAACTGATGATAAAATAGGTAATTTTCCAGATTCATCCTTTGCTTTCCTTTTTCAAAGGAAAAGTTTTTAACTTTTTTAGTCCTTGTGGACTCCCACTGCTCTCCTTGGCTTCTTCTAAGTAGTGGCTAGTGCATTTGCATTTGGGGGCTAAATCAATGAATGTAAAAGCCTACCAATTCTGCTGCTGTGAATATGCCCAACTTTTCAAAATGGGGGCCTGTGAGGCAGGAAACAAGACATATTCAGGGAAAATAACTTACATGCACAGCTACATGTTTTCAATGCCAACAGAGTTGTACAGACATTAAGTACTAAAGGAGTTCAGAGTTAAGAGTGACACTGCCCTAGGTAAGTAGATGAGGCTCCACAGAGGAGATGGGACTTAACCTGGTTCTGCCAAATCCCCTAATATATTAATAGGCAGAGAAGAAAAAGCATGAAACATGGACACAATAACATTCTAAGAAGTCAAGGTGGGAATGTACTTGCTATATTTAAAGGTAACACGGAGCTGTTCTGCTTCTAGTTGCTATGTAGAAAGTCACAAGAGACCTACTTTTTGTCTAACAACCAAACAAGATGGATAAGGTATCAACAAATAGTGAATTAAACTTTAACTCTAGATAATGCCCAGCCTTTCAGATGACAAAGAAACCGGTGGCTGCTCTCCTCCCAGGCTGAGCAGCAAGAGAAAGATGAATCCTACCAGGGTGGTAAAAAGGAACCAGCCAAACTTAGAATGAACTCCTAACAGGTGTGTGTCAGCTGGAATGAAAGATTCAAATTCCAGGAGTCCTAGCCCCAGAACAGGTCTGCATCTACCTGCCCATTCTTTTTGCACAGGTCTTCACTGAGCGTTCAGGGCAGTATACTGAAAGCTAGGAACAGAACAGAACTAAAAGGTATTTCTCTCAAGGCACACAGGGCCTCCTTCTGCAAGAGAGCCAACCCCTGAAAGGTGGGAAACAGGGCAGGGTAGCAGACAACAAGCAGTTGAAGACCCAAAGTGCTTTCAGCTGGGAAAAGCTGGGGACAGGGAAGAAGAACTGAGAGAAACCTTCCTAAAGCATTTCAGAAAGCAGAGAGAAATCTCTCCAGGTGTAAATGCCTAGGGTAGTGCTGGAGAACAAAGTGGGCTACCTGGAAACACTAGAGTGCACTATAAAATGGAGAGAGTGCTCTAACCATTCGTAAAGTAAGCAATTCAGCTATAGTAAACAAAGAGATCTCTGTATCTCAGCAGAGATCCAGTTCCAAGCCCCAGAAAAGAGAATTCCCTAGTCCTGCTCTCAAAATACGTGAAACAAATGGTGAACCAAATCAAAGTTGCAGAAAAGCCCAGACCTGGCTCAAGTATAGGTAAGATTGACTCAACCATCCCACTGTAGCAGGGTGAAACAAGAAAGTCACGCCCTTTTCTGGGGATAAATTTTATTTACTTTGGTCTCTACTGTTCTTTTATGCAAAATATCTAGCACACATCAGAAAATTATAATACACACAAGGAAGCAAGAAAATGTGATCCATGAACAAGAGAAGAAATAGTCAATAGACACAGAGAGATAACGTAGCATTAGAAATTGTCAGATATAAACTTTATTTTTTTTAATTTTTTTAATGTTCATTTACTTTTGAGAGAGAGAGAGACAGAGACAGAGAGTGAGTGGAAGAGGGGCAGAGAAAGAGAGAGGGAGAAACAGAATCCGAGGCAGGCTCCAGGCTCACAGACTGTGAGATCATGACCTGAGCCAAAGCCGGACGCTCAACCGACTGAGCCACCCAGGCGCCCCCATAAACTTTAAAATAACTGTTACAGGGCTCCTGGGTGGCTTGGTTGATTAACTGGCTAAACGTCTGACTTTAACTCAGGTCATGACCTCATAGTTCATGCGTTCGAGCCCCACATCAGGCTCTGTGCTGGCTACTCAGAGCCCGGAGTCTGCTTTGGATTCTGTGTCTCCCTCTCTCTCTGTCCCTCCCCCATTTGCACTCTGTCTCTCAAAAATAATAAATAAACATTAAAAAAATTAAAATGAGTATGTTACAAATGTCAAAGGATCCAGGTAAACAACATACAAATATTCTTAAGTTCTCATCATCTTTCACTAATAGTTTTTCTTTCCTTTAATTTAGGTTAGCTTATTTTATGTATTTGAAGATGAATTTTAAAAAGCAAAGATTTCTAAGAAGCCAAGGAAAATTATGTATGCTAGATCTAAATTATGTTAGGATACAAGTTAGAAAGTTTTACAAGTTTCAAAGTAAAAACAACATTTGGACCATAATGCATCTATATCTGAGTGTAATGAAACAAAAATATACCCAACCCATAACCTTTGTATCCTACATTTATAAGGAATTGGTGACTCATGTCTTATCACATAAAGTAGCTCATAACTTGTTTTACTAACTCTTGTTAATTCTGTGAATGATATACTGGCAGCCACATAACCCATAGTTATCACTTGAAGACATTTAAACAAATAAGTTTACTATCATATGTAAATGCTTTCTCTGCTTTATTAATTACTAATACACACACAAAAATCTCTCCACTGGATTTTACTTTCTTTTTTTTAAAATATTTATTGATTTGGGGGAGAATGCAAGTGGGAGAGGGGCAGAGAGAGAGGGGGACAGAGGATCTGAAGCAGACTCTGCACTGACAGGCTGACAGCAGAGAGCCCAGTGTGAACCATGAGATCGTGACCTGAGCCAAAGTCAGACGCTCAACCAATTGAGCCACTGGATTTTACTGCCCCCACTGGATTTTACTTTTTAATCAAGAATAAATTAGAGTGCAAGATCATCAACCTTTGTCCTGTTTTTTTACAGAAGAAAATCACAACTTTGCAATACTTAGATTCACTGACTATAACAAAGATTAATTAACTGACACCATCAAATGAAGACCATGTTTCACTTCATTAAACTCCAAACTTACCGATGGTAATATTCCAGGCCAATGATTCTTATGTCTTCCTCACCTAAAGCCCTTTGGAAGCTTTATAACATACCAACCTCATGATCAGTTATATTTTTCTTCCGGAATTCACAAAGATAGGTTATATTTCACTGTATTTCACTTCACATCATCTTTGCATCTACCATCCCTAAAAGAAACTCTTTACTTCTTATTCATCCTTTAAAAAAAGGGTAAAAGAAACACAGGCCAAGAATTTCAAAGTTGTTTTAAGAGCCCAAAATAGCCTTAGTGTTTTATTAATTACTGTTAAAATTTCTCCAATAAGTTCATAATTATAATTAAAAGGAAGTAGGAAGAAAACTCCAAATAGCTCAAAAAATAAGTTAGCTTGATTTATAAAATCAAACCAATTTTCCTGACCATTCCCAGACTTCTTAGTGTCGTGAAATGTCTTTTATTGTTCCTTTCTGTTTCATGCCCTAAATCAGACCTCTCTTCTTTTCTGCTTCATGAATGTACCCCCCAGCCAACTGGGGCAGCCACTTGCTGAGAAAACACTTTCCCTCTAGCCATAGATACACTCATCCTGATGGCTTCCATTGGGTAACCATTGGTATCCTTTCTACGGGGAAGAATAGGGAAGGCAACAGTCTCCAACTAATCTTCCCTACTACTGTCTGTCTCCCTGGGCTCCCACTTGGTAAGAATATCCCATATGCAATACAATGACATAAATTTCTCTTGGGCTTTGTGAAAATCGAAACTTATGGAAACCCCAGACGTGCTCCAGAAATGACTTGGGGTGGAGTGGGAAAGAGGAAAGGAGGGCCTTGCAGAGAGAACAGAGATTAAGACTGAGATAGAGCCAGACAGCACAAGAAAGAGAAATGGCCTTCTCATTAAAATCAGACCCCCTAAAATATTTTGAAACCTAAATTATAGGTCAGCATATTCTTAGAAAAGGGAGGTTTACTTACATTTTTCCCATTTCAAGATATTTACCTACTGTCCATATTATTCACAAAAACCATAATCACAATATGCTTTTAAGAGAGGTCTAAGCTGAGTTATCTGCTGCTAAATGTCAAACACTTCTTCCTCCTCCTCTTAATAGGCAACATTTCTTCAACATTTCACGTTTTAGTCTACCTGAGAAAGAGAAGGGACTAACACTACTCAGGTAGGTCCACACACTAACTGTCTGCAACTGTCCTGAGTTCCATAAACCCTGAGAGACTGACCAAAAATTTCCTTTGTGTCCAGACATTTGCCATTGGGTATATATTCTGCCCCTTTTGTGTCCAGACATTTGTCACTGGGTATGTATTCTGTCCTCCCATGTCCACCAACTCATCATGAGACCCATCACATTGTCCAGAGCATGTGAGATGGCCTTCCTTACACTTCACTGCCCTTCCCTTGTTGTAGAAATGCCATTGCCATGACCAAAGACTCTTTCTTGGTTCCAACCTGCAAAGGAAGGGTGTAGGGTGTGGAAGGACAGAGAAAAGGAGAGAATGCATGAATGTAGCTGGTAATTGGGCCTGAGACTGGAACAAGGTACAGAATCTTCTACTTCTTTTTTTTTTTTTTTACATTTATTTTTGAGAGACAGAGAGAGACAGAGCGTGAACAGGGGAGGGGCAGAGAGAGAAAGAGACACAGAATCTAAAGCAGGCTCCAGGCTCTGAGCTAGTGGTCAGCAAAGAGCCCGATGTGGGGCTCGAACCCATGAACCGTGAGATCATGACCTGAGCTGAAGTCAGACACTCAACAGACTGAGCCACTCAGGTGCCTAGAATCTTCTACTTTCATGCTGCTTTTGCAGTTAAGAATCTGGGTAGCAGGCTTGAAACTCAGAGTACTGAGGATGGGCCTTATAGCAGGTAAAATGAGAGCACTGGCCCCAAGTCCCTCTCCAGTACTAATATTTCAACATTCTAGAATGTTCTTCTCTACATACCCTAGCTCCAATGTTGGCATTTAGTATATGGTTGCCAGATTTAACAAACAAAGCTCCAGTATATCTCAGTTAAGTTTGACTTGCAGATAAATGACAGATTTGTTTGTTTGTTTTTTAGTATAAGTATGTCCCATGTACAGGCTATGATTCAGAAGTTGTTACACTATTGAAATTGCATCAAGTACCTTTTCAACAATACACACAGAACTCTGTCTTTGGAGGAGAATTGAGAATTGAAGGTGACAAGGAGAATTACTTTTTGTTGCTGATTCTTCATCTGTATTGTTTGAATTTTTTTAAAACAATGTGCAAGCTGGGGCGCCTGGGTGGCTCACTCGGTTGGGCTTCTGACTTTAGCTCAGGTCATGATCTCATGGTTTGTGAGTTTGAGCCCCGCATCGTGCTCTGTGCTGATAGCTCAGAGCCTGGAGCCTACTTCGGATTCTGTGTCTCCCTCTCTGTCTGCCACTCTGCCTCTCTCTCTCTCTCTCTCAAATATAAATAAACATTAAAAAAAAATTTTAAATTAAAAAAAATAAAACAATGTGCATGTATAACCTACATAATTTTTTTCATTTAAACAAAATTAAGTCCAAAATAAAGATTGTTGCAATATGCCATTTTGGTAAACAGATTTTTATCAACCTTAGCGCTTTATCGATAACTGTAGCAATACTAATTATTATCACTATGTTTTCATTTCTTTTTTTGGGGGGTGCATTCTCTTTCCAGAGTGTGGTCCTCAGTTACTCATAGACTGTTAACAAGCCGTCTCACTTTCCCATTCAAGGACCCTAACCAGTTAGAAAAGAAGAAAATGCCCATGGAGGCTGAGAAGCCACATTTTTCATGAACTCCTCTATTTCTCCTGTGGCAGAAAGCAGGTCCGACTTGGATAGAAACTTACCCCAGGGAGCGCTCAGTCCCCTAGACAAGTCTCCGGCCCCCAAGGCAAAAGCGGCAAACCTCTCCGCTGCATTTTCAACCCCATTGGCCAGAGCCTTCGATCTGACTTTCCTGACTCAAGGGGGTCTTGTCGGTGGTTCCAAATGTCAGATGTCACCCCCCCCCCACCTCTCCCCACCCCATCCTAAAGGCTAGGGTACAACTACGACCCAGGGACTCAGCCCCATGCAGTCGGAAGGAAGAGACATTTTCATGCAAAGGAACACTATGGTGACAAAGTGAACCCTTAGTGATCGTTACCCGCAGACACATGTTTCTGTAGTCAGAGGAGAAATAATCAGTTTTTAAAAAAAATTCTCTGCTCGCAACCCGTTCCTCATAATTTTTGCAAAGTCCCACCCTCATTCCTAAAAACCAGATTGCCGGCATTGCAAGGGAAGGGAGCTAAAGGGAACGGAGGATCCGTGAAGACGCGTAGGTGGGTGTTGCTGGAGAGGTCTGTGGTCCGTGTGTGTGCGTGTGTGTGCACTGCTCGGGGCTGGCACCCACCGCCCACCGTTCCTGCGCGGGCCAGGCAGCCCTCCAGGCCTTTACAGTTGCCACCCCACAGGGGGCGCCACAAGCAAGCTTCCTCCACAGTGAGTTCAAAAAAATTAAATCTCATTGAGGCCCCTGGGTGGCTCAGTAGGTTAAGCTTCCCAGACTCAGGTCACAATCTCACCATTTGTGAGTTCAAGGCCCACTTCGGACTCTGTGTTGACAGCCCGGAACCTGCTTTGGATTCTCTGTCTCCCTCTCTCTCTGCCCCTCCCACACTCTCTCTCTCAAAAATAAATAAACATTTTTTAAAAAATCAAATCCCACAGGGGCACCTGGGTGGCTCAGTTGGTTCAGCAGCTGACTTTGGCTCACGTCATGAACTTGAGTTTGTGGGTTCGAGCCCCGCGTTGGGCTCTGTCCTGACAGCTCAAGCCTTGAGCCTGCTTTGGATTCTGTGTCTCCCTCTCTCTCTGCCCCTCCCCTACTCACACTCTGTCTCTCAAAAAAATAAAATAAAACATTTTAAAAAATTCAAAATTAAATTCCGTTCATAAAAAAGGAAATGTTCGTTCAATGGCCACAAAAACACCAAATGGCAAAATGACAGGGAGTTTGTGTATGTGTGTTGTTTAGAGTTTAAAACACAGAGCGTGCAGAGAGGAGAATAGGAGAAAGCTAGCATCTTCTCCAGGGACAACTGATACCATGTGAAAAGCACAGAAACATGGACCAGACTGTTCTCCATCAGTATTCAGGCCAATCTTATGATGTCGGAGGCGTCACTGATTTATCTCCCTGCTCAGCTCACCACGTCCCTGGGAAATGCTGGGGTCACATAGGGAAGAGGAACCTATGTTCGTGTGTAAAATCACAACCCTCCCGTGTCTGTCCTCCTCCCCCTGCTCTATGGTTTTCATAGTACTTGCCATATCAAATCCTCATTTGTCCCGTCTGTCCCCCCTAGGCACTGTTAGTTCCCAGGAAACTAAAAGCTTTCTTTTGTTCACTTCAAAATCTGCAATTGCTACCACAGAGGTCATCCAGAAATATGTGTTGAGTAAATGGATTCATCCTTTCATCCCCTGAGCACCCATCAGACCCTTGGGGATTTTGCTGAGTGATCCGCGCACAACTGATGAGCGGATAAACAGAATACGGTACATCCATACAATAGAATTTTTTTGACCTTAAAAAGGGATGAAGTACTGATCCACGTTACAACACGGATGAGGCCTGAAAATACTGTGCAAAGGGAGAAAAGCCAGTCACAAAAGGCCACATATCATATGAGTTGCCCAGAATAAGCAAATACGTAAAGACAGAAAGTAGGTTAGATGCATGGTTGCCAGGTGTGGGCAGCTGGGGGGGTGGGGGGGTGGATGGGAAGTGTTAGCTTGAGGATGCAGGGTTTCTTTGTAGGCTGCTGGAAATGCTCTAAAATTGATTGTGACGATGGTTTCACACCTTTGTGAACAGACTAAAACTCACTGCATTGTACATTTTAAATGAGTGAATTATACAATATGTGAATTGTATCTCTATAAAGCTGTTATAAAAATAACAATAAATCTGACCTCAGCATCCTACCAAAATCCACACTCTTGGCTTTCTTTATACCTCACCTCCCATCAGATTGCCTTTTCTGGGAAAACCATCCTAACAGAAATGCTAATGACAACACCTTTCTTCAATCACTCTCCTGTTTTTCTAATAAATCCCATGAAGCATGAGATGGGCCCATCCGGGGCTCATTGCCTCGGGTGAGACACTGTGTCCTCACCATCCCCTCCTCTTACTTGCAGGACAAGAGCTGGACCAATATCTCCAAAGTAAGGGTAATATGTTCATACTCAACTGTCACAGAAGAAATGCAGAACATAAGATTTAATACCCTTGGAAATCTAGAATTTCCTGGCCAGGGAAGAGTTATAATTGTAGCATACAGAAAGTTTAATTTGATTTCTTTTTTTAATGTTTTATGTATTTTGAGAGGGAGGGAAAGAGAGAGAGAGCGAGCAGGGAAGGGGCAAAGAGAGAGAGAGAGAAAATCCCAAGCAGGCTCCGCACTGTCAGCACAGAGCCCAACACGGGGCTCAAACCCACAAACTGTGAGATCATGACCTGAGCCAAAACCAAAAGTCAGACGCTTAACCAAATGAGCCACTCTGGTGCCCTTGCTTTGATTTCTAACCCAACTGACAACCGAGTGACGAAATGTTGTCAACTGTCACATTGCTAGCTAAGTTTCCAAAAGCAATAAAATAACACTACCACATCAATTTTTTTTTTGAATAGAGTAATTCTTAAACCTAAACCCCTAATGGACTTTCCTATTCTCTGCACTCTTCAATCCCTCTATAACATTTTTAAACATCGACCCAAGTTCTGAACGATGCAGAACAACAGCTCTGCGTCACACCCTTCTCCTTACTCTCCTAGTACAATCTACAGACATGGGCCACTCTTGTCTCTCCCAACAGGACAGGACAAAGCTCTCCCAGAGTCCCAAGCACTCTGCTCTCTCAGAACATCTTTGGGTCAAAATGCAAAGAACAGCATGTTTGCATCTTCTCAAACAACAGCTTCTGGAAGTCTTCTTGGAAATGCGAAGAAAAGTGGTTGCACAATGGAAATATTGATTTCTGTAACAAGATTATTCAGCTTTACTGACTTGCAGAAACCTAGAGTCTTTAGTACCAAAAAAAACACCTATTTTGCTTTGTTCTCCCCTTTTTTGCAGGAATAAATATTCTGTTTTCCATAGGCATGGAAAGTAATTAACAATGAAAAATTTGGGGAGACATCAGTTCCGAAAGATTCTCATTGGTCCCTTGGTAGGATCAGAAAACCAGATCAAGTCACACCTGTGACAGTAGGATTCCAGAAAGCAGTGACTGTGTCTCAGTGCAAGCATCCCCCAGGGCCCCCCACGCACTCAGCTCTGTCCTGGGCACTGGAGACACCACATGCTCAGAACTCTGTGCTGCTCCATTCACGTTCACGTGAACGCTAAGCTATGGTTTATGACGCACCCATGACATAGCAGTAGAACAGGCTTTCTCAGTCTCAGCATTGCTGACACTCTGGGCCAGATAATTCTTTGTTGTAGAGCCTGTCCCGAGCATTGTAGAATGTTTACCAGCATCCCTGGCTCCTACCCACTAAATGCCATTAGTGCCTCCCAGTTGTGACAACCAAAACTGTCTCCTAAAATTGCCAATGCCCCCGAGGGAGCCGAGTCACATTGCATTAGAACTATAATAAGGGTAAATGCAAAGTTCTGGAAAGGTTCAAAATCGTTAAGTTCAAGAGTAGGGGGAAAGCAACACACTCCCCTGTGACCTTACTCAGGGGCCCCCAGAGGACAAATGGGAATCAAAAGTTGTTTCTCGCTGATTCAAAGACAGAACAGCAAAGAAAAAACAAGTATTATCCTGAAGAACCACTGGAACATCGGGGAATTTTTGTTTTTTTATAGTTTATTGTCAAGTTGGTTTCCATAAAACACCCAGTGCTCATCCCCACAATTGCCCTCCTCCATGCCCATCACCCCCTTTCCCCTTTCCCCTCTCCCCCTTCAGCCCTCAGTTTGTTCTCAGTATTCAAGAGTCTCTCATGATTTGCCTCCCTCCCTCTCCTTATTTTCCCCCTTCCCCTCCCCCATGGTCCTCTGTTAAGTTTCTCCTGTTAGACCTATGAGTGAAAATATATGGTTTCTGTCCTTCTCTGCCAGACTTATTTCACTTATCATGACATCCTCGAGGTCCATCCATGTTGCCACGAATGGCATGATTTCATTCTTTCTCATTGCCAAGTAGTATTCCATTGTATAGATAAACCACATCTTCTTGATCCATTATTCAGTCGATGGACATTTAGGCTCTTTCCATGATTTGGCTATTGTTGATAGTGCTGCTATGAACATTGGGGTACATGTGCCCCTGTGCATCAGCACTCCTGTATCCCTTGGGTAAATCCCTAGCAGTGCTATTGCTGGGTCATAGGGGAGTTCTACTGATAGTTTTTTGAGGAACCTCCACACTGTATTTCAGAGCGGCTGCACCACCAGCAGTGTAGGAGGGTGCCCATTTCTCCACATCCTCGCCAGCATCTATAGTTTCCTATTTTGGAACATCAGGGAATTTTAACAAGCTACTGAGGGCAGTCAGGACAGGAAAGTCTTAGAGCATTTTAGCAGTGCAGTCGGTTGACTGATTTGGCCTAGCTTCCACTGGGTGCCGGGAATGCAGTGACTCCTCCCCCAGATTGGCACTTGGGCTAGGAAACTGTTAAGCCTTCCTCTAATTCCAGGTCTGTATACCATGACACGTTGCACCTTGTCCAAACCAAGCCGGGGTACTCCTGCAGGCGGGAAGGAGCTGGGTTCAAGATGTTCAAGATGTTCAAGATTGCTGCCTGCGTGGAAACTGAAGTGCTTTCAGAGGTTGGTACCAAGGGAATGGAATGGACAGGGCAGAACCTCAGAAAATACTAGCCCGTGTATTGGGCAGTGCCCAGAGCCTCACAGCACCTAAGAGAAAATGTTATGTTCGACTTTACATTCAGTGCCTTCGATCTTTTCCTCACCACTTTAATGAACAACCAAAGGAGGGGACTCCAGGTATCAACCTTCAACTCACAGAAGAAATATATAAGGAGCAAGGTAAGTGCCTGCTCTCCTTCTCTCGAATGGCCTCCCGGGGCGGGGAGAGTGGCTGAGCAAACGTTCCATGCACAAAGGCCTGCGTTGTATTAGAAGGGAGGTTTAATTTATTCTTATGAACATGGAAGATCTACATCTCTGATCTCCAGGGTAATAAAATGAGGTGGTGAATGATAAAAGCATAATTTAGCCAGCTCAGCGAATGACTAATCATTGCAAATGAAGCAGTCACACCAGGTAATTAAATAAATTTGTCTCATAGACATGATTCACCAATTCTCCACTGACAAAGTTGCCTTCCTAGATTTAACTTTCACTCTTGGGCCTTCTTTGGATGTTCAAGTTACTTCTTAGCTTCTTAGTCTCAGGTAGCCAAACTAAATATTTGTCTAACAATCAATCATTCAGCAAATATCAGAGCTCCAGAGATGTGTTCGGCTTGAGAAATAGATGAAAGAGACAGGTTCTTGTCCTCATGCTGTTGCAAGTCTAGCAGGAAAGACCATCATTAAATGATCAGCAGTGTGTTGGGTGCAGTGACGAAAAGAACAGATTGCTATGGGAACATCGATCCAAGAGACCTCATTTAGTCTGAGGAAGTAGGAAGGCTTCCCTGAAGACATGAGACCTAAGGATAAGCAGCTATTCGCTGAGCAAAGGCAAGGGAGAAGCTGATCCCAAGTGCAGATGGAAATAGGGACCAAGGCCCTGGAGGTGAAGAAAACATGACACATATGAGGAGATGAGAAAAGTCCAAAATTGCCACAGTGATGAGAATGTGGAAGAGCAGGGCATGAGATGAGGCCAGAAAAGTGGACAAAATCTACATCAATACAGGCCTTACTTAGCATGGGGCCTTTGAGGGCAAAATCTCCGGCCCCAAGAAGTTCACAGGCCAGTGGGAAAGACAGAGACCAACCATTATGATGCAATAAGATGAAGGCATAATAGGAATACCAAGGAAAGAAGAATAAGTTGGCCTGCTGGGGCCAGAATAATGGGAGGAGGTAACACCTGAGCTGGGTCTTGAAGGATGGGCACAAGTTTCTAGGTGGTGAGGAGAAAGGGAAAGGAAGGACATTCCAGGCAAAAGGGAAACTGAGTACAAAGGCATGGAAGACATGCTTGGGCAATATGAATGGCTAGGTGTGAATAAGGAGATGGTGAAATTGTGTGAAAAGGGATTACGCCTCATTGTTTGGTATATTATGGTCATCATAAAATTGAAAATCGCTGAGCTATTTTCTGATAACCCTATGTTTCATGTTTTGCTTTCAACAACCCTCAGCAATTTAGATGGTGTTTATCAGGAAAACCTACATTTCTATCTTTTGAGAATATCTAGAACCATGAGACTCCGCTCCAAGGATATTCACAAACATTCCTTCCATCACTGAGACTGGCAGTAGAAGCTACATGCCCAGTTGTAGGCTAGACCCACTTTGTACTGGCTCTTAAGGGCCAAATGTGTGCTTTTCCCAACTCTTTATTCAGTGATATCTCATTGGTAGGTTGGAATCAGTCATAGAAGAAGTATTTACACAACAGAAATTGAGAGAAGCACATACTTTGGCAAGGGGACAGGGGTTGTGGAACATCTACCTTCAAACCCCTAGACATAGCTCACTAAGATGTTCTCTCCTAAGAACTAAATGGGAATTCAAGGAAGAGTCTAATCAAACATGCAATAATATCTCCTCTCAAGAGCTGAAGTCAGGATGAAGAAAGCAAATTATAACTCTGGGTCTTCTAGTTGTGACTTTAGTTCTACTCTACCCCGTTTAATAAAGCAAGCTTCTCTCTGAAACACACAACCTTCTTCTCCCCGAATATCCAAAGTAAGGAAGTACTGGAAAGCAGAAATGGACTCATATTTATAGATGGAGTTGACATATTCTCATTAGAGAGGAGGCTTCTAACCTGCTCCTCACATCCCACCCCCAAAAAAGGGTTTCTCTGCAGACTGAAATCCCCCATCTAAGTTCAGTCTTTGGAGGACAACACCCTTTTTTAAGCACAAACACAGGGCTGCACATTCAACAAATGGATTTCTGTTGTGAGGATGTTGAATAGGTCATGCCAGCTAATCCACTCCAGAGAAGGAAGCTGTCTGGGGCCAAGTTCTTAAGGGGAAGAGGGTTCACTTGGAAAGGGTATGAAGAATTACAGACTAAATTTCCATCCTTCACCTACCTGTCTGCCAGCCCTGCCAGGGCCAATGGCTGGGATATGGAGGCCATTTCAATTTCAGTCCTATTTCTTCACACCTTCTGCTTGGCTCCCTGCATTTTCCAAGTTAAAACTGCAACTGTTTTATAAAGTTGAGAACTGAGATGGAGGAGGGAAGGATCAGGAATGACGGTTACTTAATATTATTCCTATACTGAATATGTTCATAAAACCTCAATGATCTAACTCATAATGGAGATCAAGACAAAATTAGAAGGAAAAAAGATCTCTTTAAAAAAATTATCTTTTTCTTTTTAGACCAGAGGCTCAAGAATACCATAATTAGATTTTTCCCATGGCCTGGAAAGAAAGGTACACTCAGTTAACCACAAAATATGCCTCTCTGAAAAAGCCATTGCTGCTAATTGACAGACCGACAATTACAAGACACTAATGTCTTCTGGTGTGTGAGCCATGGGACATTTGAGTCTGCTCACTGATGCTATTCTTACATCAAAGATCGCTTTCACAAGACAAGGTACTCAATATCTTTTATCAAACTAATGACCACTTGTAAGTTATGGTATATTTTTGCAGCTGTGAAGAGCTATTTGGTCTGAAAATTCAGGATTTATAGACTGCTGATCCAATAAACACGCATTATGAAAAACAGTATCTAGGCAGCTAATGTGTCCTAAGGTTTCAGGAACAGTTGGTCTAACCTGACTAGTCAACGAGGAGTAACTGATTTACTTTTCAGGGGTACATTAACCCAATTTGGACAGCATGGAATGCCTGAAAAATAATTCTCCAGTCCATTAACCAGTCTCCCGGATCTACTAAAGTACACGTAGTCACATTTAGGATATTATAGTGCCTGGTTTTGTCATTGCAATATGCCAGTCAGACTTTTTAATGGTACTGTAAAAATGGAAGACATTTTTAAAGGGAAAAATAAAAAATATCTCTTCAAGGGAGACTTATAACTTTCCCCATTGCTTTCAGTCTGGCTTCTCCCTCTCCCACTCTCTGCAACTGAACTCCCCAAGGTCAGCCCCTGAGGCCTCCCAAATTTCCTCTCAGGTAATAGCAGATAAGAGTTTGGGGCTGGGCTTGCATTTATTATTACTCACATGCTATTTCCTATGATCCTTCTAAGAGCCCCATAACATTGGGAAAGCAGGTGATGGATAGTTCCCTTTTACAGAAATTACAGAAAAGAAATTAAGGCTCAGAGGGGTTGAGGAATATACCCAAGGTCACACAGCCAAGTTTCCTAACTCATGGCCTAATACATGTCCCACCACTACACACCACCTGATAACACTGGTTTCCCTAAGAGCTAGTCTTGGGTTCAGATGTAAATATATATATTTAAAAACCCACCTTAGGCAAAATTGAACTTTCCTAGATGCAATCCCATAAAATAGCAAGTGTCAGCAGACAGGTGATGCTGAGTCAATAGGGTGAGAAGATGGAAAAGC
Source organism: Cryptoprocta ferox (assembly GCA_028646485.1). NCBI lineage: Eukaryota > Metazoa > Chordata > Mammalia > Carnivora > Eupleridae > Cryptoprocta > Cryptoprocta ferox. The sequence goes on along the minus strand of CM053561.1, from coordinate 71,476,126 downwards.
CCAGAAGGAGCTGTCACATGACAGGTGTGGACTCTACCCTCCATTTGTCTTTCCTCAGAAAACGCTTCCCAGAGAGAAGGGTCCTCGTGGCTCTGAGGCAGTCAGCCCTGTGCAAACCTGCTCCTTAGTCCTAACTGCAGAGGACACAGTTTTCCAACAGGATCTTCTCATTAATTCTTCTCAATGTTGGTGCTGCGTTCAGAATGTCAGCCCAAAATGGCTTTTAAAGTATGTGTTGAAGCCTCAATGTCCATCAACTGATGAATGGATCAAGAAGATGTGGTTTATCTATACAATGGAATACTACATGGCCATGAGAAAGAATGAAATCTGGCCATTTGTAGCAACATGGATGGAACTCAAGGATGTACTGCTAAGTGAAATAAGTCAGGCAGAGGAGGACAGATACCATATGTTTTCGCGCATATGTAGAACAGGAGAAACTTAACAGAGGACAATGGGGGAGGGGAAGGGGAAAAATAGTTAAGGAGAGGGAGGGAGGCAAACCATAAGAGACTCTTAAATACGGAGAACAAACTGAGGGTTGATGGGGGTGGGGAAGAGGGGAAAATGGGTGATGGGCATGGAGGAGGGCACTTGTTGGGATGAGCACTGGGTGTTATATGGAAACCAACTTGACAAAAAACTATAAAAAAATAAATAATAAATAATAAATTAAAAAAATAAAGTATGTATTGAAAAATCATTTCCCAGGCAAGCGTCTATGTCAGGTAACACCCCCAATATCACTATAAAAGGACTTCAGTTAACCAAACATTTGTCTCTCAAGATGCTCAGCCGTGTTTCCAGAAGCAAAATTGGTAACCAGTTATGAAACTTCTGGCTTGTAAGGAACAGAGGCCATCTGCTCCGGGAATGGGCCGGAAATGACCTCCATGGTCCAGGTGGGTAGTCTTCACCCTGACCACACTTTAGATCCAAGGCTGGTCTGTAAAATCCTGATGTGCAGCTCCCCCAACCCTTCCCCAACCAATGAGAGCAGAATCTGCAGCTGCAGAAGGAGCACGAGTTTCTTCCAGAAGTACTCAGTGATTTGTCCTAATGTGCGGCCAGGGTTGAGAACTTCCAGTCTATGCAAACTAGTAGATTTAAAATTCATTTGATTTCTGTTCTCCATGGAAAACTCTTAGAGCCCAGGCAAATCAATCCTAAAGCAAACTAGACAAACACATAAAGTCATGAACGTAGGGTTAAAAATTATTTCCTGAATATCTATGACAAGCCTAGAACTGTACGATGTTCTAGGATGGATGAATGTTGAATGGATGTTGAGACCTCCCTAGGCCAAGAGCCCAGCGCTGGCCTGGCCCCCTCTGTCCTCCCCACTGCTGATAGGGCCAGGCTTGTCCAGCAACAAGGGAGAGATGACCGTGCTATATGGCCTCCAGGCCTGATCCTACCCTGCACAGGCCACATGGGAGTGCCCCTGAGCCCCTGTTCACCTGCTCCATTCTCCCCACCCCTGGAAGAAAGTGCCTTCTTCAGCCCTGGTCTGGCCAGAGCACCCAACATGTCAGTAAGTAAGAATACACAGTGTCATTTAGAGAGGAGCCTGAAGAAGACCATGACCATGTGCCTCAGCTGAGCCAGCCATGGAGCAGTTTGAATCCCAGACTATCCAACACCAGCGCTACCTGGGTGCCCCTTCCCCTTGCAAGACCCCTGGGGTAGTGAGGGTTGGCGGGGGACAACTCAGCTGGATGGCGGGACACCAGGACTGGAAGCACATGTGACCTGGCCTCTAGCTGGTGTCGCCACCTGCCATTGGGAACTGAAGGGCCTGGGGATCTGCCCTTGGCCTCAGCCGTCAGAAGCCTCAGTTTCCCCATGTCAGGACAAGAGCCCCAGGGTACAAGAGCCCCTTACCATGCCTAAAGGAGAAATAAATGCATTGCCCCCCCCCCAAAAAAAATCGCCACCACAGAACAATGTGAACTATCTCACTGAAAAAATAGAGTCACTCTCTCTGCCCTCAAGAAGGTCAAAAACTGATTTGGGTAGAAGAGTGAATACTATAACAATTCTCAAATAAAGGAGTCTCAAAGGTAAAACTTTTGAAGAAGAAAAAATACAAAACACTTGGGAAAACTCAAATTATCACAAGGACAAATAAATAAAACTCTCCTCTGCAATTCAGTGATTCTACTCCAGGGTTTATGATACTCTAGCATGTGTAAAATCACACAGAAGGGAGTCATCCTCACAAGCTAGCAACCCCAACGTACTTTCAATTAGTTGGAAGGTTTAAAGGGGTCCATCACATAAGGCACTTGAGGTGGAAGAACAAGATGCAGTCACAAAATGGAACCAACACATGATGTCAGCTCCAAAGGGCTGGAAATCTGCTTTCCTTTGATGATAAATGGTCTCTTCTGCAATGAGACCCAGGCCCGTGGGCAGCTTTCCAAAGGCCACCAAAAGCCAAGTGCTTGGGAAAGAAAAACTTCACCAATGGTTAGTTTGGGATCAGGAAAGGAACACCGTTACTGATTCCAAAGGAAGAGCTGGGAACCGATTGATATTGAGACTATGTTCAGGAAACCAGGCACTGAGAATCTGCCACTTCTCACACATATTCAGAAATGCAAATATCTCTGGCACATTTCCTTCTTAGGTTGAGTTTTATACCAAAGAGCCTCTTAATTAAAGTATTAATCACAGACTTTAAACCAACATTCATGTTTCTGCAACGTGAGCGTGGGTTTTCTTCCAAATGCCACACTGCCTCTGGCGCCGGGGGTCTGGAAACCACAGGAAGCCGTCCTGAGCCAGAATGATAGAGCAATGGCCTTGCCCACCTCCCAAGGCCCATGCCTGAACTCCTTCTGGAAACACTGGCTTCGAGTTTGAGTCTCCAGGCTACTCAAAATATAAACCTCATTTCCCTGCCCATAGGATCACACTCCAATCCCCAAAGCCAATTAATCAAGCACAGAATTGCAAATTACTTTGGCTTTTTCTACTTTCCATTCATTTTCTGTGATCTTATGTATTGAAGGTGGAAATCAAGGGTAATGTCTGTAAAAATCATAACTGCATTACTTGGAAACAATTAAAAGAGATTCAAGGAATGTCTGCCTTAATATAACAAACCTTTGGGGGCACATGGGTGGCCCAGTCGGTTGAGCATCCTGCTTCGGCTCAAGTCATGATCTCGCAGTTCGTGGGTTTGAGCCCCGTGTCAGGCTCTGTGCTGACAGCTAGTTCAGAGCCTGGAGCCTGTCTTCAGATTCTGTGTCTCCCTCTCTCTCTGACCCTCCCCTGCTCACACTGTCTCTCTCTCTCTCTCTCAAAAATAAATAAAAATATTTAAAAAAAAATTTTAAAGAAAGAAAAAAAAACGTTGCTTGAAAACATGCCAGCACACACACGTGCAAGTGGGCACACATGTGGGCATGCATACACATGTGCGCACACACACACACACACACACACACACACTTCAATGTCCTGGCTGCAAGTAGAGTAGAAACCGAGCCAAGTGACAGTCAACTAGTTTTCATTCCCACTGACTCTGGGTACACACGCAGCCACGGAGTACAAGGGCAAGACCTTGGCTATTTCATGCTTATCCAGCTGCTTTTGTCTTGAAATTTAAAAGCAATTTAATTACATTCATTAGGCTTCACAGCAGCGCTGAAATACCTTCTGAGTTTTTGGAAGCCAGAACAGAAGAAAGTTATACCCCAAGACCCACTCTTGGGGTCCCCTAAGCAAAATGCTTACATCCAAAAATTAAACTGAGTTAGAAAAATATTTCAATGGACATCTGGGTGACTCAGTCAGTTAAGCATCTGATTTCTGCTCAGGTCTTGAGCTCACAGCTCGTGAGTTCAAGCGTCATGTCAGGCTACGTGCTGATGGCTCAGGCCGGGAGCCTGCTTGAGATTCTGTGTCTCCCTCTCTCTCTGCCCCTCCCCCACTTGTGCTCTGTCTCTTGCTCTCTCTCTCAAAAATAAATTAACATTAAATATATATATATATATATATATATATATATATATATATTTCAAATGGATCACATACCCCAAAACAACTGAAAAGGCATGCAAAGGCGAGAAGCAAAATAAAGGACAAAAATAAAATTTGCCCTTGGAAGTCATGCCTCTTAACAATGAGGTATTTTTGATAACATTGCTACTTTTTTGGAATATTCTTTAAAATAGCTATCTGAATTTCTAGGTAAGAACAGGTCCTTTTGAGGCCGACAGTAGGAGTTCTGCTTACAAATCCAGTATACAACTAAGAGGCACATCTGCTTTTCTGTTTTAAATATGAAAGTATTTTAATATCTACTCCAAATGCATTATCAACGTAGCAACAGAGAGGAACACTTCTGGATTCAAAGACCTACAAAGTGAATCCAGTCCCATCATATTTGCTTTAAAAAAAAACTCACAAAACCTCTTTATTTTTATCATTTCAATTCTTAGACTCTTCTACCATGGCTCTCAGGCATGGGCAAGAAACACCCCAAAAATGACTGCTCGGGGGGGCACCTGAGTGACTCAGTTGGTTAGGCATCCAGCTTCAGCTCAGGTCATGATCTCACGGTTCGTGAGTTCGAGCCCCGCATTGGGCTCTGTTCTGACAGCTCAGAGCCTGGAGCCTGCTTCTGATTCTGTGTCTCTGTCTCTGTCTCTCTGTCTCTCTCTCAAAAGTAAATAAACATTTAAAAACAATTTTTTTTAATTTAAGTAGATTCTCCTCTTAAAAAGAAAAAAGAAGGACTGCTGGGAAAATTAATTCATGGGGTGTCTTTCTCTTGTTACAGAAAGTTCTTTTTCCCTCTTGATCACCTGACACACTGTCGGTTTCAAGCAAACTTAATTGCAACATCTTTAGCCAAGTGATATAAAACTTTGCAGTGTACTTGTAAACTTGAAAGGGGCCGTCAAATGCCCAGTGGTAGCTATTGAGTAGAGAACTCTTCAACGGGGGCCTCTGTTCTGCCTCCCAGCAGGCTCTCAACAGTTCATCTGCCAGTCCTTGCTCAGATCTAAGTTGGTCGTTTTATCTATATGCATCCCACATGGAACTTGCCAGGGAAAAGCAAGGGGAAAAAACTTTCATCCTCTTTTTCTGGAAGTTGGCCCACTTAGAATATTGCTTCCCGATCCTTCCAATAAGCTAAAACCCCAGAGGCACTCAACAATTAAAAGAAGGGACCAGAGGCATTCGGTTGGAACATGTACATTGTGTCTAAAATATAATTATTCTTTTTCATGGTCTCCATATTGCTAACGTTGCCCAACTAGAATGGAAACTGCCACATAATTTAATCTGCAGGATTCTTAGCTTTTTGCAACTAGAAGAGAATAAATTAAGAAGTTTTTATTCTTCTTTGTTCCTCCCCTAAAAGAAGCTAAAAATGTTAAGCCTCTGAGATTTCAAGTTCCTACCGAATTCCTCTGGGCTAGGAGATACAGGAGATCATGACTGGGCGTTCACATATCCTTTACAGAGATGTTCAGGCAGGATCAAATTAGGTTGTTTGGTTTTCACAGCCCCCACAGGGCTCAGTTCTGTTTAGCATCATCAGGCGAGGAACTTATTATAACTCAGCAAGTTCAGTTTATTTCCAAAATATTATCCACTAAGGTCTGGATACTGCCAAGCTACCCCACCATCACATCGGCCAAGCAACAGCCTGATTGTGCACTGCAGCCCACCTCCCCACTCTGCATTCCATTTAAGGAACTGGGTCGTGTTTACTGGGTGAGAATGTACTAGATGGATACCACTTGAATTGGGCATGCCTGCACATCCCCTCAATTTGTAGATTAACACCAATGATAAAGAACAGCACCTGATATTTAAGTAGTTTTCATGTGTACCTTACAGATATTCTCTCATTTTCTCTTCACATCAACCTTACAAGGTCAGTACTCTCTTGATCCCTATTTCACAGATGAGAAAACTGAAGTCCAGAGAGGTTAAAGAAGCGGCCCATTGTCACACAGCAAGTATGTCAGAGCAGGACCAGGATTCATACTCAGGCCTCTTTGGCTCCAAGGCCCTGCACGTGGCTTCTACTCTGCCTCTCAGTGTTCCTGACATGACAACTGGTGTCCCCCATGTGTCCTTAATCCCCCTTCATTGGCCTCATTGCCTTCACATCTGCCCAGAGTTCTTGCACACCTTCTGAGCCTTTCTTGGAAGGAACTTAGCTTTTTCCCCAATCACCACCCAGCTTTCATGGCGCACGTAGGCTGTTAAGCGTCCCCGCCTGACGACCCAGGTGCCAGAATGTTTCATCCTGTCTGTCTGGAAGATTACAGTGCCACCAGTTCATCCAAGACTCTAGATACTTCATCATAATATCACCTCATTGAATCCCTCACAACGTCTTGCAAAGGGCACAGGATTATCCCTATTTTACTAGAAACTGAGGATCAAAAACATGAAGTGCCTCCCACAGGTCATGCAGCCTTTTCAATGGCAACTCCTGGATTTGACGCCAGGAGCTGCCCTTTTCCCCATTACTCCTTGGCACACAGTCTGTCTCCAATAAACGAAGGTTGACTAACTCACAGTGACGCCATTCTCTCCACCACAACTTTTTCCATTTGTAGTAATTTCTAACTCAGAAAAAAATTAAGATTCTCAAAAAGCTATCTGCTCAGCTGTAATAACAAGCATCCCCCAAACTCCAATGACTTAACCCAACAGAAGTTAAGTTCTCACTCATGTGAAGTCCACTTTGAGTCCACGTGACTTCCCAAGGAAACTGCCCGCCAGGTGGTGGCCCAGGGTTGACCTTACATCCACCCAATCTTCCACAGATGCCACATCAGGGCAAGATCGGGGCAGAGAGCAAGCATCGACAACCAGTGCTTCCACCCAGGGTGACACACAGTACTGTCACCCACGACATACTTGCTGTGGGCCACCGCAAGCCACACAACCATGCGCATCTTCAGGAAGATGGAGAAACACAGTCTTCCTGTTTGTCCAGAAATGAGGAAAACCGGATGTCAAGAAAGCAGCCATTACTACAACCAGGGCAAAAATCGAGATTTGAGAGGCAACGGTCATGCAGCTAAAAAGGGCAGAGTCAGAAGCCAAACCTAGGTTCTCTAAAATCTCTAAAATCTCTCTAAAATCTGAGTCCTTAACTACCACATAATTCTCCAAAGAGCAGTCGCCATTTTATATGCCAAGTTATTCTGCATGAATAATAGGCTTAATGGCTGGCAGCTCTCCTGATCTTGGCTGACTTTGCTCGCTGGTCTGGGTCTGTCCAGCTGACGGCTCATCGAGGCTGGCCTTGGTTGGGAGAACTTAGATGACTCGGCTCTGCTCCACCTGCCCCTCATCCCCCAGCAGGCCAGCTCATGCCTTTCTCACTGCAACAGCAGAGTCACAAGAACAAGCAGACCCCAAAGCAAGTCCTATGACTGACCCCAACATTGGGAAGTTGGGAGGAGGGAGAGGAGCACTGTAATACTGCACAGCAAAGGAGTGAAGAATTAGTCTAGGTATATGCAAATTTTTTCTGTAAAAAGCCATAACGTGAATATCTTTTACCTCTCAGGTGAGACTGCTTCTGCCACAACTACCCAACTTGTGACTATGGAATGAAAGCAGCCATAGATAATAAGCAGACTGTTAAGTGTGGTCGTGTTCTAATAAAACTTTATTTAGAAAACCAGACAGAGGGCCAGATTTTCCAGGAGGGTCACTGTTTACCAACCCCTGAATCAGAGGCATTGTGGCAATCTTCCACAAAAGGTTCTAGCCCCAGTTCCAAACTGTCTGTTTGTATGGTCTTTATGTCACTTTTTTTTTCACTCGACCTTAAGGGGTTTGAAGCAGTCCTTTCAAACTATAAAACTCTTACATTTACAGAATGTATATTATCATGTTAACCAAAAGGTATGTTCTACGGGCTCTATTTGAAGACATTATTCTTAGCCTGTTAATAGAATATTTATGGGTTTTGTCCTTAGTATTACTGCTCATTGACACAAGTTAAAATTCTATGGCTTTTCTTGAACAAGAGTTGCCGTGCAAAAGATACTGATCAATAGCAATACCATGTTTGCTCCATCAAAGTTAAACAGATGTTTCCATCCATCCAAGCGGGAAGTCAGCCAGATACCTGGAATGAAAAACAAACTGACACTTTCAATGACAAATGGGTAGCAAAGCTTTATTGATTATAAGAATAAAAGAATGAAATACTATGGAGTCAACGCCGGGTGATATCAGTGACAGATAAAAAGAAACACACAATTAACTGATCCAGAAGGATAAGCTACAGTGAGAGACACCATAAAATAGGAAGTAGGCGTCCTCGGGGAACACACCACTTAACGGAAGGTTATTCCGTTTATTGATGCCTCCTGTATTAGCACCCAAATAGCACGTAATTCAGCACATTGCAATATCACAAGAGGATGTTTTTGCTTTTCTTCCCCTCCATTAATCTTCTCTGCCAGGCTGTTGCCAGAATTCCAAATAAGAGTATTTATGTTAATAGCTGCTGCAAAGAGAAAACACATGTGAAATGCTCTGCAACTATCCATAAAGCCAGAGCAACACGTAGAGCTGGATATCAATGGTTCTCAATTAGCAGGGATGGATTTTGCCCCCAAGGACATATGGCAGCATTTGGAGATATTCTGAGTGTCCCAACTGGGGGACTGCCACTGGCATCCAGTGGACAAAGGCCAGGGATGACGCTAAATATCCTACAACGCACAGGACAGTGACACACAGCAAAAACATGATCTGGTCCAATGTGTCACCAGTGTCAAAGTTGAGAAATCTGCTCTTCATAGAAAAAAAGCATCAGCTGAGGTTGACAGCAATGTTCCAATCACTGCGAACTCCAGATCATGACTGTACCTCACACAAAAGCAGCCACCCCAAGCAACTTGATTTTGTAGACCAGCAACATCTCAAGCCAGGTACATGGTATCAAAAGACTCTGCAGAAGTCCCAGAGAAAAGTGCCATTCCAAAAGGCAGGTCACAAATTCCAAAACCTGTCCCAGAAATGGTAAGTGGATCAAAATACTGAAAGGACCATTGGGATTTATATGTAATTTTTAAGTATAATAAATGCCTTTATTACTATATACAATATAGTTTTGTTATAATATAGTATATATTTTATAGAATAGAATATATATTATATATTTAAATTTAGGGTTTTCTAAACCTATAACATCAGAAGGCATTGTAGATATTTTCTAACCGAAGTACATCATCTTCATCTCCTTCGAATTACGTCTCGACAATCACATGCAACATCAGTTTTTACTGTAACTTGTGGTGTATCTCCAACAGGATATAATTTATCAGCGGGTCAAAGAGCTGGAAAATTAATATCTGTTTAGCTAAACAGATCACATCTGTTAGCAAACTTGTCCAAATAATCTGGCATCACTGCTTATAATATATGTCGACAGAGACAATTTGTCATTTGGGTTATTTCTAGAACCCACAGGCTTCTGTTCTATGCACCATATAGAAGCATGTACATGCACACACACTTTGGAATGCCTTTGTCCACTTGTTTTAAAGTGAAGGAGCACAGAGCACTTCTGTGACTTGTCTTTTAGTCCTGTCTCCCGTTGCGTCATCCTTCTGCCTCGCCAGCATTTGGGGTCATCTCCACTTCAGTTCTTTCCTAAACCATCCCAGGTAATAGGTTCCCAGCAAAAGCAACAGAGTGTTTAGGGTTACATTCCAGGGCCTGGGAAATTTTCTTCTGTAGACATCCTAGCCCTTATTTAACTGCAAAAGAGCTCTCTACTCTCCTTTCAGTGGCTTCCCCAAGCAAAAGCATGTATCTCAACAGTAAAGGGCATCAACTGACAAGTCAGATCAACCCAGGTCCAAAATGCACCTTGATCACTTCCTGGCTATGACCTTGGGCAGACAGGATACCTCTTATCCTCAGCCCCTTACGTGGGACATAGAGACAAAATTGCCTGCCTCCTGGGATGCCGGAGTCCAGCTCCAGCAGGTCCAGGGTTCCCCAAGAACGGACAGTGTAGGCGAAAGGGATGAGAGAGCCACAAGGTTCTTTCTGATCACCAGGCAGGCATCTCTACACTGACTGAAACTCAGCTTTATTTATGGTTAAGTGTATGGGGAATAGCACAGAAGTGGCATCTGCCTTAGACAACGATTTCTGATGATAAATTTCTTTGATATGTAAAAGTTTCCCAGAACATAGATTGGTAGAAGACTCATGCATAACCTTTATCAATAGTGATTAATGTAGGTGATTTAGATGCTTATCATATGGGGAAGGAAGGTATCTTTAGCATATAATACAAGACAATGTTTTTAGCATAGCAAAGGCAAAAGTTAGTTCTTTGTGAGCAGGGGTCAATAGCCTGTTTGCTTAAGGGGAAGTATAAGAAAAACAGGATTCTCAGGAAACGCAATGTTTGCTCCCCTAATCACAAAAGAAGAAGTTCCTATAATAATAAGTTCCTTCACAAGGTGCAATCAGCATATTAGGGCCAGAATAAGGGGACAAGTCATTCCTGATACCAATCAACAAGGTGCCTGGGGGGTTGGTGCTCAAGCAAGAACAATTGAGTGGGGGTGGATATCAGTCATCATCTGACAGCAGGAGGCCTTGCAAACCTGCCTTAACCTCACAAGGAATATTCTCAACTAGTGAGTTCAGAATGGCTCCCAACACTGGGACAATTGTGGAGATGAAATTCCCTTCATAAATGTCAGTGTCTTGGGTCTGCAAGCTTCTCCAGCAAGTCCATGTTGAGCATGCATTTGAGGCCTGACCCTGTGCAGGGTGCCAAGGACAGCACCCATGAGAAAGGCACATTCTTCCCTCAAGTTGCTCACAGTTTCACCAAGGAGATACACCTGCCATGGGTGACAGAGCTGGAGAACAAGGCAGGGGAGTTACATTGCCCAGCATGGAGCAGCGCTGCTAGAGGTCAGAGCCTAAGGAGATCAACTGGAAATTTCAGGGAGGTTAACACATTGGAAGCTCTCAACCAGCTCCTGGCCCAGAACAGGTGTGCAAGGAACACTAGCCATTGTTATTATCATTGTCATCCACTGCAAGGGGTGATGGGATGGTCCTGGCCCCCAACCCCTGCCTCTTATTGAAGAACAAAGGGCTCCTGCAAGAAACTATTGACTTTGCTGTTGTGCACTTGCCTGGAGTCTTTTTCATTATCCCTTCTTTTCCTTTCTCTCTCTCTTACTTGGCCATTCGCTCAGTTTGCGAATTATTGATTTATTATTTGCTAAACAGGCAAACCTATTCCTTTCCTTGCTAAATTTTAGAATTTTACAAGTGCTAGTGATGGTGGTCACAAATGCTATAAACCATCCCCATGGAGTCTCTAAATCCATTCAAATTGCTTCTGGATTATGTAACATCTAGCAAAAAACATTGATTTGGGGGTATTTTACCCTTTCACTTGTTTTTTGTTTGACTTGTTTTCTTGTTTTTGGTTTGGTTTTTGTTTTAACAAAAACCTTTCCACTAAGGAAATGAGACTGCCAGCATCTAGGTCTCTAGGCGTTGGGACTCCCTATTAAATTTAGAAAATGGCAACAATCATCCAGGCTATTCAACCTGCACTGAAAATGCTTCTGACCTGTCATCAACATTGCCCATCAGCAAGGAATCAATGCAAGGTCAGCCTGAGTCCCATCTTTGTTCTGGGCCATTCCAGAAAAAGACCAATGGAAGCTGGAAATAAACATAAAAATGGCCTGTTCGGGTCCACATTTAACATAACGGAAATTGACCATATGAAGAAGAAATGGCCGCATTTAGAAGCAACCATGGTGCCCTTTCATGGGGGCTGGATAAACAGACTCTCTGTGTCACATCCAAGCAATGGAATGTTAGCACTAAAAAGAAACGAGCCATCAAGCCAAGAAAAGACACAGAGAAAACTTACGTGTGTATAACGAAGTGGGAGAAAAATCCAGTCTGAGAGGGCTGCCTGATTCCACCTTTAGGACATTCTGGAAAACCCAAAACCATAGAGACAGTAAAGAGGTCAGTGGTTGTAGGAATTAGGGGATGGGGAGTGATAAAAAGGCAGAGCACAGAGGACTTTTAGGGCAGGAAAAATACCCTGTATGGTACTATAAAGAGGGACATACGTCATTATACGTTTGTCCAGACCCACAGAATGTACAACACCCAGAGTGAGCCTTAATGTAAACTTGGGTGATGATGATGTGTCAATATATTGCAGCACATTTACACTCTGATGGGGGATGTTGATCATGGGGAAGGCTGGGCATATGTTGGGTCAGGGGGTCTATGGAAAATGTCTATACCTTTGGCTCAATTTTGCTATGAGTTGAAAAATGCTCTAAAAAAAATTTTTTTTTACATCGTTGTGTTTACCCCTTGTTGCTGACCAGTACAAAGCTACCCAGTGCTCCCTCGGGAAAAAAAAAAAATCAACCCTCTTTCCCCCTATGGCTTCCATATCTATAGACTTCGTCCCAGAGAAAGAAACTAACCCCTACTTGGCTAGCCCATCTGCTCATTGAGTTGAAGGTTCTTTAAAAACGAAATCCATTTGGCAAGAGCTTGCTTTTTCCTTCTAACATCCCTGGGGCATGGGATACTAGTAAGGTCAGGTTAAGAAGGGCTTTCCAGGGGCGCCTGGGTGGCTCAGTCAGTTAAGCGTCTGACTTCAGCTCAAGTCATGATCTTGAGGCCCGTGCCCCACATCGGGCTCTGTGCTGACAGCTCAGAGCCTGGAGCCTGCTTCAGATTCTGTGTCTCCCTCTCTCTCTGCCTCTCCCCCACTCACGCTCTGTCTCTTTCAAAAATAAATAAACATTAAAAACAATTTTTTAAAGAAGGGTTTTCCATGTCCTAAACCCAGACTCACCAAACCTGCCCCATCTCAATGCCAGCAAACACCCCAACTATTACCCTGTGCCCAAACTTCACTTGGTTTCAATCCTAGCAGGCACACGATCTCTTTCTTGTGCTTGACAAGAGATAATAGATTCTTGTGCTTGACAAGAGGTAATAGATTCCGTGCACTCGATGTTTATGCAGCCCCCCAGACCTTCCCTTCTCCCTCCCTGCCCACAGCCCCTCACCGCCTGCTTCCCGGAGCCACAGCCACAGCTACTGCCATCACCACCTTTGCTGCCTCCTGTTAGGAGCCCCAGATGTAGCATCGACTGACAAAGGTCCACCTCCATCCGGACCCAACCCCCAGAAGCTCTGTGTCCCCCAGAACCTCACTGGGGGTCCAGGAAACATAATCCAGGGGTGTGGGGTGGTGTTAATGTCCCACAGGAGAGCCTTTGACCAATGAAGCCAAGGGACGGGAGGCTGGCCCACCGCTTACCCTCCCTCCCTACCTCGGAGGGTTCCGAGATGCAAGGCGATGTCCAGCACCACCGTGCCTTCTCGCAAACTCTGGCCCACTCCGCAAAGCGCCGCCCGGTATTTGCTGGTATCGCTTCCCCCCTCCTCACCTTTTTCTCCTTGGGATTTCACCGCTCCCCACCAAGCTACTCCGCAGTTTGCAGAAACAAAAAAATTGTAGAGAATCGTGAGCGTTTTGGAACACGGACCCTCCCCGGGCAAGTGGGAATAGCTCGGAACAAACTGCATCAGGGCACACGGCTAATTAAGAACGCTCAACCGGCAGCTTGGGTCCCCAGACACCGCCACAGGCGGGAACCACGGCGCTCCATCGAGCCTGGAAACAAGTACTTCGTCATTAACCTGATGTATAATTTATGCGGCAAGAATGAGTCTCCCCTCTGTGCGAAACAGACAAGTGCCAGCACGGAGCCCCAGCTGGGCACTCCAGCCCCTCCGCGGAGAAACACTATTCCCATAATGGCCTAACTTTTGTTTCGACCTGGAGCCCACTTCACAGCATCGGCTCGAGGCTGGCCGAGCTCTCCGGCCCTCCTGCCAACAGCGAGCTGATGTGCTGGGAGCCGGAGCCGGAGCGAAGGGCTATTATTTCTGCAGCCCCTCAGCCCCATGCACTTCAGCCAGCCCAAGGGCATGCACAGGCACCCTGCCCTGGGGTCCGCCAGCCTGGAGAAGCAGCCAGGTGCGGGCACACACAAACAGGCCAGGTTTCTACCCTCAGGCATGTGGCTACTGAGGCCCCAGGATCCCTCCTGTGCTCACAAGTTCACACCTGCCTCACTCCTGCTGCTGTTGTCTTGGACTGACCCAAAAGAAAGTCCTGGAAGCCTGCTCTCAGCGTCCCAGCTCTGCGGGGAGACCACACTGAAAGATACCTGGTGAGCTTCTCCGCGGCACTGGCTCAAGTCCCCTCCGGGACCCAGGGACAGCCCAGGACTGCCCATGCATGGCTCTCTGGAAAGCGAGCAGCTGCTCTCTCTCCCCAGCTCAGCCTTCCCTATGATTGCCCCCATTTATGGCACTCTCCATGCCTCCCGTTAAAATCGTCCCTGGAGAGGGATGCCTGGGTAGCTTTCTAGGTTGAGTGTCCGATTCTTGATTTCAGCTCAGGTCATGATCTCATGGTTTGTGAGTTTGAGCTCCAGCCTGCTTTGGCTTCTCTCTCCCTCTCCCCACTCGTACTCATGTGCGTGCTCTCTCTCTCTCTCCCTCTCAAAATGAATTTTAAAAACTTAAAAAATATATATTAAAAAAAAAAAACTTTCCTGGAGAAAGGATTCCACGATCAGCCGGTCATCTTCCAACATGGGACGCCCTATTGGCAAGTCTTGAGCCAGGCCCCTTGAAAGGCCACCACTGGCCTACACACTGGTTCTTTTTCCTTCTTTAAAAAAAAAGGGTTTTTTTTTAATGTTTATTTATTTTTGAGAGAGAGAGAGAGACAGAGTGTGAGCAGGGGAGGGGGAGAGAGAGAGGGAGACACAGAATCTGAAGCAGGCTCCGGGCTCCAAGATGTCAGCACAGAGCCCGACGTGGGGCTCTAACTCACGAACCAAGAGATCATGACCTGAGCTGAAGTCAGACCCTTAACTGACTGAGCCACCCAGGTGCCCCTTTTTTTCCTTCTTTTAACTCCAAACCACACTGCTACCCCCTGCCACCGCCATAGGCAATCCCCGTAAAGTGCTTCCCATGAATCTTCGTGTGGGTGTTTGCAAAATGAATGTCATGATTATATGCACATTTTCATGAAAGTATATTACATGCATGCTGCATCTTTCATTCTGTTTCCTTAAATCCTGGTTATCTTTCAAGGTCAATGCTCACCCCCTTTATGAACATGATGAAAACATCGATACTCTTACCAGAAAAACACATGAAGGGAACTAGAAAATTAGGCGTATGACTTCAGGCTGTTCACCCATGCTTAAAGCCTTCTGTGGACCCCAGAGGGTCAGGAGCTCAGGATAGACCCTCATCAGAGACACCGGTCTTCAGCCAGGCCTTGAAGGCCTAGTCTGATCAGTAGTAGCCAATGAAACAGGGTCACATGGCACAAAGCGGAATCCACATAGAGTGGGTTCTCAAAGCAGGCGTGGCCACGGCAGCCATGTGAGTCCAATGGAATTGCCCCAGTCTGTTCTTCAAAGCAAGGAATGTATATAATAAATACATTTATCACAGATGAGAACCGGGCAGGAGAAATGCAGCCAAAATTCAATCTCCTCTTACAGCTTACGGCCCACTGATACCTGAAACATGCACTGCGTGACATTCTTCAAGGAACTCAAGGATGCCTTAATGTTTGTGTTTTATGAAAGACTCAGAGTAACCTTATCTTAACAGCAGCTACCTCCTCAAGGTCCTGAGAGCCTTACTTCTGAATTCCTTAGAGACCTAGGCTATCCCCAACCTCCACTAAGGAAAAGGTATATAATCGGTCACTCCTCACCATCCCGCCGCAGCTCTGTCTGCCCACAGGTCCTGTCCCTGTGCTGTAATAAAATCACCGTTTTGCACCAAATACATCTCAAGAGTTCTTTCTTAAACCCAAACCTTCAAATCACTTCTGAATCACATCATCCCTATTCCAGAATGCCTTCCCAGCTCCTCACCTCCTCCAAAATTCAGAGCATCTTCCCAGAGAGACCTCTTCCTCGTCTTTCCCGTGCATCTCCTCCGTACTTGTCTTGCACATCAATTTTGAATTTGTTGTCATGATGCTTATGAAGAGTTCTGAACAATGTTCTTATGTTAGAGTTGGTCCCTACAATCAGGTTGTAAACCTGCTTAGGAGAGGAACCAGACCATTCCATACGTGGGAAGAGGCAGAGTATGTTACTCACCCGAATTCCAGGGTGGCAGCGGGGTAAGAGCTGATTCTAATGAGAAAGATGAGGAGGGATGAGCCTCATTTGCAGGTGGCCATGGTCAGTGGGAAGGTCCTCCATCAAGACCTTGGTGATATAACAAATCACCACAGAACTAAGTGGCTTAAAATTTTTCTTCCTTCCTTCCTTCCCTTCCTTCCTTTATTCCTTCCTTCCTTTCTTCCTACCTTCCTACCTTCTTTCTTTCCTTCTTTCCTTCCTTCCCTCCTTTCCTTTCTTTCTTTCATGTTCCCTCTCATAGTTCTCTGCCTTTACTGGGTTTAGCAAGGCTGCTCTCACTTGAGTCTCTTGTATAGTTGTGATCAGATGTTGGCTGAGGCTGGAGTCAGAAGGTTCAACTGGGAGATATGTTCAAGAGAACTTCTTCAGTCACACAGCTGGTGGCTGGCCAGCTGGGCACCACTCTCTCCACTGAGCCATCCTGTGCTTCTCCAGAGCACTGTGGTCCTAGCATGTTAGGTGGTATCCTAGTTTCCTAGGGCCTCCATAACAAATTACCACAAACTGGATGGCTTAAAACAACAGAAGTTCATTTTCTGAGAGTTCAGGAGGCCAGCAGTCCAAAACCGAGGTGTTAGCAGGGTTCCTTCTGGAGACTCTCAGAAAGAAGATTCCCTTGACTCCTCGTAGCTTCTCATGGCTTCCAGGAACCCTCCACACTCCCTATCACCCAGTGGCTCCACTCCACTGTCCACCTCTGTCTCCACGTGGATTTTTGCTCTGGGTCTCTCTGTATCCTCTCCCCTTCCAAGGCTACCAATTGATTTAGGGCCCACTCTAACTAAATCCAGAATGATGTCATCTCACTAATTACATCTGCAAAGACCCTTTTTCCAAGTAAGTTCTGGGTGGACATGAATTTTTGAGGAACACTGTTTACCCTCTATAGCTGGCTTCCCTCAGAACAAAATTCCCAAGAAGCCAAGGTAGAAGTTCTTTGTCTGACCTCGCCTCAAAAGGAATCAGTGACATTTTGGTTGATTATAAGTAACAGGGCCAGCTCTGATTCAAGAAGGGGCCACACAAGGGCATGAATACCAGAAGTAGGGTCCCTTGGGGCCATCTTTGGAGATCAGCATCTATGAGAAGGACCAAGTAAAAGGGGAAATAAAGACGAGAAACAGAACTCTGAGGGGAGAGAGAGAGAGAGAGAGAGAGAGAGAGAGAGAGAGAGAGAGAGATTCTTAGGACGGCCACTGTGGGGAAACCTTGGGAAAAGGAAAGAAAAGCATGAACTGGATTTGCAGGAAAGGTTTAGGGGATACAGAGAGAGGAAGGGCAGAGAGGCTTTTCAGGAGTCTGGTATAGAGAAAGATTGTGAGTAAAAGAGATATCTCAAAAGGATTTTTCAGAAGTTTTACTACATGTTAAGACCGTCCTCTCCCCACCGACATTTCTCAAGAGACTGGGCAAAGATTTGAATCATTTTCATTTATATTTTTCTGCCTGGCTGTTATTTTTTACACATGATTTTCTGCCAGGTAAGATCACCAGGTTCCATCTCTCTAACCCTCTTTAGTAAAGCCAGCAGGGCTCTCTGCCCATGGAACACGATCAACAAATAGTGGCGAGTTTAAAAGCATGTACACGTTTAATTTGAAAGGTTATCCATTCCATTGCTGGAACGAGGATTTCTTTTCAATAAAAGTAGTACATGCACTTCTAAAAAACTGTCAACAAGTTTTTTTTAGTTTGTCCTCCCTGTAATATGTTCCAATATGGGTATTGTTAAAGGTTTATAGTTGGGGTGTCTTTAGGGGTGATGTTTGCCCAATTGCCTTGGCAGGAAAGTTTGGATGGACGGTTCCATTATAGAGAATATGGGTGACAGTTAGTCCTCAGAAAGCAAAAGAATCAGGAGACATAGATGGTATTCCCAGACTTGGGCTGCAAAAAGTACTCCTTAAAATAGGCCCATAAACTCTTGTACCTCAAGAAAGTCTTAGGAGGTGATTGGGACCCTGGGTGACAAGTAGAGATTTTATGGCTACAAACTTCCCAGCTCTGAGGAACTTAGTTGGTCAGAGAAATGAAGGACTCAGATATGTTTAGACCCCAGCCAATGAAACAAACCAGTCAAGGGAGGGAGTCTGTCCAAATACTTCCTATTTCAATGTCGTTGATGTAATCTGGATACAAAAGATTTGGAACTGACCAATATGAGGCCACTCTCCTTACAACCAGGAGTTTTGTAGCCAACATTTAGTGAAGACTTACTATATTGTGTATTTGACATACGTAGCTAACTTAATTTTTACAACAATCCTGTGAAATTGGCACAGATGAAAATAAGATGTACTGGGCTGGAAATTTGGGTGGTGGTAGATGGAATGTTCCCTGCTCCAAATGATTGTCCTGCAGTGAAATATTTTTAAAAAGGGGTCTACACATTGCCTGAATATTTTTTTAAACTTTTTGTTTTATGTTTGTTTATTTTCGAGAGAGACAGACAGACAGAGCATGGGCAGGGCAGGGGCAGAGAAAGAGGGAGACACAGAATCTGAAGCGGGCTCCAGCCTCTGAGCTGTCAGCACAGAGCCCGACGCGGGGCTCGAACTCACAAACTGCTAGATCATGACCTGAGCTGAAGTTGGACCCTTGACCAACTGAGACACCCAGGCATCCCCTGAATATTTTTAAACTCTAAGAATTAAATAAGCCGGGTCACCTGGATGGCTCAGTCAGTTGAGCGTCTGACTCTTAAATTCAGCTCAGGTCATGAGCCCATGGTTGTGGAATTGAGCCCTGCATCAGGCTTCACATTGAGCATAGAACCTGCTTAAGACTCTCTCTCTCCCCCTCTCCCTCTGCCTCTCTCCCTCTTAAAAACATTTTTTTTATTTTAAATAAAGAATAAAATAAGCCAAGAATATAGTTTGAGTTTTAACAAATAGAGCCAAGGGCTCAAAGAGGGTTTAAACACAAGTTTAAATTCATTTATATTTTAAATTTGTTACGTGTATTCAGAACAATTAGTGAATGTATATGTTCTTGTCCTTACAATCAAGTCAAAATGCAAGCCCCCCCATGTGTTCAACTGTAAGCATATAAATTAAGCATCAATTAAGTATGGAGGAAGATACCATTTTATCCCCACTGAGATGGCTAAATTCGAAAAGACAGAAAATAACAAGTGTTGACAGGACGGGTAAAGTTGCAAAATCGTGCAGCCATTTTGGAAAAGAGTCCAGCAGTTCCTCGAAATATTAAACACACAGTTATCACATAATCAGCGATGCTCCTCCAAGGTATCTATGCAACAGAAATGAAAACTTACCTCTACTCAAAGACTCACACATAAACATTTCTAGCAATATTATTCAGAACAGCCAAAAGGTAGAAATATCCACCAACTCATGAACGGCAAACGAAAAAAAAAAAAAGGGTATATCCATACAACAGACTCATTCAGCAATTTACTTTTTTAAGATTTTTTTTAATGTTTATTTATTTTTGAGAAAGAGACAGAGTGTAAGTGGGGGAAGGGCAGAGAGAGAGGGAGACACAGAATCCGAAGCAGGCTCCAGGCTCCAGGCTCCGAGCCGTCAGCACAGAGCCCGACGCGGGGCTCAAACTCACGAACTGTGAGATCATGACCTGAGCCGAAGTGGGATGCTTAACTGACGGAGCCACCCAGGCGCCCCTGATTCAGCAATTTAAAAAGGAAGGAGGTACTGACATGTGCCACACGACAAGCCTTGAAAACACTAGGCTAAATGAAAGAAGCCAGCCGCAAAGAATCACATGCTACATGATTCCATTTAGACGAACTGTCCAAGGTAGGTAAATGCATAGAAACAGAAAGGAGATCAGTGGTTCCCAAGGACTGGGGGGAGAGGGAAGTGGGGAGGGATGCTAATAGGTGCAGGCTCTCCTTTTGGGAAGTAATGAAAATGGTCTGAAATTAGACAGTTGTAATGATTGTACGGTTCTGTGAATACACCAAAAACCACTGAAATGCATATTTTAAGAGTGAACTTTATAGTATGTGAATTATACCTCAACAAAATGGTTATTTAAAAAAGAAGAGGTGGGGGGGGCACCTGGGTGGTTCAGTTGGTTAGCATCCAACTTCGACTCAGGTCATGATCTTACGGTTTGTGAGTTCAAGCCCTGTGTCGGGCTCTGTGCTGACAGCTCAGAGCGTGGAGCCTACTTTGGATTCTGTGTCTCTCTGCCCCTTCCCTGCTTGCACTCTGTCTCTCTCTGGCTCTCAAAAATAAATAAACAAAAAAAAATTTTTTTTAATAAAAGAAGAAGAAGAAGAAAGGAGCAGCTGGGTGGCTCAGTCAGTTAAGTGTCTGACTCTTGGTTTCGGCTCAGGTCACGATCTCACCACTTGTGAGTTCAAGCCCCGCATTGGGTTCTATGCTGACAGCGTGGGGTCTGGTTGAGATTCTCTTTCTCCCTCTATCTGCCCCTCCCTCCATCTTTCTCAAAAATAAATAAACAAACATTAAAAAAAAGAAGAAGAGAAAAGAAAAGAGAATATAAACATGTGGTTTGGAGTGTACCACAAGGGGGGAAGGTCTGAGGACAGGGGCAGATTCAGGTTTGTGGGCCCTGAAACTTATACAGTTTGCGGGATCTTCTTAGAGAAAAACAATTTTTAAACTGCAAATACACTGTACAGCACTGTGCATGTAATTAACATTTCTGTACTATACACTTGAAAATTTGTTAAGAGGGTAGATTTCAAGTGATATGTTTTCTACAATGAAAAAACTGCAAATGCAAAATTAGGTGCAAAACGATTTCAGAACAAGAAAATAAAATGACAAATTATGATTTTTAAAAGCTGAAAAACATCCAGAACCACTTATAAATCCACTCTTTTATTAAATAACTGCCCCTCGTACATCTATAATCCTAATTTCCTCCACTGGGGACTCCATAGTCTTTGTTTACCTTTTACGTGAGATAATGAGTTTATTTTTCTGTAGAGAGAATAGAAAAACACTCTTTCTTCTAACATTATTAAAACAAGTTTTATTATTATTTTTTTATACACATACGCCAATTTCTCCCACCTTGAGATGAATGGAAAACAGTTTTTATCTTCTCTCTGAGCACAACTTCCCCCGCTCCCCAAACATGAACTTTCCCACACCTGCCATGCTAGGCTGGTGAAGATGGGGTGAAACCAGCATTCTGATCCTGCCAAGAGAAGCATAAATAACTTCAACCATTTTTGGAAAGCAATCCAGCAAGAGATATTAGAGACCCTTCTAAATTCCATAACTGGAAATTTCTCTTAAAGAAATCACCCTAAATGCACAAGAATAATCTAAATGTCCAGTATGAGCAAAAAGTAAAATAAATTATCATATCTAACCAAATACTGGCACCATTTTAAATAGTCCTAAAAAGAGGCACCTGGGTGGCTAAGTGGGTTAAGCCCCCAACTTCAGCTCTGGTCATGATTTTGCCGTTGGTGAGTTTGAGCCCCGCCTCCGGCTCTGTGCTGACAGCTCAGAGCCTGGAGCCTCCTTCAGATTCTGTGTCTCCATCTCTCTCTGCCCCTCCCCCACTCGTGCTCTGTCTCTCTCTCTCAAAAATAAACATAAAAAAATTAAATAGTCATAAAAATAATGTAATAACATGGGGGAAGTTATAATACATATAATATTGTATAATTACAATAAAGAATGGAGTGATACCAAATTGTGTATATATGTCAGAATGAGATTTGGGGTTTTTTTAGTTTTTTTCATTATTATTTGAGAGAAAGTATGCACAAGCAGGGTAGAGAGGCAGAGGGAGAGAGAGAGAGGGAAAGAGAGAGAGTCCTAAGCAGGCTCCACTCCGTGCTCAGGCAGGGAGCCTCACACAGGGCCGATCCCAAGACCCTCGGATCATGACCTGAGCGAAAATCAAGAGTCCAATGCTCAACCGACTCAGCCACCCAGGCCCCTTCCAGATTTGTTTTCAATCCTGTGCATAAAGGAAAAAAGCCTGGAAGGAAATGTACCACATGCTCAAAGGACTGCGTTGGGCTAGGCTTATTTAAATTTTCCTTATCCCATACAATTTCACACTAAAAATAAGGTTGCCTAAGAATCATCTGCTCCCTGCCTCAGCTCATAGAATTAATGGTCCTAAATACTAGCAAGCAGCTGGCTCCTCAGAGAGGGCCACTCTGATATATGACAGTATCACTGTGATTTTTTTTTTTTTGAAGCTTTTTTTCTTTTAGCAAAATCAACTGTTTACACACAGCAATATTCGGGGGGTGGGGCGGTGGGATCAATCGCGTTAAATATTTTCTTCCTAAAATCGCAGGGCACATTCTGTGCAGCTTTGCTCCCACCACCCACGCCCCGGTTCAGGGACCCCTGACCACACAGCTAGAGAACCACGCCATCTGCCGCGTGCTCCCTCCCAGAGCTGGGAATCACAGTGACTCGCCAAGTGGCACACAAAGCTGCCAAGAATTGTCAGAGGTGTGCGTTTACCGTGGAACAATCTGGTGGCGGCAGTGGCGCCAAGGAAACAGTTTGTTTCTACAGTCAGGGTGTAGCCGCTGCTAGACCAGGAGAAAGGACGCAAATGCAATCAACAGTCAACAACTTGGGTGTCTGTAAGGAAATATTTACACTTGAGGTGGAGCCCGGCTTCAAACAGCTACATGTCACTGGAAAGAAGGAGCTCCGTGTAAGTCTAGGATCTGCAGGACTTCGCACTGTGGGCTTCTAGCAGGAGGGAGATCTGGGCCACCTCTCACGAGCTCGTGGTGAGACAGTTAGGGGCCATGCGAGCGGCTCTCGTTCATTCCTTCCCTCTCTGAGCCGAGCCAGGAGGTGGCCTGAAAGCAAGCTGGACTTAAAACAGAAGAACCCGGCTCCGAAAAGCACCAGTGAGCTGCCTCAGTTACCTGCCAATATCGACCAATCAAAATGAGGCCCTTCCAACCAGTCAGAAGGAGGAAACTTTCTCTATATAAGTGGGACCTCCCAGGTCTTGGGGGAGAAGAAGTAAATATGCACCCTTGCTTTTGGGTCTCTGTTCAGCTGGAGCTCCAATAAGGCCTTATTCGTGCCCTTGATTTTGGGGTGCACCCTGGTTTCTGTTGTCGGTGGAAAACCGATCTTGCTGACCGTGGTGGCCTTCCTATAGTGACAGCTGCAAGACCAGATACTGTTGGGAGCCATTTCTGAACGGACTAAGTTGAAAATACTCCTTGTGAGGTTAAGGCGGGTTTTGCATGGCCTCCCGCCATCAGATGGTGACCGATGTCTACCCCCCACTCAATTATTTTTTTGAGCACCGACCCCCCCAAGGCACCTTGCTGATTGGTATCGGGAGTGACTTGTCCCCTTATTCTGGCCCTAATATGCTGACTGCACCTTGTGAAGGAACTTATTATAGGAATTTCTTCTTTTGTGATTATGGGAGTAAATATTGCATTTCCTGAGAATCCTGTTTTTCTTCCCCTCAAGAAAACAGGCTATTGACCCCTGCTCACAAAGAACTAACTTTTGCCTTTGCTCTGCTAAAAACATTGCCTTGTATTTGAATGCTGAGGATACCTTCCTTCCCCATGTGATAAGCATCTAAATCACCTGCATCAATCACTATTGATAAAGATTATGCATGAGTCTTCTACCAATCTATGTTCTGGGAAATTTTTACATGCCAAAGGAATTTGTCATCAGAAATCATTGTCTAAGGCAGATGCCACTTCTGTGCGGGGCCCCACACATTTTTTTTCCATAAATAAAGCTGACTCTCAGGTCAGTGCAGAGATGCCCGCCTGGTGATCAGAAAGAAACTTGAGGCTCTCTCATCTCTCTCATGCCAACACCGTCCATCCTTCAGGGAACCCTGGACCCGCCGGAGCTGGACTCCCACAAGATACAGAGCTAAACCCTGGCTGCCCAGCACTGTAGAAAGAACTCCTGGCTTTGGAATTAGGAAAACTCGAGTTCAGATCCAAGCTCAGCCACCTACTAGCTGTGTCTCATTAGCAAGATGTTTGCCCTGCCCCAGTCTCGGGTTTATCATCAGGAAAATGGGAATAATAATTTCTGTTTTACAGGATTCTTAGGAGGATCAGAAATGATATGTGTAAACATATGAGTTACCACATGACCCAGCAATTCCACCCCAAGGTATCGACCCAAAAGAAATGGGTCCCCACAAAGTCTTGTACATGCATGTTTATAGCAGCATTCACTGCCCGTCCGCTGATGAATGGATGAAATGGGTCTACAAACAATGGGATTGCCCATCAATAACAAGGAATGAAGGGACGCCTGGGTGGCTCAGTCAGTTAAGTGTCTGACTTTGGCTCATTGTCATGATCTCCCGGTTTGTGGGTTCGAGCCCCGCATCGGGCTCTGCGCTGACAGCTCAGAGCCTGGAGCCTGCTTCGGATTCTGTGTCTCCCTCTTTCTCTGCCTCTCCCCCACTTGTGCTCACTCTCTCTCTCTCTCTCTCTCTCTCTCTCAAAAAAATGAATAAACAATTTTTTAAATTATAAAAATAAATAAGTAAGAAGGAATGAAGTATTGTAGATACAACGACATGGATGAACCTTGGAAACTTTACGCTAAGTGAAAGTCGTCAGACACAAAAGGCCACATATCATATGATCCCATTCACACGAAATGCCCAGAATAGGCAGTTCTACAGAGACAGAAAGTAGATTTATGGCTGCTTAGGACTGGAAAGGAGAGCTAGGGGTTGAGAGCTCACACGGACCGTGTGATGATTGCACGTTATCTGTGAATATACCAAAAATCATGACACGCTCCAAACAGATGAACTGTATGGGGCCGCCTGGGTGGCTCAGTCAGGTTGGGTGTCAGATTTCAGCTCAGGTCATGATCTCACCGTTTGTCAGTTCGAGTTCTGTGTCAGGCTCTCTGCTGTCAGGGCAGAGCCGGGTTCTGACCCTCTGTCCCCCTCTCTCTGCCCCTCCTCCACTTGCACGCTCTCAAAAATAAATAAAAACATTTAAATGGACGAATTGTATGGTATGTGAATTATATCTCAATAAAACTATTATCTAAAAAATGTATAAAATGCCTACCATAGTTCCAAGTAATCCATATGTTATGCTTATTATTAGACATGTCATTCACTTACAATTTATCTTGCTTCTCCCCGTTCTAGAAAGTGGACAGCAAAATGTCTTTAATGCAGTGTGTTTCCTGTTCATAAGGTAATATTAGAAGCAGAATTGCAATCCTTGAAGAAACTTCTGGGCTTGCCATCCCTTTTTTACAGATGGGAAAATGAAGGCCCAGAAGGCTGGCATTTCTTACTTGAGGAATTGCAAGAGGGACCATTAGAATAGACTTTGAAGCAGGAAAGCGGATCCGCCAGTATATTCCCAGCCAAACAAGACAAGTCCAAAGGCAGGGTGAAGCCTGGTAACCGCCTCTGCCCCCAGTTCAGGGTGTGCCTGGAGGCAGGTTGCAGGGTGAGGGGTCCTGAAGGGAGTCAGCTCATGAAGCATGCCAGGAACGCCACCTCTGGGCTTTGTTTAGACGACTTTGATTCGAGGACTGAAGCCGGAAAGCAAGGTCAGGTTGGGACTTGCTGTAAAAATGAAATTCATCTTGCGTCTAGTGTTTGCAGCATGACACGAATGTGGCTCTCAGACTTCCACGTGTGGAGAGTTTGATCTGTCATCAGGGATCTGTCATCAAATATGAGTCATGTAGCATCCCTGGAAACTCCCTCTGCAGGGGTCCAGGGAGCAGCCGGCCTCCGGAGCCACAAAACGGAAGGCTAAGCACTGAGAGGCGCACCTGTTGCAGGCCCCCCAGGCGCTGCCGCACACCGTCAGACTCCATGTGCAGAGAAACCAAACAGTGGTTTCACATAAAAGCCCCAAATCGAGGGGCGCCTGGTGGCTCAGTCAGTTAAGCATCCAGCTTCGGCTCAGGCCACGATCTCGCAGTTCGTGGGTTCAAGCCCCACATCGGGCTCTGTGCTGACAGCTCGGAGCCTGGAGCCTGCTTCGGAGTCTGGGTCTCCCTCTCTCTCTCTCTCTCTCTCTGCCCCTCCCCCACTCACGCTCTGTCTCTTTCTCTCAAAAATAAACATTAAAAAATAAATATAAATAAAAATAAATAAGTAAATGAATGATAGCAAGCCCCAAATCGAAAGTCACGACTTCCAGACTGTAGGTATGGATTTGCAATCTGGCTACCTCTCAAATGGGCAGTTCTGAGTCACACGGAAACGGCCACACGGATGCATTTGTTGAAACACAGTTCATGATTCTCTCCAGTCTTCAGCACCACCCAGGAGGCTGCTCAGCCCCTGATATAGACCAGGGGACAGACCAGGGCCAGTGCCCCCAGGGAACTTGGCAACATCGGGAAACCAGAATTGGCTAGCTACATACTCCACATCCATTTGCTCCTCCTTCTTTGCCTGGCAAACCTAACTTTTAGCTATGTAATTATCAACAAGCTAAAACGCCATATATCTCAGCCCCTCTTGCAGCTAGCTATGATCACGTGACTGCACTGTAATTAATGATCCATACATGGAAGTGTCCTACGAAGCTCTCCAGGAAGTACCTTAAAGACAGGTACACGCCCTTCTTCTTCCACCCTGGTGCTGGGAACTCAGATGTGAAGACCAGAGCCCCGGCAGCCATCATGAACATGAGAGTGAGATCCACACCTTATCAGCAGCCGCAGTTAATAACAGAAGGAGCCTGGGGCTCTGGAAACTCCTTGCAAGTACCGTATCAACTCTGAATTTCCTACCTCCAGACTTTTTATGTGAGAGAAAAATATGCTTTTAATCATGTCGAACCCTGTTCTATGATACCCTCAGTTTTATTTGCTTTGCTTTTATCTGTTTTGCTTTTGCTCTTAAATTTGTGTTTTCTCCAGAAAGTTTTTTCCTTAACTTTCAGATGAAAAGACCTGCAAGTGTATCTTCAAAAATAAATTCCCTCATGGAAACTACCCTCAACCATGGGCGTGAAGAAAATGGGTCTTAGGGAGACCACCTGGGTCTGAAGAATACTTCCAGAAACTCTACAGAGAGTCACTGCTTTATCCTTTCCTAAAGCACAAAAAATGTAATTCGCTAAAGCTGAATGAACACATTCCTGCTACCCACCCAGCAATAGCAATAGCACACTATCCCTTTCAGCACAATACACAACGCAGGATAAGCAAGCCCCTCCCCCGACACTGTCACCCAGAACATGAAGTACGTGATTGGTTTTAGAGATTCGCATCTAAGACCACTTTCTTGGTCTTACAAAGTAAAT
The DNA here is from genome assembly GCA_028646485.1 of Cryptoprocta ferox. Taxonomy (NCBI): domain Eukaryota; kingdom Metazoa; phylum Chordata; class Mammalia; order Carnivora; family Eupleridae; genus Cryptoprocta; species Cryptoprocta ferox. The sequence goes on along the minus strand of CM053561.1, from coordinate 71,448,595 downwards.
CAGGCCAAGTGGACAGCCGTTGAAGAATGTCTACTCTCACGGAAGAGAAATAAAGCAGACTGGCGGGAGGCACGGAACCATAAACACGATCCCCTTTTTAGCCCCAGAGATTGTCCAGTACCAGGACTCCCACGGTGCCGGTCCCTGTTCACCCCCAAATACGCAATCAGAGCTTGGGGGAGAGAGCCCGCACAGGAAAAGCACAAACTCCCCCTGAGCTAGTCTTCCGGACTCAGCAGAATCATCAGCCCAGAGCTGACTGAGCCATCTCCTTTCTTGGGCTTTGTGATGAGCACACTCTGTTCAGCAGCTTTGTGACGCCTCTTTGAGCATCCCCAGAAATGCACGTGTGATGACTCACCATCCACTACCTGTAGGTCGGGTAGGTCTTCAACCACATGGAATGAGCCTGATGAAGCTACAGTGTGGGGCTGGAGTTAAGGGAGAATTTGCAGCAGACGCTGGGTGCCCGCCCAGATGCCCTGGACCCCCTTTCTGGGGCTGCGCACCCACCCTCCAGCTTCTGTGTGCTCTGCTACTGACAGCCACCTCACTCACATGGGGAGTGGAAATATCGGGGCAATTATGTCCCTCGGGGTGGCCCTCACCGATGGCTGACTGGCACGGGGGGCCAGCTCCTTTTCTCCAGAAGAGACAGTCCCCGAGGTGCAATTTACACTCCAGACACCCTTTAGGATCAAGCTGAAATCGGACCCTTGCTAGGCTCTTTCTCCTTTCCTGTTCTGCTTCCTCCACACCCTCCTCCCGGGAGCATCTCCTTTACAAATCACTTGTGCCTGAATCCTTGGCTGAGGTCTACTTCTGAAAGAAGTTTGTTTGTGCCCATAGGTACAAACAGAATTATCATCGAACTTGATGCTAGGGTCCACTGAGGAAAGTGGTACTCTCCTGAACATTCTATTAGTTGATGTTTCCCACCACAGTAAGAATTTGGAAACACAATCAGACACTTAATTAAATGAGGCTCAGAGCTTCCCCCCTACAGTAAACACTGACACCTGGATCACACGCACTCCCTTCTCCACGCTGCACATGGGGGACCCTTGGTGAAGACAAAGGACAAACTGCAGCTGAGGCAATGGCTGCTAATAGGCCGAAATTTGAAAGAAAGCCTACTCTTCCTCAAAAAACACCCCCCCACCCAAGTCTGAGACCGAAAATCCACCATTAGGGACTCATTCCTTTAGGTAGAAGATTTTGCTTCTCTAGACCTCCATGAGGAAGAGGAAAGGAGGAGAGGAGAGGAGAGGAGAGGAGAGGAGAGGAGAGGAGAAGGAAGAAAGAAGGAAGAAGGAAGGAAGGAAGGAAGGAAGGAAGGAAGGAAGGAAGGAAGGAAGGAAGGAAGGAAGAAAGGAAGGAAGGAAGGAAGGACAGACGGACAAATACCCAGCTATTATCAGATACTAACATCTTTGCAGCAATTGATTTAATCAGGGGGCCGCCGTAAAGGTTCTCATGGTAATTATAGTTATAGGGTGAAGAAATATTTTTAAAAGGAGGTATTCTGAGGAATGAGGCAGAGAGAGCCGGGAAAGTGGCCAATAGGAAAGGAAATAGAAGCAGACAGAATTTATAAATGGGAGCTAAGGCACCAAAGGCAACTTATCCTCTTTATAATTTTAAATCATAGAATCATAAAATTTTATAGCCTCAGGAAACTAGATATTACCTAGTACAGTGGTGGTCTAAATTATATTGACAATTTACTTTTCACATAAATGTTACGGGAACCCAAATGTTTAAAACAGGTGAAGGGGGGCACCTGGGTGGCTCAGTTGGTTAAGTGTGCGACTTCGGCTCAGGTCATGATCCCCCAGTTTGTGGGTTCGAGCCCCACATCAGGCTCTGGGCTGACAGCTCAGACCCTGGAGCCTGCTTTGGATTCTGTGTCTCCCTCCCTCTCTCTCTGCCTCTCTCCCGATTGCACTCTGCATTTTAACATACATTAAAAATTTTTTTAATTAAAAAAAATAAAAGAGATGAAGGGAAATTGGTCTAGTAACAGGCAGAGGGGGGAGCAGTGCCCTGCTTGCTTGGCTGCCCCCTGGACATTTTATTCTTACTGTACCAATTAAATGGCACGCACGTTAAATAACAGCTAATACAAGCTGGAGGTAGGATTCGAACCCAGGCTCTCTGACTCCAAACCAGCCATCCTGTTTCTCCTAGTTCATCCTCCCCATCTCGTAGATGCACAAACCAAGGCTGAGCACAGGAAAGTGGGCTGTGTGTGGTCAGAAGGTTGATTACTGCAGAGTAGGACCCAGAATCGAGGGTGCCAGCCCCAGCCTTGAACTCAGGACTCTACAGGGTTTCCGCAAGCCCCGGGGACCGGGTCCAGTGTCGTCAGGAAGAAGCCCCAGTCTTTAGCATGGTTCCCCCAAGCCTTCAGGACCAGCTCCCTGCGGCCCTTCAGTCTCCCTGCCGTCCCTCCAGTTCATGTGTTAATCATACTCCTGGGCCACCACCAGAAATACCACGCTGTCCCCTCCTCACTCCCTTTCCTCAAGTTGTCCCCAGAGGAGGGACTCTTCGGGAATGACCTTCCCCTGCTCATCTGATTGGCTTCTATTCAGCCTTCAGAGTTTCATTAGGGTATCTCACTCCTACCAGTCCGTGAAACTACCCCCCGCATCCCTGCCCACCCGGTCCATCCATCCTCCGCACTAATTGGGCACACACGCTCCTGCACGTGCAAGCGTCTTTACTCCTGTGCACGTCTGCCTCCCCCTCTGACCAAAACCTTCAAGAAGCCAGCCCCACCTGTTACTTATCTTTGTTCCCAGAACCTAGAACAGAGCTGGCACTTGGGCATAATCCACGGACACGGAATGAATAATGTAAATGGCCATGGAGAGCACCCTCAAAAATAAATGGTGCACCTGGGTGGCTCAGTTGGTTAAGCGTCCGACTCTTGATTTTGGTTCAGGTCATGATCTCGAGTTTCATAGGATCGAGCCCCGCATCAGGCTCTGTGCTGCCAGCACAGATTCTCTCTCTTCCCCTCTCCCTCTGCCCCTCCCCCCAAAGTAAATAAGCATTTTAAAAACTTAAAAAAATATAAATGGCTGTCAAGTATATTTTGAACCCCCCCTTCAATTTTTTTCATCTTTCTTTGTAGAAATTTAGTCAAAAGTTAAACAATTGTTATTTTTAAGAAACAAAAAAAAAAAAATAGGGGTGCCTGGGTGGCTCAGTCAGTTAAGCATCTGACTTCGGCTCAGGTCATGATCTCACACTCCATGGGTTCGAGCCCCACGTAGGCTCTGTGCTGACAGCTCAGAGCCTGAAGCCTGCTTCAGATTCTGTGTCTCCCTCTCTCTCTGCCCCACCCTCGCTCTCTCTCTCTCTCTCTCTCTCTCTCAAAATAAAGACATAAAAAAGAAAAAAATATTTAAAAAAAAAACAAAAAAATTACCTAAAAAAGAATGATTAAATATATACTTTTGCCCATGGACTGCATGGCCTTTTCTGAACATGCAGTTCCACCCAATCAACACACACAAGATTTCCCACGAGTCAGCTGATCTTCAGTCTCTTGGGGGGCAGAAGGGACAAGCGCAGCCACACATCCACTCTCAAGCTCCCCACCTCCCACTCTGTCAAGTGGTGCCTGAATCCTTCCCCACATCCCTCCAGAAACAAGGGGCCTCACTGTCTCCAAGGCAGCTCACTCCACCGAAACATAGTTATGACTCCTAAAATAAGTCAGAGCAAACAAGAGAAAAGCATCCTATATTCCACCTTAATCTGCCTTAGTGTAACTGCTCCCTCCTGCTTCTCCCCTTACACTCAGATCCAGTGTGATCCCTTTTCCAGGAAATAGCCCTTCAGAATCTTCTCAAGTCCCATCAGAGTCTTCGGGTTAAAACTCTCAGCTCTGCCAGCCATTCCCCCCAGGATATGGCTTTGAATCCCCCACCGTCCTAATTGCCTTTGCACCAACTGTGTAGTGTGTTGATGGCACCCCGAGTGCCATGGACAGCCGTTCCTGCTGCCACGCAGGGGGTTTTTTAATTAACACTTTGGGCAGCCACAGCCCAGTGATTCCTCAGAGCTCACAGTCAACCAGCTCCTCTGCGTCTGTTCCATTCGTGCTGCTGCTAAGCCATGTCCCTCCCATTCTAAACAGGGCAGCTGGATTCATGGACCTTACATATATTCCTGGCAAACTTCACTTTGTCTCTGTAAATGTGGCAGCAGAGACTGCCAGCTCTTGGTCAGGATCCATTCCCTCTTTTTCCCAGGCACACAGCTAGATCGCACCGCTCAGCCTCCCTGGCGGGTAGGTGTGGCCACATGACATAGTGACAGCCAACACGGGCGTAGGCAACTCAAGGTATTTAAGAAATAAGCATGACATCAGAATAACCACAAAGCTCATGCGAAATGTCTCTCTTTATAGAGGGACTCTGACTAAAAAATGAGGAATCAATGATAGAATTAGAATATCACCACTTTACAAATTCTTAATGAAATAGTACGTCTACACAGTGATATACACCATCCTCTAGGAAGTAAACTTGCCCCCAAAATCAACCTGAATCTGAACAAGGCTCTAGATATAATTCTAAGTTTAGAGGAAATGAGAGATGAACATGTTAAACCATGCAGTGGAGATGCAATCAGCAAAATCCAGACTGTGGGAAACTCTACAATACAAGCAGTCTAACAAAAAAATTACAAGGGGCAAAAGGGCAGATGGAGGCCTATAGATTAAGAGCGACTCAAGAGACATATCGAGCGTCCCTCCTTGATTCAAACAAGCTGTTGAGAAGGAGAGAGAGCATGTGAATCAGGGAAATTTGAACACCGAAGAGGTATTTGATAATATTAAGAAACTGTCAGCATATTAGGAGTAATACTGATGTTATGCTTGTTAAAAATAGAGTCCTTCTCTTGTAGAGATAGAGTAAAACCTTGGTTTGTGAGCATAATTCATTCCGGAAACAGGCTTGTCATCCATAGCATCTCTGTATCAAAGCGAATTTCAAGAATTATTGGTTCAGTTGTGATCATGTGACATTTGGCATCACATACAACTCGTATTGTAAGACATCGCTTGTTTATCAAGTTAAAATTTATTAGAAATGTTCCCTCGATTGGCGGAACACTCACAGAGGAAGTTACTCGCAATCCAAGGTTTTACTCTACATACTTACATATCAAATGATACGATGCCAGAGGTTGGCTTCAAAACAATCTAACTGGGGAGGGGAAGCAGGAAGTAGGTAGAGGGATGCAGACAAAACAAGAATGGGCTTAAATTGATCATTGTTGAATCTGAATGATGAGTATTTGGGATGCACTTTAGTATCTCTCTCCTTTTATACATTTTGAAATAGTCCGTAGCAGAAATAACATTTAAAAAAAAAAAAAGCATGCTCTTCTCTTTCTGGATGCACATCTAGAGGTAGATGTTAACAAGGCCCTTGGGAATGGAAGGAACCACAAGATGGAAGGAGCCTGAGTCCTCACAGAAAGTCATCCGCCAGCCACTGGCATCCACCTCAGACTGTTACGTGAACCAGAAATAAATTTGTTATGCATGAGCCATTATAACATTTGAGGTCTATTTGTTTCCACAGCCTACTCTACACATAAAATACGGCAATAAATACTTCGGTCTTGGTCCATAACCGATTCTATGGTATCTTTCCAAAAGGATTCTTTTATACAAATTATTTCCCCTCCTTCTGCTATTGGGGCATTCTGGCATTTCATTCACTTAAAATGAAAATGCCAAGTACAGCATTTTTAAATGTTAGGTGACGTCCTGCAGCTGCCATTAGAAACTTTCTACAGTGAGACCAAGTCAATGAATCAATATCCTTTGAGTAGTAATTTTGTTATGAATCCACCTAATTATACTAACCCCTGCCACAATGCTCTGTTCTGTCCAGAGATTATGTCCCTGTCAGCTGCCTTGTTAAAGCTCTAACTAGGTCCTTGACAGTTGTGTCTGCTAACTCTGTTAGAAAAAAGGACATAAGATCAGATTTGACTCATTCTTAGTAAACCCACATTAACTGTATTGATCACTTTCGATTCTAAGTGGTCACAAGTAATTCCCTTAATAATTTATTCTAGACTCTTTTGACTGAGTTAGGTTGTCAAACCCATCATTCTATAATTGGGGGGTGGGGAGAAGCCATCTTTCCCCTTTCAAAAATCAAAATGACTTTTACAAATCTCCAAACTTCTAACACCACTCCCATCTTCAACGATTCCTCAAATCCACCCCCAGGGGTTGGGTGACCCCACTTGGAGATTCCCTGGGAAATAATTTCTTTGCTTCAAGATTCTTGAGATCATTCAGAGAAACTCAGGCTCTTCACTTCAATTCCCTATTTATCAGTATGTACCCTAGCATTCCTCTTGAGATGAGAACGTCTTCCTTAAGAAAGAAGGAGAATAAGAATACAGTCATTCTACATGGCCTGTGTCAATTACATTCACCATAGCATCTTCCAGAGCAGTTAGCTGTTTCCTTTGAAATAAATGGTAGGTTCCTGATTACTTGAGTCCTTCCAGCTCCCTTCTGTGCCCCAGCTCCCCTCCAGCCTCTTGGAGAATGTGTACAGGAGGCACAAAGACAACTGGACACTCTTTGTCACTAACTGGGGCCAGCCTCCTCCCCCATGACCTGGGTAAGCAATGCTCCAACTTCAGAGCAAGGCCTTGAATGTCAGGCCAAGGCTGGCAGACAGCACAGACTTCCCCAGGCCCTACTAACCCAGCAGCATTAGATCAAAGAGAATAAAGAAAGAATGGACAAGGAGAACGCCTCACAAAGGAAAGAAGAGATTTGGAAGAATCCTTTTACTTGAAATTCCTTTACTCCTCCCATCTAAATCTCTTCTTTCTAGAATAATGGCTTCCTGTGCCCCTCAGGTTTCCCTTTTAGTTTAAGCTCACACCAAGATGCTATCCGTTGAACAGAGACCATCCTCGAGCGCCCCCTAGAGGGTAATATACCCAAGCCATCTCTGTCCTCCACTAGAAAGCCTTTGGCATTTTTGTTTCAAAACTAAGCAAAAGAGTCCTTTTGTCCTAGACATTTTTGTTTCAAATTTCAAATCATTCTCAACTCTAATCTTTGTGACACTATTTTTATTGTCTTATATTCAATCCTATGCCTTGCCTTTCCTCTTTCACAGATGGCCATTCATGCAAATGCTATTTCAACCAAAAACAAAACAAAACAAAACAAAACCCTATGTGGGGCTGCTTAGCTGCTTCCATACCCTTCCCTCCATTGACATGGGGTCATCTGGTGTCTGACCATGGAACTGTATCAACACTTTCCCTAAAACTTGTGAAACCACCTCCTTCAAATCCACAATGTGCACCTTATGCCCTGCCTTCCTCTGATATCAGTATGATAGGGGTGGTTATCAAATAGACAAGGCCAGTCACAGAACACTTTAAAGCCTGCAAGAGCTGGATGGTCTTGGGAATGATATGAAAAGGAAATGCAACATTCCATCAAGGTCAAAAGTCTTTGGAGTTAGATGGGAAAGACTTTTTTTTTAAGTTTATTTATTTATTTTGAGAGAGAGAGAGTGCACGCACAAGCTGGGAAAGGGCAGAGAAGGAGAGACAAAAACTCAAGCACCATCGGCTCAGAATCTGATGACCACGAGATCATGACCTGAGCTGAGATCAAGAGTCAGAAGCTTAGGGGCGCCTGCGTGGCTCAGTCGGTTGAGTGTCCGGCTTTGGCTCAGGTCATGATCTCACAGTTTGTGAGTTTGAGCCCGGCGTCGGGCTCTGTGCTAACAGCTCAGAGCCTGGAGCCTGCTTCGGATTCTGTGTCTCCCTCTCTCTGACCCTCCCCTGATCATGCTCTCTCTCTCTCGCTCTCTCAAAAATAACAAATAAAACATTAGGAAAAAATTAAAAAAAAAAAAGAGTCAGAAACTTAACCAACTGTGCCACCCAGGGGCCCCAAGACATTTATATTTTTTAAGAGCCAGTGAAATGCAAAATCCAATCAGGCTATCCAATTAGGTAAGACTGTATGTAGACAGAAGAATGAAGAAAGGCACCCTGTACAACTTGAATGCAGGGACATAAGCTAAATGACCACACCCCCCTTGAAGGCATGGAGCCTGAGGGCACATCCCAATACACACTGTGTTCACTGAGGCCTGACAAGTATCCAGCAGGGTCTAGATCAAGGTCTGGTCATTGTCCCAGCTCAAGCTAGCAGAGAAGGCAGCTCCCAAAATTGTGTGAAGTGACCTACTAATTTCCATAGTGGGTACGTATCTTTCAATCTTATTGGAATGTGCTGGACTTAAAACAGTAAGTGTGAATTGAACATAAAAGATGGAGGAAGAATTTAGGTCTGTGTACACAAAAGTCACCCTTGAGGACACCAAAGACTGCCATTTTTTCCTCAAGTTTGCCTCCATGGTCACTTCACCATCCAGTCTCTCCTTGGCACTGGGATTCGGATAACAGTGTGACGTATGGCTCTCTCTGGCCTCAGGGAGGACAACTTCCAGCCCAGACAAGTGAAAGACCTGTCAGATCATGTGCTCCCAGCTGAGCTCCGAGATGGGCAGCCAGGTGGTTCAGCCCTGAATCATGCCCAATGTACCCCTGGGCCATTTGGGGAAATCACATCCGTTTGCTCCATCTGGCTTTCTAGAATCCTTGCCTGAAAATACCTAGACTCCTCCAGTCTTTTATCCTCACCTGCATGCTCCTGAATGGCTTGCCCCACCAGCCCTGAAGACTCCCAAGAAAGGTTATATTTCCTTCCTATTTAGCAGCACCCCCAGCTTCACTTGAAACCTACCTCCCTTCGGTAAGAGCTAGCTCCCCTTTTATACCCATAGGTTCTAACATTCTAGAATAAAATGCTATTGTTCACTTCCAGACTTGAAGGGTGAGGTAATTCAGATAATTCAATAGGTAATTTGAAATCTGACCCGGCTACTTCCTAGCTACAGAACTTCGCTCAGCCGCTCTGACCCTCAGTTTCCCAATCTGTAAAAGTATGTCCAAAAATTATACTAGTGACCTCAGGCTGTTGGGGCAACTAAAAATGGTATAACCCACATAATCACTCAGCACAGCACCTGGGACTCAGAAAAGAGCTCCATGAACACCGCCGTCATTACAGATGCAGGAGCATTAAAGACTGTCCACTGGCTGGCAGGAGATACCAATCCAGACTTCACTGAAATGGTTCACTTCTGTCTTACATTTACAAGAAATGACTTAACAGACTTTGCCCCTCCCATTATTTCCCCCATGCCAGCTAACCACAGCTCTGAACTAGAAGCAACCAGGATCTGAAACAAGAAAATGGAACTTTAAGAGAAAACTGAGCAAATTCAACAAGCTTATAGAAAATACATCGGTCTTCTGGGTCTGTCATTTGCACTCTCTGCAACTATCTTGTAAACGCCTGGAAAGTGGAGACCTGCAACTTTTTAATCAAAATTTAATTAGCACCTTGCATTCAATAAGCACTCAGTGATGAGGAGTATAAATGAAAAATGTCTCCTGTCACCTACGTACCAGGAAACTCAATCTTCATTCTCTTTCATGGAAGTCACATTCTCCCAGCTTTTGTCCAAGAACCATCCAGCAAAGATTTCTGAGCGTCTGCTTGAGAGCACCTTTTTCCCGCCACTCACTTCCCACTCACCCCTCCCCTCCCCACATTCAGTTTCCGTCTCCTCCGAGAAGTCCCCACTGTAGGTAATAGAGAATTACTTTTCAATAAGAATAATCTAGAAAAACTACTGGGAGTTCCATCTATACAGGAACATGCTAACTGTGTAAATTGGGGCCAATCCATCAGGATGTGGCCTGTGGGCCTCACACCAGGCATTGTTCCTACAAGCCCAAATCACAATCTTTTCCTGACAATCTCATAAAGATTTCATTTCAAACAAGCTCTAGGCTTACCCAATAGTTTTGCAAAGTTGCCCTCCTATTAAGGAGAGCATCCTCTCCAAACATGCATTTGAGGAAGAAAGCCCAAGGCCTTTATAGTTTACACCTATAAATATATTAGAAAAAGCTCAGGTTCTCAAATCCCAGAGCTCTGTGGATGCTGTCAGACAATTCAGCCACCTAATAAAGGTCTCACATGTCAAAACCTCGGGGGTATTTTCTTGTTCAATCTGGCTTCTTAAACAGCAGGTTTACTTTCTGATACATAGAGAATCAGGCACAAACTAAAAGAGATTACGTTTAGTAGCAAACAGCACATCAAATTATTTTAAGAACAGTGGGGAATGTCAAGGTTTCCCAAACATCCCGAGCTGCACTGTAAAATTTGATCAGAGATAGTTAAATGTTGCCTTAGAGAGAAAGAAGCTGTCTTCCAGGTCAAGTGAAGTGTGGGACTATCAGAAAAAGATCTGCAATACGATGAATGGGCTTAACACTCCTAAGGAGTAAAGGAATGAAGAGACCAGAAGATGAAGGGTCATTTGCTTGTGATATATATATATACATATAAAATATATTCCATTTTATATATACATACTGTATATATACATATTATATGTTACATATATTACATAATTATGTATTACATAAATCACACAAATGCATATCTTATATATTACATAAATATATACTATATAATATATACATACACAGTATGTATATTATACAATGGAATGTTATCTTGCCTTTTAAAAAGGAAATGTAGCCATTTACAACAATATGGATGAACCGAGAGGATCGTATGCTAAGTGAAACAAGCCAGACACAGAATAACAAATACTGCATGATCTCACTTATATGTGGATCTAAAATACTCACACTCATAGAAGCAGAGAATAGGATGCTGGTTGCTAGGGGATGGAGGGTGGAGGAAATGGGGAGATGATGGTCAAGGGGTGCAAACTTTCAGTTATGCAAGATACATAGCTCTGAAGGTCTAATGTACAGTAATGTGACTCTAGTTAACAGTACTGTATTGTATCCTTGAAATTTGCTAAGAGGGTAAATCTTAAATGTTCTCACCACAAAAAAAAGGTGATGGATATGTGTGAGGTGATGGATATGTTAATTAGCTTGACTGTGGTGATTATTTGACAACATATATACGTATATAAAAACACTAAGTGGGGTGCCTGGGTGGCCCCATCGGTTGAGCGTCTGACTTTTGATTTTGGCTCAGGTCATGATCTCACAAACCGTGAGATCCCCACATTGGATTCTGCACTGACAGTCCAGAGCCTGCTTGGGAGTCTCTCTCTCCCTCTCTCTCTGCCCCTCCTCCACGTGCTTGCTCTCTCTCTCTCTCTCTCTCTCTCTCTCTCTCTCAAAATAAATAAGCCAATATTAAAAAACACTAAGTTATGCACCTTAAATATATACCATTTTTATTAGTCAATTATACTTCAATAAAGCTAGGTTTGGGTGAATAAAGGTCATTTTCAAAAATGTATTAAATTGGGATATGCCAGACATCAATCCATGACAGCGGTACATAAGAGATAGTCTTTGGCTTTTACAGAGCTTATAGTAAAAAGAACTTGTCATTCCACCAAAAAATCAGATCCCAGGCTCCCACATGATGGGCAGGGGTTGTGGGCTTTGTACTCGGCAGATTGCAACACACAAAAATGAACGGCAGGAAGAGAGGGAGAGTGGGTGCCAAGTACTCCCCATGGGTTTAGAACAACGTGGTCCACACACTTGTGTCGTCTCGTCCCAAGGCCGGTACCTGCCTGTTGCTGGGGGTGGATGCCCAAGGTTCGACCACTGTTAGACATCCACCTCTCACCCTTTCTTCAATTCTGTGCTCAGTAAACAACATCCTTGTCATAACTTGGCTTTCCAGATATGGCAGAGACCATTAGTGACTTTCCTAATACTTGCTTTTCTTAAAAATAAAACATCTCACTGGGTATATGGCCACCTGGAGTAGAGACTACATTTTCTAGGTGGCCTTGCAGTCAGGCTTGTCCACATGACTTAATTCTGGTCAATGGGATGTGAGAAGAGTTATATGCGCCCTCTGGATACAGCTCCCAGAGGAAACATATTTTCCCTTCCATTCTCGTTTCTTCCTTCCTACTAACTGGAAAGCAGACAAGGTAGGGGGCACTCTTGGACTCTGTGGATGAGGCCACACCCAAGAGACATAAAATAAATAGACAGAAACTGGTCTCATATGGTCTTCTCAGGGCTTAGGCTTTTAATGTAACAGAAACTAAACTTCTCTCACATTTGGACTCCTATGAAATTTGGATCTCTGTCTCATTCAGTTGAACGCATATCCTGCGCATATTTACTATGCATGTTTACTATGTAAATCTCCCCTTACAGGAAGTACAGCCAGAAGCCACACGTGTTCATCGCTCCTGTAGTCCTGTTTCATACGACAAATTAATATACTAGCGGTCAACCAGAGAGCAGCAGTTAGTCTTCCATAGCCAGCCTGCCAGCCAAGGCCAAGACCAAATTCCTCAGAGTCCAATTGCCTGGAAGGGCTTCTCTGGAGCCAGCCTCTAAGCCCTACAGCAATAAAAGCACTTCAAATGGCATAGAGGATGTTGAAACTTTCCCATAACACAGGCAATAGAGGTGCATCCAGAACATTCTCATGGACTCTGAATGACCGGAGCTGCTATCTCATTATTGCCAAAGACCTTTGTGGTCATCTGCCCACTTTCCCCCATTTAACAATGGGCGGCTAAGTGACTTGGCCAGAGTGCTCATGGGAAGTGCATGTTTGTGCTAATCCATGATCCTAGGGTGACCAATTTGTCCCAGTTTTCCCTGTGAGCACCAAACACCTTTCAGTCCTGGAACTCCTCAGTCTCAGGCAACCAGGAACAGCGGATTACCCTACGTGGTCTGGTTCTAGAGTATGGGCATGCATCCACATCCTACTCTGTACTCATACAGTCCTTTAGGTGTGTCCTCTTTATTATTTCACTCAACCATCACCACAATATATTGTAAGCACACCTGTGAGCTCCTCCCACCACTCGTCACAGTGTCTTGCACCCACCTGGAAATAACTAAGGTCTTTTTGAACTGGATTATATTCAAGTGGGTGCCCGTATGTTTCATAGTCAAACTGTTGAAAAGTCACCATTGATAAAAGAGAAAAATGACTCTATAGGGTAGTGAAGGAAGGAAATGCCATATTTCACAAAACACATTTGCAAGTCAGGAAATAATGAGACGTATGTCTAATGTGATACTTTGGATATGAAACATTCCAAGCCCTACCATGTTACAAAGCCTGAAGACTTATTTTGATTACCGACATCGCCTACTCTAAAACTTGGGAGCAAGATTGTAAAGCAAATTGTGATTAAGCACGCTGCACAAAGGCACCAAAACTGACTATTAAGGACAGACCAGTTTTAATTAAGAATGGTTCTGAACTTCTCTCCTGGAGCTGAGGCATAAATTAAATGATGACTATTGTTGCTCAAAGTTTGTTCCTATTGCTGCGCTTATCACTCTTAACTGCTGTGACCTGATGGCATCTGCCTACTTGCCTGTTACTACTCTGAGACCAGGAGTTCCTGGAGGGCAGGGACACCTGGCACAGTGCTGAACATGTGCCTGGCATTCAATGAATATCAGTTCTGAGCTGTGTTTTTCACTCACAACACTTCTGACACCAAATGTGTGTGTTGTGTCCTGACACCAACCAATTCAACTCTCCAGACACCAACTGAGTATCCTACAATTCCGTTCAATTCTGACACTAAAGGTAGACCCAGACGGTTAAGGGCTCAGCCCCACAAGACTGCTTCCACTTCAGATGCCAGTTGCACGTTCAGGCCACCTGTACTGTGACCAACCAGCTATAAAGTCAAGGAGTTCCCATGACGTCTTTCTCAGGTTCAATAATTTGCTGGAGTAACTCTCAGAATTCATGAAACCTCTTATGATTACTGGCTTGTTATAAAGGATACAACTTAGAATAGCCAAATAGAAGAGATGCATAGAACAAGACATGGGCTGGGGGGATGGGGGTGTGGAGGACAAGGCTTCCATGCTCTCTCCAGTTGCACCACCCTCCAGAACCTCAATGTGTGCACCAACCCTGAAGCTCCCAAGTCCTGAGGTTTGGGGGCTTTATGGAGGCTCCATTACATGGGCATAGTTGATTTAATCATTGGCCATTACTGATTGACTCAACCTCCATCCTCTCAGGAGATAGGGAATGGGGATGAAAGTTCCAACTTTATTTATTTATTTACTTTTTGAGAGAGTGTGATCAGGAGAGAAGGGTAGAGGGAGAGGGAGAGAGAGAGAGAGAGAGAGAGAGAGAGAGAATCTTAAGCAGGCTCCACACTCAGCACAGAGCCTAGTGCAGGGCTTGATCCCAGGACCCTGGGATCATGACCTGAGCCCAAACCAAGAGTCAGGTGCTCAACCAACTGAACGACCCAGGCATCCCAAAAGTTCTAACTTTCTAATCATATCTTGGTCTTTCTGGAGACCAGCCCACATCCTGAAGCTACCTGGGGCCCCAGCTACCAGTCAACCCATTAGCACTCAAAAAACACTCTTTCCACTCTGAGATTACAAACTCTTAGAAGTTCTTATGTCAGGATCCAAGGACTAAGACCAAATAGTATAATGAAAGATGTTCCTATCACTCCCATCACTCAGGAAATCACAAAGGTTTTAGGAGCCCCGTGCCAGGAATCAGATACAAAAACAAAATCTAGATTTTTTAAAAAATTATTTTATAATATCACATCTGTAGATGTCATCAAAGTTTCCCCAGTCCCTAGATAAGCCTTTTCTGGACAGGCAGAATGGGGCAAGGGCAAAAAGCAAGAACTCAGCCAGACTACTTCTGAGTACCTAGTTCCCTAATTTATAAAATGGGAATAAAACAGCACCTAACTCACAGAGTTTCTGAGAATTAAATGAGTTATGTGCAAAGCCTCTGGAATTCTGCCCGGCATAGAGTAAATGCCAGAAAGTGCTGCTGCTGCTATTACTTTGACAATATGAGACTATCTTTTCATTGTGGAGCTTTGAACAACCCAGAAGTTTATTTACTAAAATGTTAAGTGAAAAAAGCAAGTTACAGAAGACTATGTATGGAATGAGCCCGTTTATGTAAGGAAAAAAATGTGTATATAACCCTAAAGGCACCTAGAAAATGGCTTCCAGAAAGGAGAACAGGAAGGGAAGGGGAGGGAAAAGGGCAAAGCAAGAGAGGAAAGTAAATCGAACAGTCACATTTTGCTCTCTTCACTCTGGTATCGTTTGAATCTCTTGTAGTAGGAATGTAATCATGTCTCATGTGTGCATTTAAAAAATAATAATAAAGGTGGTTGGCTCAGTCGGTTGAGCGTCCAACTTCAGCTCAGTCATGATCTCACGGCTCTTGAGTTCGAGCCCTCCATCAGGCTCACTGCTGTCAGCACAGAGCCCGCTTTAGATCCTCTGCCCCCTCTATCTCTGCCCTTTCCCCACTTGCTCTCTCTCTCTCTTTCTCTCTTTCTCAAAAATAAAGAAACATTAAAAATAATAATGATAAAGCAAAAAACTTTTACAAAACTTGACCCCAAGATATGGTACCTGGAGTTACCCTACTGAAAAGTTGGGAACATACTACCACCCACCCGTTGGGCCAACATTTCCAGTGTGACTGCTGTGTGCTGGGCTTCACTTTCAGCCAGAGTTTTTCATCCTAAGCGCTCTTGACCTTTCATGCTGGTTCATTCTTTGTCGAGGGGGTTCTCCTCAGACTGTAGGATGACGAGCAGCATCCCTGGCCTCTATGCCATTAGATGCAGGTGGTACCTCCCCACTTGGACAACCAAAAATGTCCCCAGATATTGCCAAATGTCCCCTGGGGGAAAAGTCACCCTGCTTGAGAACTAACGTTTGCCCATTTTATGAAAATGAGCCAGTCATTGCCACCTTTTTTTTTAAAGGGCTGTCAACTTTATGATTCTTGCTGCCATGCAAAGCTGGCATAAACCTGGGGCCTCGAGGGGAGGTCCAGAGCGCACGGAATTGGACTGTGGGCCAGATAAGCCTGTTCCTTCCTAGTAGAGACTGAACAACCCAGAGAACATTATCCACTTCCTCTCAGTAAACATTCTGTCTCTCCTAAGACTAAAAAACAATCCACAACATTTGGTTTGCAAAACAACCCTTCCCCACATCTGCCTCTGCTCCCCTTCAGTCTCACAAGGAAATGTCATCTCTTTCCCCTGGGTCCAATGCAGTGATGATGACAGTTTACATTTATATTGTCTGTTCTGCCAGGAGAGGATGTAAAGAGCTAAGCCACACGGGGGACTTTCTGAGAAACTACCAGGAATCAGGCACTTGGAAGGATTGCATCTCTGGGAAAGGTTTGGGTAGCTAAAGAGGCCAAACTGAGAACAAACTGTCTGTCATCTGAGAAGTAAGAGTATCCATCCTCTCCCTCCCCCATCCCTCCTCTGCCTCTGTCACACTGAGGGCAAGTGAGGCAAGCTGAGGCCTCCCACGCAGGAAGTGCGGAGAGCTTCAGATGCAAGATCTCTGATCTGACACTTGGTCCCTGCAGGGGACAGGCTGACCTGTAGGTGGAAGCAGCCCTCAACTGAGGGATAGAAACTTGGTCGGCTTCAGGTCTTCTAGGTGTGACCTTGAGCAAAGCTTTTAGCCTCCCTGGGCCTCAGTTTCCTCACTTAGGAAGTGGTGATGATAGCTCTTACTGTTCTGTTGACCTCATAGAGTCGTACTAAGAAGCCCATGAGACAATGCTGAGGTTAGGCTTCAAAAATTGGAGGCAACTGGGGCACCTGGGTGGCTCACTCAGTTAGGCATCTGACTTTGGCTCAGGTCATGATCTCACAGTTCATGAGTTCGAGCCCCACATCGGGCTCTGTGCTGACAGCTCCGAACCTGGAGCCTGCTTCAGATTCTGTGTCTCCCTCTCCCTTTGCCCCTCCCCCGCTCACACTCTGTCTCCCTCTCTCTCTCAAAAATAAATAAACATTTTTTTAAAATTGCAGGGAACTGTACAAACTGCCCCCCAATACCCATGGGCCCACCCAACAATCCCCAAGGGATAAAAATAGCAACAGTAGGAGAAGCAAGACCAGTTGGGTATGCAGCATGTCCCACGGAACAGGAGCTAAGATTTCACAAAGATGTATAAGCTCCAACATTATAGTGTACTTCCCAGACCTCTCCCGATTTGTCTCCCTTCAGACACAGCACAGTAACCATTTGTGTGAGAATGGGAAGGAAAGGGAGGGTGGGAAATCTTTCAGGAGACAAGCCTTGGCTGCCACCTCATCCTTCTGCTTTAAGGGGCCCAGAGGCCTTGGGTTCTCCTTTGCCATTCCAAAGAGATCATAATGGACTCTTTAAATTACATGTCAAACCTCAGAAATCCTATATTTATAACCCAAGTGAGAGACGTATAGATCAGTGATATATACACCACCTTTTCTTTCCGTGCAGCCTCACTGCCCTGATATTATTGTCGAAAGTATGAGAGCAAGGTTATCTAGCAGAGGTAGCCTAATTCTTGGAGCTAGTGGGGAAGGTACAGAGAAAGGCTGGCAGCTCCATATCTGGCTGTCTAAGCCTGCCCTACTCTGGCAAAGGATAGGAAAACAGCTCATGCTTCTAAAGGAAAGCGTTTCTAGATCTGCCTGCTGAGCAGGTTCCAAAAGATAGAACCTTACCTTTTGGGAATGAGAAACTGAGACTCTATGATTTGACCAGATACTAGACTAATGACAACTACCATTGCTATCACCACCTACCAAGGTTAGGTATGAGTCAGGCACTGAGCTAAAGGCTTTTCGTATAGTATTCCACTTAATCTTCCCTAAACAAACAAGAAGGTGAGGACATAGTAGCCAAGGGACTTGCCCAAAGTAACTCCATATGCGTGAGATGAACGTGATAACCACTACACTACGGAAACCAACGAAAGTAATTCCATTTGTGAGGGGCAGAACCGGGATTCAAACACAGGTCTGTCCAAAGCGTTAACTTTAAACACAATATGCACTGCCATCAAGCTGCCAAGCCCTGTCTTTCCCCAGTAATGAGCTGTTGACTATATATTTATTAATCAATGTTATGTGGTAATAAAGTTCACAGTCTAGCTAGGATTGATTTCCCTGTCCATAAGCCACATCCTCACTCTCTTCTAAACTCTACTTCGGAGGGTCAAAATGGGGACTCCAGACAAGGTAACAAATGGCTTTTCTGGAACATCCTCCATTTAGTGAACCAATAAATAATTAATCCAAAAGTTAAATTCTTTTTCTGTTTGAAAATCTAAACATGTTATAAGGAAAACCAAGAGTAGGTTCTTTGAAACACTGAATGAAACAAACCCCTAGCAAAACAATTCAAGAAACAGGGGTAATACGTATAGTGATGGGTGTTAACAAGACTTATAATGGTGATCATTTCACAATATATACAAATGTTGAATCATTATGCTGTATACTTGAAAAAATCCAGTCTTGTATATGAATTATACCTCAATTTTTTAATTAATTTTTTTAAAAGAAATGAGAAAAAAGCAAGAAAGTAATAAATATCAGGGTGGAGACTGTAAATACAGGGGGAGTTAAAATAGCCAATGAAAATAACAGCATATGCCAACAAATCTGAATACCAAGATGAAATGAGTGATGTTAGAAAGATATAAATTACCAAAACAGATTCAAGAAAAGGTAGGACAGCTGAACAATAAGCATAGAATGACTAGCAAATAATTGTCAAACATCTACCACTGCAATAGGATCCAGGCCCAGATGGTTTCTGCCCATGAATTCTATCTGTCCAAAGAATGGCTAATTCCTAGGCTGTTCAAATTAGAACAGAACACAAAGAAGATGAAAAATCTTTCCAAATCATTTGGAGGGTAAGCATAATTCTGATTCAAACTATTTTTTAACTACAAAGAAAGTATAGACCTACATTACCAGCAATAGAGTAGAAGTGGCAAAACCTTACATAATAAATTAAATTTAAAAGTATATTTTTGAAGCACAATAACCAAGTTGGATTTATTACAGGAATTTTATGATGGTTTAAAATTCTGGTATAAGGACACTTGGGTGGCTCAGTCAGTTAAGCGTCTGACTTCGGCTCAGGTCATGATCTCATGGCTCATGGGTTCGAGCCCTGCATCAGGCTCTGTGCTGACAGCTAGCTCAGAGCGCAGAGCCTGTCTTCGGATCCTGTGTCTCCCTCTCTCTCTGACCCTCCCCTGCTCACGCTGTCTCTCTCTCTCTCAAAAATAAATAAAACATTAAAAATTTTTTAAAAAATCTGGTATGGATTAACATAAGAAAATCTATTAAAATAATTCATTATATTAGTAGATTAAAGAAAAAATCATGCCTATTTTGATAGATGCCAGAAAAGCATTGCATATAAATTCTCAGTAAAACTGAAATAGGAAAACATCCTAAATTTGACAGAGTATTTATATACCAATACCAAACATCATATTAAACCAAGACATGCTACTCAAGTTAAAAACCAGGAAGGATGCCTGATTTCACGAATATTCTTCAACATTGTTCTTGAGGTTTTAAAATTATTATTTATAGATTTCATCTCCAAAAATCCAAGCATCTCAACTAAAAATTTATTGGTACAAAAAGCATTCAGTAACACAACTGGATACAAGCTAAATACACAAAAATCAAATCTTTCCTTTTCCAAAGCAATAATAAACCAGAAAATACAACGGGATGGTAGACCATTCTCAAACTATTAAAAATATAAAACTCTAGAAAAATACAATTAATAAAACATAGGCTTATTATTTAATAACCAACAGGATGATACGAATACTTTATTTAATGGTTTCTTTATTTTTTATAAACATACAATCAGTGGATTTTGCAGTTTCAAAAGACTTTAGCAATTATCTAGTCCAGCTCCCTTATTCTCTGAAAAGGACCCTTACCCAGAGAGTTTGGACAAACTGACCATGTTCATAAAAAGCTGGATAAAAACTGGAATCCAAATCCAGTCCATTGCTTTTCTCACTATATTTTGCTACTTCCATTAGAGGATTAGAAATGCCAAAAAATTATTCAAAATGCCCTTCAATTAAAGAAAGATAATTTGCAAATGTCATGGAGAGTAGAACAATTTGTGATTGTTTTCTTATGTACCTTAAATTGTCCTTGTGAAACAAAGGTCTACAGGGCAGAGCAAATGTATTATGTTCATCTCTCATACCAAACTGTATGCAATTAGTGCTTTTCAATAGTCATTATGCCGTTTCTAAAATAATAAAACCTAGTGACCATGACGCCTGGCAGCAGATTACAACGCATCTCATCTGTGAGCTCCTCGAAGTGTCAGTTTAAATCTGTGCATGGTTTTGAAATTATAATGGAAAATGTTCTGAATTTAAAACTATCAATCTTTAACCGTACGGAGATGCTCCTTTATTAAACTTGTTTCCAGCATCAGCCAAGTCTCATGATAAGTCACTTTGAAGAGAAAAGAAATCCATCCCTGGTTCACAAGCATCAGCCTTGCAGTCTCGCATTTAATGACAGTCTGAGAAAAAAGAATCAGGCCTGCCGTGTCTCTACCCAGGCCGTTCTCAGACGGAGAGCAGAAAGATGAAGATCACTCAGAGTCTCAGGTGTGGTAAACGGGTAAAGACAATTTACAAGTCAACTCTGGAAAGAATAATAAATCTAGGAGGAGATTAGCTGGGATGCAAATATGAGATTATTCTCAAACTGTAATAATAAAATCCAAACATTTCAAGTCATCACCTTTATGAAAGAAAGGATGTTAGTTTAAAAAGAAAAACACTGCAGGGGCATCTGGGTGGCTCAGTTGGTTAAGCGTCAACTTTGGCTCAGGTCATGATTTCACAGCCTATAAGTTCGAGCCCCGCGTCGGGCTCTGTGCTGACAGCTCAGAGCCTGGAGCCTGCTTCAGATTCTATGTCTCCATCTCTCTCTGCCCCTCCCCCGTTGCACTCTGTCTCTCTCTCTCTCTCTCAAAAATAAATAAACATTAAAAAATATTTAAAAGGAGCGCCTTTATTTATTTTATTAAATAAAAAATATTTAAAAGGTGGCTCAGTCGGTTGAGGGTCCGGCTTCAGCTCAGGTCATGATCTTGCAGTTCGTGGGTTCGAGCCCCGAACTGTGCTGACAGCTAGCTCAGAGCCTGTAGCCTGCTTAAGATTCTGTATCTCCCTCTCTCTGACCCTCCCCTGCTCATGCTCTCTTTCTCTCTCTCTCTCTCTCTCTCAAAAAAATAAATAAAACATTAGAAAAAAAATTTTTAATAATAAATAAATAAACATTTTTTTAAAAAAAGAGAACTCTCTGGCTTATGCCAGGGCCAATAAAAAAATAAGATAAAAACACTGCAGTCTCTGAAAGTTTAAATCCCAAACTTTCTGCTAACCATATTTCTCCAGAAAAGTAAAATACGTAATTAGGAGCAGATTAAAAATCAGGACTTTAATATAGACCATGTCATTTTCTTTTTGGAAAACTGCTTCCCTTTTTCTATATTCAACTGTTCAAAAGGTGAGGTCTTTAAATGCATGTGTTAGACATCTGTTGATTTAGCCTCCTTTTCCTCATGTTCATGTTAAAAATACTCCAAATTTCCTGTGAGGAACTGCATGTCTCCAATTCTGAGCCACCACGTGATTTAGGCAAAATTCACACACACACACACACACACACACACACACACACACACACCATCCCTTAGCAATACAGCTAGACCACCAGAAGAGACTGAAGGGAGATCCAGGTGTCATTCTCTGCGGAAATCACTGCCCCTCAAGAAAACCACACACCTCTACAGGGAGGTGCCTATGTTGAAGGAGGCCATCTTCTCCTGATAGAAAACTTTCTAAGCCACAGCAGGTGTCTTCCTCTACTCGCAGGCAATCAACCACATCAGATCTGTTTCCACTGTCCCTCCTACCTGCTCCCAATTCAGGAAGAACCAGACATAGGGAAACGAAAAAGGTATACTTCATAATCAGATTAAGCCTCCAGCCCCACTACACTACGGGTCCCTGAAACCACACGATGGAGGAGAAGAGAGAGTATAAATCAACTACAGATTAAAGTTCTAACTGGAACCAGACTAAGATGAAAGTAAGTAAGTTAAGGAATTTGCCCAAGATTGTATTAAGGGACAGGAAAGAAGAAACTGACAAGGTATAGCTAGAGGCAATGACTGAAAGAAATAAAAACTATTTCTTTTTAATATCTCCACTGACTCTGACAGGTTACAATTTTTATTTTCACAACAAAACCATGATAGCGCAGGAAAACAAGAAAGGCCATCAAAAGGCTATATTTTTTTTAATCCAGGAAGATAGCAGATGGCATTGGATTTGTAGAAAAAATCAGAACAGAGAACATCCCAACCCAAGAGCCCTGAGTCAAGTGAGGCTCCCCCCAACAGCCCTAAAGAATTCCAAAATGGCAAAAGAGCAAAACTAAGTGCAGGAGTTGGCCAGGAGCCACGATCAGGGAGATATATTAAAGATCTGCCTTCAGAATCACAGTGACAGAAGGCTAATCAATACTTGCCTGAAGCTGTTGGGACAGAGTAGGTTTGATTTCAAAGAGGCACAAGGGAACTTTTGGGAGCAATGGAAATGTTCTGTACCTTGATTGGGATGGTGGTTACATGGCTAAACAGGCTGTGTACTAAAAATGGGTGCTTTTGTTGTTGTTTAACTTACTGGATTGTCACCAGAGCTAGCGGCCTAGCTTCCTCACTTCCTGCAAGTCTAACTGATAACTGTCTGGCTTACTGAGCTGGTTATTATTAATAAACATTTGGTTTCCTGCCCAGGCTGTCATAGGTTGTGAGTTAAAGTTTTATATGTGGTTAAGCCATTGTCTATTTAGATATTCAGTCTCACATGTAGAAAAGTTCATTTTTTAAAAAAGAGATTTAAGACACATATTAACTTGACAGGCATGGATCTCTTTAAATTCTGATTCAAACAATTTAAGAAAAAAAAGAATTTATAGGACAAGTTGGAAAATATTAACATTATCTGGGTATTTTGTGATTTTTAGGCATTATTACTGACTTGGGATATACGAATGATGGTATTGTGGTATGTACCACATTCCCCAGGGGAATCCTGGGGCACCTGGGTGGGTCAGTCCATTGAGCGTCCGACTTCGGCTCAGGTCATGATCTTGCAGTACGTGAGTTCAAGCCCCACATCGGGCTCACTGCTGTCAGCCTGTCAGTGCAGAGCCCGCTTGGACCAGCTGTCCCCCTCTCTCTTTGCCCCCTGACTTGCACTTTCCCTCAAAAATAAGTAAACATTTAAAAAAATTAAAAAATAAAAAAGAGAATCCTTATCTCTTAGAGATTCATACATGTATACGAACGAAATTATACGGTGTCTCTGGCTTGCTTCCGAATAATTTAGGGACTAGGTATAATAAAAGGAGAAATAAAGGAAGTGAGATTGGCCATAATAATTGGGTGATAGATATAAGGTGCTCATGATGATCTTCCCTTTACATTTTGTACATTTGAGAATTATCATATTAAAAATTTTATAGCAATTATACACATGGGAAGAAGACCAAAAGAAAATTCAACAATGTATTAAGTTGCTGATGGTTTTGAAAATTGGAATTATTGGTGGTGCACCTGGGTGGCTCAGTCAGTTAAGCATCTGACTCTGGGTTTCGGCTCAGGTCATGATCTCATGGTTCATGAGATCAAGCCCCATGTTGGGCTCTGCACTGATAGCACAGAACCTGCTTGGGAATCTCTCTCTCCCTCTCTCTGCCTCTGCCCTGCATATATGCATGCTCTCTTTCTCTTTCTCTCTCTCTTTCTCTCTCTCTCTCTCAAAATAAACTTTAAAAAAAAAGAATCAGAGTTATTGGTGATTTCCATTATATTTTCCATGCTTTTCCATATTATCAAAACATTTTTAAGAAAATAAATGCTTTAGGGGTTTCCTATTGTTTGAATGTCACCTCTCCTTCAAGGGCTAACTCTAGCCCTGTGTTCTCCAGGAGTCTCCCCTGACCCTTTCCACAAACGGTTTGCTTCCTCCATCAAGCACCTGTGAAAACTACCACTTCCTCTACTCATCAGCAATTGGCATGTGTTATCTTTGGTTATGTATTTTATGTACATTAATATTGTGGTTTGGGAGGTCCCCAAGACCACCTGCAGGTTTAGTTTTCATTAGAAGGATTCACGGAAGTCATTACATTTACAATTAGAATGTATCACGGTGAAAGAATTCAGATCAAAATCAGCCAATAAAAAAGACTCATAGGAGAGAGTTCAGGAGAGACCAGACATGGGTTTCCGGTTGTCCTCTCCCAGTGAACTCATGTGGGGAGCACTTACATCTCCCAGCAACAATGTGTGGCAACACATACAGTGTTGGTAACAAGAGAAGCTCACCTTAGCCTAGTGTCCAAGGTTTTGGGGGGTGGGGTTTAGTCATGGAGGCACACCTACATGTGTGGCTGACCTTAGTCTCCAGCTCCTCCAGAAGTCAAGCTAATATCATGTGGCCCAAGCCCCACCTTCCCCCAATAAGTCATAGTGTTAGTATAGACTATCTGGTATGACCCAAGGTCCTCAAGTCAACAGAGACCTTCTTACCAGGCAAGATATTCCAAGGGGTTAGTGGTTACCTCCTAGGTACTAGGCAAGAACCAAACCTTTCTTTGGGCAAGGTTAATCCTTTACTGAACAATCATATTACTGAATATTTAGATTTTCAAGCCCCTGAGAGCATAAATATCATAAAATTAACAATATTCCTATTATTCAGCATGTGCCTAGCACAGAGAAGAAAAACACTGATCATTGAGGTCCTTGTCCCATAGACACTTGCTTAGAGAGAATGGAGTAAGAGTCTGTTGGAGGTTAAAAGCCAGCGGAGTTAGGGCTTCCTTCATTGGAAATGGGTTTGATGATGATAAACCCTGTGAAATGGGAAGGAAACATCTCAAAGAATGGAGTGAGAAGGAATCCGGGATAAGAATTCAAAGGGCAGGTAGAATATAGAACTATTTGAAGTGAGGTCTGCAGACCAGGAGCATCAGCATCTCCTGGGAGAGGACCCACCCCTGGCCAACTGAATCAAAATCTGTGGGGTAAAGCCAGGAATTTGTGATTAAACAAGCTCTCTAGGTGATTCTTATCCACACTGAAATTTAAAAAGAACCCGTGTAGAGAATAGTCATGTTTTCCTGACATCCTTCATGGGAGGGAGCAGAGGACAGCTTTATGAAATAGGATTGAAATAGGTACAAGAAAAATCCACAAAGGAAATGACTGTATGGTTGGACACCTGGACACAGCAGTCACTAAGGTAAAGAGAAGTCGTGAGTTTCACAGCTCTATAGGATCAGCTTCACTGAGCTACTTGGAGTCTACATAGTTATCCAAGATACAAGTACAGAACTTCACACTCTCATGAAAGATTAGACTGTAGAGACTTGTTAGCAAGAACAGAGAATGGAACCTAGCTTCTATTCTCTCTTGGCTTCCCAAATGAACAGTGTTGCCCAATAGCCCCAAAGAGACCTCAGCTATCTCTAATAGGCTCCTACCAGATATAACACTCTAATCTCTGAAACTAGCAACAGGACAAATATCAAAGGTATAAGTGGTAAATCCATTTCATATTATTTATTTAAAACTAAGGTGCAATTTTTTACAAATGCTAAACCACTATTTGGCCTGACCCATATTTGGTTGAACAGCCCACTTTTCTCTCTCCTCAAACTCAGGTTTTCATTTGTACCCAGTTTATTAAGAAAAACAGACAGGAGCAGGGAAATTTCCATAACAATGATCTTCTCTCACGCTGAAGACACTCTTAATCAATGAGCTGACAATATAATGGACTGTTCATTAGGCCCTTCAAGAATAAGAAGTTTCAGCCAAGTGTAGAGGCTCAGCCTGAGCCTGAATATCAAGGAAACCAAAGGAAGATGTGAAAAAAGCCCAAGGTTGCAGCAGATCCTCTTACAAAGAACTATCTGGGTGACGTATGGGGCATTTTGCAGAAAATGATCACCAACTTTGCAAGCACAACAAGTTTCCTTTAGGATTCTTTTATACAAATAAAAATGAAAACTGAATTTAGTGTTTTGATCAGGTAACCTAAAAAACATGCATTCCAATCCCATACACGTTTTAAAGAGGAGGTATCAGTAAATTATCGCTGAGTAAACAAACCATCCCCAAACTCAGTGACTTAAATAAAAATTAGCTATTGTTTGCTCATGCATCTAGGGTTGGGAAGATGACTATTCCAGCCTGCACTGGGCTGGGAGGGCTCTCTGCTTCACATGTCTCTCATGCTCCTTGGACTAGTGTGCTACAGTCTTCTCACAGTGATGGCCAAGGCATGAGGGCAAGTGGAAAACCACATGACCACCTGGCCTAGGGTCAGGCCTTGCACTGTCACTTGTGCCTCATTCTAATGGCCAAACCACAGCACATAGCTAAACTCAAAGTCAAGGGACAGGGAAATGTGTTCTATCTTTATGGAAGAAATCCAAGGGCACATGACAGAGGTGTGAATACTGGGTGGGGCAAGATTTGGGGTCGATAATGCAACCTACCCCAGGGAAGAACAAGTTTTTCCCATAATGCGTATTAACAAAATTTCCCCCTACGATTGCACAAGGTACCTTGATTATTTTTTCAATTATGAAACTATTTATTTAAAAGTGACAGGAAAGCTTGTGGCTCTAAACCACCCTTCAGCCTCATCTCCATGAATGCCTGGCTTGTACAAACCTTCCTATTGGAACCCAACTGGCCAAATTATTCACTTCCAAATGTACTCCATGATTCTATGCCCTCTTGCCATTGCTTAGAGCAGTGGTTCTCAAAGTGTGGTCCCTGGACAAGCAGCAATTCTAAATATGCAAATTCTAAGTCCTTCTCCAAGACTTACTAGATCAGAATCTCTGGAGGTGGGGTCCAGCAAGCTGTTTTGAGAAGGCAAGTGGTTCTGATGCACGTTTAAACATGAAAAACTCTGGCTTAGAGTATCCCTCTCCCACCTCCTGCCCTTGAAGAGGGCACTTGACTCTGCTCCTATTATTAAGTCTAGTGCAGATACCCTTCTATAGAATGCTCTCTGCCACCACCTCCTCCGGCCAAGACTAGCTCTCCATTTCTGAAGCTTTTATCCCATATTCTGTGAATTATTATTTTTTCATATCACTGTGTCTTAACTTCCCAGCCCAGCTGTAGATACTGGTCAGCAGGTCATTTACCAGGGGATTTAGTGTCAGAAGGACCTAGGTTCCAATCCCAGCAATGCACTTCCACAGTGCCTGGCCTTGGACGAGTGGCTTAATCTCTCTCAGCCTCAGTTTCCTCATATGTACACAGGATTGATAATACCCACTCCACAGTTACGATGCAAAAATGGAAAAAAGCTACTGGATATAAAGTACCTGGCACAGTGCCTGGTCCACAGTCAATAAGCATCAAAAATGCAAGGGCTGGTACTTGGGCTTGTCTTAAGCATTTGACCCAGTGCGGCTGAACACATTAAACCATTCATTAAACATTTGTTCTGTTTTAAATATAAACAGGATTTCATTCTCTGGCCTCTCTCTCCTGAGTTCCAAGTTTCCATATGTCATGCATTATTCATTCTCACTTCTTTTTCAGTCTCAAGAGTAGAGGTCTGAAGGAGAGTCAAGGCCTTGGGACATGATGGCCAGTGAGCTCACTCCAATCCCCACATGCCTATCTGAGAAATAATGAAGCAAAGACACTCACTAGATCCAAATCCCTCTAGACATTGTCTCCTGGCCTCGTGCCTCTTTTCAATTATAAGAGGCAGTAAGCCTATTCCTCAATTTCAGAAAGGTGGACCTCTGGACATTCAGCTGTCTTATCAGTGCCATGTGAGGACACAGTGATTCCCAGCACGGATGTGAACAAAATGCTAAATTACCCCGGCTAAAATCATCCCCATCAAAGAGAGGTGGACCAGAGCTTTCTGAGCTGACTCCCAAGGCCTTGATGTGTTAGTCATTGTCATCCTGTACCTTTGCTAATTTGACTTCTTTGTGAATGCCCCAGAGGCTCAAGCTGAATAGATGGTGACTCATCGAAGGAGACAAGGAGAATTAAAATGCCCTTAATTAGAAAGGCATTTGGATTTGTCGCACCTAAGAATTTAGAGATGTAAACTCTAGTCAAAAACATTATAGAGAAAAGATTTGTGAATTTAGCCATAATTACTTTCATTCCCTTCTCAAGAAATGCTAATTATGAAGGTAGTTTTTGTAAAGAAATCATTATATGTGGGGGGAAAGCTTTAATCACTACGCATTTGGAGACAAAGGATTCATTTGTGGGCAGATAATGCAGATGCCTGAATTGTTTCTAGGGAACAACATAATTCGACTTTAAATATATATATATTACAGCAGCCCTGTGGAAATGTTTACACCATTCAGAAGGATGTCCAGACACTTGGAACTGGAAGTAGCAGAAAAGAAGACAGTCATCAGTTTTTCATTTCAAAGACTGGACATTGGAAGTGACAATGTCAAACCTTACCTGAACCCTGTGCTCCTGGGAAGCAGCGACGGTTGGGAAATCCCCTGTCTTTTGTCCTCTGTGTTCTGAAAAAGGGCTAAGGGAGAAAGGACCACTCTCATCTCTAGGATATTCCAAGCTATGACCCACCTCCACCCTTCCTCAATGATTCTTTTATTTTATTTTATTTTTTAAAAGTTTATTTATTTTGAGGAGGGGGAGAGCGAGGGAGGGACGGAGAGAAAGAGAGAGAGAATCCCAAGCAGGCTCTCGCTAACAGCGCAGAGCCTGATGTGGGGCTTGAACTCACGAAACCGTGAGATCGTGACCTGAGCTGAAATCAAGAGTTGGACACTTAACCAACTAAACCACCCAGGTGCCCTGATGACTCTTTTATTTCATAAAACCCTAATTTTTCTCTCTCTTCTTTGAGACATTCCCTCATTATTGGACATTCTCCCTATTGCAATAGCCTGAATAAAATCATCTCAATTGCCTGGGGAACTCTGTCCTTCACAGAAGAAAAATATATGTTTTCTCCCAACAAAAGCAGTTAATAAGTTATTAAATCTGTCTCTACCTAGCACCAGGTACAAAGCTGAAAGTTACATTCAATGAGTCATGCCCTTGGTGTATCTACACCTAACTTCAACCTGCTTGTGATCACTTTCTAGCCAGATGCTTGGCTTAAGCACACCTGTGGGCACTGCCCATTAGAAAGCTCAGCTGTGGGTTTTTCTAAAACTGGAGTAGGGCCTGGTCTTGTAAGGCAAACACCTTACCAGTTAACGTCCTTCTCTGGTCTGGATGCCCGCCATCTCCTGACCGACTTCTTCAATGGCACATGGCCTGCTCACTGATGTTCCAAAGGATGTGCTGCCTGCCTGAGGCTCCTTGCTGGCCATGTGACCTCCCCCTCAGGCCCTGCTAGTGTCTGTCTAGTGGGAAAGACAGAATTCCCAGAGCAATGAAGACAACGGTTTTATTCAAGCTATTGTTATAAGGAAGATGTCAATTAATGAGGAACATCTCAAAGAAAAGAAAGGAGGCATTGCATTTTCTAGAGGCAAATAGGCAAGGGAATCACCCTCCTTTCTTTTGGGAGTCATGAGGAAGGGTGGAGGTGGTTCTTACTTTGGAATATGCTAGAACATGGGAGAGCAGTTAGCCCTTTCTCAGAACATAAAAGACTGGGAGGTATTTCAGTCAGCACTGCTTTTCGGAAGCAGAGAGCTCGGATAAAATTCAACATTGTCACTAGTACCTGAGTACCCCTGTCTCACCAAAAACTAAGCCCCAATTCTGGCAAGCCGATTGCAGGCCACCACGTGCCAAAACAAAACAAGTTACTTTTAAAAACAATATCTGCCAACTTGCATACAACAATTTGTTTTTTCTTGAGGCGACTGGACTGAGGCTGACTGGCCATGTGACCAGCTTTCTAGCAAACTGGCCCCCTGCCTCACGGCAGACCTAAGATCAGACAGACTCGGTGTTTTTGTCGCTTTCCTGAAGCAAACGCTAAGGTCCCGGAGGGTCCTGACCTACCTTGTTCATTCCACACCCACCACTCTTACCTCAGAGCCCAGGAGACTTCAATAAACGCAAGCTGAATTAAAGCGTTCTTTGGTGTAAACTTACCATTCATTCATCAAGCAGAATCAATTTTAAATAGTTTCCAGCTCTGAAAATCTCAAACCCATCAGCTGTATTCACATCTTACATCCCATGATGAGCCAACAGCCTGAGGGCCTGATTATGCGCCTGGGTCTCCCGCTCTCCCACACCCGGTCCTGTGCCTTTCCAAAAACACTGGGTGCCAACACAATGCTGGAGACTCACTTACGTCCCAGCGAGGACCTAAAGCAGAAGAAAAACAAAAATCTCCAAGAAAGTGCAAGTCGAGGCCCTAGAACAGTGAACACGATAGGATTTCACAAAGCCCCTGCATAAAGCCTAGAGTTTAGGCATCTGTGAATGTGCTTGGAACTGCATGAGAACATTCCAAGGGGTTCGAAAGCTGCCCACCCTGTACAACATCTAGGAGAACGTTGCCCTGCATAGAAACAAGGAGGCTTTCAGTGGTCCCAGCGGGTTTGGATGGGAGAGGCAGAGAGTTCCAGTGTCACACGGCCATGGAGAAGATCCTCTTACAGAGAGGACTGGAAGAGAGACACACGTGCCACAGAAAGCAAGTGATTTGAGCTCATCCTTCAACCACTCCATAGTTCAGGGCCCAGAGGCAAAGCAAACGCCTGACAGAGGGAACCACATGCTGTGAGAAAGGACTCTGAATTAGACTCAACTTATTTCTTTGACCACACAGGCTAAGACTAATTGCCTTAACTCTGCAGCAAGGAGAACCCCAATATACCATCAGACCCCACACCTGACGGCATTGGAGAAACAGAGTATACAAATGGGATCTAGAAGGACCAGGCCATGTCCAATGGGAGAACGCTGAGAGCCCCTGTGGCTGCCTGCCTAGATTGGTCAGGACTTGGCCAATGGCCACGAGCTTCCAAGTCTGGGCCGACCAGAGAAGTCGTGTGAGCACAGAACATGCTACCCTGAGATATGCCGCTTTGGCATAAGGATTCTTTTGAGCTGGAGACTCAACAGATACAGAAAAAGCCTTCCCTTAGCTGACTAAAGGCAGACACTTCTGAGAAATGAAGACTGTCATCAACCCCGCCCCTCGCAGTGAAGTTTTATGGCCATGAAAAAGACGGGAAGTTGGTGCCAAGATAGACCTCCACAAGTACTCTTACATTCCATTTGTTTCCTCCATATATTTATTTTCCCCAGTTTGCTGCCCTTGGATGCCTAGAAGGTGTTTTCCTCTGTCTTGTTACTTCTCTAGATATTCTTTGTTCTTTGCTAAGATGTTCTTTGCTAAGACCAAGTTCTAACCACCCTTTTGAGTTGCTCATCATTGAGCTTTCTCCTGTGTGAGGTGGGCTGCACGCATAAATGAACTGTTTTTCTCTTGTCAGTCTATCTTTTGTTAGTCTAATTTACAAGGACCCAGTGGAACCAAAGATGGGGAGAGGAAAAAGACTTTTTTTTCCCCTTCTCAGTGTACTTGTCTCTTGAAGTTATTAATAGAACCTATTTTGTAGGTATATCGTGAGGATTAAGTGAATTTGTACCTTTGAGCAATGCCCGGCACCTAATAGCGCTTTGTTAAGATTGCTATTTCAGAGTATGGGCTTGTTAGTCTCAGCTCATACTTCAGTCAAGGTCATGAAGACCTCAGCCAAAGCGTGCCTCTGAGTTGCGTATGTTTGCACACTTGGACCAGATGGGATCCTACTGCTGGGCAGGCAGAATCCTCTCAGGGGATTCCTTACCTGGTTTTGCCCCCATCTGAACACAGGTCTCCTGAAGTCATCTCAGTTTGACTTCATTCTTTCTAGACACGCCACGTGTCACTGTAGCATCTAGAAAGTGAAAGTACAGGGGGTCCGCCTCTGGGTGACTGAGTCAAAGGTGGGGCCTGCAGTTAGACACAGGGAGTGTGACAGGTCTGTTGGCCAGAGGGAGAGAACAAAATATTCTGTCGCCTGTCGGAGAGTGACATGTTCTCATTTGTGAAAGGTGCTGTTGTGGGTGGAACCGTGTCCCCACTCCAAATATTGGTTATGGTGAAGTCCTACCCACCAGGACCTCAGAATGTGACCTTATTTGGAAATAGGGTCTTCACAGATGTAATTAGTTAAGATGAGGTCACACTGGAGTTAGGTGAGCCCCTCCTCCAACATGACTCGTGTCCTTACTCAAAGGGGAAATCTGGACACAGACACCCGCAGGGAGGGAGCCACGTGAGCAGGGCAGCTCTGCCACCACAAGCCAAGGAACTCCCAGAAGTTAGGGGAAAGTCTGGACCTTCAGGGTGAGCTGGCCCTGCATCATCTTGATTTCAGACTTCCGGTCTCCAGAACTGCAAGACAGTATCTTTCTATTGTTCTAAGCGATCAGTTCAGAACAATGGGTTATAGCGGCCAGAGGACACTAATGCATTTGTCGAAAAGCTAGGCTACTGCAAAAGGAATCTATACTGAGACCCTGCTTTACTCCAAAAGAGAAAATTAATTAAAATAGGAAAGAAAGCTTGCTGCCAGCCTTTAATTCACTCCATAAAGCAGGGCTTTCCACTCAGGAACCACTGATAGGAGTGCGCCCTGATATAGCCTTTGCAGAGTGCAGTGTGACAGTATCTATCCATAAACTACACACTTCCATGG
>CM053561.1:71332185-71415694 GCA_028646485.1 Cryptoprocta ferox | reverse complement strand
ACACACACACACACACACATCCTTTGGCATGGAAGTTTCACTCACAGGACTTGATCCTACACACATACTTGTACTAAATGCATAAAGATACTTACTTCAGCATTTGTTGATAACAGCCAAAATGTGGGAGAGGAAAAAAAAAGGAAACTGCGGGTCCTTCAGTAGGTAAGAGCTACCCACACAGAACAGTATGCAAAGGTTAAGCATCCCCAGGTCAATCTCCAGGCCAATATGAAAACTTTCCAGGCCTGACTATTGAGGGGGTGGGAGGAGCAAATACTCCAGGAAGTATCGTGTGTATAACAAGTCATGTTTTTGAAAAGCAGTGAGGACAGGTTGGGCAGGAGAAAGAGGGAGGCATGACGTTAAAAGTGTAACGCAAGGGACATCATGATAAAGGAGGAGTTCTGTATCATGACTGTGGTGGCGGTTACACACATCCACGCGTGTGATCCAATGGCATAGAACTACACTGTATCGATGTCAGTTGTCTGGTTTTGACATTGGGGGTGTAGGAGAAGAAAAATGTTCCTTCTTCCCTTCTAGGTTCGTTGGCTGGTCTAATAATTAAATTGATAGAAGACAGATTAACGGGAGAAAATTTAACTGTATACATGGGGGAGCCCTATAAAAAATATAAGACTCAAAGAAGTGACCAAAGCAGGAAGCTTTTACACCTTTTAGAGAAAGAAATGATAAATTTGTGAAGAATTGACAAGACACAGGGGATTAGGCTTGGAATAGGAAACTGGTGAAGAAGTTCAGTGTCTATACAACCTTCTCAGCCCTAAGTTCCCATGTCCCTGGCGATAAGGATGCCTTCTACTCTCCTGGGAAGGGGAGGGTACCTTTCACATGGTAGATTTATTTCCTGCGCTGCAGAGGACAAAGGAAGACAGACTGACCTTGTGCTGTTTCTCAAGTAACTTTAATTCACAATAATCAATATATCAATATTTCGGACTGGCATATTCTCTTCCCCTTCGGGGAAACTGGGTTAACAGCATAGAGGATTTCTCTATACCATCTGCAACTTCCTCTGAATCTGTGATTATTTCAAAATAAAAACTTTTTTTATAAATAAAGGCACAGAACAGTAAACATTAGGGAGAACACTAGAAAACAGTAAAATAATTGTATGTGTGTGTATGTATCCACATATGGATAGGAGTGTCTATAAATGCAGAGGAAACTGATAGCATAGCCATGGATTGCTGACATTCCTTGGTCCTCAGAGAGGAATCGAATTTGGGGAGAAAGGAAGGCAATTTACTCAATAACTGTATCAACTTCAGTATTGATAGAATATTTTACAGCAAAGCATGAACTATTTATGTAATATTTAAAGTTACTTTTTCCAAAAAAATTGGTCTTTCAAAGACCATCTATGTCCCTCATCCATCTATTAGGGACAACATGAAACCATGTTTGCTTTCCACTCTAGAATTAAAAATAAAGTAAGTTAAGAAGGGGCGAGGGGTTACCTGAAATTGAAGAACATCACTTTATAAATCAGCTATTCGGACGGGGTTTTATCTGTCCCACAGGGAAGAGATTCAACACAGTAGAGAAGGCGCTGGCCAAAGAGGCCCACCCAGCCCATCATTAGCACACAGGCCTCTTCTTGGGCATCTGTGATCATGATTTGTTCCCAGCTGAAGCTTCTCTGTGTATTATAAGGAAGAATGTATTTGCTAAACAAAACAAACGGAAATAGAGAATTTGTTCTAATCAGCTTTGGAGAAACTGTAGGGACTCCCTAAACCAACTGCATACAAAGAAGAGTAGGGGGTCCCTGTAAGAGAAAAATACTACAATCACTCACTTCCTCTTGCAAGTCAGAGTTGGGGGGGGTAAGAGTCTTGGGGGGGTTAGGGGGTGGGAGGGGGGGCCCACCCAGAAAAACCTGCATTGGAAGGACTGAGTCTACTCTATATAGACCTTACAAACAGTCTCTCTCCTCCTTGCCTCTTCCTTTGGCCTTGAAGGGTAGCAGCATGTGCCACTCCAAAATATTTCTCTTTGGCATAAGGATTATTTTTGAGCTGATCATTTTGAGAAACTGCAGACACAGGAGAAACTCGGAAAACAGAAGAGAAGTTGCCCTTTCGTGAGGGAAATTTACATTAGAAAGGGGGACCTGTACCAGAGAGCTATTCCCAGACTTTCCTTCTCACCCGAGAGACTTATCTGCAACCTTTGTTTCCCAAACATTTCCTCTCTCACTTTCCTGTGAGTTGCCTTCCCTGCCTTGAAGGCTCACACCCCTTTCCTTAGCTCAGCCTCAACTGTCTGGCTGCCCTTGGAGTCTCACATCTTTGTGGGGCTCCCGTAAGGTCCCGTATATCCAAATTAATTGTGGGATTTTTTTTCTCCTCTTCACTGGTCCTTTAGTACAAGGGGGTGTCCACCAAGAACTCAGAAGGGTAGGGGGGAAATGATCTTTCCTCCCCAACAGCATGCCCCTGTCAGTGTCACCAGCAGGTGCAGTTGGGGGCAAGGGGAAAGGGAGATCTTTGGGCACAGCCTGCCTCCTCTCCCCGAGGGAATTAACCAGGGTTTGGGACAACCCCCCACCATCTGAGTGAGTGTGTCTTGGCCAACCTTGTGCTCCTGGCACATATGTCTCTTGGGAAGCTTGCTCAACTAAGGGGTGATAGTCACTAAACACTCAACATGAGACATCAGCCAGTGTGATCACCATCTTCACCCCGCCCCGCCCCCATCACCACACCTTATCACAGCCTAGAATGGTCTTCAGCACTTCTGTGTGTAAGTCAAAGGGTGGGACACAAACCCCCTTTAAAATAGTCTACAATGCCAGCTTTGGGTTATTACAACTTGATGCTCCATCAGTTACTTTCTCACGACCTCAACAATCAGGATTGGCAAGAACTTCCCTTTAACAATGTAGGCCTTTTCCAGTAGGATAACACAAGAGTGGGTCCTGCCCCTCCCACCCTTTTTCTCTTTTTTCACTTTTTTTCCCCCAATGACTCGATACCTCTCGTGGAAGACAGAACCCTCAGAACAACTCCGATGACGGAACCAAACAATAGCATCCCCTGGACGCACAGGACATCTTCACAAACAGAGAGGAGTTGAGATAGACAGTTGGCTGAGCTAGGTCAGGACTACCAGAGAAGCTGGAGAGCAACTCTTAGAAAGCCCGAATTACTGTTTTTTTTAATAGACTTCCTCCAACCTTTTCTTTATAAGCATCAACACGATTTATCGACCACCAGCTAGATAGATGCCACATTGGTCACGAAGAGGTGGCCCTTGCCCTCACAATTTCTTTTAATTAAGATACAACTCACATGCCATAAAATGCACTCTGCTGCCTCTACCTTTTAACTCCCACTGTTACGTTAACCAACTTGGACAGAGAATTCAGTCACTGAGCTCCCTGAAGGCATACTTTGCAACCAAGACTTTTGAAAGGAGATGAAAAACAAGACACAGTGTTTCAAGTAGGTGACAACTAGGACTATCTTGGGGCCCACCGAGGCCCCCTCCAGCTGGCCTCCCTGCCTCCAGCCTCATCTCAAGACTTCTCCCATTGCCAGCTGAGCCCCCACGTCCACAGATCTCACCCTCAGTTTCCTCCCCACCAGGCCTTTCTGGCTTTGCTCTTATCATTGCCTCTTCCTAAAGGCTCTTCTCCTGGACCTTTGCAAAGCCAGGGTCTTGTTCAGGCCACAGCCTAAATGTCCCCTCCTCACCTCATTTAATGTAGACCTCCCTTCTCCTGTCATCCTATCTCCGTCCTAGCCTTCAGCACAACTTGCAATATCTTTTTATTTATTCATTCACATAGTTGCTCGCTGTGTTCTGCCCACTGGAAAACAAGCTCCATGAAGGCAAAAGCTGGCCTTGATCGTGAACGCTTAGCACAGTGAGGGACTTCCGTAATACACACGATGAATGAAACTGCCTTCAGTGTTCTCCTAGCTAAGAGTGATGTAGAATTTTGGAGCTTTAATTACCCATTATCTGTGTTGTCAGAACAGACCCAGAATCGCTTTCTGAGGAACCCTTTGGCCCTTCTCACATAGACTACTATGAGCCACCTCCAGGGGCAGGCAAGGCCAGCCCTCACGTCAGGCACAATGCTGCTCAGACTCCCCAGTTTGCTTAAAAGGATGCCTACCCTGGGGCCCCTGGGTGATTCAGTCGGTTGAGCGTCCCACTTCAACTCATGTCATAATCTCACGGTTCATGAATTCAAGTCCCACCATTGGGCCCTCTGCTGTCAGCACAGAGCCCACTTCAGATCCTCTGCCCCCCCATCTCTCTCTGCCCCTCCCCTGCTTGTGCTCTCTCAAAAACAAATAAAATATTAAATTAAAAAAGAAAAGGATGCCTACCCTACCCCCACCCTGCTCTTTGTCAGAGGACAGAATATCAAACTCACCGCTAGTCTATACTTAGTGACACTCACTAAGCTGCAAGAAATAATATTGATGAAAGACAGCCAGGAGAACATGCTGTCCATTCTTGTCTTTCATGTTAAGGGCAACCGTTTGAGTCTGCCAGACCCTTGGGAAGAATAATTGAACCATTTTTGTTTCCCATACAAAAGTTTTTACTAAACCATACTTTTTCCCCACCCCGTTGACCTACATTGAAAGATGCTATGAGAAACAACCTGGGAAGCTCATTATTATATATTATTATCTGTTCTATGTGAATGGTTTTGAGGATATTATTTGCTCCATTGCCCTGGGTCCCCAATTGAAGACCCACGGGAGAAATTTCTCAGCTCCCAGTAGCAAGAAGAGCACTGCTTCTCTGAACCACTGGTTAATTCTTAATCTTTTTCATGCTATGAATCTTGTTTATTTCTGTGCTTTGGAGGCTGAGAGGCTCATAGCTGCACATTTGGGATCATACCTTGGGCACTTTATGTGCTAACCTTACTTAGGACTTCATTGAAGTTTCCCATACACTTATTTCCTTTTGACCCCAATTGCTTTACTCATCTTTTTTTGTATCTTGTTAAACTAAATATATTATTATATTATTACAGAGGCTTTGATATCTTTTATGGAACAAGGTAGGGAATCTACACAAATAAAGTTAATATTTTGGCAGTTTGCTACCATGTTACCCAAAAACAGTGATGTGGGGGTACTTCTGTTCGGCCTGACTTAAAAAAGACTTTACTACTTCTTATGGTTTTCACCTCCCACCTTCCTAGTCACTCCTGCCCACGCACCAAGGACTCTTGGCATCTGTCTTACTCCTTCTCCCCTCCTGCCACTGTTATAATTATTCCCAGTGATTTCAACATCCACCTGGCTGACCCACCCCTCACTCTGCCCATCCCTTGGTTTCATCATCTTGGTGTCAAGCATCTTTTCCTTTACCACAGAGCAGCCTCACAACTGGAATCGTCACTAATAATGATGCCGGGTCAAAAATCTCAGGGGCTCCTGGGTGGCTCAGTCCGTTAAGGCTCCAACTTCAGTTCAGGTCATGAAATTGCGGTTCTCGAGTTTGAACCCATGTCAGGCTTTGTGCTGACAGCTCAGAGTCTGGAGCCTGCTTCGGATTCTGTGTCTCCCTCTCTCTCTGCCCCTCCCCCACTCCTATGCTGTGTCTCTTTCTCTCTCAAAAATAAATAAACATTAAAAATTTTTAATAAAAAAAATCTCAATGTCAGGGGTGCCTGGGCAGCTCAGTTGGTTGGGGGGCGGGGCGGTCTGACTCTCGATTCTGGCTCAGGTGCTGATCTCAGTCGTAAGATCAAGCTTCTCATCAGGCTTTACGCTGGGTGTGGAGCCTGCTTGAGAATCACTTTCTCTCCCTCTACCACTCATGAGCTCTCTCTATGAAAACATTAAAATAAAATAAAATTAATTAATTTTTAAAAATCACAATGTCAAACATCTAGCTCTTTGAACATCCCCTCTTATCTTTCCATTCACCTTCTCTGGTATTCTCTCTCTCCAGCAAAGACCTCTTCCAGTCCATTGAGCTGGCCATTTTTTCACTATCCAGAACTCTCATCTCCTATCCTCACTTTCTGGCCCATCTATATTCCACAGTCCAGCACTAGACACACTCTCTTGCAAATGCCCTTAACTCCCTGGTTGTTCTTGCCTCCCACTGTCTCACCTAGCAAAACCCCAACCCTGTTTAGCCCAAGCATATAATGGAATATTTCTGGAGAGACCCACATGGCTGGGATGAATGGACTTCCTTCAAATTTTCAGGACCACAAATATCAAATGTGCACTCCACACTGACAGGCACTCATTTACACTTTCTGAATAAATGTGCTATTTCACGCTCTGGAATTACATCAACTACGACAATTCAGGCCATAAATGAGCATCATTTCCCAGACTATGGCTGGCCACCAAAGATCATTTCAATTTTGCAGGCTCGTGTGAAACCTTGGCCCCTTCTGCATTTTGGGGGCTCCCTGGGGCATCTTACATATGTGCAGTCCTCTAAACATTACCTTCTCCACCCTCCTCTCATTGATGTCTGCCTTCTAAAAAGCTGCTTGAGGTGGCACCTCCCTGTGGCTGGCCACTGATAGGATGCCTGTCAGGACAATGCTACAGGGAGATGTGACTTGTCTGCTCAGGGCCCCTCCCCCATCCCCTGTAATGCTGGGAGGGCCACACTCAGAGCACCCACAACCACGACACTGGGCACTGAACCTGGACTCAGCCCACCAGGGAATCCCATTCCCCAGCAACACAACTGTGCCAGGAGTGGGCACTGTCCCAAGCCTAGTCGCCCACAGATCTTCTCCATAAATAATGAGAGAGAAGAGTTATCATTCCACTGAGTTTGTTATCCTGGAAAGATGTGAATCTGGAAAACTGCCAGCCTGTTTCCTTAAAAGTAGAGGAAACCTTTCTTCAGGAAGCCTCTACCCAGAGAGATGGAGAGCCCACGTACCCCTGTTGAAACTCCTCATCCATCCAGACCTGAAGACCTGTCCTGCACTGGACAAGTACGGACACCAGTTAGTCCACCTTGGTGCTCCAACCAGTTTGAGGTAGGTCTCTTCTGTTTGTAACCACAAACGACTACGAGAGTGAGTTGTCAATACTGAGAGTGCCATCGGCTGGTGCTCTCAGCAATGCTCCCCCTCCAGGAGCCAAGTCATCACCAGGCCTGAGACACACTGTTCCATGCAGGAGAGGGAAGCGTGCCCCCATCAATGTAGCACATATTGAAGTACAACCTGCGCCCCAGTTCCTCCAGCCTCTGCCAGCAGCCACACTCTGTCCAGGGCTGACACCAAGTTCTGGAACCTGAAATGGAGGCAAATATGCAAGGCCATGCCTTTCTCCTCAATCCAGGCTCTCTCTGAGCTCCAATGCAAACTCTCTCCTTCCTCCCCCTCCAGTCAGTAGCCCTCTGCCCGCCCTTTGTCACACATGCGCAGACATGCCTGAACACCAGGCTCAGCTCAGTCTGCAAACACACACACACACACACACACATACACACGGACACACGCAAATGCACACACTTCTAAGTTTAAAGTAATGAAGAACCACCAAGGGAAAGGATTGTAGAATGTTTTGATTGGAAGGGTCAAGAGGAAGGAGATCCATGCAAAGAAAGTGAAGAGAAGAATAAATATAATAACTTGAATGACTTTTACAAGACTTAGAAAGGGCAATAAGGTTTTCTCCTCAAAGGCCAGCCAGAAAAATAAGTTTCTAACCTCTACTGAAAACCATAGCCAAACTGTAATTTCAGGTCATCGGATTCGACATCTAATTGGTTTCTGCCTAGCACCATTTTTGAGGAATTGCCCCTTCCTCTCTAGCCATAAGCTTGCGGTAGGAACGGCCATGATCGTACAGGGTGACCTCCCTCCCATCCCCTGAACACAGACCAAAACCCACTGTCCCAGGAATTTGGAATGAAGACCAAGAGAGGCAGTGCACCCTTACCAGGGCAGGTGAGGGGGAGTTATAAATTGCAGGCACCTACTGGTATCAATTTTCTAGAGACTGGGTTCCTGGCTCTTGTCTATGCTGCGGCCCAGTCATGCCCCTGTTTGCGGGTTCTGTCATAGACCCCAACACTCTCCCAAAGAATTCTGCTTGCTGAAACCAGCCCAAATGTGTTTTCGTTACTTGCAGCCAAAAGCATATTAATTTAAAACATCTGTGGGGCGCCTGGGTGGCTCAGTCGGTTAAGCGTCCGACTTCAGGTCATGATCTCGCGGTCCGTGGGTTCGGGCCCCACGTCGGGCTCTGTGCTGACAGCTCAGAGCCTGGAGCCTGTTTCAGATTCTCTGTCTCCCTCTCTTTCTCCCCCTCCCCCACTCATGCTCTGTCCGTCTCTCTCTCGAAAATAAATAAAAACTTTAAAAAATGTAAAAAAAAATCTAATGAGCCAAAAAGGATTGCTAAAGGAATGTGAAATGAGAAGAGCAAAGGATCATTAATTAGTTAATCAATTAATCAAGCAGGATCTGTGTTTGCAAGGAAGGAGAGGCTGGGTGACAGACGGGGGCCATGGGCGCAGAATTCTCCCCAAAAGCTAGTAATGTTAAGGTGACAGAAAGGAGCACAGTTACTGTGAGAATAAAAACAAGCACTGACAAATGTCTTGGGGACATGCGGAAAGGGGCCAATTTTAAAAATTGAGGCTTGGGAAGGAATTGATAGACTTATAGTAAGTGACCTGCTTCCAGGAAAGCAAAGAGTCCAATAAATGACAATTGACCTTGACCTTGTGCTGACACATCCCAGGGGGTCACAGAAATTCAGTCAACAGCACTGTCGCAGAGGTGGCCTCCCACGCGTACCGCTCAGAAGCCTGCTCCCAAATGACTCAGAGCTAAGAGCACTATTCCTGAGAGGAGCCCACGAGCGGCAGATGGGAAGACGTTTTGCAACGCTGCAATCACTCCTCCAGCGCAGCGGAGGGAAATCACCACTGACTTTACCCAATTGCCTTATTGACCATGTAGAAGACAAAACAAGAGAGAAGGAAACCAATGAAAGAGAAGTAATTTTCTAAAATCTTAAAAACAAGGGGCACCTGGGGGGCTCAGTCGGTTGAGCATCCGACTCTTGGTTTCCACTCAGGTCATGAGCTCACAGTTTGTGGGTTTGAGCGCCACATCGGGCTCTGCGCTGACAGCATGGAGCCTGCTTAGGATTCTCTCTCTTTCCTTCTCTCTCTGCCCCTCCCCTACTTGTGCTCTCTCTCTCTCTCTCTCTCAAAATAAATAAACTTAAAAAATAAACAAACAAACAAATAAAATTTAAACAAAAAACTAACACTGCCCAGAAATGCGACCTCTTAGTTCCTGTGTCTAAAGGCCTTCTGTGACGTCCTGTCACCTATGGATGGGGTCTGAGGACTGCGTGGCCCTTGCCACTTTGCCCACTTCTTTTGTCTCCACCCTAACCTTCCCATCTGTGCACTAGCAACACTGAATGCTCAAGGCTCTCCAACTCACCACGAGGGACCCCCCACCTCTGTTCCCTGTGGTCAGCCTCCAGCCCATCCCCCTCCTTGGTGGTGCGGATTTGGTTTTCTTGCTTTTGGGGGAGAGGTGGTCACCGTTCTTTTCGCTTCAAATTCCCCTAGCAGTCAACTTTGCCTCCTTAGATGTCTCTTCTAATTAACACTCTTTTGCCTGCGACTAACAAAAATCGCCCGAGCTCCCACAGCAGAGAATTCACTGTTCACTGTACAGAAGGACACTGCCCTCTCCAGCCCCAGCTGCCTCACTCACCTCATTCCTCCGTGGGTGTGATCAGGAGTCCCCCACCTCGGGAAACAGTGGGGCCCCGCTGGGTGAGGTGCTCCACCTCCGTGCTCCCAGTGTGTTCTGCACAGACTGTGAGCTCCTTGAGGACATGACAGGGACTTTGCCCCCAGGGTCCATACTCTGCATGGCTGGTCTTGGGAACTGGGTAAATGTCTGCTGGGCACATACATGAATTATCAAGAAGGTAAATTCTTGCTGGTGATCTATGTAATGGTTATTAATCATTGCCAACCACATTTTTTAAAAATTCCTGAACGGCTGTTCTTGGCCCATGGAATCCTGCTTTTCAGCAGTCAATGTCAATCAATTTCATGCACATCCATCCTGACCTGGAGTCTCTGGGACCCCTTCCTCCAGCAGAGCAGATTTTCCATTCGAATTTAGGGTTGCTCCATTGAGCGACACTATGCTACTCTGGAACGTAAGGCCACACTCGTTACTGTAGACTAGGTGTTATCAGGTAACATGAAAGCTTAATTAGAAACTACGTCATGTGTTTCAGGTCTCAAGATGTTTTTCTCAAAAGACTGAGGTTAATCGTCAGGCTTGGCCATTATCTAAATACCAAAAATAAGCATCTTTTACGGAACATCACTTAATTAGCTGGGACTGGGCTAAGCATTTTACATGTATGACCTCCCTTTATCCTCACAGTAACCCTGCGGAATTATGGCCACCTTATAATGAGGGGGGACTGGTGTTCAGAGAGGCTAAGTGACTTGCTCAATAGGACGTAGATGGTATGGGGTAGAGCCCAGAACCAGGGATATCAGATTCTAAATCACCCACAGGATTGTGATTGCATGCATGTGATTGTGATTGCAGGCATGACTGTCAATGCATGCCTAAGAAATGGTGGACTGAGCCTGGGTGTGATGAGGACCATAAAGGGCGGTGAGCATATTGGCTACAAACGAAGGACTGTGCTTCCCTAAGTTCCCACACAACTTTCTTATTGCCCTAAGAATATTTGTTTCTTTCATTATTCTCTTGTTATCTGCTGTAAAGCTGGGAACTGGAGCCTGAGGCTAGGAATGGTTGGGAGAGCATTATTCCTCACTTCTCCACTGGAATTTGACAGAACGGCATATATCTAAGACCACATTAAGAATCTCTTGAAAGCAATAAGTTTGCAAACTACATTACCAGCAGCAAAGCAAACCACCCTGGGGTTCATGAGGTCTGCGTTCTCCGAGACTAGAATGCAAACTATAAATCCTCGAGACATATGAGGATAAAGAAGACTCCTCGAAGGCTCCCTCTGGATGCAGTAGACAGAGGCTCTGTTCTGGGCAACCCACCCGGGCCTCCTAGAGACACTTTCCTACAAATTACAGCGATGTTCTGACGAATGTCCAGTGAAACTTCCATTCAGATGAAATGACATAAAAATGGTCAAAAAAACAACCAGTTCTGGGTCTGAGCATGCCCCCTGCCTGACCAGTTCTCATCAGGGTAGAAGTTCTAAAAGCGCTGAGTCCAGGTATTTTAAATGGAGAAAAGGGAACATATCAAAATTTAATAGAGGAAAATAGGTCAGCTCCTATTTTTCTTAAGAAACAAGTCTCGGTGGTAAGGCCTTGAATGTGCTACCCACTGAAAAATATTGCCATTCAAGGAATTGAAATGGAGGCCTGAGAGTTTCCACCATCTTAGACTTTCTGTCTCCATAAGTGACAGGAAATGGGATTTATTTGTAGAATTTCACTGTGGATTGCTTGAGGAAAGTTGACTTGAAAAAAAAAAATCTATCCAAAAAAGACAGGGGTGCCTGGGTGGCTCAGTCGGTTAAGCCCCTGACTTCGGCTCAGGTCATGATCTTGCGGTT
Organism: Cryptoprocta ferox; assembly: GCA_028646485.1. Lineage (NCBI taxonomy): Eukaryota > Metazoa > Chordata > Mammalia > Carnivora > Eupleridae > Cryptoprocta > Cryptoprocta ferox. The sequence goes on along the minus strand of CM053561.1, from coordinate 71,404,097 downwards.
TGTGGGTTCGAGCCCCGCATTGCGGTCTGTGCTGACAGCTCGGAACCTGAAGCCTGGTTTGGATTCTGTGTCTCCCTATTTCTCTCCCCTCCCCCGCTCGAGTTCTGTCTCTCTCTCAAAAATAAATAAACACACATAAATAAATAAAAAATTGTTTTAAAAAAGACAAATGTTCTGTGGAAAGCAAGTATGCAAATGAAAGGAAATGTTTACATTCCACTGAACTACCAATGATTTTTAAAAATAGTAGTTGTGGGGGCACCGACTTCAGCTCAGGTCATGATCTCACGGTTCGTGGGTTCGAGCCCCACATCAGGCTTTGTGCTGACAGCTCAGAGCCTGGAGCCTGCTTCTGATTCTGTGTGTCCCTCTCTCTCTGCCCCTCCCCTGCTCATGATCTGTCTCTCTCTGTCTCTCAAAAATAAACAAATGTTAAAAAAAAATAGTTGTGAAGCAAGGCCAAGTTGGAATTATTACTGGATATTATGCCTTGTCTAGTTAATCTTGAGAACCAAAGTGAGTGAAAGGTGAGTAAGGAGAGCTGTTCCAGGCTTCCCCACTGATTGGTCAATTAATGGGAACTTTCTTCTCTATTTCCGGTGGAAGTGTCATCATTGCCTTGCTACATGTACCGCAGAGTGACACTTCCAACAAAGAATGCCACATTAATGTCCTTTGCTCTTGTGTCTAATTCCAAAACAAGGCATTCAACAAAAGGCAGGCACAGCCCAAATGTCCATCGACAGATGAATGGATAAACAAACTCGGCATATCCACCCAATGGAATATTATTTGGCCATAAAAAGGAGTGGAGTTCTGAGACTTGTTACAGTGCACATGAGCCTTGAAAACATAATGCTAAGAGAAAGAAGCCAGACACAAAAGGCCACATGTCATATGATCTCATTTACATGAAATGTCAGAATAGATAAATCCATAGAGGCCGAATGCATGCTAGTTGCCATGGGCTGTGGGAAGAAGAGAACAGAAAGCAATGACTTAATGGACACAGGTCCCCTTGTGGGGTGATGAAAATGTTTTGAAACTTGATAGCGGTGGTGATCGCACAACATTGTGAATGTCCCAAACCCCACGGAAATTTTTCAGTCTAACATGGTTAAATTTATGTCCTATGAATTTCACTTCAATTTAAAAAAAATTACAATAAGGGGTGCCTGGATGGCTCCATCGGTTAAGCATCCAACTTCAGCTCAGGTCATGATCTCACGGTTTTGTGAGTTCAAGCGCCACGTCGGGCTCTGTGCTGACAGCTCAGAGCCTGGAGCCTGCTTCAGATCCCGTGTCTCCCTCTCTCTCTCTCTGCCCCACCCCCGTTTGCGCTCTGTCTTTCTCTGTCTCTCAAAAATGAATAAACGTTAAAAAAACATTTTTTAAATATTGCAATAAAGCAAGGCCTTTATGTCTTTTTTAAGAAATGCCATATGGAAATTTTAATACAAAAGTAAGAGTTAGAACTGTGTGATAAATGCTTCTAATAAAATAAAATCATGAGAGCAGGCATCCTGTCCTCCACAGCACTCAACAGAGAAGCATAAAATCCTTCAGATGGGCCATAATCTCTGAAGAGAAGTGGATTCAATCAAAGAACTATGGATTTAGTTGAGGAGCGCCTGGGTGGCTCAGTTGGTTGAGTGTCCGACTTCATCTGGGGTCACGATCTACCGGTTCAAGAGTTCGAGCCCCGCATCGGGCTCTCTGCCGTCAGCACCATGGAGCCCACTTTGGATCCTTTGTCCCCCTCCCCCTTTGCCCCTCCCCCACTCATGCTCTGTCTCTCCCTCTCAAAAATAAACAAAATTTTTAAAAATAAAATATATAAAAACAACTTTAAAATTTAAAAAAAAAGACCTATGGGTTTAGTTGAGTGGGGAAAACTGCCAGCCACAATGTTCTACCCTCCAGCCCGTATGCAAAAATACTGCAAGTGACAACTCCTCCCAAGGTTCTTACTTTAAATGTGCGGTTTGTTATGTCTGCCTTGTGCTGGGCACCTGGGCGTGGGAGATCAAAGCTGTCCCTTCCCCCACCCCCACCCCCGCCACAGAGGACTCCTCAGGCTACACGCCACAGCAGTCCCATGCTCATCTGAAGGCATAAACCTGCCTCCGTACTCAGAGACCAACGTCCCAACAGACAGAAGAAACAGACCTGAGTTTTCAACAAAATCAGGGGAAGTGAGAACATGAGGAAGGTCACCTTTGTGCTGCTTCAGGCTCCGTGCGATTTGCTTTGTAGCTTGCCTGCACACACCCCTAATCGAAGAAAGAAGAGGCCCAAAATGGAGTCACTGAGGTTAAGTCCCACCAAGACTTAATACCTAACCTCACTGCAGTTTCCACCTTTCCCAGGAGTGAAATTTTATTTATTTATTTATTTATTTATTTATTTATTTTAATGTTTATTTATATTTGAGAGACCGAATGTGAGCGGGGAAGGGGCAGAGAGAGAGAGGGAGACACAGAACTGGAAGCAGGCTCCAAGCCGGCAGCACGGAGCCCAAGGCGGGGCTCAAATCCACGAACCGTGAGATCACGACTTGAGCTGAAGTCGGACACGTAACCGACGGTGTTGCAGGATTCTCGCACGGAGAGTCGTGACACCGAGGCTTCTCTTTCCAGGAAGCAACTTTTATTCGTGCCGGCACCGCTCAGTTGGGTTCATACCCAAAGAACTGAGTGGCCCACATCACATGGCATAGTTTTTTTTATACATTTTCTATTTCTTTGTCTCCCATATATGGTAACACACATAAACGAGCAGTCTAATTGAGTTGTCTCAGTTTACAAGGTCATGGGAGCTGTTGGCACTTGGGCACACATCCAGGTGACCTTGAAGTTTTCTCTCCTCTTTTTCTCTCTCCTTAGGGAGGGGTCCCTACCACAACGGAGCCACCTGGACACCCCCCAGGAGTAGAATTTTAAACCAATCAGTTGTTCAGCACTCCTGAGGTTATCTGGCTAAGACCCCTGCCCTCCGCACTAAGGGAAAGTGACTTCGCCTGAAACAATCCTTCCCTTCTGCTAATAACTTGCTTGTGCCACCCCATTTCTACCTATAAAAGCCTTCTACGTTGTACAGCTCCTCAGAGCACACTGTTTGTTACAAAGGATGCTGCCTGATTCACGAATAGTTGAATAAAGCCAATTAGATCTTTAAATTTACTTGGTTGAATATTTGTTGTTTAACAAAAGGTACTGTACACGAGAGATCTATCAATTTTGAAACCCAGGCCATGAGTCTAACCCCTTCTCTCCCCTGAAAGTAACGCCCTAGAATTCGAAACTGCCACCGGCTAGACCCCAGGACCTGACTTTTACTGCTCACCTGCTTCTCCCCACCAACCTTTATGCCACATTTTTCCTTAAGCTCTTGTTTCCAGCTTATCTTTTAACTCAGGCAAAAGACCCAAGGGGTGTAACATCCCATGATGGAAACCGAAAATACCCCTCAAGCAGGAAGCACTGCCCAGACCACCCAGACCAGTTTGAACGCAACTCCGGACTCATACCTGTACAGATGGACCACAGAACGACCCACGGAGTGACCGACAGTTACCTGTACCTCATTATAATACTAAAATCCCCACCCACGGACTCCAGCAGTCTCACCGACGTCATGTGCAATGGATGTATGCACCTTATGCCGGCTTCCACACACAAGGACAAGGCTTCCCCATCTAAATATTCATTCTAACCCTAAATAAAAGGAATCCATTCTCCCTTGCTCGGGGAGTCACGGCTTTGGAAGTTATTGGTATTCTCCTTATTTGCTGCAAATAAAATGTCCTTTGTGCGACAACTCATCTGTTGCAGTTTCTATCTGTGACTCACCAAGGAGCGAGCTCTGTTGGCTCAGTTACAAAGCTGCTTGACTTATAAAATGCTTTACCGAAACTTGAACATGACTCTACTGGCCGTGGTCAGAATGGCATCGAACTGGCTTCAGCAAGTTCAAAGCGGAGTCGGTGGAAGAAGCAGGGAGGCTCTTTCCTAGTGGGATTCCACACGGAATGACCTAGGAGCATCATCTGAACACACCCCCATCCCTTTCACATACTCTTTTCAAGTCGAATGTTTGCGCAGGGCAGTGGCTGGAAACTCACTTATCTGAGTGCACACAGAAGGTAATCCATAAGCAATTATGCAGAGTTGGAAGCCGGAGCTGAATGCAGACCTGAACGCTGCATTTGTGTAGAGCACCTTCATTTAGGAAGTCTTAGATACTTCAGGGGGAAGAAATCTAATTTGTCAGTGTTGACAAGAAAACAGACGTGATTATTCTAAAAATGACTATACCTTAGGGCTCATTTCCAGCAGATGCAGGCAGAGAAAGCATGGGAATACATACTCTCTGAATCATTTGGGGTTTCCGACCAAATCTCCTATTGTTATCTCCCCTGAGAAGAAGGGAGGAAATAAACCAGGAAAATAAATATTTGTACATCAAACTGATAACTAGAAAATCAGTAAACAAAACAACCCCCACGGACTGGATACCATTATACTTGTCTTCCTCTCCTTGCTCTAGAGTTTTCTGCACATCTTTGCAGAGGGAGCAGGAATGGAACTCATCAAAATAAGAAGTTACTGACAGTCCATCTCTCCATGCCTCAGGCCATGAACACAATATCCCTCTGATTAAGTATCTCCATTCATATCAAGGAACACGAAAAAGGAACGTTTGCTTGAGATTCTTAACCAGAGAGGGACCACCTGAGTTTGTGAACCCTCTGGAATTTACAAAATGTTGCATGTAGCGTTTTGAAAAGAGGGTTGCTGTAACATGTGAAAAAAGGGTTGCCAATTTCATCAGGCTTTCAGAGAGAGCCCTGCCCCCCAAAAGCTCTAGGCTCTTTTATTTTAAAGGGCTCCCATGAGAGAGATGTCGAAACTGAGCAGAACCTCATTTTGATTCAGCCCTAGAGGTGCCCCCAGGAGTTATTTAGTTTCACTCCAAGGTTTGTTCAACCAACTTTCGTGGTGCCTACCATGTGCCAGAATGGAGGGTAGGGCAGAAAAGTATTGCAACATTTGAAGCCAGAAAATGAGGCAAACACTACACAAGAGAACTCACGGTGGGAAACCAAATCAGATACATTTTACGAGACAATGTTTGCTTCAGATCAGCGGTGAAGGAGGTTGACCTCACTTGAGATTTGAATCCAGATCAATTGTAGAGGGAAGAAACTTCATAAACCCTTCGGCCTTCCCTGAGTTTAACCCACACAGCAAGATACTGCATTGTGAAGGTTACAATTTACATTCACAGCACATGTCTGCAGATATTCACAAAACTAAATTAAGTCATTAACATATCGTGGTTTCCCAAGATGCTACTCCTACGTACACGTTTTTGACAAGCTAATGTTGATCTGTCTCACATGATTCCAGGTGGAACGGATTTTGTCCTCTCCAATCTGCTCTGGTTAGATTCTATCTCATCCACGCAAAAGGCACGAGTCAGATCCGTATGCGCACCATTTAAAACACCAAGTTCCAGCATAGAAAACGCAGATCCGGATCCTCAGTGGGTGGGTCCCGCAGAAAGTCCCACCCCCAACCCCAAAGTATCTCTCTGATTGGCTTCTGAGAGACTGTATCTCTCTGATTGGCTGCTGAGAGACGTCTATGGCCAGGAGATGTTTCAGTTCACACCGAAGGCCCCAGAGCCGGATGGGAACTGGACCCCCAGTGGGGAACTGCAAACCCCACACTTCTAGCCTCAGCCCATTCTGGAAATGTGCCATCCCATTTGACAGAGAAGAAAGCAGACGTACACATAAGTCCGTAACGTGACTCAGTCACTCACTCACAAGCCAGTGTTCTTCCCATCCCTCCGTAATTATTAACCACAGCAATGATCAACCCTAAGGCCAAACTTCCAGATCAGCCCCAGGCAAGGTAGTGGAGCTGGCCACATTTGGCTTTTCCTCCCCTCACCCCATCCAGCCCCTCTGCTTTCTACCTCTCCAGCCCCAGTGAATCATTCACCCGTTCTTAAGGGCAGCCCCCTGGGCCTGACACCTGCTCCCGGGGGCGTGCTCTCCGTCCCTCCAGGGACAGCGGGGATGTCCTCCACAACCAGCCCTTTGCCCCTCTCTCTCCCCAAATAAAATGTGTGCGTCTTCGCCTTGGCGACCCAGGCGTCGTATTTGCTTCCCCATGGAAAGGAGGGAGGGCGCGGCGAACCCCCTCCGTGCCTGTCAGCCATCAGGTCCAGTCTCGCTCCTGCCAGCCTCTCCCCGCACCAAACTCAACACTCGGCTATTAGCTCCTTTTCGTTCTCTGCCTCAAACCTTGGGGGAGCTGCTAAGGACCGGAGAACTGCGCAGAGAGCTCGCACGGTGGGGGCAGCGAAGCCGGAAGCCGTCCAAAGGGGACAGGCTCCGCAGGGCCCATGGAGAGGTGGCACTTCCAGGGCACACCCACAGCTGCCTGACTCCCGCGGCCCTGCTCTGTCACCGGGGGAGCAGCGCCGCTGGCAGGCACCTGACCGCAGGCCCGCTCCTCCAGGAAACGCAGGTGGCAAAAATAAGCAATGAAGGACAACCCCGACGCACGCGCGCGCACACGCGCGCGCACACGCGCACACACGCACACACACGCAAACCAACAGACTCTTAACTATAGAAAACAAACTGATGCTTGGGAAGGGGAGGTGGGGAATGGGTGAAACAGGTGATGGGGATTAAAGAGTGCACTTGGGTTGAGCAGCAGGTGATATGTGAAGTGTTGAGTCACTATCTTGTACACCTGAAATTAATAGTACATTATGTGACCTGGAATTTAAATAAAACTTAAAAAAAAAAAAAAAGAACAGAGACCCCAGGAAGGCTTCAGACAGAAGTTTCGTCTCAGCGTCATCCCCCCCAAGGTAGTCTTGCTCATGGGGGGCGGGGGTGTCTGTGTTCCCCAAGGGGATGTCGGTGGCCGCTGAGACTGGAGTCAGGCGTCAATCACCGCGCATCTCCCCAGGTCGGGACCTCTCCGAGCTCGGAACCCGCCCGGCGGGATTTCGCACCCCGCTCGGGCGCCACCTGCTGGCCGCTGCGTGCGCGCCAGCTCCGTGGCTGTCAATGCATGATTGTCGCCGACTACAGAGTTGAGGACAGTTGGATGAATCCAAGGCTTAGCGCGGTGCCTGCTAGAGTAAGCACTAGAGAAAAGGTTTCTTCTAACAAACCTTGTGTGGGCTGCGTCCCTCCAGTCACAAGAAAGCACTACATTTCACTTCACCAAGGCACAAGGCTAAAAAAAGTGAGGTATTCTTAGGCAAACAACTTGTGGATTCCAAAGAGAAAAAAATGGGTTATTCCCATGATACACAAGGTGGGTGTGGAATAGTTCTGTTTATTCGGCCACTAAGACTCTCAGCCTCAGTTGTCATTTTCAGACAAAACCCCAAATTCTTCAAGCTATGTGTTAATGTGAAGAATATTTCCTTGTTCCTCAGCTCTGTTCATACTTTACAGGAATCAACCTAACTTTCAACCCTTTTCTAACATAAATGGAGAATTGAGAACAAGGGAAACCAACTGTACTGCTTGGTAACCCCTTGTTACCGGCTGAACTGTGTCCCCCCCAAAATTGATATGATCACATCCTAAGCCCCAGTACTTCAGAATGTGACCTTAATTGGAAATAGGGTCGGGGTGCCTACGTGACTCAGTCAGTTGAGCATCCAACTTTGGCTCAGATCATGATCTCACGGTTCACGGGTTCAAGCCCCACATCGGGCTCTGTGCTGACAGCTTGGAGCCTGGAGCCTGCTTCAGATTCTGTGTCTCCTTCTCTCTCTGCCCCTCCCCTGTTTGCCCTCTGTCTCCCTCTCCTTCAAAAATAAATAAATGTTTAAAAATTTTTTTAATTTTTATTTAAAATTTTTAAAAAAGGGGGGCACATTTGGACACATACACCCTGGGAGAAGGCTATGTGAATGTGAGGGCAGAGTTTGGGGTGATACATCTACAAGCCAGAGAATGCTAACATCACCAGCAAACCACCAGAAGCTAGGTCAGAGTCCTGGAACAGATTCTCCCTCCCAGCCCTCAGAAGGAACCAACCCTGCTGACCTCTTGATCTTGGACCTCTGGCCTCCAGAACTGTGAGACACCTTCTGTTGTTTAAGCTGCCAAGTGTGCGTTACTTTATTACAGCAGCCCCAGCAAACTAATACACACGTCCACAGCAAGAAAGTGTAGAAGGTTTAGATGGAGGGTGATATACAACTCGGTGGTCCACGAACACACAAGGATTTGTTCCACAAAGACTTTGGGCACCTGCCCCGGATAGGTACTGTGCTCCATCCTGGGGCTACAATGGTCCCATCACACGGCCCTTGAACCTCAGTACTGAATTCCCTACCACCGGGGCGAGTGTTTGGGAAGGACAGGGGAGCCATGAAGAGCTTGGACATGGCCCAAGAGGACGTGCGTGTGACCAGCAGCAGCTGCACATAACTGCGGAGAGCCAGTGGTGGCCAAGGTGACAGATGCCACATCATCAGGAGTCTGGCATTGACAGAAGAGGCTCTTGCCATCTTTATATGCCCATGACGGTGTTGCTAATGCAAAAATATGAAGGGAAAACATCATCTCGTAGCAACTAGCATGACCACGTCTCTTGCTGAAAAAGACATCGTGCTAAGGATTTGGTTTGGCCAACCAGTTTGGTTTGAAACCCCAAAGGCTGTGCTCCGGAAAAACTACAGGGTCATTAAACTGCTCACAGGTCTATTAACTGAGGTTTTTCATCTGGCTGAGTTCTGCACAGGGAAGGAGAGACCTCTAGTGGGAGGGCCGGAGAGAGGAGAGGAGGGACCAGATAGAACCTTCTAACTGGTATTTTTTTCTGTTGTTTATGGGGTGGAGGGATGCTTAAAGTCCCCCCCCCCCACCAGTTTGCCCTAGGAATTTTTCGGTCGACTGCCCCATCACTCCTTGGTGCTTTGAGGGCTTAGTGGGGGCAAACGAGTGAAAAGGAAAACTGAACAGTTGACAGCTGGCTTAGCCCAGAAATTATTGTATACTTGCTTATCATCGCTCTGATTGTGAGGCGTGTGCACAAGGAAGAGCACATGTACAAACTATTCCCTGAAATAACAAACTCCCAAGATGGCAAGGCATTTGCTACATTCTTAAACTGGTCCCTCTGCGGGCAGGGAGGCTTTTCTTACGGAGGTCTCACAAATACCGTGTAAGATTGGGAACATCCTGCCCATTTTAAAGATGAGGAAAGAAGGCTCAGGAGAGCCAGCCAAAGAATGCAGCGATGTGCCGTGGGACCTGGATTCTCACCCCATCTGCCCAATACCCTTTGCTCCAGAGGGTGTCTGTCCAGCCCCTTCATGCCCCACAGGGAATCCACCAAACAGGGAATCACAGACTGTGTTCTTTGAAATAAACATCCCAGGTGTGCCTGGGTGGCTCAGTCAGTTAAGGGTCTGACTCTTGGTTTCGGCTCAGGTCATCATCTCACAGTTCATAGGATCGAGCCTCACATCAGGCTCCAAGCTGACAACACAGAGCCTGCTTGGGATTCTCTCTCTCTCTCTCTCTCTCTTTCTCTCTTTCTCCTCCCTCTTCTCTCTTTCTCTCTCAAAAATAAATAACCATTTAAAAAAAGAAAAAAGAAAAGAAAAGAAACATCTCAACAAATTTCCTGGGGGAAAGAGGATAGTTGGAGTGGTTATAAGATTTTCTTCTAGAATGAAGGCCCTTGGTGTTCATGGACTTTGTAGTCTAGTTCTCTCCATTGGATCTCATCCCCAGAAGCACTGCTGACCTTGTCCTGTCTCACTTTTGGACTCATACAGAAAGATGACTTTCAAAATTGTTTTATCACATCTGCCCAAATCTCAGTTCACAGGGAGATGATTTACAGCCCAGAGGAGCCCAAAGTTTTCCTTAAGGGACAAAAATCCATTGAGTTCCCATTTTTATATGTTATATATGTCTTATGTTTTTTGTGTTTTATGTTATACATTTTTTATGTTTTATATATCCAATTCCATCCAACTTGATTAAGACTCTAAACATATTAAGAGTTGCAGTCAGTCTTTGGGCTGCTAAATTATATTTTCTTAAAGTTCATGAATTATGGTTTATATACAATGAAATTCTATATAGCTATTAGTGCAGCAGATCTATATATACTGAAAAGAAAATATGTCTATAGTATGTCAAATGAAATTAAGTAAGGAGAACAGTATATATAACACGTGCCTATTTTTATTTTAAAAAATAAAAGATCATTACAAGTAAAGAGGTACAAGACTTATAACCATACAACAGTGAAAATTGGGAAAGGGGCCCCAAAGGACAGGGGAGTCTGTGGTCAGATTTCCATTGAACATCGAGAGAACAGCCTGAGAAATTGTTACTTCGCCAATGGGCCATCCAAATTGGCACGGCCAGTCTTTGGCTCAATTAGAGTTGTTACCATGAACAGATATTGGATTCCATCAATGGCTTTTTTGGCATGTGTTGAAATTATCCTAAGAATTTTGTTAATATGATCACTTACATTAGTCGATTTTATAATGTAAAGTCAAATCCAACTCATTCATGATTTACACATTTAATTGATGCAGGGTTTTGCTTGCTAATATTTTCTTAAGGATTTTTGTAACTATGTTTATGAGTGATTTTCCTTTCCCGTTCAGTCTTTATCAGGTTGTGGAATCAAAGTTATCCATCTCTCAAAAAACGAGCTGAGTGGAAGGAAAAATAAGATAAAAACAGAGAGGGAGGCAAACCATAAGAGACCCTTAAAGACAGCGAACAAACTGGGGGTTGCTGGAGGGGAGGTGGGTGTGGGGACGGGCTAAATGGGTGAGGGGCATTAAGGAGGCCGCTCGTTGGGATGAGCACTGGGTGTCATACGTAAATGATGAATCACTGGGTTCTACTCCTGAAACCAATACTACATTGTTTGTTAACTAACTTGAATTTAAATAAGTAAATTTTAAAAACTAAAAAAAGTTTTAAAAAGAGGGGGAAAAGGAGCTGAGTATTGTTCTTTTTATATGTACTGGAATAATTTGTATAAAACAAATTATTGGGCACCTGGGTGGCTCAGTTGGTTAAGCATCCAACTCTTGATCTTGGCTCAGGTCATGATCTCATGGTTCATGAGAACAAGCCCCATGTCGGACTCCGTGTTGACAGCATGGATCCTGCTTAGGATTCTCTCTCTCATTCTCTCTCTGCCCCTCCCTCACTCTTGCTCTCTCTCAAAATAAATGAATAAACTTAAAAAAATAAAAAATAAAATTAAATGAATCATTTATTTCTTGAACATCTGACAGAGCTTGTCAGTAAAAAGCATCTGGATATCCTTTGTGGAAAGGTCTTTAACAAATGGTCAACTCCTTAGATTATAAGATTATTCAGTACATATTTCTTTTTGAATCAATCTTGGTAAGCTATATGTTTCTAAGTTTTTCCATTTCATCTAAACTTTAATTTTTATAGGCCTAAGTGGTTTACACTAACCTATTATATTTTAATGTCCACATTTCTAACATTTTTAATTTTTAATATTGTGTTTCATTTTTTCTAGATCATTCTTTCCAGAAGTTGGAAATTTGTTTTAGTCTTTTCAAAGAACCAAACTGACTTTGTTGATCCTCTCCATTAAAAATGTTTTCCTATTGTTATTGTTACTGTCTCTTCTTGTGATATTACTTCCATCACTCCTATTCTTCCTGTGAGTTATTCTCCCTTTTCTTCTACTAACTTAAGTTCAATGATTAGTTCATTAATGTTGAGCCCTCTTTTTGTTGTATATTAAATATCAATATATTAAAATATAACATATATCATGTTATTATATATGATATAGAAATATATCATATAAACTATTTTAATATATTAAAAGCTGTTAAATATGGTATATTAAATATTTAACACTACCAATTTCCTTCCAAGAAATGCCTCTTAAGTTTTTATATTTTACCAGTTTCTCAGGCACCACTTAACCCAAGGAGTTGTGGGGCAGCCTGCTGTGTAAACCTGCCATCAGGGCCTCTGGATTTTCCGTCAATGACCCCCAAGGCTATTCCAAACCCTGAAGTTTGCCCTCCCCCTTTGTTGCTAATGGACCCCCAGGTCCCCCAAGTTTTGTTCAGTATGTAGTGTCCTTGGCTTCGCAGGCTGCTTCTAGCCCCAAGGCGAATGCTAATGGATGAGCCATAGCCGGAATCCAATTTGCTCCGCAGCAATTGGTACAAAGGTGAACATGTGACCCAATCCTAGCGTTAGGATTGGGGGGTGGATGTGATGGCATTCAGAGCAAAGTTTTCCTTCCCAGTGAAAACAGGTGCAGGGGAGAAAACGCTGCTCCCCTTTTCTGAATGCTGTTACCTGTAGAAGTGGGAACCCCCCACCCAAGGCTACTTTGCAACTCTGAAGGGAAATGTTACCCACGAGCTGAGAATGGCAGAGCTGAAAGGAAGAAAGCAACAGGATGCGATGATGTCATTGAATCCCCGTGTCTGCACTTCTTGACCTGTAAGATAAGAAATCCCTTATTATTTAAGCTCCTTCTGGCCAGGTCTTGTTATTTGCAGCCAAAAGTGCCCTGCAGGTGCCCCATGAGGCCAGCCCCCTACCTGTTGTATGTCACTTGATGGCAGAAAATTTGTCCGTGATAGTGCAATGTGATCTTCCGACACTTGTGATGAATCAGACAACAGGAAACGATACTCATTACGGTACTGTTTACGTCATCTCAGGAAAAGTACAGTATTCTACATCGTTCCTTTGTTCTGAGGGACTCCAGAAAAGCTTTCCTTGGTAAATTCATAGTCATATGATATAGATGATCAGAATAAGCCTGTGCGCAGAGGAAAAAATCAAGGAAGTGAGGTCAGAGCTTGTGCCTGCCATTGTGACCACCTGCCATTGCGGCCATCCAGGGCAGTGTTGGGAAAGTCATGCTGCAAGCCACGTGGTCTGGAAGATGGGCACTGTCATTGTGCACACACGCCCCTCTCTGCCAAGCAAACGCAGGCACACTGGCGAGAACTTGGCCAAGCACTCGCTTTTGTGCAAGATGGCCCTTCTACTTGAGGACCCTTTTGCATACATTTTTAATACCTTTAAATTGTATTATTTGGGGTCCTTTGGTTGCAAATGACTAAAAAATTATCTCAAACCAAGTTAAGAAGGGGAAAGGGGAGCACATGTTTATTGGTTCACATGAGCAAACTAAATGAAGGTGTGCCTGGAAGTCAGGATTTGAGCACAATCAGGACTTTCTCATCCTCTCTCTGGTTTTCTCCATGCATCTCCAGTGTCTCAGGCAAGGCTCTCCACAAGGTGGAATCATGGTGGCCAGTGCCCCCATCATGACACTCTCAAGCAGAAAAGCGAGGATGTCCCCCCAAAGCTCCAATTAGAAATTCCAAATGGGGACTCTGGCCCAGGCTAGGCAACCTGATTATCATTGGACCAATCATCATGAAAAAGAAGGTAATGTGGATTGAACAGTGTACCCCAAAAAGACCCATCTGAGTCCTAACTCCTGGTATCTGTGAATGTGACCTTGTTTAGAAATAAGGTCTTCGCAGATGTAATCAAGTCAAGATGACATCAGACAGGATGGGGGGGAGGGGCCTAATCCAATAATGGTGCCCTTATAAAATGAGGGAAATTTGGACACAGAAATACGCACACGGGGAGAATACCATGTTGCAACAGAGGCAGAGAATGGAGCGATGGTTGTAAACCAAAATACACCAAGGATTTTCAACAACTACCAGAAGCTAGGAAAGAGACATGGGACAGATTCTCCTTTGGAACTTCCAGAAGGAGCCAACCTTGCCAATATCTTGATTGGACTTCTGGTCTCCAGAACTGAGAGAGAGTACATTTCTGTTGTGGTAAGCCACCTGTTTATGGTATTTGGTTTTACCAGCCCTAGGAAATTCATATAGGGAGGTAGTGGTCTGGGCGGCTAGGTACTATGAAGGGAAGCCCCCAGTACACGGTTGGAGGGGAGGAAAGGGCAGTATCCCATAAAAAGGAGAGGGGCCCCACTGACAGGGGAAGAGGGTAAAGGGACTGGGCTGGCGGGAATAGCAGCCACTACATTAACACACACTGTCATCACCTTTGGCTGGATTTCTTACAGATGAAGAGAAAGGAATATGTTTCTGCATTGCAGAAAACCTGTATTTCTTCTTCCAAAGACATTACAGACTCCTTCATCCAAACTCAGGAACCTATAAGCCACTGCGATTTGAATAGTTTTATTCTTTCAATAAGGATTTAAATAGCCTAATTTGCTTTGACACTCAGGAAGCTGATGGATTCATTCAGTTGTGCAATTCTGCTGTACGAAATGTTTTATTAATTATACCAAGGTACATAAAAAATTAAAAGTTAAGTTCCTGTGAAGCACATATTCTATCTCAGTTACCTATCAGATTTAACCTTTCATCGTGGCCATAAAATTCAAATTATGCCTCAAATATAATAAAGATCTGTTTCAATGAATTGAAATTAGTTGTCATTTTAACGTGCCTTTAAACTATTTTTAATTGATAACATGCGTGTATTAAATGGTCAGTTCAAAGATGTAAAAGTGTTCCTTATAAAGAGTAATCTTTGAGCAGACAGTATCAGATAGATGGCCTTGTGCTTAAAGATTCTATTTCAAGGCAAGTCCCCTGCAGTTAGAATTCTAATGAACCACACAGACAGAATCCTTTAACAGCTTGGGTAGAAAGGAATGCTCTCCACGACCATACTCACTTTTAAAGTGCTAAGCCTGTGAGCGAACTTTAAAGGCTAGGGAATTAGCCGTGTGAATATGCGTTCAAATCAGTCAGCAAACATCAGATCATATAGCTGATGTGTCAGGTGCTGCGTGTGCACACTCCGTGGGTATCAACTAAGGTAATCCCCCCGCCCCTCACTGTGGGGTGGGTACGATTATCCCCCACTTTACAGAAGTAAACTGAGAAACAGGTTATGAGACTTCCCCAGACCACGTAACTAACAAAGTGCGGAGCTCCAAGATTCTAACCTAGACCAGAGGCCGTGATCTTCACCTGCTGGGGACGCAGAGCCCTGACCTCCTGCCTTCAAGGGTCTCACAAGGTCTTTGAGGAGATAAAACCTTTCCACGTGAAATCATACCCAACTGTGCTTGATGGCAAAGGTGAAATGGTTCGTACAGAAGACGGTCCTACCGATTAGCAGGGTGTCTGACGACCACCAGCGTGAGCAGGTAGGGTGGGAAAGGACCTGGAGGACAGACAGGATTGGGTGAGCAGGATTTGGATGCTCACCACTCACGGAAGAGTCTGTTTGTCTCTTCTTTGCCGTAGGACAGAGCCGTCAGTTTCCTTTCAGGTTGCTAGGGCCACAAGCCACCACAGGTCACCAGGAAACGTGGCACAACCATTCAGATGAATGGCTGCAAAGCCCTGTAAGTAGGGTCACCAACTCATCTTGGTTGTTCTGGACTTTCCTAGTTTTAGCACTCAAGTCCCAAGTCCCAGGGACCCTGTGAGTCTCAGGCAAACCAGGATGGTTAATCACCCTGCTTGTTAAACTTTAATAGAAGAAAGACAGTTTTTTTTTTTTAAAGAAACAGTTTAAAACGAAGCGTATGCCATGCACGTATTACAAGTAGATAAGGCGACCCATCAAAAGACTAAAACCTTTGAACTTGAGGTCCTCTGGACACTGCTGCATAGAGGCTGTGGGATCTTTGGACAGTCACCCCACTATGCTGGGCCCAGTCTCCCTACTTGTAAAATTAAAGGTCTGAAGTTAAATAATCGTTTAAACAATTCCTTTTTTTATTTTTTTTAACGTTTATTTATTTTTGAGAGACAGAGAGAGAAAGAGCATGAGCAGGGGAGGGGCAAAGAGAGAGGGAGACACAGAATCTGAAGCAGGCTCCAGGCTCTGAGCTGTCAGCACAGAGCCTGACGCGGGGCTTGAACCCACCAACCGTGAGATCATAACCTGAGCCCAAGTCAGACACTCAACCGATTGAGCCACTCAGGCGCCCCTGACGTTAGATCATCTTTAAGGTCAATTTCAGGTCTAATAACCAGTCTCTTATTCTTGAGTTAACATCAGTGTTGGGAAAGCCCTGTGACCATAAACATACACACACACACCTATACAAGTACACACCTATGCATACCGATACAAAGGTTTCTTATTTAGGGGAAAATCTCATATTACATATTATCTTTCATTTGAGATACGAATTATTAGAAATACACTCAGATAAATTTAGTACTTGGAGTACTTTTTACCATGATTCTTTAAGATTTTTACTGTTTCCTAACTTTACTGTCTTGATGAATTTTACAAACAACGGGAGGAAATGCCTTCAGAATAAAATAATTTATAAAAATCAAAAGATAGTTTTCATGGATAGTAACCCTCGTCTCCCAGACGCGTGCCTTGGGAAAGCCAGATGAGCTAGGACAGGACAGAAGAAACAGGAGTGCTCTGGCTCCAATAGTAAGAACCTGTGAACAGCGCTACTATGTGGCCACTTGAAAGCAAGGGTAGACTTTGTCTAATGGCGTGTTTGGTGAGAAAATGCAGTGTGGAACCGTACAAGTCAACAGAAGTCTACTGGAATGTCAGCCAAACAGAGATGTGGCTCAGCAAATCTAAGTATAAGCAACTCAACTCTAATAACAAAATGGTTGAATTTTCCCCATTTTCCATACTGATGCTGGGGTAGGGGACAACCGAGGTTCAGATACCTGGCCGGGTAGTATATCATGTGACCCACTCACCTTTCCACTGTGCCTTCCTATGATTATACTCTTGCTCAGTGTTCTCCAAAGGACCACAGGGCCAACTTGATTAATCATGTCCTTGTCTCTTGAAATAGATTAGAGTCTCTGGGAAATAGATTCAGTCTGTGAACACGGATGCCCTTCTGACCTGACTCAGCTTTGTACTCAGCTCCTGGGTTCAACCTGCTTCTGTGGAAGGCCAGTGGCAGGTAAACACACAATTCTGTTGTCCTATCTGCTGAAAGCGGGATATATCACAAGGAGGGTCACACTGTCAATCAAAGACAGCAGAATTGGATTTTAGGCATCTGGTAAACCAAGCAATAAATATTTCTACTTTTCACCAGCAAGAGGGGTACTTCATCTTTCTTTATTTGATAAGAACTTGTTCTGTGGAGAGATTGCAATTTAACCCCTAAAGTGCCATCACTGATGGCAAGCACTAACTCCCTGCCGTTTCATATCTCCAAGTTCAGTGTAAGCGTCCCCTGAATACAGAGGTACTTCTGAGTGTGGATGCCACAGAGCATCCTTACAGAAAAACCTAATGAAGGTTTAAGCCCAGCCTAGAATTCCTCTTTGCTGCAAGTGGAATCGTCAAGGTGATGCGGGATCCCCTCAAAATACACACCTGCCACCAGCCAGTCTTTCATTCGAGTTTTATTTCTGACACACCTGAGGCTTTGTATTCTCCTGTGACAGTATCTTCCCAGACTTCAGTCATTTTAGACAACATGGCACTTATGAAAGGATATCAGTGAAACAGAATACTGTCCAGAATCAGATGCACGCATATATGATCAGTTGGGTTTTAACAAAGGTGCCAAGGCAATTCAATGGGTCAAAAAACAGTCTTTTCAACAAATGTACCTGGAACAACTGGTCATCCCAATGCCAAAAGAGTTTTTTTTCAACTTCAAACTTTACCTCAGACAACACAGAATAAAATAACTCAAATTGATCATAGTCCTAAATGTGAGAGCTAATACTGATAAAACTTCAAAAAAGAAAACACGGGAGAAGATCTTAGGGTTTGGGTTAGGCAAAGACTTCTTAAGACACAAAAAAGGAGGCACTATTTTTCAAAAATCAATAAATCTGACTGTATCAAAATTTAAATCTTTTGCTATTCAAAAAAACCCCACGGTTAAGACAATAAAAAGGCAAGCCACAGACTGAAGGAAAATATTTATGGAACTCACATCTACCCGAAATATATAAAGAACTCTTACAACTCAATAAGAAGACAACTAGGCATAAGATTTCAATAGACACTCCATCAAAGAAGATATATGGGTGGTAAATAAGCACATTAATCATCAGGGATATTCAGGGAAATACAAATTAAAGTCACAGTGAGTTCTTGCTATAAACCCACTAGAATGGCTGCAATTAAAAAGACTGACAATATTAGGTGTTGACAGAGATATGGAGCAACTTGAACTTTCATACCCCGATGATGGGAATGTAAAAGGATACACTTTGGGAAAACAGGCAATTTCTTATAAAGTTAAATTACAGCTGTTCCACTTCTGGATATTTATGAAAAAGAAATGAAAACGTACGTCCATACAAAACTTACATGCAGATGTTCAAAGGATACTTATTCATAAGAGCTAAAAACTGAAAAAAGTCCAAATGTCCATCAGTAGGTAAATAGATCAGGGCACATGGGTGGCTCAGTCAGTTAAGCATCCGATTTTGGCTCAGATCATGACCTTGTGGTTCATAAATTTGAGCCCCACGTCAGGCTCTGTGCTGAGAGTTCAGAGCCTGGAGCCTGCTTCAAAATCTGTGTGTCCCTCTCTCTCTCTCTCTCTCTCTCTGCCACTCCCCTGCTTGTACTTTCTTTCTCTCTCTCTCTCTCTCTCTCTCTCTCTCAAAAATAAATAAACATTAAAAAAAATTAATAGGTAAATAGATCAACAAAGTTTGGTATAGCCATACAAAGGACTACCACTCAACAATAAAACTGGACAAACTACTGGTAAATACAACAGCATAGCTGACTCTCAAAAATATTATACAGAGTGAAAGAAGCCAGGCACAAAGTACACATACCTTGTATGATTCCATATATTTGAAATTCTGGAAAATGCACCAGTGGTGCTAGAAACAGATCCTTGGTTGCATGGAGCTGGAGGTAGAGAGGCCAAAGGAAGTTGGGCATGATGGGAACATTCTATCTTGATTGTGGTGGTCGTGATTTGTACATTCGTCAAATTCACCATCACTTAAAAATGGTGCAGTTTATTTGATGTAAATTTACCTCATTAAAGTTCTTTTCTTTTGTTTCTGTTTTTAGCAAGAGAGAGGAGCACGAGCAGGGGAGAGGGGTAAAGGGAGAGAGAGACTCTTAAGCAGGATCCATGCTCAGCACAAAGCCTGACACAGGGCTTGATCCTAGCACCTTGGGGTCATGACCTGAGCCAATACCAAGAGTCAGACACTCAACCAAGTGAGCCACCCAGGCGTCCCTGAAGTTGATTTTTAAATAAAAAGGTGAGGGGTGGGAATTTCCAAGAAAGAGATATTAAAATACATTCTGGCAACAACTGAAACTTTTTTCCTGAGCTAATCAGAGAACTGAAAAGAAATAAAAGAGAGGGAATTTTCATTATTTGAATCAACGTCTTCAATGTCTAAAATCAACTGTGAGAAACACTGCCCTCTATAATTTCAACTATCTCTGAAAAGACCTTCCCTTAAACCCATTTTTGGTTCAGATTTCAATTATCAGCTAACAATTTAGCAGGAAGTGGTTGGCAATCATCTAAGAAGGCAGGCTTTGTAGAAGTGGAACAGAAGAGAGGGAAAGGCTATGGTGTCAGCAAAAGCTTCAGAATATCCCCGTGAGCTTCGGCGAGGAGGGAAGTGAAGAATCTAGGGGGGAAAAGAGAAAGAGGGCAGAAGGGTCCATCCTCATGTTCTCAGCCTCTTGGTCCTGCTCAGGGGGTTGACCCCTTTGGTTTCCCATGGAACAACCTAGACACGTCAGGGTGGAAGAAGGAACACAGCAAATGAATAGTCAAGAATAAGCAGCCCCAGGGGTACCTGGGTGGCTCAGTCGGTTAGGCGTCCGACTTCAGCTCAGGTCGTGATCTCCCGGTCCACGGGTTCAAGCCCCGCGTGGGGCTCTGTGCTGACAGCTCCGAGGCTGGACCCTGCTTTGGATTCTGTGTCTCCCTCTCTCTCTGCTCCTCCCCTGCTCACGCTCTGTCTCTCTCTCTCCCAAAAATAAACATTTACAAAAAAAGAATTTAAGAAATAAAAGATTGTCGTTCAAAGAAAACTTAGAACTTAAACATTAAAATGATCTCTATGCTTTCAAACAGGTTATTTTCCTTCTAACATATTCCAGAGTGTGTGTGGAGGAGAGAGTATGTATGGGCAAAACAAAATGTTTAACGAATGAATATAAAAGTTTTAAAACAAAAGTTCTTACAACCGAAGTTTTATTTAATTTTTTGAAAAGGTAACCATACCTTATTAAATATATTTGATAGAAGTAAAACGATGCACAATTCCAGCATTCAATTACCATCTCGTTGCCTCTGTATAGAACAGACACCACACGTCGTGCATGCTATATTTAGATCTATGTATATGCAACTTGAAGAATATGCATTGTTTAAATATTGCAAAATATTGCTCAGCTGCCGCGGAAACTCCTGCAAATGCTGTGCGAATTTATGAGTTCCTCTGGAACCAAGAGTTGGAACACAAAGAGAAGTTGGAAAATGAACACTTGGCACCACTGGGAAGCAATAACTCTACAAGAATCTATTGTAAGTTAATTAAAGACAAATTAATTAAATTGTCTTCTCTTTACCTCTGCGCTCTGCTGCTCACATCCTTCTTACACCCCAAAGCAGCGCCAACACAACGGTGACTCTTCGTGGCATCCGGGGCAACTGCCTGTGTGTCCTTCACGGGACCTGAGACTCGAAGCATTTCCCTGAGGCCTGAATGCCACTACTTACAAAAGCAGGTGTTTAGGTTTGAAATTAGCATTTAAATTAGTGTTAAATCAAAGTCTGCCCATGCTGAGTGTGTGTGTGTGTAATATGCTGGACTCTCTAAAGCATGGGGCTCAGGGCAGGGTCCCCTCTGTCCAGGTCCAAGGACAGCACTGCTTGCGATATCTCTTAAATTTTTGCTTTTTTAAATGTTTATTTTGAGAGAGAGTGAGAGAGCATGAGCGGGGGAGGGGCAGAGAGAGAGAGAGAGAGAGAGAATCCCAACTCAGGGCTCAATCTCACAGACCATGAGATTGTGACCTGAGCTGAAATCAAGAGTCAGATGCTTAACCGACTGGGCCACCAAGGCACCCCTTTTTTATTCATTTTTATTTTATTTTAGAGAGAGAGAGAGGGAGAGAGAGAGAGAATCTTAAACAAGATCATGACCTAAGCCGAAATCAAGAGTCAGACACTCAACTGACTGAGCCACCCAGGTGCCCCTCTCTTAAATTTTGACTCTGAAGATAGCCACCTGTATTGTTTTAGGATCTGTTAAATTAATTTTTTATTTTTATTTTTTTCTAAGTTTTTATTTTAATCCCAGTTAGTTAACATACAGTGTTATATGAGTTTCGGGTATACCAATTAATTTTTAATTATACAAGTAATGTGTGAATGTATTTCTTTATTGCAAACGTATTTAAACGTTAAAGGTAAGCCTAAAATCCAATGCTTTCATCTGCCCATCTCACTGTTATGAGTTTGGCTACAAGTTCAATACAAATCGTTCTAAATGCTTTACCTCATGGTAATAACTAACACTTGTGACATATTTACACCGTGCTAGACATTGTTGTAAGCATTTTACACGCATCATCTTTTTTTAATCCTCATAACAACCTGATGAGACAGCTACCTACATATATTCATATATTTACTTACAGAGGACATATAGCTCTGTGTGCGTGTGTAACACGAAATGAACCATACTTAAGGCTTAGTCTTGAAACTTATTTTGTTCTTTTAATGTATCTAGGAGACCTCTTCATGTAGGGTCACTTAGATTATACTTTCCTTCCCAACAGCAAGAGGCACACGTAAGCAAAATTTGCTTTTGGGGGGGGAAACAAGTTTGCTGAAGACCTCCAGAATGTTCCATTTACTGAGACTTCTAATTTCTTGATTTCTAATTAGTTTCAGCTTCTGAGATCCGCAGGCAATTAGCCATTGGGTGAAAGGTTGGCTGCACAGCTGGCCAAGGCAAAACTCCAATCTGGGCAAAAACTCCTGTCTGGGGTGCGTCATTTTCTCGCATTGGACAGCTCTGTGAATGAAAGAGGACAACGGTCCCACCAGGCTGTTTCAGGATGACTTCCTAATAAATAATGTGAAGGAGCAGAAAGTGTAATGTCCATACAATTATTCCTTAAGTGAAGGGGCTCCTCCTACTCTAGGCTAAGTTAACTAGAGCTAATCTCAGCTTCTCCTTCGCCTCTTCCAGCCTCAGGGCGCCAGCACCACGTGCAATTCTCTCTTACGTCCTGGACTGTCAACCCCCCCTCATCCCTACTTTCTTCTCCACCTCATAAACAGATAAATCTCTTCCTAAATGGAGCTCTCAACTTGGTATGGGAAGAAAAAAAAATCTAAGTATTTCACACTAATAAGTGAGTGGCTGATACTTCCCCTTCAGAACTGTCCAAAAGATGTCTTGTTTTCATCCAGTCTCCACTTGGAGAATTGAGGCTCTTTTGGGCAGACATTTAGGGACAGAGAGAACACTCAGATGCTTCCTCCTCTTTATGGTTGTCAGTAGGAAAGACAGATTAGGTGATTAGTATTTACGATGCATCAAACGAGCCAGGATCACGGAGTAATGCAGAGCAGGGCTGAACGTGAATAAACAAAGTGGGCATCATGAATCAACCAAGGCTGTTGGGACCATAAGCCTGCAAGCCAGAGATGAAGGAACAAAAGATGCAGAGATTTCATGAAAGCAGATATTTTTAGCCTTTCTGCTTTGCAATAGCAGAGTTCACCTCCTTTATAAATCAAGGGCTTGTTTTTTAGCGTGCTAGAACCTTTCTGTTTCTTCATAAAAGAAGTACCAGGATAATTTTACTAACACTTATTTGCCCCCAGATTCTCAGTAGGGGAGTTTTCCACCATCACCCAGAGTCAGGAAGAAAAGATTCTTGCGTACCTCGGCCATCAGGGTCCCGTATCTAGGTAATTCTCTGTGATTTTAAGGCTCTGTGAGAGCCTTATGCATAAATCAGCTTTGTAACATTCACCCCAAGCACCTCTAAACCATAGGTCCAGTACACGTCACACCATTGTGCTAATCACCAGAAACGTGCAGTACACAGACTTCGTGGGGACAATTCTGTCAGGGACGCCCATGCCTTTTCCACAACCGCTCTGGCCACCCCTCTTTCCAGAGATCACATGCCCCAGTTCTCTGCCTGCTCCTCACTGCTCAAATGAATCCACTGGCCTTGGTCCCCCATGGCCCAGGCAAGAAGATCATGATCCATGTGGGCCTGCTCACAGACAGACTCCAGACTTGGAAGTAGAAGGGAATACGCCCTCACTCCTGATGGCTGGATTAAGGGAAACCTTTAGCATTCCATGGACATTTGCTGCTCATTATCCAATCAGCAGACAGTCTGGGCCAGTAGACCCATGAGACCTCAAGGAGTGAATGTACAGGAGGTCCTGTGTTCCAGGCCCGGAACAGGCAGCAAATCCGGGCCATGGCCACAGACTCTGTGCTGCACATAGAAAATGTGGCAGAGGGTGGGGGAGGTGTATTCCTGATGTCCTGGAATCCAGTGACAACTGGTATCATGACAAGAGGAAGAGCAGCCATGGGAGAGGTCATGACCCACGGCACTTCCAGAAAGAGTGCTCATTTTATACAAATAAAACCCAGTTTAAAGACTAGGACCCCTCCTGTCCCAAGGGCCTGGTCTGTCTTAGAGGCGCTTACCAAGGTGGAGCTTGACTCCAGGTAAGTTGGCTCAAAGCAGCCCCTGCTTGGAACACAAAAGGAAAATCCCCTGCCCAATCCCCCCACTCCTGGAAATTTTCTATTTTGTACTTAAAATGTCAAACAATCCCTCCTGAAATCTGTGCTTGGGATGCTGGAATCTAAATTATTTGAAAGATGGTGCTATATAAATGCTCTTTGTAAAAATCCCTAGAGCAGTCATCCTCAGACTTCAGCAAACATTGAAACTACCTGGGGATTCCAAATGCTGATTCTGAGACGCTCCAAGAGTCTAAGGTTGGATCTGCATGTTTAACAAGGACTCTAGAAGATTCTGAGCATTTTTTAAATTTTTTAATCTTTATTTATATTTGAGAGAAGGAAAGAAAGAGAAAGTGTGCAAGCAGGGGAGGGGCAGAGTGAGAGAGACAGAGACAGAATCTGAAGCAGGCTCCAGGCTCTGAGCTGTCAGCACAGAGCCCAACATGGGGCTCGAACTCACAAACCGTGAGATCATGAACTGAGCTGAAGTTGGATGCTTAACCTACTGAGCCACCCAGGCTCCCCGATTCTGAGCATTTTAAACAAGGACTCTAGAAGATTCTGAGGTGAGTAGTCCATGGGTCATAATTTTGAAAACACGTTGCCGTGATTCATTAGAAACATCTAGAAAAAGCACTTTAGAAATAAAATGTGTGTGGCTTTAGTGAAAAAGAATCTTTCAAAGTGTAAATCAATGAACTGTTACCTAATTACCACGAGAATTTCAGTGGTTTCTGGGCGGGGAGGAGGTGATCTCTACTGAGTCACCAAACTCCTAGTGAAGACCTCCATGGGCCAGAAGTTGGGCTGAAGGCAAGGGACACAAAGGTGAGTAAGATGCACTTCTAGCCCTCGAGAAGCTTGTTGTCCAGGGAAGGAATTCAGTTGGTGGGTGCTTCTGAGTTATTCACACTCACTTCCTAGCTAAACCTGACCCTAACTAGCTGGGTGATCTTGGACAAGTTGGTGAGCTTCCCTAGGGCTCCATGGGAGAGAGAAAACAGGGGGCAGAGGATAACTCAATCATACTTCGGGTTTCTTCCCGCTCTAAAAAGTCTATAGTTCTACCTACAGCCCGACTTAAGTAGCTACGCCCAAAATCGCTTCCAAGTAAGTGCAGGCAACAGACTTAATTGCAAAAGATTTCAAATCTTATGAACGTTTTTAAGAATGAAATTGCATCCTATCCAGCAGGCACTAACTAGAATGGAAAACAAAACCTCATTTCCAGGGGTCTTAATCTAGAATCTCTCTGAAAGGTTCCCAGGAGAAATGTAGTTCTTTTCCTGAATATACAGACCGTCATCCTAAGGTATTCCACATAGGGCTTGAAATGTTCACCTTCAAGAATACTGAGTTAACTTACATTACCTTTCAAAATAATTTTCTTTGTGCCAACTCATAGTGAGGATCAGTGAAAAGAAACCCCTTTCAAACCTTATGGGGCTTATATATTTCTTTTTTGTTTGTTTTGTCTTTATTATTTATTTTTGATATAGAGAGAGAGAGACAGAGCACGAGCAGAGGAGAGGCAGAGAGAGAGGGAGACACAGAATCCGAAGCAGGCTCCAGGCTCTGAGCTATCAGCACAGAGCCCAATGTGGGCTCGAACCCACAGACCATGAGATCATGACCTGAGCCACCCAGGCGCCCCTGGGCTTAAATATTTCTAAGAACAGCCTCACCTTAAAACCATTCTCTCCCAAAATACAGGCTTTAAAGCAGGACATTTCACAGTAATTATTTGCTTCACCGTGGGACTCACCAAGCATTTCTCTTAAATAAACGTTGGTCGCATCACAAACGAAATGTTACATATAAGCCATTATCTTTACACAACTTTTCAGAAATGCAAAATAATAATAGTTATTATTTATTCAATGCTTCATGAGGTGACAGACCGAAATTCTTGATGTGTTTTGGTTTGTTAATGCTAGAAGGAAACTCCCAAGCTAGGTACTATTTTTCCCCATTTTACAGGTGAGGAAACTAGGTTCCAAGCGGTGGAATGACTCATCTGAGTTCGCACAACAATACAGCCAGAGAGTCCAGAACGCACACTGTTACCTACAACACAATGCCCTGTAAGAACAGAACCTGAGACACAACAGGTGCTAACAAGGGAAACTAAGGTCAATAGCCAGTTTGACATTCTCTTCAGGCTCCCCAAGATGATGAGTCCTTGGGATGATCTATTTGGACCTTTGAGGTACATCTAAATCTAACCCGATTGAAATTTTAAAGTCAAAACATCATATCACCCTCCAGATGCAGTCAGCCTCCATTAATTCACAGCTTCCCAACCTTCCATCATTTCTGTACCCTCTGTATGGCGTTTGCCATATTCATGTATCACCTAAACTACTTCAGGCTTAATTTACTTAATATTTCCCTTGAAATCACCTATTTTATTTCAAAAGGATCATTTAATGTCTTTGAATTCACTGGTTTGGTGTGCTAGTTATATTTTTTTCAGCTAACTTTAAAATAAATATATGGCCACTGAAATTCAAAACCCATTCTGAGATCGTTTCTTAGGATACTAGTAGTATACCGTGGATACTAGTATCCACGGATACTAGTATATACCGTGGCAGGGACATACGACCATTGAAGCCTGTGGCTTCCGGAACGATGTGAGTTAAAAGATATCAACAACAGGCCTTTACTGGAAGCCAGTAAGAACCTCGTATTTATGGAATGTCTTTACTGATAGAGACAAATGCAACAACAAGTTCCCCCAACCATCTGTGCCTTATAAACCCCAATCCATTGTCTTGAAGAAAAACGAAGAGATAAATATGTTCCCAGGGAACAGTGTTTGCAACCCTCTCGTGTACAGTTTGTCTTCATGTTAAATGCAATACGGTATATCATTAGGAATTGGATCTTATTAAGCTCTATTCCTCTCCCCTAAACTAGCACTTTTTCTAACTATCAGATATTTGGGTTGACTTCAGAAGGGAAACTTCCACTGTTGGATGAAGGGCAGGGTTTTAGGGTCTCCACTGGTCTGGAAACTAAGTTACTGACACGTGGATCCTCCCGATTCCTGTGAAAAGAAATTCCCATCAAGGAAATGGTTTTTATCATAGTGTGTCATCCCAGTATCAAGAATATAATGGACTGAAGGCAGCAACTATGGCCAAATTCCATTCACTCACTTTCTTATCATCCTTATAGAATCGGACTTATTCATAGTTCTTGGTGTCCTGAGAGCTAATTAATCCCTCGAAAGAAAAAGGTGACAAGCCAGAAAATAGATGAATCACTAGTTAGTGTGGACAGCTGTGAGGTCACACTTCCTGCTGATCTCGTAGGCATTTTTTAATGTTTATTTATTTAGAGAGAGAGAGAGCATGAATGAGCAGGGGAGGGTCAGAGAGAGAGAGAGAGAGAGAGAGAGAGAATCCGTGTTGTCAGCACAGAGCCCAGTGCAGGACTTGATCCCACAAACTGTGAGATCATGACCTGAGCTTAAATCAAGAGTCAGATGCTTAACTGACTACAAGGTGCCCCGGATCTTATAGGCAATTTTAGAATGTACTGAGGAAGCAGGAGAAAGGTATGGGACAGGCGGGGCGGCGGGTGGGGGGAGGGGAGAAGATAAGGAGAGCATTTGATATATTTCTCTATAATTGTCCTCTTCATTTCACATAAAAAGCAGTTTTAGACTCTAATAATGGGAAAAGAACTGCACCACCTTTTAGTCTTATAATTTATGCTACCATTTTACTCTGTTTCAAAGAGATAAATGACATCATAACATTCTTAAATCAATTTAGGCTTAAATTTATGTTAGGAAGGTAAACGTGATCACTGATAGTTTCATAATAAGTTTAATTTCCACTCAGCCTCTCTTTACAAGACCACAGAACTCATTCCTTAAATTGAAATCCCATTAGCATCCATTAAAATTACACCCAGAATAGTCACCTTTTGCTTGAAGTGTTTAAAGTCAGCCTGTCAGTACTGTTGGAGGGTAAGCTCAAGGGAGGTGAATAGAACTCCTTGGCAGATTGGCCCATAAATCACAGGGTGTAGGCAAAATAATGACTGCAGGATTTCAGAGGTAAATCGTAAAAACCTATGAAAAAACAATGTAACCTGATGGATAGACAGAATTTTACCCTCAACTACAGTGCCACAGATGCCAAATGTAACCCACAGAGTGGTGTTTTCCCACCTGCATGGAGTTTTGGAAAACTGAGTTAACTGCTTGCATTTAAAAATTGGGAGAAGGACACCTGGGTGGCTCAGCCAGTTAAGCTCAGCTCAGGTCTGACTTCAGCTCAGGTCATGATCTCACGGTTCATGAGTTCAAGCCCCCATATCGAGCTCTGTGGAGCACTGGAGCCTACTTCAGATTCTGTGTCTGCCCCTCCCCAGAGACACGCCCTGTCTCTATCTCTCTCAAAAATAAATAAACGTTAAAATTTTTTTTAATTTTTTAATGTTTTTTATTTATTTTTTGAGAGACAGAGAGAGATAATGCAAGCAGAGGAGGGTCAGAGAGAGAGGGAGATACAGAATCTGAAGCAGCCTCTAGGCTCTGAGCTAGCTGTCAGCACAGAGCCCAACACAGGGCTGGAACCCACAAACCATGAGATCATGACCTGAGCCGAAGCTGGACGCTTAACTGACTGAGCCACCCAGGTGCCCCACGTTAAAAAAATTTTAATAAAATAAAAATTAAAATTGGGAGAGTTCACAGAAAACATGGATTTCCACCTACACTTTAAAAAGTCATTTCTGGCAACATGGCGCCCACCTTCCAGCAATGTCAGGGAAAGAGGGAGACAGGGGAGACAGGGAGAGAGGAGTCCAACCGGTGACAGAATTAAAAGAGCCCCTGGGAAGTCACCCATTCTGTCCGTGGCCAAGCCAGTGCCAATACTGGCCTCCATCCGTCTTAGGAGGTGGGTAATGTTTGCAAACAACGTATTACCAGGAGCAATCAGATTGTCCAACTCTCCCATGAGTTACAGACACCACCAAAGCTCTTCAGGCAAGTTAGAAGCCAACTCAGAAGCTATCTTTCCAGAGTTTCCGAGAGGCCATTCAAGTGCAAGTTGGGAACACATACAAACGTGCAACTACAAACAATGATGTGCGAGACACACCACATCTTTCACGTCTTTAATGCTTATTTATTTTTGAGAGAGAGAGAGAGAGAGAGAGTGCATGTGAGGGGCAGGCAGAGAGAGAGGGAGACACAGAATCTAAAACAGGCTACAGGCTTCGAGCTGTCAGCACAGAGCCTGACGTGGGGCTTGAATCCACGAACTGTGAGATCATGACCTGAGCCGAAGTCGGATGCTTAACCAACTGAGCCACCCAGGTGCCCCTCATTTCTTTAAATCAACTCAAATGCAGGTGGCACCTGCTAAGTAAGCACCATCGCCACACAGAGCATTGTTGGGACAGGGTAGGAACTCCCAAGCATGATGGCAGTGCACGGGGGACAACCCTTGCTCCCAGGGGTCCCCTACAGACTCGCCATGAGAAGTCCTCTCTCCCAGGAGGGAAGATAGACTTTGGCTCTCGAGTGTCCTGTAAGCCGTCTCACCCATGTTCAGTGGCCATCCCGGGGGAGTGCCATCATGTACCATTCTTCAAAAGGGCACTAGGTGGGTATTGGTGCCAAAGGGCACTAGTCCTGCTTCTTGTAGTGAACTAATCAATTGAGCCGATGGGGCACCAGCACAGGGAACAGGAAGGAGATATTGAAAATCCATGGCCAAGCGGCTGTGGGAAAGAGTAGCTAAGTGAAAAAAGCAATTTGCAGAGAGTACACGTGTGAAGAAAATACCTGGAAGGATGCACACCAAATGTCAACACTGGCCCTCTGGGAGGTGGCCAGGGAACACAGGAGTGAAGGCAGCAGCTATGGCTACGTTATTGCTCACTAGGGCTAACTACGTTAGAGCTCACCCGGTCCTCTTGGCTCGGGTTTCCTACAGCCAGCATGCATTGCTTTCATAATTATAAAAGCTTTTTGAAAAAATATTTATTAAATATCAAGTGTAAGATATTCTTATATAAGGGGCACCTGGGTGGCTCAGTCGGTTAAGCTTCAGACTCTTGATTTCAGTTCAGGTCGTGGTCTCGCGGTTCGTGAGTTTCAGCTCCATGTTGGGCTCTGCCCTGACAGGGTAGAGCCTGCTTAGGATTTTCTCTCTCTTCCTCTCTCTCTGCCTCTTCCCTGCTCTCTCTCTCTTCCTCTCTCTCTCTCTCTCTCTCTCTCAAAATAAACTTTTAAAAAAAAAAAGATATTTTTATATAATACATGCTATATGTAGGAATATATGCAGTAAAAAAGCTTGTCTCTGGGTGGCGGAAGGGTGAGTAATTTTTCTCCTTTGTAATCATCTGTATCCTCCAAATGTTCTACTTTTAAGTAATTAAGCAAATTTAACAGTAAATTTTAAGATAAATTTTGTATCTTAAAGCATCTCTCACCTTCACCTTCTCACCCCTAAACATTTTAACTAAAACAGAAAGCTGCCCTTGCCTCCATGCCCCACCCTGCTGATTCCCCATATATTGTGTCCCTACATTTCATCACTCACAGCTTTCCATCCCATGACCACCTCTCTTGGCCTGGTCAGTCAGTGACAACATTTCGAACAGAATCTCAGCATTAAGACTGGCTCAGAAGGAAACCTGTAGAGGCAGCAGGCTCCTAAAGGTCATGTTCATTGTGTTCCCTCAATGCCCCAAACATGCACATCCACTGTGCTGAGAAGATCTTCCACTCAACGCTCATGTCCTTTGATTCAAAGTATATCGGGGGCGCCTGGGTGGCTCAGTAGGTTGAGCAACTGACTTCGGCTCAGGTCATGATCTCGCAGTTCGTGAGTTCAAGCCACGCGTCGGGCTCTGTGCTGACAGCTCAGAGCCTGCTTCAGATTCTGTGTCTTCTTCTCTCTCTGCCCCGCCCCTGCTCATGCTCTGTCTCTCTGTCTCTCAAAACTACGTAAACATTTAAAAAAGAAAAGTATATCGACCATAAGCATATGGAGATGAATACAGACCATCAGGTAAAGAGAAAATCCCCCCTGGAAAAGTCCTTTTTTTTAATGTCCCCAGACTGGGGCTGTTGGAGCTTCAAATGGGTTTATCTAGAGTAAATTCTGAATAAAGAATGGGCAAATCCGCACTAGATAATGAGGCTGAAGGATGCGCCACCCCCACCCATGAAAGCTATTCCTGGAGCTTGTCCTAAATCCTACAAACCTCTGATGAATGTTCTTGATACAAATGATGGCCTATAGGTCCCTGGGAAAACTTCTCAAAAACTCTTAAATACAGAAAAATTCACACGGGCTAAGTCCGAATGGTTACCAAGTAACAGAAACATGCAGTCCGACGCAGTTTCTGTATAAAGTTGCTGGATGCAACTTGCTGGATGCTGTCTCATCACTTTAAGGATGCATGACGCAAAGGGAGGATGCAAACACACACTCACGCATGCATGAATGCACACACACACACACGCATGAATGCACATACACACACAGGCATGCACACACATGCACGCACATGCAAACAGGTCCCAAGCAAAGACATACAGCAAGATGATGACCTTGTGAGTTAGAAATCTCTACCCACAGTCCCTTTGGATCAAGAAAAGTGGGTCATGCTCATGTCCCAAGGTCTGTGACCAGGTCAAGTCCAGAGAACAGAGTCAACAAATTATTCATTTCTAAGTTCAAAAGGCACAGTTCAAATAAAAGACAGAAAACATCTGAAAAGAGAGTGCCATCTGGAAGAAGTGGCTCCCCATCCTATGCCCTCCCCACCCCTCACCTACTTCTTCCCTTACCCCGGAGCTAGACAGGAAGGAGGCAGCGAGCGGAAAGGGAAGGGAGGGGACCTAAGCAATCTGTCTTTGGGCCCTGCTCCCAGAAGAGAAGGTGTGAAGCCTGGTGGCAGAGCCCCAGAAGGATTAGAAATCCCGGAGTGGAAAGAACCAAGCCTCATCTGCCCCATGTGGACACTGTGTCTTGTCTCTTGTGCCACAAAGGCCAGGAAGTAACAGCCCAGGGAGAGCGGCAAGGATGGTTTGAAATTGAGAGGGTCCTCACAGTCAGTCACAGGAAGGGTAGAGGGCTTGCTTACACCTACAGGTGGGAAAGATCTCCAGGGAGGATATGCCAAGTTCACCTTCCACCGCCCGCTTGGCTCCTTGGGCTTGCTGCTGGCACTTAAGCCAGAATGGAATTGCCAGGAGGTACGTACAGTAAGTTCTAGATCTGCCATGGACTGGCTAGGCGACTCGGACAGGTAAATTACCTTCTCTGGATCTCACTTTCCTGACCCTCAGAAAGGACACAGCCACCTCCCAAGGCTTTGGTAAAGCACATAGAACGCCTTGGAAAGTCATAGGTCATCCTATCTCCATCTCCCTGACCCCAGCTGGAATTCTCCTTGGCCACAGCACCCTTACAGAGACGGCTAAAGACCCAACACTTACTATTTTACTTATGCCTGTGGCTTCCTCCCTCCTCAGGTCTGCATTTCACGAAACTGCATGTAACCCTTTATTTACCTTAAAAGTACATAGGAAACGTGTAGGGAAATGCTTTTTAGAGACTTACATCAAAAAGCACCTAATTATTTATTGACCCTACTATTTACCAGGCATTTTGCAAGGGCTTTATAAATATAACCTTTTGACCCAAAAGGGTCCTCATTTTATAAATGAGGACAAGGAAATATTATTACATCTGTTTTATGCATAAGCAAACCAAGGCCATTAGGTTACAAGAAGTTAGGTCCTGACAAACAACAATAATGGGTAATACTTATTAAATATTTATTATATACCAGACGCTATTCTCTTTATAGATATTAAATAGAGAAATATGTTTGTGTATCTGGCACATCTTTGCATTAAATGTGTGTGGATGACTTCACATTATCAGGAGCTCACACTTTGTTTCTCCAACAATCCTAACGAGTGGGTAATATCCCCATAAAAAATCAAGTCACAGAGAGGTTAAACCAATTGCCCGGGTCACAGGGTTCCTACATGGTGAAATGAAGCATTGAACCCAAAGAGCCAGATCTCAGCTACTACAATCTCCTGCTCAGTCCCACAGTGGCAAGGAATAGAGACAGAATCCGAACCCCACGTCTGTCTGACTTGAAAGCTCTTGACCCCCTGATAATTTGCAAGGGCGAAACTTCACTGACATAGAGAAAGCTCAGTCAGCGCACATGACACCACCCACCACCCAGGCCCTCTGCAATATCTGTCTATTCCCAAGTCCGAAGGTGGCAACTCTGTGTCAGACAGACAGACGAGGTAAGCCAGGCCGTTAGGATATAACAATATCCGTGGCCATCAGGCTCTAGGAGAATGCTGCTCTCAAAAGGCAGACGTTCCCAGTTTCTAAAGAAAGCAAACCTAATTTGCTCTCCTAACAGATGTGACTGCTCCCTCCTCCAAACTCTCAGAGCATCTACTGCACTCTCTCATGGAATTTCTCATATCCTGACTTGCATTGTGGTTATTTCTAGCATCTAGTGCCTTAAGAGCCGTATGGTTAAAGATGGCTGCTGGGGAGAGACATCTCCAGACGAGGGTGGCTTACAGGAGATGGGAGTTAGTCTCTCTCTCACATAATGGTACAGGTGCCGCACGCAGGGCTGGAGGGCGGCTCTGCTCCACCGCACTATGCAGGGATCCAGGCACCTTCCATCAGTGACTCTGCCATCCTCAGAGGGTTGCCTTTAACTGTCTACAGTGTGTCAACACCTTGTCTCCATTCCAACCAGTAAGAAGGGGAAGGGGGTCAAGAGAGCAAAGAGAGAGCAAGTCAGAACCAAGTTAAAAGTTCTTCTATCAAAAACATAAAAATAAAAAAGGGGAGCATCTAGTGAAAGAAAATTAGCCAACTTAAGTGACCATTTCTTAGGAAACACATTCAAAACGATATTATATGCATGCAAACAACATCTCTCCATCCAACAAACATGTATAATAACATGCCACCGTATGTCAGACACCGCTAATCAGTGGGAATCCAGTGTAAGGCATTTACAAACAATGGACGAATAAATGAATGAGCCCTTTTATGGAATAGCATGTGGAGGTAAGGCCATGAAAATTTCATGAAGCTAAATAATTTAAAATACGGACAAAAGTAATTTCTTCCCATAGAAGGTCATAGATAAAAACAGACACATTTAAGGCTGGATTTTTCGTGGCTTGCTGAAAAATATGGAAACTCAATTATAAGGAAAATAAACAAACAGACCTGATTTATTGGGCTATACTGCCGCTAGCAAAATATATTACAGAGTCCCAATCCGAAATTTTTACTTTAATGACTTTTTTTTCTGTATTTTACTCTAAGACACATTTTTACTTTTTCCCTATACAAAACAAAACAAAACAAATTGTCATTTACAGGATAGATAGATATACAGGTCTAAAATTGAATTCTTTCTGTGTCTTTGATAAGATAAACATTCAAGGGATTTAATCTGGGAGAGGAGCCAAAAGTCCAACTCCAATTTATTATTATTTCTAAATTATATATAAAGCACCGCATAAAGCCTTTAATAATAATGTCAGTGGGGCTGCCACTGGAATGCATTATTGGTTGCAGACATCCATGTCACCAAGGAGGCTTTTCTCATTTCCCAAATCCCATTAAGATGGAATTTCCCAGGTGTGCCATCACCCCCTCCACCTCTCGCCACCATAAAAAAAGCCCAACGAATTATTTGCACTATGCGTTTTAACTAAAGTGCCAGGAGTACTATGAACAGCAATATTAAAAAGGAAAATGTTTAAATTCAAATGAAGAGATGCATGGAATTTTTGTGCAGAATCAAAACGAACCTGGATTTAATTAGAATAGTTTTCTGAACTTGAGTTTTAGGTTTTAAAGAGGCAGAGGTATCTGTATGTTTTTTTCCCCTCGTGTGGTTAACTTGTGATGTTTTTTCTCTGCACACATCATTCCTGAGAACCTGACAGTTTCTCCTTTCTCTCCAAGGAGCCCAAGCACTGGACTTCATAGCATGCGGTTTCTATGAGAGCTGAAGCTGGACACATTCTGATAGCTTTCTACCTTCAAACTGCATTGGGCTTGACCTAAAGGAGTCATTCCTAGACTCTAAATAAGTTTCTCCTTGATAGGAGGAGGAGCATTGTCCCTTAGAACTTTGTAATTCTCATTTTATGTAACTGAATTGTACGCACATTTATTCAGCTAATGTAGGTAAAGTATCTGGCAGTGTGTTTGGCAAACAGTTACCATTTGTTTAGGGCTTACTAAATTAAGGCACAATTCTAAGTCCTCTGAGGAATATAAATTCATTCATTCATTAAAAATACTTTTGGGTCATTAACTATGTATTTGGGCCCATACGTATGAATGAGTATATTCATTCAACATATATTTATGGAGCAGCTGTGCCAGACTTCAGTCTAGGTTTGCAAACAGCAAGCATAGTCCCTACCTTCATGGATTTTACAGGCTAGGTGGGAAGGCAGACAGCCAAAACTATGCACAAATAAATGTAAAACTAATTATCCAATGGGATAATTGTTGTTACCCTTATAAAGCGTGGGTCTCTGTGGTTCAATTTCCTAGTGGTGTCACAGTCAGAGAAACACAACCCAACAGACAGAAGTCATTTCAGCATAGCTCAGATCTCTGCAAAGGTAATGAGAACAAGGAAAGATGGAGAAATGGTCACACCGGGACGCTGCAGAGGGATGATAATTAAATGCAAGGTGGTGCCCTGCATAGGATCCTGGAACAGAAAGAAGACATCAGTGGAAAACCTGGCAACTCCAAATAAAGTCTGGAATTTGATTAATGGCAATGTACCAAGGGCAGTTTCTTAGCTGTGACCAATGGAATATGCTGATGTAAGGCGGATGACAACATTGGAAACTGGGTGAGGTATAGGGAAACGTTTTTCTGCTGTCTTTGCAATGTTTCCGTAAATCGTAAATCACCCCAAAATAAAAGACTTATATGAAAAAAATAACCCACATCTTTATTTGAATTCTCAAAACTTCGTGATGACATCTAAAGACAGTGATGGCTAACACTCATAAAAACCTCCATTGGTGGTTTACCTCTTATATTAGCTATCTGTTGCCGCGTAACAAATCAACCCAAAACTTAGCAGCTTAAAACAGCGAATATTTCTTATCTCCCATGGGTTCTGAGGATCAGGGATCTGAGAGTGGCTTAGCCCATCGGGGGTCTCTGATGGGGCGGCAGTCCAGTTCCGGGCTGAGGCTCCCATCATCTCAAGGCTCCCCTGGGACTGGAAAATCAAATTTCAAGTTCACTCATGCGGCGGTTTGTAGGCTTCAGGGTCTTGCCTGGCTATTGGCTAGAAGTGTCAGTTCTTCACCACGTCAGCCCGTAAATCTAACTGTTCTAAAACGAGGGGCGCCTAGGTGGCTCAGTTGGTCCAGTGTCCGACTTTGGCTCAGGTTATGATCTCACAGTTCGTGGGTTCGAGCCCCGCGTTGGGCTCTGTGCTGACAGCTCAGACCCTGGAGCCTGCTTTGGATTCTGTGTCTCCCTCTCTCTCTGCCCCTCCCCCACTTGTGTTCTCTCTCTCTCTCTCAAAATAATAAACATTACAAGGAAATTTTTAAATAACTGTTCCAAAATGAAAGCATATTTTAAAAGAAGTAGTAGTAAGATCCCCTCGATGCTCTCCCCAACTTCATGGTCAATCATGCAGCCCACGTAGGTATGTGATTTATCCCCTAAACAGGGAAACTCTGAGGGTCTCACACAGGGGAGTGATGCTATCTAATGGATGCTGGGTCTTATTATTATTAAATTTGTATTTTTCTGGTGGAGCTTGAGCACCTCTTCAAGTACTTATCATTCACTCAGTTTTCCCCTTCTGTAATTTGTCTAATCATATAATTTCCCTTTTAGTTTTTCTCCTAATGTATTTTCTATATTTTTCCATGCTGATTGTTAGATATTTTTCTCTGCACCCTAGAAACTACTTTTAGTCATAAATGTTGCAAATTTCTTACTAGCTGTCACCTATTCCTTCACGTTGATGATGCCCT
This sequence comes from Cryptoprocta ferox, assembly GCA_028646485.1. NCBI lineage: Eukaryota > Metazoa > Chordata > Mammalia > Carnivora > Eupleridae > Cryptoprocta > Cryptoprocta ferox. The sequence goes on along the minus strand of CM053561.1, from coordinate 71,367,226 downwards.
TTTAACGGCAGCCCCCAAAAGTTTAAATTGTTTTAAGGTTTAGATTTTTTGAGAGAGTCCATGCACATGTGCACACTTGCATGAGTGAGAGAGGAGCAGAGAGAGAAAGAGAGAGAGAAAGGGAGAGAGAGAAAGAGAGAGAGGATCTTAAGCAGGCTCCATGCCTAGCACATAGCCCTGTGCAGGGCTCGCTCTCACGACCATGAGATCATGACCTGAGCCAAAATCAAGAGTCAGATGCTTAACCGACTGAGTCACCCAGGTGCCCCCGAAAAAGTCCATTTTTAATGCATTCAAATTTCTCTCTTCCTTTATTGTCTAAGTTTGAGGATCCTGTTAAGAAATCCTCTCCACCCAAGATCATGAAGAATAATTTACATTTTTTCTATATGGGACAACTCTATCTTTAAATTTATGTCTTAAATCCACCAGGATATGGTTTGAGATGAGGATCCAACTTTTTTCCTCCAGATAACAACCCAAGTTTCCAAGATTATTTACCTACCAAATACTCCATCTTTTTCCTATCTCTATAAAATATCAAACTCCCATATACACAGGGTCTATTTCTGGATGCTCCTATGTCCCATCGGGCCTGTTTTTCTGCCTCGTTCTTTAATACATGTTAATATCTGGTATTATAAGTCTCCTTCTTTTGCTCCTTTTTTTCCCAAAAATGTCTTAGCCATTCACGAAGCTTTATCATCTATCAAATTTGTAGAATCAGTTTATTAAGCCCTCTAAAAATGCTCTTGGAATTTTAATTGGAGTTGCATTGCATTTATAGATTAAATATATGAAAATCAACTGTTTTATAATGCTGTCATCTCATCCATAGCTCTTCATTTATTTACATCTTATTTTATATCCCTTAATAGAGTTTCACATTTTTCTCTGTAAAGGTCTTGAGACTTTTTATTATGGTAATTCCTAGAAACTGTATAGGTTTGTGGGGCTTGGAGGGTTTTTTTTTTCTATTTTAATTGGTATCATTTTTAAGATTTTATGAGTTATTTATAGAGTATGTGTTAAAATCGCCAACTATATTTCTTGATTCATGCCTTTTTATCAGCATGCAACACCTTGCTTTGTCTTTGAGATATGTATCATTTTTTTCCATACACTTGTTTTGTCTGATACTAAAATTGCTTACTTGAGCTTTATTTGCCTGGTGCCTCTCTTTCCATCTCTTTTATTTTCAGTTTGCCTGTGTCCTTTTGGTCCAAGTGCAACTTGGTAGATGGTGAATGAATCACTGGATCTCAAGATTCTTTCACTAGCCCATCCCGGAGCCCTTGACTTTGGGCAGCCATCCTTCTCCCCAGAGCTTCTACTTCTCAGCTGTCTCCCAAGTGTTCTGAGTTCACCTTACTTCCTGAAGAATGACCGTTCCTTGGCTGGGGATAGCTCCCCAGTAGAAAGAGAAGACCCTACCTGTGCTTGTTTGGGTGCGTCGGGGATACAGAGACAACTAGGGGATACCCAGACTTTCCAGGCTCAAGCGATTCCTGCCTGACCACCCTCTAGGGTTGGGAGTGATAGACGCTCTGGTCTCACGGAGGTGGGCACTCAAATCAATCAGTGTATCTATTTGTCTGCTTGTTTATGGGCTGCCGTGAACTGTAAGCTTTTGAACAACCTGAGTTCTGATCCAGCCACGCAAGCTAAGCTTCATTCCTGCACTGGGGAGTGCCTCCGAGCCACCCACCTGGGTCACTCGGGGCAATGTAAGGCAGTGAGAAACCCCCGAGTAAACCCCAGTCCTAGTCCACCCTGGCGTGGGTTTCTGGCCCTGCACGACTACAGCCCCCATGCCCTGCACCCAACATTCCACTTCCTCCCAAGAGTTTAGAGTCAGTTGCAGAGCAAGGCTTTGAGCACCACCCCCTCCCCATCTCCTCTCAGGTGCCTCCAGGGCTGGGATCAGAAGCTCTTGGCTTCCTTGACCAGAAGATAAATTCTGAAGAGCCTGTAACAGAGATTTTTCTCTTGCAAGAAAGTGTGCAACTGTTTGTTGCCTATAAATCAACTTAATTTAGGTTTTTGAGCCTATGGTAAGGCTAGTGGGAAAACACAAGCCCTTTCTTTATTTTCAATAGGTGATATATCTATATGGCTCAGAAATAAAATATATATAAAGTAATGCTGTGAAAATCCCCTTCCCGCCCTCATACATACCCACGGATATTGGTTTCTTATGCATCTTTCTAGGCTTTCGTTATATTTGTATACAAGTGAGCATAAGAATGTAATCAAATGCAAGTGCGCACACACACACACACACACACGCGCGCATCCCGATTTGCTCCCTTTTTCCACACAATATGGTATCCTACACAATCTACTTAGCATTTTACCTTCCTTCTCTCCCTTAAAATATCTGGTGGATCCTTCTCTACAGAGAGGTTGGTCATTCTTTTCCGCAGTTACCCAGGACCCCACAGCATGAAGGACTGTGGTTTCACTAACCACCTCCCACTGACAGACGTCGAGATTGTTCACAAACTTCCGCCATGACAACACCGCTGCGCTGAATGATACAGAGAGTTTAAACAATGGGGGGACATGGAGAAACTAGCATTTTATTATGTGTTTCCCAGCGATTTCTTTCTCCTGTTGCCGTTCCTTCCTGCTGCATTTTTGTCTTCCTGGAAGCCAAATGCTGATGCTTTATTGCAGTTTGCACATGGTTTGGGGCCATTTTCACAGTTGGAATTACACAATAAAATAGAAAAATGTATATTTGTGGAAGCCCTAAAAGTAGCGACAACAGCAGCAAATCTCACGTTTTTCCAGGATCTTCTGCAGCCCTGATGCTGACAGGGCGGGCTGGTGGAGACGGGGCAGGCTCGGCACATGTGACACAATGCAGACCCCTCCGTTCTGTCCCAGCAGCCTAAGAAGCCCAGGGTGTGCCAGGGCTGTGGACCACCCAGAAGGCACCCAGGGGTTTTCTCCTCCACCCGCTGGTGTATAGGATGGAAAGCGAGGACTCCAAGTGACATCAGCATGCCGGTGTTCGAAGCAGCATTGTTCACAATAACCAAGGGGTACTAGCAAGCCCGGTGGCCCCTGACCAATGAGTAAATAAGAAAACATAGAATATGCATTCAATGGCATGTTGCTCAGCCTTTTTAGGAAGGAAATTCTGATAAATGCTACAATATAAGGAACCTTGAGGACATTACGGTAAACGAAATGAGCCAGTACAAAAGGGCACATGCTATGTGATTCCACTGATGTGCGGTACCGAGAGGGGTCACAGTCCTAGAGACAGAAGGTACAATGGTGGTTGCCAGCAGCTGGCGGAAGCGAGTGGGGAGTTACTGTGTGATGCGTACAGTTTCAGTTTTGCATGAAAAGAGTTCTGGAGATGGATGGAGGTGATGGTTGTACAGTAATGTGAATATGCTTAATGAGACTGAATTGTACATTTAAAAATGGCTAGGATGATGAGTTTTATGTGTATTTTACCACCATTTAAATTTGGCTTTAAGAGCTAAAAAGAAAAAAAGAAAAAGAAAAAGAAAGAAAGAAAGAAAGAAAGAAAACATAGGCAACCCCTTGAGGTCTCTGTGGAACAGCTGTAAGGGAGGCTTTTCCAATCAAATCCCTGTTCTCCATGACCCCTTTGCCTGCCATCCGTGGAGGGAGTCACACAGAAAGTCTCCACTGTGAGGCTGGGAGCAGCAGGAAGGCGAGCTAACACTTATCAGCCAGGCACTAAGCTAGGCTTGATACTTTATCTCATGTGACCCTGTTAAAGCTCCGCAGAGTCAACACGATCTGCATTTTGCAGATGAGAAAACTGGGGGTCAGCAAATCCAAGAAAAACAGCTCAAAACCATTAACACACACAAAACAAAACAAAACAAACAAAAATCCCACAAGGAGTAAGGTGGACAGGACACAAGGTAGATGACAATCAGTGCCTTCCCAGGTACTAAGACATCCGGCCGAACCTGTTTAGTGTCAGAAAATTCACTTTTACCTGGTGTAATGGACTGAACATGTATGTTCTCCCAAACCCAAATGTAAATCCTAAAGCCCAGTGTGACAGTATCTGGAGGCGGGGTCTTTGGGAGATGAGTCAATCCTGAGGGTGGGGCCCTTGAAAAATGGGATTAGTGTCCTTATGAAAGAGACCCTCAGAGGTTCCCTGGCTCCTCCCACCATGTGAGGCCACAGTGAGAACTCCCACCATGTGAGGCCACAGTGAGAAGATGGTCATTTATGAACCACAGAGCAGGCTCTCGCCATACATTGGATCTTCCGGTGCCTTGATCTTGGACTTTCAGCCTCCAGGTATTGATTTTCTGTTATTTATAATCCACCCAGTCTATGGTAGTTTTGTTATAACAGTTCAGACAATCTAAGACACCTAGTATTACCTCTGGACAACTTGAATTTTTATGACAGTTATTTTTATAATGACAAAAAGCTGCTAAAATACAGGTAAGGTAAAGAAAATTGTCCGGGTCAGGATTTGAAAGCAAATTAATCTGAATCCAAAGGATTCCTTTATGCTCCACCACCCAAGAGTCCACCCAGGACGACCCTGGTTTGTTTGTATCAGGATCATCAACAGAATGAAAACACAAATGTCTAAAATTCCTGTGGAGGGTTCAGTGGGCAGCCAGCACGCAGTGCTCTGACTCCAGCGGAAACACTGTTGCTATAAAAAGGTTCACTGCTTTAGGAATTTTCCAAGCCAGGCCACAGTATGGGACCGGGGGTGTGACACGTGGGGCAGTGTTGGTGGGAGGGCATGTTACACTGTATTCAGTGTGAATGGTGCCCCCTGGACCAGAACCTTTGTTCTGGGCCCTGAATTTCCTACCCCATTTCCCCAGCGACCTGATCCATGCCACTGCCCCCAAGTCTGACCCTTTGGCTTGGACCTAGTTTTCCCCGACCCACCCAGGCCCTTTGGATGGAACCCATCACTTATACTGTCTGCTTCCCCCTGGCACTGAGCCTTGACGCTTTGGACCTACACTGTGACAGACCACACTCCACTTCATGAGAGCAGATTCCGGGCAGTTTCCTGAAGGTGCTCCAGAAAAAAAAACAAACAAACAAAACCCTTATCCCTTGCCTCCCTGGATAAGCATATTCCCTGCAAGAATTCCTCTCATTGTACTCTGAGCACCTTCCCAAATCCTCAGCTCTTTACAAGACCCACAGCAATGCACAGCCCAGAACTCCCAGAAAATGACACCCATTCGCCCTTTTGTGCTTTGCTTTCTATTACCCATGCCCAGATTTCCTGTCTACGCGGCACACCTATCTCATATATATTCATTTTATGTACAGCAAATTCCTCCCGTACAGTTGAGTTACTCTAGAAATATCATAACATTTGCAAAAGGCACCCTTGCATACCTGTTTCACTTGGCAGTTACAGAAACCCTGTTAGGTAGCCACGTGATCTGCCAAGACGGGCCATTTGCACAATAACAATCATAATAATATGTAGCATTACGGAGAACCGGCTGTGTTCCAGGCAATGTGCTAATAAACACCTTATATACATTATCTCATTAAGTTTTAAGACCACCCTCTGAGGTTGCTAATATTATCCCCACTTTCTAAATAAGGACACTGATGCTCAGAGATGTTAAGTAACTTTCCCGAGGTCACACATCTTAGTCAGTGGTGGAGCTGGGATTCAAACCCAGGTCTTCCAGTTCTTTCTGTTGTGCTATGATTCAGGAAGACACGGTGATAGTAATTACAAATGCCAAAGTGCGTGAAGGGAGAACGAGAAAAACCGTGAACAACAAAAATGAATTCAGGGGCTCCTGGGTGGCTCAGTCGGTTAAGCGTCTGACTTCGGCTCAGATCATTATCTCACTGCTAGTGGGCTCGAGCCCTGCGTCGGGCTCTGTGCTGACAGCTCAGAGCCTGGAGCCTGCTTCGGATTCTGTCTCCCTCTCTCTCTGCCCCTCCCCTGCTCACACTCTATCTCTCTCTGGAAAATGAATAAATGTTAAAAAAAATTTTTTTAAATGAATTAGTCACACAGCTGTTATTACAGGTGAATGGGTGGCGCTCAGCATTACCGTCACAATGGTTGTGATCAGAGTAAGGGGACACTCAAGGTCCCCTTAGGTATGAGGGACCCCTTTCCCAGAGCACCCTACCTGACCCTAGCCTGCTGTCTCCGCCCCCCACCCCCCAGCATTGGCCAAGACTGAGTACATGACCATCCCTAAATCAGTCACTGGCAAAGGCATAAATGTCATGCTAGGGCAGACTAGTCATGGTGGGGGGCGGGGGGGGACACACTTTAAACAGGCAAAAATAATTTACACGAAATTCCTTTTTACTTTGTTTAACGTGAGCCTTTCTAAAAATACGTGTAACCTCCAGCGATATTTCTCGTCCTCACAATTCTCTGGAGCCGCTCAGGAGGCCCCTTCCCCCAAGGCTCCCCCTCTCCTCCCAGCCCCCGGAGCCCTTCCTTTGTATGATGCGTCCACTTACCCCTTCTGTTACCAGCTTCCCCTTCTCTCTGGTCTGGTCTTCCTCTGCCTCGCCTCGGAGTCATCCTTACTCCTCTTTGTCTCCCAAACCCAATCTAACAGAAAACCCTTGCCTCTGCCTTCAAACCAGGATGAGGATCTGGTAGCTTCTCAGCCCTTCCCCGCCCCAGCTGTGGCCCAGGCCACCACACTCTCTCCCCTGAGTTAGTGTAAGAGCACCCACGTGATCTGTCTGCGCCCACCCTTGTCCTGCGGTGGAGCCCCTGAAGTGGCACCCAGATCCACCCCCACCGACCACAGCACTCATCTCCCAGCGGCCAGCAGTGTCACCTGCTGAAGGCTCTCAGCCGAGTCCCTCCCCGGAAATGCCCTGTGAAGAAGGAAGCTACTGGGCCTGCGCTCATACGCCCTTCTTAGGAGCAGCCCACATCCTGTGGCTGGTCAGTGGAGGGATACACAGCCCAGGCCCCTTACCTCAATGCAGCACATCTCCCATTGAGCCAATGCCCCCACTGCAAAAACACTTCCGTGCAAAAACACTACGGGTCCTGCCTCCCTCACTCCCCGATGGACGTTGCTCTCGAGAGCACACCCGGCACACTTTCCTCCCTCTCAGAGTCTGTTTCTGGGGAAATCCGACTACGACACCCTCTACTGACTCCTTTCTCACCAAAGCAGCCAGCAGGATACTGATACTATCCTAACATAAATCCCATCGTGTCACACCTCTGCTCACATCTCCCTAGTGGCTCCCCATCTCTCTCAGGCTAAAAGTCAAGATTCCAACAATGCCTCCAAGGCCCCAAACCATCTGCACGCAGCCTCTCTTCTCCTTTGCTCCCTCCCCATAGCCTCCCCAGCCTCCCTGCCATGCCGGGCATGCCTTCGTTCACACTCATGTGCGCCCTGCCCACGGGCGACTGCCCAGGTCCCTGCGAGGCTCATGCCCTCACCTCCCTCTAGCCTCTGCTCCGATGTCGCCTGTGGGTGAAGCCACACCTTCCAGGTTACAACACCCCTCCCAGACCGTTCATCTCTCCTCGCCCGCTTCATGTTTTCCATTGCTCTTCCCGTATTCTAGAATACCAACACTTATTGTGTTTAATGCTTATTACCTACCATTCTTCCCACCAGAATGTAAGTTCTCGAAACAAATGATCCCTGGTCTGTTCAATGCTGCATCTCGAGGGCCTAGAAGGAAGCCTGGCTCATAGAAGCCTTGCAGCAAATCTTTGTGGAATGAACAAGTGAACGAATAAGTGAATGAACCCAAACGTGCGTTACAAGAGCCTAAATTCTCCCCCAAAGGCAACAACAGTTCATTTATGTCATTCTGGGAAAGAGGAATAAATCTCTCTCCATAATTTTTATCCCAGCACATAAATGCGCCCTGGGTCCTCTACCTTACAGCAGTAGCCTACCTTATAAGTGACGATTATACCTTGTACGTGAAGAAATGCCACCAACTTCAGTACCCAAATTTATATCTGTATTAAAATCATATTTCTGGGGCGCCTGGGGGCGGGGCTCGGTTGGGTAAGCGTCCGACTTCAGCTCAGGTCATGATCTCACAGTTTGTGGTTTCGAGCCCCGCGTCGTGCTCTGTGCTAACAGCTCGGAGCCTGGAGCCTGCTTCCCACTCTGTGTCTCCCTCTCTCTCTGCCCCTCCCCTGCTCATGCTCTGTCTCTCTCCCTCAAAAGCAAATAAACATTAAAAGGTTTTTTTAAATCATATTTCTGCCTAGTGAAAAAAAGGACAATAAAAGATACTCTTGGCCCAAAGTAAAAGCTTCCCCAGGTTGTTGAAAGAACAACGTGAGATCTTGCCTGGCGATGGCTTCTTCTGATGCCTGACAGATATCTAGCGCTGTCTGGAAGGCGGATTCGCTTATTCTTTCATTCTCCTGAATGCTCCTCAGTGCTAACCCACGGAGAACCAAAATATCCGACAGGTTGATGCTAATGGTGGCTGGCTTTAGTCTTTGACATTAAGTAAGATTTATTTTCCAAGTTTCTACGATGTAGCTAAAATTACAATATAAATTACACAGATATATATTTACCTAAGGAGCAGGAGGAATAGATTGAGAGTAAAATACATTGGAGTAATTCACCTACTGTGTGCATATGTAAATAATACAAATACTTTTCAAAATTTGTTTTAATGTTTATTTTAATGTTTTATTATTTATTTATCATTAAACCATTATTTAATGTTTTAATGTTATTTATTTTCATGTTTATTTATTATCACACAGAGTGCGAGTGGGGGAGAGGCAGAGAGAGAGGGAGACACAGAATCCGAGGTAGGCTGCAGGGTCTGAGCTGTCAGTGCAGAGCCCAATGCGGGGCTTGAACTCACAAATGGTGAGATCAGACCTGAGCCAAAGTCGGGTGCTTAACCGACTCAGCCACCCAGGCGCCCCTGAATACACTTTTTAAATGCCTTAACCAAGAAGTTAACAGTAGTCAGGTTAACAGACAATTGAATCAAGAATACAAGATTCAATTGATGGAAACTGTTATTAAAGAATTTTCTGGTAGAGAAAATGGTGCATCCAGTACATCAATCTTTCTTAAAAGGCAGAACTGGGAAGCAAATTAAAATGGGTCAGCGTAGTAAGAGCAATAACCTCTACTATACAGAGACAAATCCTTCAACCAACCCAGGTGGTTTATTTGATCTGATCAGGGTCTGATTTCTCTGGCTTTTTTGGAAACTTTTCAAACTGTAACCTTCACTTCCTCCTTTGAAGGGTGAAGTTCACCAACTCTTGTACATACTTAAAGAGATTAATTTTTAAGCTCTCTCCTCTGATATAAAATGTACACCACCTCCTCTCCTTTCATGTTTGGCTCCCACTGGGGCAAAGCAGGCGCAAAAAGTTTGAAGAAGCCTCAGCTATTATTAAGGAAGAAATGCATGGCTGCTGGTCAGGCTGAAGAAATGGGTCGGGAAGATTTAAAAATAAACCCATCCATTAATTGTCTTCTATACGTCAGACACTTTACAAACATGAGCTCATTTAAATCTCATAACAACCCTTAAAAGTGTAACTGCTATCATCCTTATTGTGCATTTGGGCACACGAAGGCTCCAAAAGGTAAGATTATACGATGACTAAGTGGTGGAAGAAGGAGGTGAGCAAGCATAGCGATCTGTTTCCAGAGCCCGTGCTCTCAGTCATGACCCTACGTACCTTCCCACTTCTCAGTGAAAGGCCTGCCCAGGCGGATGAGGCACTGAGCATTTCTCCCCTGGGACCACAGACAAGGGTGCAGGGGGAGAAGCCCACCCCGGGTGCACATGGACCTTACTCAGGGCTAATGCTGTTCCTTGGAAAATGCTCCCCCAAAGAGAGATGTGCCTGCTAAGAATTCTGAAGGCAAAGCTGTGGAAGCAGTTGTGGGATGCATAGCAGTAGTGTTTGCCCGTGTCGGTGAAGGTCTGTTCAGGAGAAGACATCCGGTCAAGTAATGACTTAAGGAGTGATTTAACTCAGCATTTTACCATGATGTGCTTCACCATGATGTGGTTTTCTTTATATCTACTCAGCTTACAGTTTATGGTGCTTCTTGAAACCATCATCAATTTTGGAAGGTCCTCATCAATTTGCTCTTCAAATACCTCTCCTGCCCTAGTCTCTGTCCTGCTTGCCTTCCAGGACTCCAAATACACATTAGATCTTTCATATTCCGTATGTCTCTAACACTCTTTCCTGTGTTTTCTATCCTTTTCCTCTGTGTGGTTCAGGCTATTTCTTCCTGACCTGCCTTCTAATTCACTATTCCTCTCTTCAACTACATCTTCTGTTATGAAACCCACTATTCAGTTCTTATCTTCTATTACTATATTTTTCAGTTCTAGAATTCCCATTCAGTTCTTTTCATGTCTCCAAGTCTCCGCTCCAAACTGTCAGCTAATTTCTTGATGATATTAATCACTGTCATTTTTAAGTTTGTATCAAACAACTCCAATGTCTATATCTACTGTAGGTGTGCTTTTTCTTCAGGTTTTCAGTCATGTAGATTGGACACGGTATACGAAAAATTACACAGAAAATTTGAAGCTCTGGGTGATAGTATCTTCCTTTCAAACCAATTTAGTTTTGCTTCTTGCAGGCAGTTCATGTGGGGGCAAATCACCATAATGCAATCAGGGATTAAGCTGATTTAAATCTGAGCGTCAGTCTTCGTGAGGGTTGCTCTATTCCTGGCTCATCCCCATCTGGAAGAACGGACTATCAGAAGTCCCAGCTGAAATCCTGCGATTTTTATCAGAATCCCTCCTCCTTGGTGTGCTGTAAAGAATAATTTCTGTTCCCTCAGTCTCATAAAAATGCCCAAAGCTCTGCTGTCACCTCCGCAGGATCTCAGCTACCACCTTCTGCTTTGGCAATTGCCTCAAGGGGATAAGCGGCACCAAATGTCAAACTTTGCTGCATCTCCTTCTCTGGAATCTTGGTCCCTTGAGTCCTCACTTCTTTGGTAGGTCTCTGCTACTGCCAGGCATTGTTTTCTCTATATCATAGTTCCCAGTTGTTTTTCATAGGATGGCTGGTGTGCAATAAGCAAGTCCATCATTACTGAAAGTGGAAATCCCTCTCATAGTTTTGTAATTGAAAAAGTGACGAATTGGGTAGTGAAAATTGGTGTTGCGGAGGTGGGGCAGCTGGGCAGGGAGCCAACAAGGGAACAAATGTATTCTGGAAGACACGATTGCTCAGCAAGAGGACACACTGGATGGGCTACTTTGCTCTCCCTCTTCCCCTCTCATGTGCGTAATTTGGATTTAAGAGCTTCTGGAAGGTAGATTAGAGAATCTGAATAGGTTTGTAAGGAAACAATATCTACAAACAATAACTATTTTCTGAAGTTAGAGCTCTATGCTCAAGGGCAAATTTCACTTTTAAATAAGAGTAAATAAATGAAACATGCAGGGGCACCTGGGTGGCTCAGTCGCTGGAGCATCTGACTTGATTTTGGCTCAGGTCATGATCCCAGGGTCGTTAAGATCGAGCCCTGCATCAGGCTCCACACTGAGCATGGAGTCTGCTTGGGATTCTCTCTCTCTCTCTCTCTCTCTCTCTCTCCTTCTCCCCTGCCCACACACACATGCATATATATTCTAAGATAAAAATAAATAAGTAAATAAATTAAGTGCCACATTTACCATAAGAGGAGTTTAAAATATTGCTAACACAGGCTACATGAATCAGACCAAGGACTAAATTTCCATTCACCTGAATGAAAGCGAATTAAATGAATGCAATATGAATCATATGCACCCCATACAGGGGATAACTAAAATCTTTCTGAAATGTAAAGCCTTTCCAGAAGATTTGGAAAGGTTCAGAAACCATGTCATTAGGCTTCCATGACCATATGTGCAAGCCACATTTAAATGACATCCACTGGTCAAACCAGTTTGTAGATTTAACCTTTTGGGGCGCCTGGGTGGCTCAGTTAAGCGTCTGACTTCGGCTCAGGTCAGGATCTCATCCTTTGTGAGTTTGAGCCCCACACTGGGCTCTGTGCTGACAGCTCAGAGCCTAGAACCTATTTTGAATTCTGTGTCTTCCTCTCTCTCTGCCCCTCCCCCACTCATGCTCTGTCTCTCCGTCTCTCTCTCTTGAAAATAAACATTTAAAAAAATTTTTTTTATTGCCACCTTTTGGTAAACACACCCTTTCTAGGTGAATCAGACTTGAAAGGCACTGTGGGTGTGTTAAATGGTCACTGTGTTCTGACAGAGGGGTGCCTTACAGAATTCACGTTTCCCACAACTGTCCGCTTCACTTTTTTCTTTTTAATTTGGCTCTTCAGTAGAGCCTGGAAAGGCTTTAACTTTTGGCTTGAAAATAGAAAACCACTTTACTACCCAGCTAAGTAACTGAGGTTGAAATCTATATGTAGGATGGAGTTTGGTGGATACCTGAACTGCCATTCAGGGAACATAACTTGAGGGTGATTTTGAGCCTTCAAAGAGGATGTACAAAGACTGAAATAAAACCAAGCGAGGAAAGTCTTATTTCCTTAGCAACTTCCTGTTTCATTGGACCTCAGAGAAATCGTACCTGTTCAGTGATTGAATTTAAAACTTAACTCAAATGTTCACAGAGCTTTCTCTGAAAGGAGGTTCATCAAAGGTTGATCTAACGTGTCTATCCTCCTATACACACACACACACATACATGTGCATATACATTTGGAAAATTGGAAACAATTCAAAAACCAAATAATGGTGATTGGATAAGTAAAAAGTGATTTAATTTTATAGATTTTTTTAATGACATAGAAAAAGTCAAGAAATAATACACATAAAAAGTTCCAAACATTATAATGTGATTCCATTTTTAAATTTTTTTATGTTTGTTTATGTTTGAGAGAGAGAGAGACACAGAGTGCAAGTGGGGGAGGGGCGGAGAGAGAGGAAGACACAGAATCCGAAGCAGGTTCCAGGCTCCGACCTGTCAGCACAGAGCCTGACGCCGGACTTGAACTCACAAATGGTGGAATCATGACTTGAGCCAAAGTCAGACGCTTAACTGACTGAGCCACTCAGGTGCCCCAAATGTGATTCCATTTTTATAAAGAAAGAAATGGTGTAATTTTATTTTCTCATTTGTGCTTCTCCACATTTTCCAAGTTTTCTAATCCAACACAGTGTCAAGAGCTATTTCATATTTACACACTTTGGGGCCTGGCAGAGTTACCAGTTATATACTGATACGAAATGTATCTCCAAGGAGAAGCAAGCAGTGCCACAGAAGGAGGACGGGTGTAGGACGGAAAGACGGGAGCTCCGGTCCCAGCTTCCTCATCCACTCCCGGGTCACCATGGACAAGTCACATCGCCCCTGGGAGCCTCAGTTCTCTCATCTATAAAGATGGAGATGATCGTCCTTGTCTTGCCTTCTTCCCTTAATTAGCACAGAGATCAAATGCAGTGAAGTTCATGAAAGCGTACTGCCAAGGGGCAAGTGCAAAGCAATAAAAGAAATAATTGCAACTACTAAAGATGCTCTTACTGTTCTTATGAGTCTGACTCAAGCTTATAAAGTTAAGGCTCTGTATTTTACATCAGTTAAGATATTCATCCCGACTGTGCACCTGTTCCATCCAATACAAACATGGGACCCTAGGCAGAGCGCTAAAGCGGGGGTGCCAGACAGGTGGGCAGTGCCAGCCAATCCAGAAAAAGGAAAAAAAAAAACAAGATATTTACAAAACCCACTAAAATAAGGAACAGCTGTCCAGGCCCCAGGGGCACATTCTCAACAGTTATATGAGGCAGGAAAAGGTAAGGATGTTGTGGAAAGTACATCCACATATGAAGGACAAGATCATTTTTTAGATGATTAACATACTCCTCTCCCTTCCAAATCCATGAAAAAAATAATTTTTGATCAACACACTGAGATATTTTGTCCAAACACGGGAGGAACATAAGAACAGCTTTACGTAAAATCTTGACCTTTCATCTCATTTTTCCATTTTTGCTTTCTCTACTCTGACAATTCCACCACTGAATCATTGTGTGATCTTAGACAAGTCACTCCATCTTTCTTTTATTTTTTTTCATATTTTAAATGTTTGTTTATTTTTGAGAGAGTGAGATACAGAGTGTGAGCAGGGGAGGGGCAGAGAGAGAGGGAGACACAGAATCTGAAGCAGGCTCCTGGCTCTGAGCTGTCAGCACACAGCCCAATGCAGGGCTCGAACTCACAGACCACGAGTTCATGACTAGAGCCGAAGCCAGATGCTTAACTGACTGAACCACCCAGGTGCCCCACCCACTTTTCTAATCTCAGTTTCTTTACCTGTAAAATGGGCCTGTGCCATTCCTATGTCACAAACATTGAAGTGATCTATGAAGTTGTCGCTATGTTTTGGGTTCCAGATGGACATGAATGGGCTCTGGACTCAGGAGACGGAACTCTAACTCTGGCTTTGTTGTTACCCACAACCCAAGCCCACCACCCCGCCCCCCACAATGCTTAGATTGCTCAGGACTGGTTAGGAGGATCCTGAGCCCCCAAACCCAGCCTGGTTCAAGCTGTAGGCATCCATCATCCCAGACTGCCTTACATACAAGTGACGTCCCTACCACTTCAGGTGGCACTGTGTGCAAGGACACTGCCTCTGACATGCTGACCCTGTACAGACAATGCTGGCAGCCTGCCACCGACGGGATGCATGTGGGCTGTTTTTATACTTACAAAAATAAACAGATTTGCACCAACAGTCCGGCGCACCAAACACGCTTTCACTGCCCAGTACGACTCCTTGTGGCCAAAAATAGAAATGCGTGAAATTTCAAGTAACCCCGTTCTCCGACTTCTTCCCAAACTGACCATCTTATTTTGCCTCCAGGTCTTCGCTTTAGAAAGCTCCCCTGATGAATAATCCGGTGTATGTAACTCTTTGTCCATTTTTAAGTCTATTTCTGAAAGTGAAATTATGGGGTTAAAAGGTACAGACCATGTTAAAATACACACGATACCAAATTGTTTTCTGCAAAGGAGTATGAATTGATACTCCTGCTAGCAATTGTAGGCTCTGTGCATATCTTTTTTTTAATATACCATTATAAGCAGTTTTTTAAAAAGGTCCTTCTTTTTACATTTTAATTTGTATTTCTGCGATAAGTAACAAGCATGAACATTTTATTTCAAGTGGACTAGTCTTTTTTTAGTGAATTATCTGGTCATGTCCTTTTCATACTTGAGTGCTAAAAGTTTTAGGGTGCTAAAAGTTCACCCTAAAAGTTTTGTGAAGCAATTTCTTCCTTGGGTGTGGAAGACTCAATTCTAGCCAGAAAAATAAAAAGCGACCACTTTCTTTTAAGTCGGTTGGGATTCGCACTATGCACAGCGAAATGACATCTATAAAATAAAAACGACTTTAAATATTCATTTCCCTCTGAGGCTTGGCGAACGGGGATATAGTTCCAGTTGACTGCTCACGATCACTCTTGCTATTCGAGAAAGCTTTCCAGAACTTTAAGATACGCCAAGGAGAAGATTTGACATTCTTCTCTCAGAATCAAAGGAAACAGACGTGGCTCTAAATTCCAGCCAGCAGACTGGATTTCATTCTCTGCGCAGAAGCGGCACATGTTTTGACTAGTGATGTCCAAGGATCAGAAGCCTTAATGTTCGTGTTTCTTCTGGAGAACGCCTATTGAGACAACATCGCCAATTCAGAACTCATTATATTTGACAACAGTTGAGGCAAACTATCATTTTCAGGTAACAAAACATTGTCATTTTATAAACAACGAAACTCCACAGGGCCCCGTCGACAGAAAGTAATGACAGAGGAAGGTAATAATACACGGTGGGCCAGAGACCAGAGTCGTGAGAGATTCAGGCGTTGACAAAGCTTATCTGGGAAAAGGGAAAACCATGTGGGGCCATCGAAGGCTTGGTTCTGAAACTTGCTGGAAAAAAAAAAGTGGTGTTGGGAAATGAATTTCGAAGGAAGTTAGGTGGAAGGCGTTTGAATACAAAGACTTGTGTTTCGAATACAAGATTCAAGGGCTGCCTGCCCAAATGCCCAACAAAATAACAAAATCCGTCCTGTTCACACACATGACCGAGACATGACCTAACGGGAGCTCTAATGACAGTGATCGAAAAGGAACACTTCAAAACAGGCAAATGAAGGGATTTCTAGACGGCGTCCGGAAAAAGTCTCCGTAGTAAAAGCGCTCATGGGTCCCATTTAGAGAAGCTGTTTTCGACATGAGATGATATTTCAGGGGGGATTTTGTATCTTTTCACGGGGAAAGCTTTGTAATTAAAGCTCTTTTTTGTTCAGAGGAACAAAACGCATTAAATGCAGATCCTTGAAGAGAAGGCGAACTCCCCACGGCGCAGCTGTGTGTGTGAGAAGCGGCACCTGCAGCCTGGCCAGTGGCTCGAGGACGTCCCATCACCAGGCGACCAGCTACACTCGGGTGCTGGGGGTGCTTGGAGAGACGCTTACCCTCCCTTCCCCTGCCTTACCGATGTTCAGGTGGGAACCTGTCACTCTGATGTGGCTCTTCTGTCTGGAGCAGGGCGCCAGCTTGAGGACAGCATGGCAGAGGCCGCAGGGGCTGGGGAAGAGGGGCAAAGAAGGGTCTGCATGTCTGTTCGCCTCCCTTTAACGTCCTTTGGTTCTGCCCTCATGGGAACTGCTAACAGTTTTGCTTTTGTTTTTGTTTTTTTTTTTAAAGAAATTGAAGAGTAATATAAATACATGTCCATAGGCAGAGTCGCCAAAAACTTCTAATACATGTTTCAAGTGTTAAAATAAAATCTCAAAATTCCTGCAACTCACCTGGTACATTTTTATTCTTTGGACGCTGGTTCAGGGGTTTCTTCTCTGCACAATACTCAAAAGACACAGGCAGATGAAACCAGTTGTAAACTGAAAATTCAAACTGGATTTTGTTAAGTGTGTACATAAATAACCCTCATTTTTCGTTATGTCACCAGTTTGGGGAAGATAAGTGGAAATTAAGTGAAATGCAGCAGCAGTAGGTGTAGAGAAATGAAGGCCAAAATGGAGTCAGGGAAACAGTAGTCCAGCTCCAGTCGGCCACTCGATCTGCAGTCAGAGAAAGGCCCTTAGCGTCGTGTCCTCAGCCGTAGAATGAGGTTGGTTGTAATGAACACATGTTGCCTGACATCACTTCAGCTCTAAAATTGTTCTGTCCTAATTCTATTATTAGGAGCAAATGGTATGAATGAACCACATACAGCAGGTACTCACAATGAAAAGTAAATGAACGCTGAACTCATAGGAATATTTTTAAGGAAGACGAGAAATACAGACGTATGCTGCTTTTTAAAAATGCAGTTACTGTTTTATTCACACTAATTAGAATACATACACAAAAAAATGTGTATCATATGTTGCTTTCAAAAAAGTCTATGTTCCATGAGAACTATGTAAACAGTGTAAAATGTTTCTACCGCATAACAAAAGAAGAAAAATCAGCATTCCCATGTAGTATTAGGAAAATATTTAAGATCATTTGATTTTGAAGTCATAGTAAAACAAAGTGAAATATTACAGAACAGTCTTTCCAGGAAGTAGATTTATAGTCTAGGAGCAATACATTTCATACCCTGAAAAACTTTGGTATACGTGAAATTAATACAAGCCAAAAAAACCCAAAAAACAAAAAAAAAACCCAAAACCTAAAAACTCTACTTTGGTTGGTTCTCATAATAATTGAAAGTTTAGCAATGAGGTGACTGCATAGCTACCTCAGATGACAAATCGGAAAACCTCTCATTTGTTCCCCACGCTCGTGCGAGTGGACGCGGGCGTGCCGGGAGGGCGTGTCACAGGACCTCTGCTGTAGGAGCAACTCACTTTCCACAAGTACACTCTCGGTGAGAGCCTGAAAGGCTTCATGAAACCTCAGATTCGACTCAGAATACAAGTGATCTTGGTTACTTCCTCTTAGACACAAATGATCCCGCTTTGAAGCAGCTCGAAACTATAAGTCACATGTAAAGTAGAACATAAATTTTTGGAAAATCGTATTCGTACTTGAATAAAAGAACGTACTACATTAATTTAAAAAATGCAAGTTTAATGGCCCTTTGACAATAGGTTTTTAAGAAACAGAAATAACCATCTGCATGCTACACATGTTTCTTCACTGATATCACGCGTTACTTTGACGGCTGTACAACTAAACTGATCTGAGGAATTTTTAATTGCATCATTTTTAAAATTACGTTTTCTTATCTATACTGTCCAAATATGGTACTGATTTTCTTCATTGTCTTTTTTTTCTGGACGTCTTCTTTTAAATGACTTCCTCCAGGTGAGAAATTCTGAGCAAACGCTGATGAACCACTTTTCTGTCATCCATCATGGGAGCAAACTGGAATGTCCTCTGAGGATTTTCTCAGCAATGTAATTTCTATGCCGACTTTCTGGAAAGATGAGAAAGTCTTTAAAAGAAAAAAAAAATACCTGGTGAACTTCACAAAGTTACAGTGATAATACACTAATGCACTGTTGCCCCTTCCTGAAGTAAAAGAAATACTGTCAAGTGCTCAACTTTACCCCAACACTGTTAAGGACCTCCGAAGACCACGGCCTGTGAGCACAAGGCCTCAGGCCTTCCGAGGGGGGAGGAGTGCGGTGATGAGTGTTCAGTGAGAGTAACTAGCATGGTAGGTCTTCAGAAAAAATGCGTATAGAAAATAAAAGATAAATTTTCTGTCAGATTCATGTGAGGCTTCTTAAAGAACAATTCTTTTTCTATTTTTTTTATTTAATTTGAAAGAGAGAGAGGGAGAGAGAGAATCCAAAGCAGGCTCCACACTGTCAGCGCAGAGCCCAATGTGGGGCTCAAACTCACGAACCATGAGATCATGACCTGAGCCAAAACCAAGAGCCGGATGCTCAACCAACTGAGCCACCCAGGCGCCCCTTAAAGAACAATTCTAAAAAAGCCTAAAGAAGAGAAACATAAAAGAATTATTCAACCAAAGTGATCTAAGCTTATGTGAACCAAGTATAGAAGAACTGTTCTAAATTACCGTACAGTATTAGAATAGTCTCAGGAACTAAAGTTCTTGCCCAAATTTTACAACCAAGTATAAGGAGAAATAAAACAATGGGCAGTGAAAAACTCTGTATGAAACGAAAGGTTCCTAGTTTTTCATGTTAGGTTTTGCTCTGTTTTGTGGAAAGAGACTGTCAGGGGAACTTAAGTCATTTCAAAAGTCATTTGCGACAACAGCCAAGACTGTCGTGTACTCAGAACTTGCACTGCCAGACAGTAAATCTTTGTTACCCGTATTTCACTAAATGGAAGACACCATCACTTGTAAGATGCACCATCAGTTTAGGTACCCATGCAAAGGAAAAAAAAAAAAAAAGACGCTCAGGATACAGACTCTAAACGGAGAGAGAGACCATCACAAAAAGTGGGGACACTGAATGGCCACAGCCTCCATGAAGGGTAAAAGGAATAACCCTTCCTCTACAAGGGACAGCCAAGAATTCTGCACGCCTCTTCTCGGACAATGGTTCAAGAAGGGAAAAAGACTCCTTGGTATATGAACTGGTCCCCCAGCCCTGCCAGCCCACACATTTTGGGTCTAAATTCACCCTAGCAGCATAGTCCAAATATCTGAAGCAGAGAAAGTAGCTCAAGCCAGCTCAGGTCGGTAGTGCCCCACCCAGTAAATGGTAGAAAATAATGCAAACCCTTTTGGCAAGAATTCAACTACCATCCAGGCAACAGCTGATTAGAAGATGCAGTCCAAACTTAAAGATAAAACGTGGAAAATATACGACTTGCAATCAGTGAAATATGGTAGATGACTAAATCAATAGAAGAGACGTCAAAAAGCCTAGAAAACAAAGACTGGGTACAATTATCTTGATGAGCCCTGAGTTATGTATGGAAGTGATGGGTCACTATATTGTACACCTGAAACTAATAGAACACTGAGTGTTAACTACACTGAATTAAAAAAAAAAAAATTTAAATCAATTGCCTTGGGGTGGCTGGGTAGCTCAATGGTTAAGTGTCTGACTCTTGGTTTCAGCTCAGGTCATGATCTCGCAGTTTTGTGCGTTTGAGCCCGATGTGGGGCTCTGCGCTGGCAGCGTGGAGCCTGTTTGGGATTCTCTCTCTCCCTGTCTCTCTGCCCCTTCCCTACTCACGCTCTCAAAATAAATAAATAAACTTAAATAAATATATTTTTAAAAAACAATTTTCTCATCAAAAAAAGAAAATAATACTGGACATATAATAAAAACGTCAAACAAGAACGTACCATAGAAACATCAAATCAATGACAAAAGGGTGCATTTCAATACATCACATAGGCAAAAAACCTATTTAAGAAAAAAGTTAAATCCCTCTCTATTCTTCTAAAGTATATCCTTCTAAACTATAAAGTTAAATTTAAATAACCATATAAGAATAAAAAAATTAAACGTAATTATTGAAATGATAATTAATCTCAAAAGACTGGCCTATGTATTGTTAAAACATACTGTCTACCCACCCAACACCCCAAAATCCAAAGCAGAAGCAAAAATAAAAGGCAAATGTCAAACTGGAAAAAAAAAACTTTGCAGTGACAAAAGGTTATTATCCTTAAATATTATAATTATAAATCACTAAGAAACAAAAATATCCAGAAAAATACACAGAGGTTTAAGACTAGACAACTGACAGATAATACCAATGGGCACTTAAATATACCAAAAATGCTCCCTTTCACTAATAATGGAAATATAAACTAAAACACTTATCATTTCTTGCTATCAAATGGGCAAACTTTTTAAAAACAGTAATACCCAGTGTTGGCAAGGGTACAGGAAAACCAGCACTTTTATACTGATGGGAAACATGAAAACTGAGCAAACTTTCTAAAATGCAATTTAGCAATAGGTAGTATAGATCAAAATCCTTTTTTTTATTTGAGAGAGAGAGAGAGAGAGAGAGAGAGAGAGAGAGAATCCAAAGCAGACTCCACACTCAGCACAGAGCCCAACAAAAGGCTCGATCCCACAATCCCGAGATCATGACCCAAGCTGAAATCAAGAGTTGGATGCTCAAGTGACTAAGCCACCCAGGTGCCCCAGAATCCTTTTAAAAGGATTACTCCTTTTAAAGCAATACTCTTGTATCCAACAATGCTACACGTAGGGATTTATTCCAAACAGATATGTGCAAAAGTATATGCAACTACATGTCAGAATTATTTATAATCAAGTTGGGAAAACATCTAAACACTCAACAATGGTAGATCAATTATTTTAATAAATAACAGAACTATAAAATGGAATACAATGCAACTCTTAAATACTATGTATCACTAAAGCTGTTTATTCTAGTAGAAGATCAGAATAACCGAAATGCCTATTAACCGAGAATTGGTTTAAAAAACGACAGTGGAGCAGTCAACGGAATACCACACAATCGTTACAAAGAATGAGGCAGCTCTTCTCTCTGCCTGAAATGCTCTTTCCCCAGATACTGGCCTCCCTCATTTGCTCCAATGACACTGTATCAGTGAGACTGTCCCTCGCCATCTGATACAGACTAGCAATTTGTCCCTTCCAAACTCATTCCCTCTCCCCCGACCCTGCTGCTCTTTTTCCCATCTGGCACACTTCAATTGTTTACTTACTGTCCGTCCTCCCCCGGACGAAAGAAGATCCTTGAAGGCACCATCAGCGTCACCACCTGTCCGCCTCAGTGCCCACACTCCTCTCCTTCACCTGGTATCGGGAAAGATACATCCCTGTTCTTTTCCTAAGGCTAAATACTTCACTTGACCTAGGCCCCTTCCTGCACTGCCTTTTCAAGTATTTCCTCCACAATGATCCCCTTCTGCTCCTGCCTTATCATTTTCTCCCCCCAATACTGGATCGTTCTCAGTAGCAAACACACCTTAATATCATAAAATGTCCCCCCGCCTTCCTTCTATTACCCTTCACAGCAAAACTCTTTCCTCTCTGTTCCCTCACCTCTCCTCAACCCACTTTACCTCTGCCATAGCGTTCAAACAGCTTTGCTCAAGGTTACCACTGATATTCTACGCCCTCCCCAAGCCAATGGCCAAGTTTTGGCCCTCCTTTTTCTTGACCTCCCTGGACACCACTGGCCACTCTATCTTCTCTCAGCTTCCCTGAGATCTTAAGCCCCCAAATTTTCTTTCACTTCAATGGCTCCTCCTTCTCCACCAGACCTCTTCTCTTCTCCACCTACTCCAAGGTGATCCCATCCAGTTTCTGACTTCAAATGGCCAAGTGTATGCTGATGACTGGTTTTAAGGTCTTCACCTTTAGCTTGGAACTTTCTTCTGGGCTTCAGACCATCAGCTTCAGAACATCATCAACTACTGACTTAACACAACAGAACTACTGTTTCCTCATCCCCATCCCCCAACCCCCACAAAAGACCCTGCCCTGTCCACAAGCCTTCCCTGGAAAGGTACGCCATCCACCCAGCTGCTCACCTCAAAATCCTGAGTCATCCTCAACTTCATTCCTTCCTCCCCCACGATGAATTCCTCCGAAAGTCCTGGGCTTCCCTCCCTCCACAACAGATCTGCATTCAGGCATCTGTCACCATCCCTACCACTAGAGGCCTCATCAGAGTCACCACTAGCCTCTTCACGACTCCCCCTTCCTCCGTCCTTGCCCAGGAGTCTGCCCTCCACCCAGCACCCAGAGCATTCCTTCGAAAGCCTGAGCCAAGTCATGTCACCCGCCCATTAAAGCCCTCCATGTTTCCATTACACTTCGAGTAAAATGCAAAGGCCTTACCAGCTCCCTCATAACCAGGCCCACCCACCTCTCTGACTCCCCTCCCCCCAGGCTCCCCTTCATTTATTACCACCAGCCACACTGGTCTGCTTGCTGTCCCTCAAACATGACACATGGGATGTCTGTTCCCATCTCATGACCTTAGAAGGAAGCTGCCCTTCTTTCTGTTTGTTCTCCCCATACCCTTGGACATCCACCTCCTTCTCACCTTCCAATTATCAACCCCAATGTCATCATCCCAGCAAGGCCTTTCCCAGTAGCTACCCATCACTCGCAACATCCTCCTATTTTCTCTCTCCACAAACCCTATCAATATCTGTAACGTACTTGCGGGTGAAAGCACAGGTTTACTATTGCTCTCCCTCCAGTAGAAGGTAAGTTCTTTAAAGGGGAGAAGGGTATCTTACTACCCACTTATCCACAGCATGGAAACTGGTGCCTGGCACACAGTAAGTACTGAGTAAATATTTGTCAACCAAAGGAGGAAATCATTTTATAACTGAAAAATCTGAACTAGGGTGGCTTTTGACATTACCTCCAGTTTATTTTAGTACTATAGTATCAGAAATGGTGAGAACTGATAAAACTGTATCAAGAGTCTGACTACGGAACAGCTTTTTAGACCTCTTACCTACTTTGTTGACTAAGACTTCCCAATATACAAGAAGAAATTATCTAAATGTGCATTAATGGGAAACTGGCTAAAAAAGATGGAATACAGCCATAGAATAGGTTACCATGCAGCCATTAAAGAGAATGAAAGGGATCTTAGCTAACATAAAATACAAGTTGCACAAGTTACAAGGCTGATGGAAACCCATCACGCTGCACAATACGTTCAATGAGATCCCTTTGTTCCCACGTGTACACACACTAGACTGGGCATGCACATGGCAACCCCTCTAGGGCAATCCTACTGAAAGTGGTTACCTCTCCAAAATAAGGTAGAAGCTGAACTGAACATTTATTGTTAGGAAAATAAAAAGTGCCAGGAACTACTTTTGACTTCACAGTTTAGAGCTGATCACTTATATTCCAGCTTCGAAGGGCTTCAAAATTTCGAGCTATTTAAAAAACACACTACCTCTTTTTTGTAAATGATGCATCACCTAGTGAGGAAGAAGAGGCATCAGGGTCTCAGGAGAACAGTCAGGAATTCAGGCCTAACCCCCTTCCTTATCCCTTCCCTCTATAAAGACTGGGATGCAGAAAACACTGCTTTTACAATCCTCCATGCAGTTCAGGGTTGGAGGAGACCCGGGACATGGCACAGGATTAGGAAACAGGCATGAGTGAATTTCTGGACATGCCCTTTTGCTTTCCTAGTTAAAAGGAACAGATATAACTGATAGTCCTTTCCCCTTATCCATGTCTCAAATGTATGCATGATGCCTGGAGCCGTGGGAGCCATCTTGTAATTGTGGAGTGAGAGCCGATGTGCAGATGAGAAGATGCCAAGAGGTGGATGTCCAGTGACTTCCCTCAACAGCTGAACCCTTCCCATTCCACCAGAAAAATACACCTCTCTTCATTTAAGGTACTGTGAGCTGGGTTCTGTTACCTACAACCAAAGCAATTCCTAACAGATATTCCTGGGAAGATCTTCTATAAAGAAACTGAAAATCAAAGAACTCAAATTTCACGCAGAATTGGGGGAAAAAAACAGTTCTCTATTCTTAATTTTTAAAAAAGGGGAAAAAAAGAATCCACTAGGAAGAAACAGAAAAAAGAGAAAATTATAGTCAACATCAACTCCATAAAAAAGACTTCAGAGGGGCGCCTGGCTAGCACAGTCCAGCGGAGCATGCGACAATTGATCGCGGTCGGGGTCATGAGTTCCAGCCCCATGCGAGGCACAGAGATTACATTAAACAAAAAGCAAAACGAAAAAAACCTAAAAAAGACTTCAGCATGAAACATTCAGAATGTATAACACTATAAAGATTAACTCACACAGTGAGACTGAAGTCCGATCAATGCTGGGGCTGTTCTGGACTAATGCTCATTGTTCGATAAATTTCTTTAAGTAACAGCAAGGCAGTATCTTCAGATTCCCTATCACAAAGAAAAAAACAATTTTTACTTAACAGATCATGAGCAGAAATTAACCTCTATGCATAAAGGTGGAAAATGCACCTTTTGTTCCAGTCAACCTACTTTATCTTATGAAAATAAAGGAGTGTAGTCTTAAAGCTGCCCTTGCAAACTAGATGGACGCCGAGCAGCTACAAAGCCTGTGCGGCGATCCTCCGTGGTGACTGGGGCTTCACGAAAGGATGGTTTTTCAAAGTCCCTACGACTCACACTCTGTGAAAGGCAGCCCTACATACAGCGTGCAAGTACCACAGGCCTGTGGTCAAAGGCAGATGACACACTGCCATCTAGTGGACAACAAACTAAAGGGGGGAAAGACTGCTTTTGAGTATATGGCCACTGAAATGAATATTCCATCCCAAATGATACATCTACAAAAGAGTCTCCCTAAAACTGCTGGATGTGCTAGCACCTAGAGGCCATGGGAATGTTATCAAAGAAGAAAACACTTACCAATAGCATAAATGACTCTGAAGAGCGAAAAGATATTCATTAAAACTCTCTATTGGCTTTTCTTGAAGAACGTAGTCAATTCGGCGGCCTCCGTTTAGCATTCCCACCTTTCCTAAGTAGTCCTCATCCTTGGAAAAATCTGGACTTTCAACAATCTTTTCTGCTAGAATTTAAACCATTTCAATATCAAAGTCAATCACTTAATCATTATCCTTTGACTTTAGCTGACTTTCTGGGCCCAAGAGAATATCGCTTGACACACGTAGCAACCTGGGGAGCTAGCAGGTTCACTTCCCATTCCTCCAAAGAGCCAGGGGAAGGAAGAGGGGCCGGTTACCCGAGAGAGAGGAGAAAGAGCCAGCGAGCTGACAGAAGTTTTGAAGAAAAGGGGTGAGAGAGCGTTGTAGAAAGAAAGGAAACAGAATTAGAATCTGAAAGAGTCAAAAACATCACGGCACAATGACCTGACAATGCAGATAAAGTCTATAACATGAGGACACAGGTAAACGACAGCGTCAGGAAGCGAATTTCTCACAGCGGGTCTTCATGCCTGAATAATGAGCATAGCTCTCAACTCTGATATGCCATTCTGGCCTTAGGAGTCTCGACAAAAATTTAAGATTGCAGAGTAAAAAAGTCCAGCAACTATCAGGCAAAAATCCAGGAAAAGGAGGACATGCATTTTGAAGTACAGTTTATCAGAACAGATTCTTCTTTGTCGGAAGAACACTTTAACAAGAGACTAGCATGGAAAAGCCTCATTAGACAACTCGTAAGTATTACGTTACAAATAACATTTGTACTAGAAAATGCCTCAAAGGTCAAATTTACCTTCAACTACTTGTTTTTCTTCTTCTTCTTTGATCTGATTGGCCACTTTTTCCAGTTCTTCCTGCAGCTGAGCTGAAGAGGTGTGAGCGCGGGCAAACTCATTCAACGTCTGCCAAGCACTTTTCAGGGAGCTAATGAAGCCCTGCTTCAAATCCGATCCCATACGAGAGAGGCTGTCTTTCAACTCTAAAGAGATGAAGATGACACATCAAGTTAATTAGGCCCTGGGTAAAATTCTGTACCACAAAAATTAAAACAAAAGCAAACATTGTCCTCAGACAGGATAAGACCCCTCAAGGCCTCTCTTAAACACCAACCACACGGAGTCTCTAAGCCAAGAATATGAAAATGTTTTGAGAAGTCCTATTCTGTCATTTTTTAACAATTAAAGCTAATCCAGCCAAAACATATACATTTCCTCTCTTAGAAAGAAAGAAAGAAAGAAAGAAAGAAAGAAAGAAAGAAAGAGGAGTGAAGGAATTCAAATACCATAAAAATTCATATGCTTTTTTTACTGTAAGTTAGAGGGGAAAAAATGGGCCCGCAAGATTAAAAAGATGACCGCTTCTCTAATGTGTAATGGTAAAATGGTTTTGAGAATTTGACATTCTGACATAACCACAATTTAACTTCTTTAAAAATGAAGAAACTCCTGCTCCTTCAACCTCTTCTACTTTTGTCGAATAAATCCTCTTTGAATTCAAGGTATTTGAGTATTAAATTTCTCATTTTAACTCCAAAAGAGTTAAATATATTTTATTTTTATTTATTTTTTAATATTTATTTATTTTGAGAAGAGAGCAAGTGAGCACGAGCAGGGGAGGGACAGACAGAGAGGAAGAGAGAGAATCCCAAGCAGGCTCCACGCTGTCAGCACAGAGGTAGAGATCATGACTTGAGTCAAAACCAAGAGTCAGACAGCCGACTGATCCCCCCCCCAGGTGCCCCAAAAAAGAGTTAAATATTTTTTAAAAGCATGACGTAAGCAAAAAAAAAAAGGAAGAGAAGGGAAGGGAAGGGAACCGCCACTTTCAAGTAATAGAGCATGATCACTTTCCTCACTCTTTTGGGCTACGTTCCCATCCCTTCCACCCAAACCTTTAAACCTATGGAGAACATACACCCTTAACTGGCATAAGAGAAACCTAAACCCCATTTGGAATTATTATCAATCCACTATGTTTAATGAACATTTTTAAAGGGAAAAATTTATCCTGTTAGCAAGGAAATGACAGCTCACTTAACTTAGCATAAAGCTTATTTCCTGATTGTGGTCCTTAGTTCACGTGTTACTCTGCTTCCCAACTCCATAAATTATGACCAAATTCTATCAAAATCTATGCATCTCATTTTATTACCAACTAGTCCATTCCTAAGTATCTCAACCATTAGAATGCCATTTCAAGGAGAAAGTCATCGATGAGAAACAATGCATTCAAACCTTTCTTTACAGTTCCTCTGAACATTTAATAAACAGGTTCTAAACACAGCAAGTATTTCAATAACATTAATTCTGTCAGAAAGAACTTAGTGTTAAAATTTTCGTAATTCAATGACAAATCACAGGAAACACCTAATTCATGAGGACAGATTCCAAAATGACAGGAAGGAAACAAGCTTTTACAGTATTCGCTTTTTACCTAAATGAAGTCTTTTTCTGCCTTTGTGATGGGGAATGAGAACTGCTTTCAGGTCCAGATCTGGAACAATCATAGGCTCTAATCTATACGCCACTGGATCGAGCTGTAAATGGAAGAATTGGAAATTCAGGAAAAGCTCTTTTGTCTTAAGTTACATATCTCAGTTGGGCGACAAAACGGATAACTAGCAAAGCAGAGATTTTGGGTTTTTTCCCCCCAAGTTATTCACCTACTGGTAATTACAAGGAGACTTCCAAGTTCGTGGGTAAAATTACTTTGCAAGCAAAACAATAAAATTATTTCCTTGAACAAAGGCTTTCTGGTAGAGAAGTTTACTGGGAAGCATCACACTGTCCTCTATTGGGACAGAGAGCTGAGCTGTCTTACATCAAAATCAGAGTTAGTTCCTAAGAAATAAGAAGCTGAGAATCTATTAGGAGGATCTAGATAGGTGTTTCTAGGTAGGTGTTTCATCTTCTTCAAAAGAAAAAGGAATTCAATTCACTCACTGGGTGATAAATATTGAAGAATCCTTTACAGGTGGGAAGCCTGTAGTTCTCGTCTATCCTATCCACTCCTCGAATGGTGAGAAACATACCAATTGGAGATCCCAAGGCAAAGAAAATCTCTGGTTCAAAGTCTAATGAGTTGTAAACAACAGAAACCTAGGAAGAATCAAAAATTAATAAAAGATCATCATTCCAATGTCACAGAATACAAAATTCACAAGTTCAAGCTGGAACTGCACTCAATTAAAATCACATCCACACAGATGATGCCACTCTAGGTGCGGCTTATAATGCTTATAACCACTGTCAGAGCTATTTTAAAAGGAACTAAAAAATTTCTCTTTAAAATCTTCACAGACTACCACATCTTCCGTCTATACTTCTTGTGCAGCACAGTATGTACAGCATATAGTAAGAATTGTACTTATTTTAGTTATAAATTATCATTAAAACTGCAGTCTCTAGATTCAAACTGCCTCGGTTTGAATCCTGGCTCCACGCCTTACTATGGGACCTTGGGCAAGTTTCTTAACCTCGCGTGCCTCAGCCTGTTTCCTCACCTATAAAATGGGGACCATAACAATCCCAAACTCAAAATGGGGTTGAAAAATCAATAACCTAATCCACATGAAGTGCTAAGCACAGGGCCTGGCATTCCACAACTGTTACTTCTATTGTAATTACCATCTTCGTTTGTTCAAGCAAGTTTCTTTCCATTAGGAAAATGATGTGTCCCCAAAGAGCTTCTGTTTTGGGACAACTTGCATGTAGCGTCCCAGCCCACTGAGAACTGCCTAGATTAAGAAAAAGCATCTACATCGGGGGCACTCTACAGTTTACAAAGCTCTTTTGTTTGGTGCTCAGTGGCAGGATACAGGTCTTTGTCACTTGAGTATCCCAAGAATGAAGAACATTGAATGGCATAATCCCGAAGTGCACGACAGAGGCTCGCTGAAGGGATGTAGGTAAGATTATCACGTCACTTCTCGTCACCTCTTGGATAAAGACGGTGAAGCTCAGACAGGTGATATCACTCACCAGAGAGCACTCAGCCGGGGGGGGGGGGGGGGGGCGGGGTGCAGAATGAGGACTTGTAATTCCCACGCCGATGCACCCTCGACTACACTAGGCTGCCCCGTCTAACAAAAGGTGGGCTGCACGTGCCTTCGCTTGCCCTTATATGTGCAAATTCGATGGTTTCTGCTACTGATGAGGGCCACACAGGACATGCTCCCAGATTACCATTTCCCCCAACTCCACACAAAAAAAGAAGAAAATACAAAGTTAAAAGGAAAAGTACCAACCAGAAAAGGTTTTTAAAACACAGATGACAAAGACCAAGTACCCTTAATATACAGAAACTCTTTGATATCCAAGAAGGAAAAAAAAACTCAGTAGGAAAGTAGGTAAAACTAGCACTTCACCAAAGAAATCGAATATCGAACTTGACCAGTGCTCAGAAACACAGCGAGATGCCACTGCCCCCACAAGGTTAGCAGATAAATGAAATACTAGGTAGAATGTAAAAGTCTTCTGTTTTCACCAAAAAGTTATTTCTTCAGAAGAAAGAGATCAAAATGAGAGCACTGCCTATTTGTAAAGGAGAAGGGTAGCACCAGTGTCAGTGAGGAGACTGGACCGGGGTCAATGCTATAAACTGCCAGCAAGGGTAGAAACCGGCACAACCTTTTCAGGGACAAGTAGAAGGAACTACCAGAATATTCGTGTGTACATTCTTGGGCCCAGCTATCCCACTTCTTCTCATTTAGCTAAAGGAAATAACGAAGAAAGCGCACAGAAAATTGGTTTAAAAGTGTTCACCACTGGGGGCACCTGGGTGACTCAGTCGGTTAAGGATCCAACTCAGGTCATGATCTCAAGGTTGGTGAGTTCGAGCCCTACATCAGTGCGGAGCCCTACATCAGTGCGGAGCCCACTTCGGATCCTCTGTCTCCCTCTCTCTCTGTCCCTCCCCTGCTCTCCCTCTCTCTCTCTCAAAAATAAATATTAAAAAAAAGTGTTCATCACTGGATTGCTTAAAAAAGTGAAAAACCAGAAACTGCCTACATGTCCAATGTTATGGGTGAACTGTGTTCCCCACGAGAAAGATACACAGCAGTGCCTCAGACCTCGTTTGGAAATAGGGTCTTTACAGCGGTAACCGAGTTACAATAAGGTATTTAGGTGGGCCCTAATCCAACACGATTGGTGTTACTATAAAAAGGGGAAATGTGGACAAAGAGACAGACACACAGAGGATGCAGACACAGGAGGAGCCATGTGAAAACAGGTCTAGAAAACGGCATCTGGGAGTCAAGGAGCCCCTGGCAGACCGCCAGAACCTAGAAGAGGCAGGAAGGTTCTTCCTCGTAGGTTTCAAAGGGAGCATGGCCCTGCTGACACCTCGCTCAACTTTCCAGCCTCTAAAACTGAGACAATAAGTTTCCACTGTTTAAAGCCACCAAGTGTGTGATACTTTGTTATGGTGGCCCAGGCATTATCTTTCCAAACAGTAAAACAAGGCAGTCATTAAAAATGAGAGAAATATCTACTGACTTGGAAATATATTCATAATAGAGTGCTTGAAAATAGCAGTATAATGTTTTGGTAAAAGGTTTATGTAGTATTTTCCCATTTTTATTAAAGTATATAGAGGAGCCTGGGTGGCTCAGTCGGTTAAGCGTCGGACTTCAGCTCAGGTCATGATCTCACAGTCCGTGGGTTCAAGCCCCATGTTAGGCTCTGTGCTGACAGCTCAGAGCCTGGAGCCTGCTTCTGCTTCTGATTCTGTGTCTCCCTCTCTCTCTGCCCCTCCCCCACTCACTGTCTCTGTCACTCAAAATAAAAGACATAAAAGAATTTTTTTGAATAAAAAATAAAAAAATAAAGTATATATACAAGTGTATGCTTAAATAAAAGTCTAGAAGGGCTTGTTCAAACAGTTCACAGTGGTTAGTTCTGGCTGAGGTGATTATGTTGTTATTTCTTTTCTCTTGCTTAAGCAGAGTTTCTTGGCTTTCTGGCAACAAATGATGCATACAGGCTACTGTCCACACTGCTCCATAACCCTTTGGGTAACAGACTCTACTTGCCCACATTGGCCCACCCCATCCCCCAGATGTGGCATCTGCCCTGGGCTGGGTCAATCAACCTGTGCCCCATTCCCCAAGCAGCATGAATTAGCCAACATGGACTTGTAACTCAAACCAGGTCAAGTAAATTTTCCTAACTGGACCTACCAGGGGCAATTCCTTTTCCTCTGTGGTCATAAAGCTGTAAGGAGAGAAGCCTACAGTCAAGGACACCTATGAGTCCAGGTTCATGGAGAAGGCCAACTCCCAGAGAGGGGCATGCAGTCAGAGTGAGAGTCCTGGTCACATCGCCCCTGCTTCCACAAATCTCCTACACTCTGTTCCTTCACAGTTAAATGAGGAAATATCTGCCCTTTATTTGCTAAAGTATGTTCAAGTTTGCTCATGGTTAAAAAGAAAGACATCTTAGGGGCGCCTGGGTGGCTCAGCCGATTAAATGTCCGACTTTGGCTCAGGTCATGATCTCACGGTTCGTGAGTTCAAGACCCACACTGGGCTGCATGCTGACAGTGCAGAGCATGCTTGAGATTCTCTGCCTCCCTCTCTCTCTCTGCCCCTTCCCCACTTGAACTGTCTCTGTCTCTATCAAAATAAATAAGTAAACTTAATAATAATATATAAAAAGACATGTTTAAAAGTACAATCTTTATCAATGAACTGGGTTATAAAGCTTGAACAGGCTATAACAAACACGCTGTTCCATTTTTAAATCAGTCATGAGCTCCCTATGACAGTGGAACTTTAGAGACCCAACTATAAATACACTCAAAAAAACAATGTCTAAAAAGATTTAATACGCCTAAACCACTGAGATATAAGTATATTAAAGTGTATCATTAAATATAGCACCATTGAGTCCTTGGTTTTTATAGAAATTTTCTGGGGAAAAAGAAATTTTTCTGCAAGGGAAGAATTATGAATGCTAAAAACTGTTAAGTGAATGCAGCAAGTTTCTCTCACAGGAATCTAAGTATACAGTAGTCTCCCCTCATCCAAGAGGATACATTCCAAGATCCCCAGCGGATGCCTGAAACCTCAGAAAACTCTGTACGCTATATACTATGTCTTTGCCTACACATACATACCTACAACAAAGTTTAATTTATAAATCAGGTACAGTAAGAGATTAATGACAATAGTAATAAATTAGAACAATTACAATACACTATAATAAAAGTTATGTGAATGTAGTCTGTCTCTCTCTCTCGAAATATCTTCCTGTACTGCACTCAGCCTTCTTGTGATGACGTGAGATGATAAAAGGCCCACTGTGATGAGATGAGGTGGGGGGAATGACGTAGGCATGTGACGTAGTATCAAGCTACTACTGACCTTCTGACCGTGTGTCAGGAGAATCACCTGCTTCCAGGCCACGGTCAACCATGGGTATCTGAAAGCCGCAGGTAACTGGGGACTACAATGTTCAGAACATAATTCTCTTTCTAACCACTGCCACTCTGTTGCTAATGGCTATGAGAGACTAATGCTATAAAATACTGCTACAAAATAATGGAAAAACTGAAATAAAAATAATTTCCAAAGTAATAATGTTCAGTACACATTCAGTCCCTTATTTTGAACATTTCCATGAAAGAAGCATACATAATGAGAGAAAATCAGTTTTCTCCATCACCCACCATAAATGTTGAATTTTTATAAAGAATTTAAAACCAACTCAAATAATAAAGATATGTGATTCCAATATAAAATACGCAGCCCTAATCAACATACAAACTTACCTGTCCAGTGCCGACTTCAAAAGACTCATAATCAACATGCACAGAAGATACATAAGCACCAACTGGAAGTTTCCTCTTGGATTCGCTAGATTCTGAGGGGAGAGAAGCCATTTCTTTAGCTTTCTGAGCACTTTCCTCTTGCCCTTTTGTCGAAGCGGACATCACTGCCTTCTTTTCTGATGCTGCTTTTTTCTGTTCCTGTGAAATACGAACAATTCATAACATAACCCTGAGGAAAAGTTCGGTTAATCAGCTATCACTATGGGACACGTTACCTCAATGGTAAGGAATCATCAGTCATTTCTCAGGCAGTGTGGTGATTAGAGAAATGTCCTTTTTAGAGACACACACTAAATATTTGAGAAAGAAATGCCAGGATTTCTACAATTTACTTTAAAATTCTTAAGGAAAAGGGGGCCCCTGGGTGGCTCAGTCCGTTGAGCATCCAACTTCGCCTCAGGTCGTGATCTTGTGGTTCGTGGGTTTGAGCCCCGGGTTGGGCTCTGTGCTGACAGCTCAGAGCCTGGAGCCTGCTTCGGATTCTGTGTCTCCCTCTCTCTCTGCCCCTCCCCCACTCGCTCACGCGCTCTTCTCTCTCTCAAAAAAAAAAAAAATACATGCATACATATTTACATAAATAAATTCTTAAGGAAAAAAAATGATTAAGAGACTAAGAAAAACAGCAAAACAACAACAGTTAAATCTAAATGCTGGTTATCATTACACTATTCACTCTACTTTTCTACATAACTTAGATTTTTAATAAAAAATGCCAACTTCTTCCTTTATGATCTCAACTTCAGACAGATTAAAGTACCATTTAATTGTAAAATACATAATTCCTATAAAGATGTGGACTTGGGGAGAAATTTCTTCATTCACCATGTTTCTACCCATTATATTTACGTGGAGCCACTGACTAGTTTTCCTCAAAACCATTTTGGGAAGAACGGACGAGCGCACAGTACAGCTAGAGTCACACAATGGAAGAAGTACTCAGAGATAAAAAGGAATGAACTGCAAATGTTGCAACAATTGGATGAACCTCAAAAACATGATTGTGAGTAAAAGAAGCCAGATACAAAAGAGTATGTGACGCTGATTCCATTTTTGTGGAGTCGGCAAAACTCAACAGTGACGGAAACCAAACCAGTCATCGGATGGCAGGAGGAGCAGACTACAAAGAAGCACGAGAGAACTATGTGATGACAGAAATGTTCTGACTCCTGTTTTAGGCGGTGATCACAGGTACAAAAACGTTCAAAACTTCCTGCGCTGAACATAAAAGACCCACGTATTTCCATTAGTAAGGAAGTAACCGAAGCTCTGGGAGCGTCTGTGGAACAGGTATGTCTCTGCAGGAATGAGATCAAATCCACTCACACTGGTTGGTGACTGCAGCCTGGCACAGCAGCCTGACAGAGTAAGGGGACCATGACCAGCCGCCACGGGGGGCGGGGGGGGGGGTCTGGCCCGTTTGCCACAAGGCCATCATTTTAGCAGCCCTCCGTCGCCAGACTGCACGTGATGGCCTAAGACTACTGAAATGGCACCCCAACAAAACCACCAGCCAAACGGTCTTGTCTATTAAGGACAAACGCCAGGAAATCAGGAAACAAATCTACTTGGTTAATTCAGTAGGCCAAAAGAGAAAAAATAACTCTGTGCCAGCCTTCTTTTCCACTTCCTAATACACCCCCATCATCCTCCACTGAGTCGCTGAATAATTACAATGACTGCTCTGAGGTTCCCAACAGCCTCTCACTGCCTGACAGCAGTGGTTCTCAAACAGTGTCCCCTCAGAAACTGGAGCAAGAGGTTTACTGGTGCTATATGAAACTATGGCCCATTTCACCAAAAAAAAAACAAAAAACAAAATTTAAT
>CM053561.1:71320596-71331685 GCA_028646485.1 Cryptoprocta ferox | reverse complement strand
GGGCAGGGAGCACACCTGCTGGCCTCACCATAGCACAAACTTCCAAAAGACAAACAAGCTAGTCAAAAGATGAGTTTGGGTTTCTATTTTTAGGGCGGAAACAAACTTTACCAGTTTAACTGCCTTCTGTTTTACAAAGTTAGCTATCTTCTTTCTGGGTCCAAGGGGTATGCCCATCTCCTTCAGGTCATCAACGGTGCACATAAGCTTCAAAAGGAAACGTTAAACAAGCACATCAGTTAATTGGTCTAATGACAGGTGAACTGAGACTGAAATATGGAGGTGATAACAAGAAACCATATCATCAATAGCAATCTAAGATCCAATTTTTTAAAAGTTTGTTTTTAAATCACGGATTAATTTAGGTTGTAAAACCTGGGGCCTCCACATCTAAAGCATTCTATTCATTTTTAGCAGAAAATACATGCATGTTGTACAAAACCCAAAAGCTACATTGTCGAGCAGATAATGAAGTCTCTCTCCTCCACTCCTGTCTCAACCACCCCTCTCAGCAGCCACTGCTGACAATCTGCTCTCCTTCCAGAGGAAGGAGATATATACATATACACAGCACCTACGTGGTTTTCCTTGTATGTGTGGCCTGCTATTCAAACAGGAATAAACTGTGCTCTCAGAACATATCTTAGGAATCCTCTCACACCAGTATCTGTGACACTGCCTTATTTATTCAACAGCTGCAGGGTATTCCACTATGTGCGTGCACCATTAATTATTTCACTGGTGCCCTATGGTGGACATGGAAGGTGTTTCTAAGGTTTTGCTATTATAAACAGTGCTGTTTAGTACCCTTGTAGAAATTCTTGTGCCGGGGCACCTGGGTGGCTCAGTCGGTTAACTGTCCAACTCGGCTCAGATCACGATCTCACCGTTCATAAGTTCGAGCCCCACTCCCCTCATCAGGCTCTGTGCTGACAGCTCAGAGCCTGGAGCCTGCTTCAAATTCTGTGTCTCCCACTCTCTCTCTATCCCTCCCTCACTTACCTTTCAAAAATAAACATTAAATATATATATATATATATATTATGTAATAATTTAAAAGAAAAGAAATTCTTGTGTAAATAGTTCTCTACAGGAATTATTCCTGGCAGTCAAACTGCTAAGGCAAGAGATACGCATTTTTTTTGTATTTTACAAGATATTACCAAACTGCTTTCCAAAGAGGTTGTACCAAGTTACAGTCTTACTTACGATACGTAAACAGTTCATACTCCCCCTCGTTCTGGCCCCACAGTATACTATCAAGCTCTTTATTTTTGCCAAACTGAAAGGTTAAAAAAAACTCATTGCACTTTCAATCTGCCTTTCGCTCGTGAGTTTTCACACGATAAGAAAGATTGTTATTTCCTGTTCATATTCTTCACCTATTTCCCTATCGTGTTAATGGTCTTGGAACTCTTTCGTAGGAGCTTTGAATAATAAGGAAATAAGCCCTTTGTCTATAATGTGTGTTCCAAACATTCTTCTTAATCTATCGTTGGCCATTAGATATTGTGTAGGGCAACTCTTGCTACGCAATTTTTCTCTTATGGCTTCTGGGTTTTGTGTCATACTTAGAGGCCTTCCCAGATTATACTAACACAAATAAACAAACAAAACTCCTGTTTTCAATTTTTTAAACATTGAAGTCTCTGCCTTATCTGAAATGTATTACGATGTAAGAATGTTCAAATCAGTCTAACTGTTGATCTTACGTACAGGAAAAACAATGTTAAACAAAGTGAATCAAAGTATCATCAGTACCAGAGATTCCATGTCAATCTTTTCCTTCTCAAAAGTGCTAACGTATTCAGAGAGGCTAAGTGCTTCCAGAGTTTCTTGCAAACTTAGGACTTCTTCATTTTCAACATCAAGGTCACAAGACTCATCCAAAGTCAGCTTTGGCTCTTCAAGCATCTTAAAAAAAAAAAAAAAAGTCAAAGGAACATTACAAAGCTCAGAAAAACTCCCACAAAATGTCTCCTGACCTACAGAAAATCTTAAACAATTTTGCTCCACAAAGAAATCAATTTTAGGTAGTTTATCATCCAAAGTTTGAATATTCTGAAAAAGAATATAAATGTAACAAATCATTCTCACTTCCCTTTCCTATAGTAATTTGCTTAACATTTTTTTAAATCATAAACTTTCTCTCACGTTTAAATTTATAATGCAGAAGGAAGAAGATGAGAAACCCCATCAAGCTATATGATCCTATCGTACTTATAAATCTCAGGATAATTTGATTTATAAAAACATTTCAGGGGCACCTGGCTGGCTCAGTCAGAAGGCTGTGACGCTTGATCTCAGGATTGCAAGTTCAAGCCCCATGTTGGGTGTAGAGATTACTTAAATAAACAAACTTAAAAAAAAAAAAAACGCTTCAGGAAAGAGTTTGGACTTTAATAAACTGTTCAGCTTCACCTCTGACTGTGAATGTTAATCAGGCCATACCTGCTTTTCCTGAAATTGTGGCTGCTTCACAACTCCATTAGCAACAGCAAAAGGCCCAGGAGACTTCGACAAATTCAAATCTTTTTGATTAGAGAGGATGTCAAACAATATTAAAGAACCTAGAAAAAAATTGCATTTTGCTTTATAATGTACTAATAATTTAGTAACACTAATTATCCTTTTTTTTCCCACAAAGTCCCTAGGCAGAAGTCATACAAAAGTTAAATGTCAATCAAGATCTGATCATCAATATCATTGTTTTACCAGATAGCAGAATAAACTAAAATATAAAGCATTCCTGGGTCATTGAAAAGCAAAGGCAGAATCTAACTAGACTCAGCGCATTCATGTCTCTCCTTTATAAAACTTAAAACCTGGGGCACCTGGGTGGCTCAGTCGGCTGAGTATCCGACTTCGGCTCAGGTCACAATCTCATGGTTGTGAATTTGAGCCCACATCGGGCTCTGTGCTGACAGCTCGGAGCCTGGAGCCTGCTTCGGATTCTGTGTTTCCCTCTCTCTCTGTTCCTGCCCTGCTCGCACTCTCTCTCACTATCATAAATAAACATTAAAAAAAATAAAAGAAAAACAAATTAAAACCTATTAATTCTAAATCTCGCACTAACATTGTCACCCTTTCTAAAAGCAGTGAGGACTCACGAAAATCGTGTTTAAAATGTGGATATTTGACAGTTTTACCTAAACTGTGACCAGCAACAGAGACTCCTCCTTTGAAGTCTGGATTCCGACTCACAAAAAGTGCATGCAGACGGTTTATCTCCATGCTCACTTTTTCCACAATCGTCTGACAGTAGGTGGGGCTATTGTAAAATAAAATATCTAGCAAGGTTTCATTGGTAAAGTGACGAAACCGACCAATACTTGGTAAGGTGATTTTCTTAATGTTCCTGTTTAGAGAGGAAAAAAAAGTACATTCGGTCAGTAGCCACCTTAAACCTATAGATTTTTTAAAGTTTAGATACTGACTTCTAAATATACAACGAGTGAAAGAATCCTATAGGCTAATTATGAGTTGATTCTGTAGACAGACTTACTATAAATGAATCACGATAAAGCAAAAATTATGTGTGCCTCTAGCTGTATTATGACTCTGGGGACTCGTGAAGAGTTATTACATAAAAAAAAGCCTATGTAAAAACTGAAATGTTATTTTTAAAGAGGAAAGGCTACTCTTCCATTTTTCTTCCAGTTAACTGGAAATGAGGATACCTGACAAAAACCGTGGTGGAAAGGACAACAGGGAATATCACAAAGATTCAGAAAGCAGTTTCATGTACTGAAAAGCTTTCCTGGTTTGAGAATGGAGACAGCCAAGTTCATGACCATCCAGAGAGAAAACACCCTCATAATAGGGCCTACCATGGAATTACACAGAATGCTGTTTGTAGAATTAGTTTTATTAAACCACATGCCCTGAGACTTTATGATGTTCACTAAAGCCCAGACATGTTATTAGCCCTGTGTCCCAGCAGAAATGTTTACCTGAATCTGCATTTCTCAAACCGGGAGCACTCAAAACCGAGTGGGGCACTTTAACTTGTCAGTGCCTACAGAGTGCTGCTGGTCTTTAACAAAGACTGGAGATGTTCTTGACTGTTATGGGTGCGAGGGGTGGGGGTAGGGGCATCACTGGTGCCTCGTGAGGAGAGGCCAGGATGCTCCTAAACGTCCTACCATGTATAGGACGGCCCCTTGTCTAAACTACTGTAGATGAGAATAGTATTCTAAAACTGGCTTAAATTCCTTAGATTCTCTTAAATATTTATAATAGGAACGCATACACATGCCTACACACATGCGCAAAAACACACACGTAAACACACAGATAAGTAGCATATAAACATTAACAGCCAATATTTAAATTATATTGCAGAGCAATTAGATCATTTAAATAAAGGACTATATTTGTTGAATATATATGCTGAAGCTACAATAAACTATTTCATATTATGGTTTAAATCTTGAATCTAAGTGTGACTAATCTGAACAATGAGTGATCAAAGTCCACAAACCTGTCAACGCCTGTGGCGTCCCCACCCAAGGAACTATGCCAATGAACAGGAAGGAATTCCACTCTGCTTACTTTCCGGTCATCTAAAGATTTCTTGAAATGTGTCTGCAGCAATTTCAGAGAAACCACCCTAAAATCATCCACTTAAAAAAAAAAATTCGGGAAGACAA
This sequence comes from Cryptoprocta ferox, assembly GCA_028646485.1. Lineage (NCBI taxonomy): Eukaryota > Metazoa > Chordata > Mammalia > Carnivora > Eupleridae > Cryptoprocta > Cryptoprocta ferox. Next base: position 71,327,033 of record CM053561.1, on the reverse strand, counting down.
ATAAGATTAAATTTTCCCAGCTTGACGGGCAGTTAGCAATTCCTTAACTATGCCAGTGTGCTTTATAATAAACTTAAGAAAAAAAAAAATAAGAGTAACAAAATCAGTCCAAAAAAAAAAAAAACCCAACCTTTAGGAAGCTCTTTTTAACTTTCCAATAGTTTATAGGAATGTGTAAATGACTGAAGAACACTGAATTTAACTATCATTTCTGGAAGGCAGCATGGCACTATGGGTAGAGACTCTAGAATCAAACTCCCTGTCACTGGACCCCTGCCCGAGAACCCACAGACCACGATACCGGAGAGGCTAACTTAGGCTTACGGGCCTCAGTGCCTCACCTGTTCGTGCAGAGGACAGTGACAGCTCCTCAGGAGAGGTAAGTAAAACGATACATGCAAAATGCCTGGCACAAACCACGTACTCAATAAATATGTACTATTATACAGATATAAAAATAAAACTTAAAAAATGTAAGTAAACCAGGCAGATTCACTGTTCCATTAAACAACTTCTTTCAATGAATTCACTTTAAAGTTAAAGCTCAAAGCACAGATATTCCTAGTTGCTAGAGGCGCTTAGGCAGAGGTGTCTGTCAGAAAGGCTAGATCATTTCAAAGATCCTTCTAATTCTAATTCTAATTCTTCTCATTCTTCAGAGTCTAGGGTTTTATGAGTTGCGTGTATCATAAGAGCAAATCAAGTACAAATTATTTCCCAGCGACCATTAAAAATCTCCCCCTGCAGTTCCTCAGCCAGTAGTATATAGCTGGAAACAATCTTAAAAATGAACATTTAGTTTTGAGTGAACAGCTCTATTTTAAAAAATATTTTGCCAGATATTTTATATTTGTTAAATAACATATTTCTATATGTTAAATAAGGGTGTCACCTTTTGAATTTCTCTAATATCAGAAAATGATATTTGTTCCAAGAAAAAAAATGAACATTTAAATGTTCTTCTATTAGTTCTCAAGTCATTGCATGAAATAAAATGACTTACCACATTCAATAATACTTCTAAAGCGCAAGTCACACACAGGTCCAATGCCATGCACCATGAACACCAAATGGTCAACCTGAGGCATTTCCCCTACGAAAGAAACGCACACATGCCTATATACGTGCAATATTATAGACATCCCTTTTGTCATCACAAACTGGGCAAAAAACTGTAAGACCCTTCCATGCTAATAAGCTTCATTAGGCTCTATAAAATGAGAAGAACAAAGCTCAAGGTCCATCTCAGTATATAACAGTGAACTAGGCCAAGAAGTGGAGGAAGGTCGCCTCTGATCCCAGAAGTTATGAGCATATGATAATCAGCAGTTTTGTGCTTACTGAGTCTCCATAACCTTTGTGATTTCTTCAGAATTCCCCAGGAGACTACTAAGCCCCCCATGGAAAAGCGATATGCCAACATTTAAAGTTGAAATTATTTCCCCCAATTGGGCGCCTGTCTGGCTCAGCTGGAGGAGAACGCAACTCTTGACCTTGGGGTTGTGATTTCAAGCCCCACACTGGGTATAGAGACTACTTAAATAAATAAATATAATTAACTCAAATAAACTATTTTCCCCAAATCCTTCCCTTTCTCTATAGAATATATATTCTATATCAAGAACTTCAAGTTATATATAGTTAATTCAGGTTAAATCCATTATCTTACTATGGCATATAGGAACATCTACAAGTTAAGTTTCCTATTTTACTCTGGTTATTCTGTTCAGATTCATAATACGAGCACATTTATTTTATAATTTCATAAGACAATGAAACAAAAATGAAGTGTGTAATTGTCAAAATAAAATGTGTAGTTCTTTTTTAAATGTTTATTTTATATTTTAGAGAGAGAAGGCGTGCACGTGTGCCAGCGCAAGCAGGGGAGAGGCAGCGAGAGGGAGATGGGATCTGAAGCGGGCTCTGTACTGACAGCAGAGAGGCCAATGCAGGGCTCGAACTCACGAACCACGAGATCATGACCTGAGCAGAAGTCAGACATTTAACCGACCGACCACCCAGGTGCCCCTAAAATGTGTATTTTAAACGGTATAACAGGAAAAACCAAAGCATATACACTGGAGCAGGGGTTGACAAAACGGGCCAAATCCTGCTCACTGCCTGTTTTTCACAAAGCTTTACTGGAACACAGCTATGCTCATTTGTTTATATGCCATGCACGGATGCTTTCACACTGTATGGCAGAGTTGAAGAGATGTGACAAAGTCCATATGGCCTGAGATATTTACTATTTGCCCCTTAACAGAAAGAGTTTGCAAACTTTTGCACTAGAGTAATACAAGGTAGATAAGCCATGACCAAAAAAAGCCCAAAAGTATTGCCAAAACACTGGCTTCAATCAGCAAAGTGTTTCTTCTCACAACAACGCATATTTTAGAATCTACATTATGTGGTTTGTATATCTTCAACAGGATTCTCAATTTAAAAATTACGAGAGAGAAACCTGGATAAAAAGAAAGATACGTGCCAATCTGGCTAATTTCTGCAAGTTACAGCAGGTATTCCTAGTAACTGCTTCTGTTTTCATCATTCGAAAAAATGATGCTAAAATAGAGGAGTCTAAAAATGACCTTGGCCCTAAACAAACTATACACACCATCAGGAATTTCATCAAGGTTATCATCAATTCCACGCTTTACAACCCTGGGCCTTGTCTGTCCATCTTGTGTGGTTCCCCATTCATCTGGCACTGATGAAGGCTGGAACTGAACAATAACCTTCAAGACACGACAGAAGGATTATGACAGAGCTCGCGACCAAGTTCATTTCCACTACAGGCTACATAATTTATTTCAATACACAGTAAACTACTTCATAGTACGAATAGTTTATAAATCAAGTACTCGTATTGTTCTCCCAAAACCGATTTTATAACAGTCCTGCTGGAGTTCATTAACCATTAGAACTAGGCAAATCAATACCATTACCTCCAATGCTTATACAGGAAAATACTACAACTAAATCAGAAGTAGTATACTTTGATTTAAAAAATTAATGTAATAATCCAGGGTTATGCATAAGAAATTAAGGAAAAGTTACCTAGAATAGAGGAATCTTTATCTTACAAAAATATTTACGGCAGAGTCCTTTAAACAGCAAGATTCCCAATTAACTTCCAAATTCAGTTTCAATGCCAAAAACTAACATACCCACCACCGCTTAGGAAAACATATATTCTCTTAAATCAACTATATTAAACTTAGTCCCATGTCACACAGAAGATTTTCTTCAAAAAAAAAAAAAAGATGCATATTAGATGGTATGCAAAATGTTTGTGTTTGCATCAAAAACAAATGAAAAAGAAAAGGTCAAGAGTAGTTACCATTAGGAAGAGAAACAGGAAATGCAGAGTAAAAGGTTTTTAATTTTGATTTGAAACATTTTTATTGTTTCAATTTTGTTGGCATATGAATGTTTTTATTTCAGGATCAATAAAAACTATAGAAGTGATGAGATTATAATTATTTTTGTTTTATGTTTTTCTAAAATAAATAAATAGCCTATGTTCTGAGAAACTACAGTATGCCAAGCACCATGCTAGACGTTTTTGTAGGATTACTTTATTTTACTTAAAAAACGATCCTGACCCTGGGAAGTAAAACTTATTACAGGTGAGAAACCTGCAGCTCAGAGAGACTAAGTGTGGTAAACGAAAGACCACCTCTAATCGGTATCTTTAAAAAAGCCAAGTTCATAGAGACAATACAAAGAAAAAGAAGAAGACCATATTTTTAAAAGCTGAAATGAAGCATCATGAAGCGTAGGCTGGGCAAACTATGCTGCACGCTAAGCTTCAGCTGACACGAGGCCGTAAACAGAAGCCTCATGAGAAAAATTTAAATCTCACTTTTGTTTCCACGATCAACGTGAACTATAGTAAGCTTTTAAAAGCCATGTGCTTGTTACAAATAGATCCCTACAGAAGTTAATAAAAATGAACACTTATCAACCACATTCAATAAAGTCATCATTAAAATGAACCTTACGCTTTATTATCTTTTTTTTCCCTTAACACTTGAATATCTTAAACCATAATATTACCTTTGGATTGTGCATAACGATGGTCTCTCCGCTCGGGAACTCTAATCTACGGTGCCACTGATTGGTGGTTACTGCTTTTTTATATTCAGCCTAAAATAATAGAAACATATAATCCAGTAAGACAAATCTATGCCACGCTGAGAAAAAGTGTGGAGGAAAAGTGTAACTATGATGATGGTAAAAATAATGTAACAGCAGCTCTCATGCACTAATTGTCATACTTGTCCGTCACTTTACATACATTACCTTATTTAATTACTCTCAATCACTCCTAAATAAGATTATCCTCATTTCGCAGAGGAAAGAACAAAGGTTTACACAGTCTATGAGTTTCCTAGGGCTGCTGTAACAAAATACCACAAAATGAATGGCTTAAAACAATAAAAACATACTGTCTTGGGGCGCCTGGGTGGCTCAGTTGGTTAATCCCCGACTTCAGCTCAGGTCATGATCTCACGGTTTGTGGGTTTGAGCCCCGTATCGGGCTCTGTGCTGACTGACAGCTCAGAGCCTGGAGTCTGCTTCTGATTCTGTGTCTCCCTTTCTCTGCCCCTCCTCTGCCTGCTCGCTCTCTCTCTCAAAAATAAACATTAAAAAAAAGAAAAAGAAAATAGAAATGTACTGCCTCACAGTTCCAGAGGGCAGAAGTCTGAAGTCAAGTGTCAGCCAGGGCCGTGTCCCTCTGACACCTATAGGGAACGCATTCCTTGCCTCTTCCTGCTTCTGGTAGTTTGCCAGCAATCTTTAGTGTTCTTGGCTTTACAGATCCAACACTCTAATTCTCTATTTTTACTTGGCAGACATCAAGTCAATATTGGATTAGGGGCCCACCCTTCTCCAGAATGATCTCATCTTAACTAACTATACCTGCAAGCACCCTATTTCCAGGAACGATCACATTCTGAGGTGCTAGAGGTTAGGGCTTCAACATATTTTTGTGGGGTGCAAAGGGGGACATAATTCACCCCCTTAGCAGACATTTTAAGTTCACAGTTGCACGAGATCCTACAGGTAAAGGAGCAAGGGCAGAACCACAGTTCACTCCCACCCTCAAATTTCTGACTCCAAACACTGGACTGTTGAACAGTTTTCTTACTCCTCCTCCAGATACAGTATTCTGCCCTCTACAAGGCAAAAAAAAAAAAAAAAAAAAAAAAAAAAAGTCTGAGGGCCTCCTGGAGAGAGATTCAAGATGAGATCATGGGGAACCTCTGGCACACTCATGGTCTAACGTTTTTTGGGGGTTTTTTAAAATAACATAAACTACCAAAACTGAAACAGGAAGAACCAAGATTTGAACAGGGCCATAACCAGTAAAGAAATCGAATTAGTAATCAAAAATCTCCCAAAAAAAAACAAGAGTCCAGGGTCAGATGGCTTTCCAGGGGAATTCCACCAAACACTTAAAGAAGAGTTAACACCTATTCTTTTGAAGCTGTTCCAAAAAATAGAAATGGAAGGAAAACTCCCAAACTCATTCTATGAAGCCAGCATTGCCTTCATTCCAAAACCAAAGACCCCACTAAAAAGGCGAACTACAGATCAATTGCCCTGATGAAGGTGGATGTAAAAATCCTCAACAAGATACTAGCCAACTGGATCCAAAAATACTTTAGAAGAATTATTTGACATGACCAAGTGGGGTTCAAAATAGCCCTACCTGCAAAACAATCAATGTGATACATCACATCACTAAAAGAAAGGACAAGAACCACATGATCCTCTTAATAGACGCAGAGAAAGCATTTGACAAAATATAGCATCCTTTCTTGATAAAAACCCTCAAGAAAATAGGAATAAAAGGATCATACCTTGAGATCATAAAAGTCATATATGGAAGACCCACCACTAATATTATCCTCAATGGGGAAAAACTGAGAGCTTTCTGCCTAAGGTCAGGAACACGACCCAGATGTCCACTCTTACCACTGTTACTCAACATAATACTGGAAATCCTAGCCTTAGCAATCAGAAAACACAAAGGAATAAAAGGCATCCAAATCAGCAAGGAGGAAGTCAAACTTTCACTCTTCACAGATGACATGATACTCTATATTGATAACCCAAAAGATTCCACCTAGAAACTGCTAGAACTGATCCATGAATTCAGCAAAGTCGCAGGATATAAAAATCAATGCATAGGAATCAGTTACATTTCTATACACCAATAATGAAGTAACAGACAGAGAAATCAAGGAATCAATCCCATTTACAATTGCACCAAAACCCATAAAATACCTAGGAATAAACCTAACCAAAGAGGTGAAAAATCTATACAATGAAAATTATGTTAAGTTTATGAAAGTGACTGAAGAAGACACGAAAAAATAGAAAAATATTCCATGCTCCTGGATTGGAAGAACAAATATTGTTAA
>CM053561.1:71249887-71320496 GCA_028646485.1 Cryptoprocta ferox | reverse complement strand
ATGGTACTGGCACCAAGACAGACACTCAGATCAATGGAACAGAATAGAGAACCCAGAAATGGCCTCGCAAATGTATGGCCAACTAATCTTTGACAAAGCAGGAAAGAATATCCAATGGAATAAAGACAGTCTCTTCAACAAAAGGTGTTGGGAGAACTGGACAGTGACATGCAGAAAAATGAACCTGGACCACTTTTTGTGTAAACCATAAACAAAAATAAACTCAAAATGGATGAAAGACCTAAACGTAAGACAGGAAGCCATCAAAATCCTAGAGGAGAAAGCAGGCAAGAACCTCTTTGACCTCAGCCACGGCAACTTCTTATTCAACACGTCTCCAGAGGCAAGGGAAACAAAAGCAAAAAGGACCTATTGAGACCTCATCAAGATTAAAAGCTTCTGCACAGCAAAGGAAACAATCAATAAAACTAGAAGGCAACTGACAGAGTGGGAGAAGACACCTGCAAATGATGTATCAGATAAAGAGTTAGTATTCAAAATCTATAAAGAACTTATCAAACTCAACACCCAAAAAACAAATAATCCAGTGAAGAAATGGGCAAAAGACATGAATAGACACTTCTCCAAAGAAGACATCCAGATGGCTAATAGACACATGAAAAAAAATGCTCAACATCACTCATCATCAGGGAAATACAAATCAAAACCACAATGAGATACCACCGCACACCTGTCAGAATGGCTAACATTAACATCTCAGGCAACAACAGATGTTGGCGAGGATGAGAAAGAGGATCTCTTTTGCACTGGTGGTGGGAATGCAAACTGGTGCAGCCACTCTGGAAAACAGTATGAATTCCTCAAAAAGTTAAAAATAGAACTACCCTATGACCCAGCAATTGCACTACTAGGTATATATCCAAGGGATACAGGTGTGCGTTTCAAAGGGGCATATGCATCCCAATGTTTATATAGCAGTGCTATTAACAATAGCCGAAGTATGGAAAGAGCCCAAATGTCCACTGACAGATGAATGGATAAAGAAAACGTTATACATACACACACGCGTGCGCACGCGCAAAGGAGTATTACTCAGCAACCAAAAAGAATGAAATCTTGCCATTTGCAACTACGTGGATGGAACTAGAGGGTATTATGCTAAGGGAAATTAGTCAGAGAAAGACAAATATCATATGACTTCACTCATATGAGGACTTTAAGATACAAAAAAGATGAACATACAGGAAGGGAAGCAAAAAGAATATAACAACAGGGAGGGGGACAAAACATAAGAGACTCTCAAATATGGAGAACAGAGGGTTGCTGGAGGGGTTGTGGGAGGGGGGATGGGTTAAATAGGTAAGGGGCATTAAGGAAGACGCTTGCTGGGATGAGCACTGGGTATTACACATAGGGGATAAATCAATAGAATCTACTCCTGAAATCATTATTGCACTACATGCTAACTAACTTGGATGTAAATAAATAAATCACTAAGCAACTAGAAAAAAAAATAACGATTATTTGACAATCATGTCAAAATAGAAGAGTTTCTTTTTGTCTCCTGGACAGTCATTCAATATTGATTCCTCTCCATCAGCCTCTATCCATTTGACTTTCTTCCACACTGTCTTTTGGAATTTTAAACATATTTCTTTATAATTCTTTTTTTTTAATGTTTATTCATTTTTGAGAGACAGAGAGAGACAGAGCTTGAGTGGGAGAGGGGCAGAGAGAGAGGAGGAGACACAAAGTCCGAAGCAGGCTCCAGGCTCTGAGCTGTCAGCACAGAGCCCAACGCGGGACTCGAATTTACAAACTGTGAGATCATGACCTGAGCCGAAGTCAGATGCTGAACCGACTAAGCCACCCAGGCGCCCCTTTATAATTCTTAAAAGCAAGATACAAACAAAAAGAATAATTTGCACTTTGGGACACCTAGGTGGCTCAGTCAGTTGAGTGTCCAACTTCGGCTCAGGTTATGATCTCGCGGTTCGTGAGTTCCAGCCCCACATCGGGCTCTCTGCTGTCAGCACACAGCCCTCTTTAGATCCTGTGTCTCCCTCTCTCTCTGACCCTCCCCTGCTGGTTTTCTCTCTCTCTCTCTCTCTCTCAAAATAAATAAAAAAGTTATCTGCACGTTTTTTATATTCCCTTTCAATCCACAGCTTTATGATAAAAATTTTTTAAGTTTATTTATTTATATTGAGAGTGACAGAGACCGTGCAAGTCGGGGAAGGGCAGAGAGACGGGGGGAGAGAGAAAGAGAGAGAGAGAGGGAGGGAAAGGGAGAGGAAGAGGGAGAGGGAGAGGGAGAGGGAGAGAGAGAGAGAGAGAGAGAGAGAATCCCAAGCAGGCTCCGCACTGCCAGCACAGAGCCCGACGAGGGGCACGAACCCACGAACTATGAGATCATGATCTGAGTTGAAACCAAGAGGGGCGCCTGGGTGGCTCAGTCGGTTGAGAATCCAACTTTGGCTCAGGTCATAATCTCGCAGTTTGTGAATTCAAGCCCCCACATCGGGCTCTGTGCTGACAGCTCAGAGCCTGGAGCCTGCTTCAGATTCTATGTCTCCCTCTCCCTCTGCCCCTCCCCTGCTCATGCTCTGTGTCTCTCTCTCTCTCAAAAATAAACAAACATTAAAAATTTTTTAAAAAAGAAAAGAAACCAAGAGTCAGATGCTTAATCAACTGAGCCACCCAGGCACCCCAGCCACAGCTTTATGATAAATGTCGTCTGGTAGAGCAAGTTTCCACACATCATTCTTCTAAATGGTCTTGGTTATTCCAGACACTTTGACCTTCCATATAAAATTCAGGAGCAAGTTTGCAAATTTTACCTTAAAACTCCTAATGTAATTTTGATTGGGATTACGTAAAATTTATAAAATAAGTTGGGAAGAACTGACATCTTACCTGTACATCTATAAACATAATATTCAGCTTCATTTCTTGAGATCATCTTTTATGTCCATCAATCTTGTTTTACAGTTTTCCTCCATAAGTTCATATACGTATTTGTCAGACTTTTTCCTACTTAGCCTGTAGTTTTGTTAGTGCTATAAATAGTATCTTCTTTTTTTATTACGGTTTCTAGTCCTTCCTTCCTTCCTTCTTTCCTTCCTCCGTCCCTCCTTCATTTCTTTCTTTCTGTACACTCCACACCCAACACTGGGCTTGAACTCATGATCCTGAGATCAAGAGTCACATGCTCTGCCAACGGTGCCCCCTCTAGTTATTTCTATTGCGTAGAAACACTACTAATTTGTATATGTTGATTTTATATCCATAGACTTACAGTGCTAATGGTATTTCTGAAAGTTCTCCTGATTTCCTACATAATCATATCATCATCATATAGAAGGTGTTTTCTGTTTCCAATTCTTCTGTTTTGTCTTAGTGCTCTGATAGGATCTGTGTAGGATAACCCACATAATACTGAGCAATATGTATCATCTGCTTCTCTTTTTCTCATTAGCTTTCTCACTTCCCAACTTCCTCTGCCTCTTCTCAGATCTGGTTTGAGCTTCCTGAAAGAGGCTGAAGAGGAGCTAAGCTCTCCCTACATTAAGAATGGCCATGTGCTAGGGTGCCTGGGTGGCACAGGCAGTTAAGCATCTGACTCTTGACTTCAGCTCAGATCGTAATCTCATGGTTTGTGGGTTTGTCCTTGCCCTGACAGCATGGAGCCTGCTTTGGAGTCTCTCCCTCTCTTTCTCTCTCTCTGCCCCTCCCTCACACCCATGCACACACACTCTCTCTCAAAATAAACACTAAAAAAAAAAAAACAAGAATAGCCACGCACTGTTGAGATCGTCAGTACATGGACAGCTACCCCACCCTCAAAGCCTGTGCCACCCATTTATACTCAAGTATAGTTCAGACAGTGAATACTTTCAGATACCGCCTAGACTTTATACTTAAGACTGTACGCTTTAGCTTCAAAATAACGGGACTAAACATTCAGCCTTGGGACGTTATACGTTCAGTAGGATCTCATCAAAGTTACCAAAAGACTGTAGTATTCATTTATTTGTTTAATAATTTGGGCCTAAACTGGGCCGCCTGGGTGACTCAGTCAGTTAGGTGTCCAACTCTTGGTTTCAGCTCAGGTCATGATCCCATAGTTCGTGAGATCGAGCCCCATGTCAGGCTCTGGGCTGACAGTGCAGAGCCTACTTGGGGTTCTCTCTTTCCCTCTCCCTACTCACACTATCTAAGGAAGTAAACTTTAAAAAATATAATAACTTAGATCTAAACTTAAGCTATAGATATCAGCATTCTTTTACATTTTTCCTCATTCCAGTAACTAAAATTATGTTTTAGCAGACTGGTGGCTCCTGGTACTTGATAGTCCCAAAAACAAAATTAATTTTATACCTTCTCAGTCTCTGCTCTTCTTACCTGGGTTCTGATCCTACTCTAAATCAGTGTTTTTCAAACTGTGGGTCATGCCTAGTAATGAATTCTAAAATCAATGTTTTAAATGAAATAGAAAATACCACAGTGACACCCAGTAAGTTTAAGAACTGTTTCATGGACCTCTGTTTTTTATGGTGTGTTAGCGCAGGCTCACACCAGTTCACAAGATCCATCACAGTTTTTCCCAACTCCACATCCAATAACATCCTGTTGATAAAACTGGCCATGTACGGGGTACTAATGTACTAATTGGAAATCACCAAATGCTATAAATCAGGAGCTTTTGTTCCCCCGAGAACTAGTTTACCACACACCACTATTTCTGACAGTTAAATATACATATACGTGTGTGTGAGTGTCAAAGGTGTATACTAAATCTCAAAGTAAACTGTATTTCTTACTATGGGTTGAAGTGAAAAAAATATGAAGCCTCTGCTCTCAATAAGCTTCTCTTCCAATTCACTTTCGCCAACTAACCACTGTCTTACTTTAGGCAAACACTCATCTTTTGGTACTGATTTGGTTATAGAATGGTATTTCATAGTTGCTACTATAAAGATTAGTTATTTCCAGAAAAGGCACAATTGATAATACCTAAGAAATGCATTTATAATTTTTTTTAAAAAGGAAAATACTTTAAAAAAGGAAAAGCCTATACTATTGTAATTATTAGAAAAAATACGTACATAGGGACACCTGGGTGGCTCAGTCAGTTAAGCATCCAACTCTTAATTTTAGCTCAGGTCATGATCGAGCCCCACATTGGGCTCCAAAGTAGACATGGAGCCTGCTTAAGATTCTCTTTCTCCCGCTGCCCCTTCCCCCTGAGTGTGAGCATGCTCTCTCTCAAAAATAAATAAATAAATATACACATATATATACACACGTATATGAACAAATAACAGTCTAATAATATATACATATATGTATATGGACAAATAACAGTCTAATAAAAAAAATTTTTTTTAAGATTTTTTTTTAAAGTAATCTCCACACCCAACATGAGGCTTGAACTCACAACTCCAAGATCAAGAGTCACATGCTCCACTGAGCCAGCCAGGCACCCCAAACAAAAGATTTTTTAAATGTAGGGGTTCAATTTGAAAGGATGACAAGATTGTGATTTAATTTTTTTCTTACCTCTATTAAATATTACATTATTTGAGGGCAAAAAAATTTAGTTCAAGTACAACTGTTAAACTTGACTGTCAGTTTCTAAAAAACCATAAAGTCTAGTCCTTGCTTAAAGCTATTCAAAATACGAATCTAGAGAAGACTAACGTTGTAGGAGCCCTTTTTAACATTAACATGGTGTTGTTTTAATGTTTTCCGTTAGCACTGGTTATCCCAGTTTTAGTAACTACTACATTAAAAAATAGTAAGTAGGAGCGCCTGGGTGGCTCAGTCAGTTAAACGTCCAACTCTTGATTTCAGCTCAGGTCACGGATCTCACGGTTGGTCGGATTGAGCCGTGTTGGGTTAACACCGACAGCCCCAAGCGCACTTGGGATTGATTCTCTTTCTCCTGCTTGGGATTCTCTCTCCCTCTCTCTCTCTCTGCTCATTCCTCGCTCGCACGTGCTCGCACATACCCGTGCTCTCTCTCAAAATAAATAAACATTAAAAAAAAATAGTAGCTAAACTGCTCTGTATCTCATTTCCAATGTATGTAAATTGAATTCATGTATTAATTTAACCATTAAGTAGAATTACAAGAAATTAATGCGATTATATGACACAACATTAACCACCAGTTTTAGAATGGCTAATAAGTCTTAAAACGTTGGTTTCTATTCCGTTTTCTATCTTTTTTCAAAAATCAGAAGTTGAGCTCAAGTCATTTCCTGAACAGTAATCAGAAAAGAATCCATAGGCTTGGCACGTGCTGTCAGCAATGGACCCCAGCAGACTAAGTTGGTGGGAAGGTCTGGTACAAGTATCTTTTTAGATCTGTGACACGCCCCTGTAAAACAGTCCACCTTCAGATACTGAGGCCACGATTAGCACCTCAGCTGAACAATGGCACCACTGAAAAAGCAATCTTCTTTGTGAACACGGTCAAAACAGGCTCTTCAATAAGCCTGCTTCCATGGGAGTGGTGTTACATGAGGCTCCGATCTGTACAGGGCCTATGTTTTTTGAAGAAAAGCATAAAAGAATAAAGCTCACGTACCTCTAGTTTCTCACTGAACTCCTCGGTATAGGGAACAAATCTGCTGTCCGCATCCCCTTTGTAAAACCAAGTACAGCGTCTGACTGCAGCCGGTTCCTCTTCCCAGTACACAGCTTTCCTCATTCGATCGTAGAGATAAACGTCATAGCGCCCTCCATCCGTGCCTAGAACCACACTCTCGGGGTCCGGCTGGACTGGAGCACAAAGTCCACATTTTAACCCGACAGTTACAAGGCATGTTGAAAAACAGTCAAGAATGAAAAAAATAAATACATTAAAAAAAATGAAAGTAATAAATAATGAATATTGTGACTAGATGATCCTTAAAGACAAAGAACTAAGTTCATCCTTGTTTAAAAACTGAAGTTTAACATTAATTTTTGCTGCTCAAAATTATGAGTCTTCATAAGTGAAGAAAAAACAGCCGGGGAAAAGTTTTAAAGTACAATCATAATTCAAATAACTGGATTTTCTTTTTTTAATACAAGCAGCAAGTCTCCATGAAATATGCTTCTAGAGGGTGTTAACAAATGATTTTTAAGTCTCATGATGAAATATCCTCAGGATAAAAAAACAACAACACATAATTCTATACTCCAAGACTTCTCAGAGCCTTAACACAGTCCATTGCACTATCTCAAGAGGTGAATGAAGTTAAATCACTTCCAAAATCACCTGACTATGGAACACTTTTCAAAGCATCTTCAGGAACTAGAGCTCCGAAGATGTTTTATAAATGTCTGTAACTACAAAATAATGAGGGATATAGGAAAAATGACACCTACATTATAGGAACTATTCTGTTTCTCCAACTTAAAATATCTTTAAACAAAGAAGAGAAATACTAAAACATTTTTAAACCCTTGCTCAAATAACTCAGGACTTCTATTACTATCACTGTCTTAAGGTAGAGTCTGGTGGAGTCTACAAGGATTAAGGAATTTGACATTCACAAAGTGTAAGCCATGGATAAATATTATTTCTTAATCTTCCTAAAATGAGATACAAACGATGCATGATCAGTGCTTTACCTGAATTATAGATTTCTTCAAGATTCAAAGAGTCAAACACGCTGAAAGGCATCCACAGTTGCTTGTGTTCTACCTCCTTGCAGTAAAACCAGTGGGGTTGCACAGGTTCATACTGGTTTTGAAGTAGAAAAGGAGGGGGTGCTTGCACAGAGGCGCCTGGGGGTCTAGCAAGAGCCTGCTGTTGTGTTGGAGGGGTCAACCCTGATGGCACTGAAGGAGGAATCTGGAAGACACCAGAAAGACAGGACTATGACATTTGTTCAAAAAACAATCCTGTACATGCCTCAGACCCAAAGTAATGGTACTAACGATTATCCTACCTGTACTTCTGGACAACTATTTAGTTTAATAACTAGGCCCTAAAGCAATGATTTTTAATCTAACAAAACCCAACATCAGTCTCAAAGTAAACTGGGCTTTCTCAAACTGATGGTGAAGTAACCTAGCACCTTTACAGAAATCAATCTGGCAGTGTATCTCCTATGACTTATTTAATCTTTATAACTTACATACTCCTTGATCTGGCCATTCTATCTGAAAGATGTAATGAAGAAAGAAGTAAAAGTTTACTTACAGACATATACTAAATGGTCATTTAGAATAGAAAATCACCGGACACAATCTAAATGTCTAACAGAGACCTGATTAAATAAAGTATCTGTGATTTAAAAGGTGGAATTCTCTAGAGAAATTAAAAATGTTTTAGAAAAAATCTTAACATCATAGGGCGCCTGGGTGGCTCAGTCGGTTGAGCATCCGGCCTCTGCTCAGGTCATGATCTCACGGTTTGTGGGTTCGGGCCCCGTGGCGGGCTCTGTGCTGACAGCTTGCTCAGAGCCTGGAGCCTGCTTCAGATTCTGTGTCTCCCTCTCTCTCTGGCCCTCCCCCGCCTGTCTCTCAAAATTAACGTTAAAAAATTTTTAATTTAAATATTAAAATTAAAAAACAAATTGTTTAATTAGAATACAATTACTTTTAAATGTCTTAATTAAAGATCATTTTGTAATGCTGTATCCATGTTAAAGTTACTGAGGTGATAACTGGACTGTGGTTACGTAAAAGAATATCCTTATTCTTAGAACATACGCACTAAAATAGTTAGGAGTAAAGAGTCGTAATGTGTTCAACTGACTGCTTCCCAAACAACTGCAAACAGACATAGTGAGAAAGGGGGAGAGAGGACGTCCAAATGTGAGAATGTGTATGTGCACAAGTGAAAGAACAAATGGGGTAAGTGCTAATGAAAGGTAAATATGGGTTAAGGACATTGGGGTACTGTTTGTGCTATTTTTATTTTTGCAACTTTCAAGTCTGAAATTATCATTTTTAAGTTTCTTAATTAGAAACCTTTCAAAAATTTAATCAGCCAGCTAGTTTATTAAATATACTTCATGCTGTGAGGCACTTATCTTCCAATACGCTGAAATCCAACATTATCAAGACTTTGTGTATCGATAGGATTTAAATTAAACAACAAAACTGAGACCATTCTCTGTTCCCAAGAGAGAAGTTAGGTTATTCTCTAATTATATGACTGCTATTCCTGCCACACTTGGGTTCTTAATTCTTCCTTTTAATCATTTCCCTTTTTTTGACTCAGTTGATTTCCCTGTGTAAGTCAGTTCAACAATTAGCCAGGGAAAAAGCATAAGGGAATTTCATAGAATTTACCCAACACAAATGTTGTTCCATCACCCACCTGAGATACAGTTTGACTGTCTAGACCCAAACTTCGTAATATAAATAAAAGAAATTATTGAAGCAATAAATTTTAGTCGTGGTAATTGAATGTTTTGATTGAACAGGATAATTCAAAAATGAGAAAATGGCCGTCTGTTAATAAATGCTTCAACTCTAACACATCCCCAAATAACATTTATTATTGGTATCTCACACTAAAATCTGGAAATACTGACATGTAGTTAACGCATTAAAATCAGGTACTACTCCCATAAATCAATACTATAAACTAAAATACAAAACACTTAATGAGCTTCCTTTAAATTTGTTTTAATATTTGTTTGTTGAGAGAGAGTGGCATTGGGAGGTGCAGCAGAGACAGAAGGGGGACAAAGGATCCAAAGCAGGCTCTGCACAGACAGCAGCGAGCCCAATGTGGGGCTTGAACTCACAAACTGTGAGATCATGACCTGAGCCAAAGTCTGATCTTAACGAAATGAGCCACCCAGATGCCCCTTCATGAGCTTCCTTTAAAGGAATGTTTACTTCAAAGCACGTAGCTTACAAAGAATGGCCTCTGAAAATAGTTTATCATCACACTCACTATTAAAAGCCCAGTGTTGGGACACCTGGGTGGCTCAGGGGGTTGAGCGTCTGATTCTTGATTTTGGCTCAAGTCATGATCTCACGGTTGGTGGGATCTGGCTGGGGGTTGGGCTCTGTGCTCACAGTGCAGAGCCTGCTTGGGATTCTCTCTCACCCTCTCTCTCTCTGCTCCTCCCCGACTTGTGTACGCAGGCAAGCACACGTACACTCTCACATTCTGAAAATAAATAAGTAAACTTAAAAAAAAAAAACGGAATAAAAAAATAAAAATGGAAGCTCACTGTTTTTAAAAACATAGGCTAAGATGAGAAATAAAAAACCAGAGTGAGGTGCACCTGGGTAGGTCAGTTGGTAGAGCATCCGACTTCGGCTCAGGTCACGATCTCATGGTTTGTGAGTTCGAGCTCCGTGTCAGGCTCTGGGCTGATAGCTCAGAGCCTGGAGCTTCCTTTGGATTCTATATCTCCCTCTCTCTCTGCCCCTCCCCTGCGCTCGTTCTGTCTCTGTTCTCTCCAAACCGAATAAATGTTAAAAAAAATTGTTTTTAATAAAAAATACAATACAATACAATAAAACAGAGTGAATAGCCAGGATAGAAAAACATGTCTCCATACCGGTGGCAAAGATCCTACAGGCATCTGGTACATCTGAACAGGGGGTCCCGTGGGTAGCGGATGGGCAGGATGGCCTGGTGTTTGGCACTGCTGCAGCTGTGGGGGTGCAATGTAAGGATTGGCCCTGCTGCTTACAGGGGTGTGACGATATGGATTGTGTCCTTGTTGGGGCGTTCCTTGCGGTGGGCTCCCAAAATTGGAAGGAGGGAGACTACTTGGCTGAGAAGGCAGGTAAGTATTCATTCCCATCTGTGCAGAAGGTGGAGCACCATAGTGAGCCTTCGAAATGGCCGGTGAACACGCATTGGACACATCTTGGGATCCAGTTGTGAAGGGGAGAGCAGCAGGGGGCTTGGGGTATGCTGAGTGTCCAGCCGATGCTGCCATAGCTGTTAACGGTGACTGTCCAATGTTCCCAAAAGGATCACTACTGCTTGATACCTGAGAGAAGTAACTAAATGTCTGTGGGGTAGACGTGTGAGCAGAAGTCTGACCGAGGAAGCTGTCTTCCTCACCAACGTCGGTGGAATCCTCTGAAAGGGAACAGGAGAGCAAAAGATTTAAAGATATTCTATTGTTCTGTAGCTACGATCCTAAAAGGCAGACCTTGCCATTGTACACGTTCTTTTGTTTTCCTATTTCTGCATTACAAAAAAAAGAAAACCTTGTTCTTTTTTCCTTTTGAGATGAAAAACTAGAAAATAAGAATACAAAACAACAACAAAAGGGGGGAAAGTTAGAATTCATTCATAAGCCCACCTCCCAGAGACAATCACTGTTAACAAGTTAATATTTTATTATAAACCTTCTATATTTTTTAAATAAATACAAATAGTCAAGTATTTATTTCATAAATACATACAAATTACACGTATTTGTACACTGGAGTTTTTAAAAACAGAAACAGAATCTACACCTACTACTTTTACATTTTATTTTGAATTTCTTCCTGGTAAAAAATTAATTCAAATATATTCTGCTACCAAAATACACGTAATTTTATTTCTACAGTAATAAGAAACTTAAGCAGAGATATGAACTCTGTTGACAAGAAGGGGCGTGTCGGGCCTCTTGCCTACAAAGCATTCATTGTACAAATGAACATGTGGCATTTGTATTCCCAAGGCAAAGTAGGTCAACCATTAATCGCCACCGCTAAAATCACCTTACTGCAACCAGAGAACTGGTCATTAGAGAATGCCAAGTCACTAAAAAAGCCATTTTCTAACCAAAGTTAAGTTCTCTTCACTTCCCTTTGCCCGAACTGATCTTCACTGCAGGTATTATCAACCCCACTATCTTTTTTCTGTAACCAAGTTGTAAAATAAAAGTATTCTTCCTCTCTGTGGCCTCGAAAGTCCAGTCTACTTTTCTTACTAAACTTTTATAAGCCCTCAGCTTGTAGAAACAGTCTTCCCAATCCTTCCCTTCTCCAGTCTCATTCCCCCCTACCTCCTACTGCTGGAGGCAAGGAGCCCAGCAGAAGACCTACACTCAGCACACAGGCGCACTGTGATCCTTGCCCCCGAGAGACCTTCTTTCATGGGGCTCACAGACATTCTGGCTTGAGCTTCTAGCTTGCTCCCACTGTACCTCTCACACATCAGTTTAACTGAGATACTCCACCATTCAAAATACTCCTCTCCATTGTTTCTTTGTAACCAAAAATAAATGATCACCTCCTTCACAAAGCCCTTTGTCTGCTGGCCTTATTCTCCTTTGGGAATATATCTCCAGTTCCCACTCTCTCTTTTCAGCTGCCTGAAATTGTCTATATTTCTCAGTTCATCTCTCAACAACTAAAAACATGGAATGGAAAAAATAAAACCTCTGTGGTATCTTGCATCCTTTAAGACAACCTGGGATCAGCCTGATCCAAGAGACCTTCTTCTGATTAGCACCGATTGCAGATGATACAATGATCTCAGCAGGCTGCCAGCTCGCCCCAGGGGCACTTTCTAATTACAGGTGGACATATTTGGCATCGAAACCTACAACTGTAATGAGCACCTGGACACTTCTGACACTCCCTAATCCGTCTCAAACCAAGAGTGTTCTCATGTGTTCCAGAAGCTATCATCCAGCTGCTTCCTCAACACTCCTGGCAGACTCAGCCACATACACCCCAAACTCAGTAAGCCTGAAAATGAATTTGCCACCTTCACCGACCCCTCAGTGCTCACTTTACTACACTGCACTGTCTCAATGGTGTTTACCAACATCCATCAAACCCAAACATCGTGTCTTAAGACTCCTCCCCCGCTCCGTTGCTCAATCCCTTCATTTAACCATTCAGATAGTCATTCGAGAAACACATACACAGTATCCCTTGTGGATATTGCATATCCATACGTGCCGGTTGGGGAGTCGGGTCTTCTGGCTAAAACTGAATGATGAGAAGGAGCCTCTGTGCTGAGAGCTGACAGTGTGGCCTCCAGGGAGTCACTAAGTCCCAACAATGTGTAGTCTAAAACATCTCTCACCCCTCATCCCTGCTCTCCATACCCAACGTGCCTGACTCCCAACAACCTCCAGACTGACCGCTCTTGCTACAGCCCGCTTTCCTCTGGTGCAATCTCAGAAAATGCCAGTCTTGCTGAAACACACCTCCAATTCCGCTGCCTCGTTAATTTAAAATCCTTCAAAGGCTCCCCCACACCCTACAGGATGAACTACAAACTCCTCGGTATGGTAGATGAGGTCCTTTGTGATCTAGTCACCACTGACTACTCAGGCCAGTCCTCTGCATACACTCTAGCGACAGCTGCAAACCAAGAAGCCCACAGTCCAAATCGAGAGGCAGGTATGTGTATTTCACAAACACTTCTTAAATTATTTTTTTAGTTTTTTTTTTTAATTTTTATTTGTGAGAGAGAGAAAGACAGTGTGAGCAGGGGAGAGTCAGAGAGAGAGGAAGACACAGAATCCGAAGACAGGCTCCAGGCTCTGAGCTGTCAGCATAGAGCCCGATGTGGGGCCCGAACTCACAAACCGTGAGATCATGACCTGAGCCGAAGTCAGATGCTTAACCGACTGAGCCACCCAGGCGCCGCTATTTCACAAACACTTCTATAACACTATGTGCCAGGCACTACACTCAGCGCCTTACAAAAATTAATCCACTTCTCATTACAGCCTTATGAGTCTGTATGGACACGGGAAGTGAAGCGCAGAGAGGTAAAGTAACATGCCTAAGGTCGCACAGCAAGTTCCTGGCACAACCAGGACTGGAACACAATCTGTGCTCCTAGATACTACAGTCTGGGTTATGCCACACAATCATTAAAAAGCCACACCCCCAGACAAAAAGAAATGAAAAGAGCTAGGGTGCACATAGGAGCGGGGGCCAAGGAGACCAGGAAAAAGCTTCTTAGACAAAGTGATGCACTGTCTTGAATCTTGATACAGATACTGCGTTCTGTATCTCTACTTTGCAAGTATTACAAGTGTATCCTAGGAGGTCTCCTACTCCATCCGAGTTGAGAAGCACTATTTTCTTTGCATTCCCTGCCAGCTCCTGGCACACAAGCATGTGTGCAAAAAAAATTTGTGTAATGCCAGTGCCAGTGTGCAGTGTCCAGCCCTTGGATCAGAGGGTTCCTCGGGCGGAGAGCAAGCCTCATGATCCGGCCCCCCGCTTCCAATATCTCAAAGCCCCCGGGCCACTCAAACCTGGCCACTGATGGCCCTGGCAAGATACCCACAGAGTCGAGACACAAGGAACACCTCCTGTCCGACCCTTGTGACCCCAGGCCCTCCGCCCGCCTCCCTGCACACACTCTTCCCACCGGACCCTCCCCCCCTACCCCCGCCAACTACCTCCAGGCAGGAGCAAGGAGGCCGAGGCACCGGCGGCTTGGGTGACTGGGATGAAGGGCACGTTGAAGCTGAATTCCGTGGCCGAGGAGGAAAAGAGTAAGTTAGTGCCCGACGAGGAGGCGGAGGCGGTGCCGCCGCTACCGTTAGGTTTCCTCTCGGCCATGGCTGCGGCCCACCGTCCGTTACACGTCTCCTGGCAGCCGGTGCGGCACCACCGGCCGGAAACCGGTCACACTCGGGGGCCAGCACACTTCCGCACATGCGCACAAGGCCCGGAACTCGGGTCGGTTCGTCCGCGGCCTTCCCCTTCCCCTGGAAAGCGCCGCCAGAAACCAACATGGCGGCACTGGCCTCACGCCCGTGTCCTGGCACGTGACACTCCCCGGCGCGGCCTTGACGGAGGCTGGGACGGGAGCGTGGGCGTGGCAGTACTGCTGGGTTCTGAATCGAGGCACGAATTGACGCTGAGGGTCACGGATTGCCGGGGGCGCGCCGGGCTGCCTAAAAGTATCGACTGAAGAGTTTAACTGGCAAGATTTTGGAGGAACAGCGGGAGCCTGCGGGAACAGTCAGCGGAGCGCTGTCCCCATTGGGAGGGAAGAAGAGGTGTTGAGCCATTTGTAGCCAAAGCTGAGCCCGACTCACCCACGCTAGCACTCACATCCAACCCGCCCACATGTCTTTCTGGACTGAACTGAACTCTTTTTGTTGGCCCAGAAATAGAAATGATAAAACTTCTGAAGTTTTTAAGCCGTGTTTAAAAAAGGAACCAGGGAACTGAAATTTGGAGAGGCTACATTTTAAAATAGCTTTCTCTATCTGTCTACAATAATCTGATTAATTCAATCCCAAAATGCGCTGTGGATGACTTGGATGTAATTGTCATCTTTCATGTAGTTAGGGATTATGAAATAAAAACAGACAAGTGGCTTTCTGGAGGGTGGGAGAGGAAGATAGACCCCAAAAGAAGCTTTGAAATAATGAAACTCCTCCCCTGCAGCTATTCGTTCCTTGTATGGAACCTGTTTACTTAATTCAGTAACTATTTAGTGTGCTTACTGTCAGAGATAAAGTGAGACACTAGTTAAAGCAGTAAGGTTTAGGCTCCGGGGTGGCTCATTCGTTAAACGTCTGACTTCAGCTCAGGTCATGATCTCACTGTTCGTGGGTTGAAGCCCCACATCCGGCTCTGTGCTGATGGCTTGGAGCCTGGAGCCTGCTTCAGATTCTGCGTCTCCCTCTCTTTCTCTGCCCCTTCCCCCTTCTTGTTTTCTCTCTCTCTCTCTCTCAAAAATAAATAAACATTTTAAAAAAGTTTTTAAAAAGCAGTAAGGATAGATTTTACTGGGTAATAACTATTACAACAGGAAAGAGGGTACATAGTGAACTGAACTTCTCCCAAAGACTGGAGACTTTCCAAAGACCAGGGTGCTAAGGGGAAAGCACTGAGAGGTGCCAAGGGATATTGGTCCACGTGACTAGGCTGCCTGTTAATTGGCAATATCTGAAGGAGAGACAAACTTCTCATATCTTTATGACAGGCAGTTATACAAGTTAGAGCAATATACCACCAGTCTGGGAGAAGATGGGCTTTGAGAAGACAGTCCTGTGTGGCACATTTACATTTAAAAACTGTAAGGGATCTACAATTGCAAGTTTTCTAAAGTAACTGCTTTGAAAGGGAGCTCAGGGGCCCATACACCTAGTACCAGGTTTTGGCTGGAACACACAGTAAGTTCTTCTAGCAGTGTTGAGCTTTCTCAGGACAGGCATTTTAAGGAGGACTGGGGTCATTTTGGGGACATGGCCATAAACTGCTAGAAGCCTTGCTAGAATTGGGTCAAGGAGAGAGTCTTTGTCATTGCTATGGGTGGGCAAGGCAGTACACCAAACACTGCGGGTTCAGTGGTATATAAGATAGACACAGAATCCTTCCTCCTAAGAGCTTACAGTTTGCCCAGGAAGACAGAAGACTAAAGAGTGGTGAAAATTGTAATGTAGAACTTCCCCAAGTGTGTTATGTGTTATGTGGAATATGGACACCATCAGGGGTGGGAGGTATAACCCTTCTGTGGGGAAAGATGGCAAATATTTAGACTAATCAGACCATCAACAAAGGACCTACATAGTGTTGAGTGACATGAAAGGCTTCCTTGAAGAAGAAAATTTAAAGTCGAGACCTGAAAGACAATGAGTAGAAGTTAACTGGAAAATTTGGTGGGGAGGGTTTGGAGGAAGCAATGAGAGATCATTAAAAAAAAAAAAAGTTACAGTACGTAGGGATACCCTGAAATGCCACACTGAGCAACTATAAGAAAGTTGGGAGATGAGAATGAAAAGCAGAGCAAGGACAGATGATGATCCGCAGGGGCTTACAAGTCAAGAGCAACAGGGAGCCAAAGAAGGGTTTAAAAGAGGGTAGAGAGGGGCGCCTGGGTGGCTTAGTTGGTTAAGCCTCTGACTTCATCTCAGGTCATGATCTCATGGTCCGTGAGTGCAAGCCTTGCATCGGGCTCTGTGCTGACAGCTCGGAGCCTGGAGCCTGCTTCACATTCTGTGCCTCCCTCTCTGTCTGCCCCCCCCCCACCCCGCCAATTGCTCTCTGTCTCTAAAAAAAAAAATTAACATTAAAATTTTTTTAATAAAAGAGGGTGGAGAAAGAACATTTGCCCTGTAGAAAGTCCCCTCTGTCTTCAGTGTAATAAAACAGACAAGCAAAGAGCAACCCGGGCTGCTACGGTGGACTAGGGGAGCAGTAAGAGTGGCTCAAATTAGAGCAATTGCAGTAGGAATGAGCAGAGAAATAGGAGTAACTCCTGGGGAGAGACATCCGATTGAACAGAAGTGTCTTCATTTCTTTCCTCCTGAAACCCTGTTGAAAACACAAATAGGTGTATTTGATTTTTTTAAATGTTTATTTATTTTTTGAGAGACAGAGAGACAGAGCGTGAGCAGGGGAAGGGCAGAGAGAGGAGACACAGACTCTGAAGCAGGCTCCAGGCGCTGAGCTCTCAGCACAGCTGTTTGAGCGGAGCTCAAACTCACGAACCTTGAGATCATGACCTGAGCCGAAGTCTGCCACTTAACCGACTGAACCACCCAGGCACCCCAGGTGTGTTTGATTTTTAAACCCAGAAGGATGAGGGGGATAGGAGAGGATTCGACAGCAAGAAGATTTTGCACACACACACACACACAAAATGGCCCTTTAGTAGGTGATTTAGGAAACCAGTAACGGGGAAAGCCCAACAGCAACTTTATTTGCACTATAGAATCATCATAAGGTTGAGGGCCTGATGACCCCAGGCACCTCAGGAGGTAGCAGTGAAGCTAGAGAGTTCAGAAGAATTGGGTAAAACTGTTGGAGAAGCAGTTAGGTCTCTTCCCCCTACTGTGAGTAACTGGACCACTACCCATCCCACTTCTAGAAAAAAGATTTAAATTTTTCCTCTGGAGTGGGTAACGAAAGAAACAGTAAGCAAATATGTACATACTGAATAATAAAATAATCTCTCCTACAACCCCAGCCAAGTCTCTTCGCTCCGCTCTGAGAACACTGGCTGCCAGACCTTCAACTTTCAGGCAGAAGATTAGAAGACTCTTCTTTGGGGCATGGGAATGAGAGATGCAGAGATGCTGAAATCAGGGGTTCCTGAGAAGACAGCCCAGCAGGGTCACCCATATTAAGTTCACTATCAACAACCCTATTTATATTCTCTGAGCTCCCAGTCACCTTGTTAGTCCCCACACTTTTTTTAGGTCCATTCTATGGCCAATGTGGGGCTCAAACTCACAACCCTAACATCAACAGTTGCATGATCCAGCAACAAAGCCAGTCAGGCACCCCTACTCCCCACACTTTAAATATGATCACCGCATAGTTGAGAAGATCCTTTAATGGGAAAGAGATCAAAACAAGACACACACCAAAGGAAGAAGAAATAGCAACTTAGAAGAAACAACCCACATGGGAAGAAAAAGAAAATCTGTCAATAATATCCTCAGAGGGATAGAGGGTCAGTAACCAAGAAAAAAGATCAGTGTGTTATTTTTTAAAAAATTGTTTTTTTTAGGGGCGCTTGGGTGACTCAGTTGGTTAAACATCCGACTTCGGCCCAGGTCATGATCTCACAGTTCTTGGGTTCGTGCCCCACATCAGGCTCTGTGCTGACCACTCAGAGCCTGGAGCCTGCTTTGGATTCCATGTCTCCCTCTCTCTCTGCCCCTCCTCACTTGTAATCTGTCTCTGTCTCTGTCTCTCAAGAATAAATAAATGTAATTTATTTATTCTTGAGAGACAGAGACAGAGCATGAGTGGGAGAGGGTCAGAGAGAGAGAGAGAGAAGGAGACACAGAATCTGAAGCAGGCTCCAGGCTGTGAGCAAGCTGACAGCACAGAGCTCGAACCCACGAACGGTGAGATCATGACCTGAGCCGAAGTCGGACGCTCAACCAACTGAGCCATCCAGGTGCCCCCAGGATGTTATTTTAAAAAGAAAAGAAATGTTCAGGGACCACACAAGAAAATCAGCAGAAGGAAGATAAATAATGAGGAAATCTCCCAAAAAATAAAGCAAAAAGACAAACTGATGGGAGCTGGGAGAGAAACATAAGAAAATTGGAGTGCCGGTCAAGGAAAGCCAATATCTGTATATTAAGAGTTCTGCTAAGAATAGAGGCAGAGAAAACGCAGGGGAGGGAATCATCAAAGAAAAAAATTTTTATTCTCAGAAATGAAGGATACAAGTTTCCAGATTGCAAGGCTTGAGTACCCAGCACAGCAGTCGAAAATAGACACACACTAGAACACTGGAGACAAACAGAGCATTCTTAAAGGTTCCAGAAGGATAAAAAACAGGTCAAATGCAAAGGAATTCAGCTCTTGAAATACTTACCCCTCCAGCACACCTTCTGAGAAAGCAAATGGAGGAGGTGCTCCACCCAAATAAAGGAATAAGCTAAGAAAGTCTTCCTACATGGGACAGGAAAAACATGATGTCTAACGCAGGTGTACAGGAGAACGTAATCTGTTTTAACAAAAAGACCCAAAATCCAGTGGCTCAAACAAAGTAAAGGTCCATTTCCCACAGAAGAGGACATGCAGGTAACCAGTTTTTCATCTTCAACACAAGGTTTCCAAGGCTGCTCTAGTTCTGGCCAGCCAAGGCAGCGGCTGGGGGGCAGAGCAGTACAGGCACAGACGTCTCATCTTGAGAAGTGAGGCAGATCTTGCAGGAATCACTTCTGTTCACATTCTACTAGTGAGGACGTGGACAAAAGTCATTCCTGGGTACTTAGTCCCTACATAAGTAGGCACATCCTACCTACAGTTCTGTAACTGTTCTGTATGGAGGAAGAAGATTTTAGTGGGCACATGACAATCACCACCACAGTCTGCCCCTCTGGCCACCAAACACCAACCCTTCTTCCCACATGTAGAATATACTCACTCCTCGGAGGAAGCAACCAGCTGCATCCTGTTTAACATCAATCTGTGGGTGCAGCTCAGCCCTTTCCACTGGGCCTGGGTGTGGCTCCTCACCAGCTATGACAATAGGGCACAGTAGACAGTCAGGGAGCAAGAACAGGCTAACTGCATGCAGACTCCCACTGTTGCACAGAAATGATTAAATCCCTCGAGGGATAAATTGAAAATACTCCCTGCCCTGGGAGTGGAGAACATTTATGATTAGTCCTGGCTGCCCCTGGTTTGGGCCTCTAGAACTATCTCCCCAGTCTACAGTCCTCCCTGGCCTCAGCTTTGCCCTCAGGAAGGTTTCTCCTTGTCCCTGACCTTCCATGGCCATATCTCAAGTGGCATTGGGAAGCATGTCCCCTTTGGGGGCTCTACAGCTTTGGGAGCCCCACTGCCTGTTCCTATGAGTGTGGGGCCTGAGACTTGCCTTAAAACTTGACGAGTTGCAGACGTTTCCAGGCCAAGCTCTTGGTATTTTATTTCCTGAAAGTTTCATGGTCTTTATTTCCTTATCTGACTTGAGCCCTTTTTCTGTCAGCCTACTAGGCGTATGTGGGAAAGCTACATCTTGATTTGACCTTTGCCATAAGGCAGGATTCTTTAGTTTCCCAGAGAAATCTTAACAGACCCTTGAAAAGGCCTTTGAACAAGATTCTTAGCTCCTCTGATCTGAATACTGAGGTCCCCGTCTCTCTCCTGTGCTGTCTAACTTGGTAGCACTGGCTACCTGTGGCTATTGAGCACTAGAAATGTGGCTGTCTGAATTGAGAAGTGCCGTAAATGTAAAATACACACCAGATTTCAAAGAATTAGTTTAAAAAATGAATATAAAATATTCATTAATAATCTTTATATTGATTATTCAAATTACAATATTTTGAATATGTTGAGTTAAATGTACTATTAAAATTTTTTTGTCTATGCATTTCTTTTTGAGAGAGACAGAGACAGGGTCAGTGGAGGAGGGGCAGAGAAAGAGGGAGAGAGAGAATCCCAAGCAGGATCCACATTGTCAGCACAGAGCCCAATGTGGGGCTCAAACTCACGAAACTGTGAGATCATGACCTGAGTTGAAACCAAGAGTCAGATGCTTAACCAACTGAGCCACCCAGGCACCCTACTATTAAAATTAATGTTATCTGTTTCTTGTTACTTAAAAATTTTTTTAACATTTATTTATTTTTGAGAGACAGAGAGAGAGAGAGAGAGAGAGAGAGACAGCATGAGTGGGGGAGGGGCAGAGGGAGAGGGAGACACAGAATCTGAAGCAGGCTCCAGGCTCTGAGCTGTAAGCACAGAGCCCAATGCAAGGCTTGAACTCATGGACCACGAGATCATGACTTGAGCTGAAGTCAGAGGCTTAGCCGACTGAGCCACCCAGGTGCCCCTCTTTTTATTTTTTAGATCAACTTTATTGAGGTATAATTTACATGATAAAAATGCATGAACTATAAGTATATAATTCTATAAGTTTTGACAAAAATATATATCAGTGTAGAATAAATCCATCACCCTATGGATGCCTGGGTGGCTCAGTTCATTGAACATCTAACTCTTGATTTCAGCTCAGGTCATGATCTCACGTTTCGTGTGTTCGAGCCCCACATTGGGCTTTGTGCTGTCAGTGCAGAGCTAGATGTGGGGCTCGATTCCGTGAACCGAACTGTGAGATCATGATCTGAGCTGAAGTTGGACTCTTCACCAACTGAACCACTCAGGCACCCCTTTTTCATCGTCTTATTTCCCCACTCTATCATCTTATTTTCCCACCAGTAATATCTATATCTGGTGTTGCCAATATTTTAAATGTTGGCCATTCTAACAGGTGTATAATAGTATCTCACTACGGTTTCTTGTTTGTTTGTTTTCTATTTATTTATTTAGAGAGAAAGAAAGAGAGTGTGTGCACACTTGTGGGGTAGGAGGGGCAGAGGATGAGGGGGAGAGAGAGAGAGAGAGAGAGAGAGAGAGAGAGAGAATCTCAAGCAGGCTCCACACCCAGTGCAGAGCCCAATGCAGGGCTCGATCTCACAACATTGAGCTCATGACCTTAGCTGAAATTATGAATCAGAGGTTTAACCAACTCAGCCACCCAGGTGCCACAGTTTGTTTTCAATTTTTAATTGAAGTATAATTGATATATATTTCAGGTATAAAATATATTGATTTGACAGTTATACATATTATGAAATGCTCACCACCACAAGTGTAGTTTCTACCTGTCACCAAAGTTATAATAATACTATTGATTTTATTCCCTATGCTGTGCTTTTCCTTCCTGTGACTTATTTATTTTATAATTAGAAGTTTGTACCATTTTTTAACTCTTAATATGACTACTAATAACTTTTAATTTACATATATGAGTTGCATGATATTTCTGAGACTGAATATACAAACAATGGCCAGACCATATTTAACAAAAGAACTTTGACTGACAAGCTCTGCAGCAATTGGCCCAGAAAAGTCCGAACTTGGTCAATGAGTCTAACTTCCCTATTAGTTGCCCCCACTCACTCCTCAGAAACTAGGGATAGTTAAGAAATCCCTTCATGTTTTTGTGTTCCAAGAAGGGGTTATAAATGCAAAACACCAACTTGTTCTTGCAAATTCCAACATCAGACTCACCTCCACCCTTCCTCAATGACCTCCTTGTTTTATGAAGCTCAAAATTTACCACTTTCCTTTGAGATGTTCCCGAATGAACATTCTCCCTAACAGCAACAGCCGGAATGAAATCATTCGCCTTCATTGTCTGAGGCATTTCATCTTTCACTGATTGCTACCCGCCCTCCAACCACTAAACTGGAGCCACCTTACTTTGTGTTTATGATGATAACACCCCACTTACACCACTTTCTGAATTAGTTAGAGTAATGCTAGCAGCTATAACAAAGAGGCCTCAGAATCCAGGCTGTCACACAGAGTCCCTCTAGTTATCACCATCCCGTCCAGCACAAGAGGAAAGAACATATCCAGGCCAAAAGTTTTCTCCTAAGAAATTGAGGGGGAAGTTCCAGACCTATCATTCGCTCCCAGTTCATTGGTAAGAACCTTATCACACGAAGCCCTACCTAGGTGCAAAGGAGGCTGGGAAATGTAGTCCCTCATTGGGCAACCACCCTCATTATACTTTCATAGCTAGAAAATGCAGGTCTTCCTTAGGATATCTATCTATAGCTATGGAAGATGGAGTGAACCAATTTTTCTGAAGTGTCAACGAAACCATGAAAGGAAAGAGAATCTTAAGGATAATGGTGGTAGGCGATCCTAGGAAGACAGTTTCGTACCAGAGGTAGAGGGCAACGAATCTAGATTGGAACAGGTCAAAAGGCTCTAGGAAAGATATCCAAGAAAATGTGTCTAAACGCCTAGAGAGGAAATTTAGGCAACTGATGGAAAATGTGCATCATGATTCAGCAACCATTTATTGAGCCCCTATACTACGCCAGGCACTGTTCTAGGTGCTAGGGAATAAAACAGCATATAACTACCAACGTCATTGCTTCGAGGATCTTACAGTCTAGTGGAAATTCTAGGGCAGGTGGGCTTTAATTAATAACAAATATGTAGAAAACTAGCAAATGTTTAGGAGAAATTTACCCCACCTTGAAGGCAGCTACATTCAACTCTTCCTGCTGATTCTTTCAGTACTTCTGCTCCTAAATTAACACGATTACATTGCCACTTCCGCTGTTTTTCCTGTTTGCATTATATTGTTGACTTCCCAGATGAACAATGAGGATTTTGCCCCTTTCGATCTTTGTCCTCATCACATATATGAACCCTTCCCTCTTAGCCTCTCACCCTAGTTAAATTATAACATTGGGTAGATTAACACTCAAATTTTAACTTTATTATGATTACATAAAGATAATTAGTAGCCAAGTCATATAATAAATTGTCATTTTTTAAATTTTTGTTTGGAAGCTTTGTTTTCCTAGGCTTGGAACACTTCCCTCATACTTTTTGCCTAGTTATCTCTTATTTATTTTTGAAGTCCTAGTGTAAAGGTCACATTTCAGGAAAGCCCTCAAGCATCCTTTTCCTTTACCCCACAGAGGTAGATACGGTTATTTAATGTCCTCCTTAAAAATATAGGCTTGGTGTGGGGACACCAGTGCCATTAGTGGTGATGGGAAGTCAAATCTTGCCATAGAGATGTGTTTTTATGGATCTCCCTGGCCTCTTACATTTTCATAACTACTTAGTAGTAGTAGCAACACGTCTTGCCACAGAAAAATTAGATGTTACAATCATTCACATTTTAAAATTATGACATTTCGGGGTGCCTGGGTGGCTCAATCAGTTGAACATCATACTTTGGTTCAGGTCATAATCTCACCATTTGTGACTTCGAGCCCCACGTCTGTCTCTGTGCCGATATTCAGAGCCTGGAGCCTGCTTCAGATTCTGTGACTTCCTCTCTCTACGCCTCCCCAACTCGCCCCCCCCAAATAAACATTAAAAACATATACTAAAATTTTTTAAATGACATTTAAAAAGCACCACAGTGTCTCTTTAAGTAAATCTGAGCAATAGTTTGTTTCTAAGTCACTATATACAGAGGGAGAAACCTAAAGCTTGAGTGTCCCTAGCCACTGCTGAAGTCGTATCCATGGGCAATTTCAGATAAAGCAAATCAATCTGCAATTACTATAACTTAAAAGCAGACGTTTTCATGTCCGCATACATTTAATTTGCCTGTTACTGGTCAAGAAACTAACATATGGGATTTTTCCATTTAATCCCAGGGACTTGGCAACGCTCTCTGCTAAACACATGAATAAATGACGGAAGTGGTGGTAGAGCCCTGGATTTGAAACTCAGTTTTCTCAGCTCACCCAAACTCACAAGAGCCAGATGTATGATCCAGTAGGCCAATTAATTAGTTCACAATGAGAAATACAAATTACTCGCCTTTGCCCTAAGTAGGGCTTGAGATTCGAGTTCAGTTCTTATTCTGTCTTCCCACTTTCCATTCTCCATTCAGATCATCCTCCTTCTACTAACGCACTCTTTCTTCAGCTGTGGATATTACAGTTTTCTCAGGTTTGTTCCAATCCTAGGAGAAACATGCGGTTTCATCACTGACCTTGGATATTTTCCGAATTCCCTCACTAAAGTTTACCCCTAGATTTAACCTTTTGTGTGGGTTGATGCCACCATCTTCATCCTTAGCATATCCTGATAGAGGCATGCATTGTTCTACTGTGCTTTGCCTTACCGCGTTTCCCAAATACTGGTTTTTTCGCAAATTGAAAGTTGGTGACAACATCATTTGGAGCAAGTCCGTTGATGCTATTTTTCCAAGACCATTTGCTCACTGGGTAGCTCTACGTCAGGTTTTGTTAATTCTTCCAGTATTTGAAAGATTTTCATTATTACTATATTTGTTATGGTGATCTGTAATCAGTGATTATGACTTGCTGAAAGTTCAATGACAGCATCACTTAAGTTAAAAAATATTTAAAAATTGATGTATATACTCTTTCGGACAAAAAGCTATTGCACGCTTAATAGAGTACAGCATGTGGGGGGGGGGGGCCTTGGTTGCTCAGTCGGTTAAGTGTCTGACTCGGGCTCAGGTCATGATCTCACGGTTTGTGAGTTCAAGCCCCGCCTCGGAATCTGTGCTGACAGCTCAGAGCCTGGAGCCTCCTTCAGATTCTGCGTCTCCCCCTCTCTCTGCCCGTCCCATGCTTATGCTGTCTCTCAATAATAAAAACGTTAAAAAATTAAAAAAAAATAGAGTACAGCATAGCGTACACATAATATTTATTGCCCTTGGAAACCAAAAACTTCATTTGATTTGCTTTATTATGACTTTCACTTTATTGACGTGGTGTGGCACAAAGGAGCCGCATTTCGAAGGAATGTCTGTACACACCTTCTACAGGAATCTGCCAAAGCTCCCTGGCTGTTTCCAGCTTCCAGGCAGAGGCAGACTGGTTGGTATGTATGTTTCCACAGTTATGAGCTTGCCTCTCACCCCTCTACCACAGGGCCAGAGACGCCAGCAAAGGGCACTTGGGGGGTTTCAATGTACCCCTTATCTACATGTATACCTCCCCCAGTGGGATAAAACTTTATGCAGCCGAGGGAGTCACTGTATGGGCGTTTCAGGCAGGGCGCCAGAGAAAGGGGCAAAACAATATAAAACAAAACTAGCACCAAGAGGGGATGGACCGACACCAAGGGCTGTTTTGCCCACCAATTTTGCCCAGAGAGGACCCCAAAGTCTCCTTGGGCTTGTGCTTTTGGGCTGCTGCGGCCTCCAGCCTGTGCAAGGCCTCGTATTATGAATTAATAAACCGAACCTCGGGAATTTCCCCCTTCACACTAGCACAGCGTGACAAACTGCAATACACCGCGCTCAGCGTCCACGCCTTTCCAGCCACCAGCCCCGCGTGCCCTTCCTTTTGCCCGTCTCCAAGATGGCGGCCGCCCCGCCGCCGCGTCGCCGCCGCGTCCTGGCTCCGCCCCGCCTCGGCCCACCCCCGCCCCGCGCGAGCCGGCCCGCCCCTCCTCCCGCCCGCGGGGCCGCGCCGCGCGCTCCCGCCGCCCCTCCCCGCGCGAGCTCCACCCAGGTCGCAGGCAGCGCGGTCGGCGGCGCCTATTTCCCGCCATTGTGCGAAGTGGAGGCTGGGGGCCCGCACGCGCCGCCTGCCCGTGGCCAGCTGCTCCTTGGCTGCCGCCGCCACAGCCGCGCTTCCCTCAGGCGCGGGCAGGCCGGGCGACTCGCGCCCCGAGGCTCGCCGTGCGTGGGAGGGCGCGGGCGAAGAGCGGCCGAGCCCCCGAGGAGGAGCGGCGGCGCGGGACGCCGGGCCGCGCCGGCCCCGGCCCGTCGGCGAGATGCCCTGTGGGGAGGATTGGCTGAGCCACCCGCTCGGGATCGTGCAAGGCTTCTTCGGTGAGTGGCGGCGCCGGGGGCGGGCCGGGCGGGCCGCCGAGTTTGCCGAGCCCGGGGCCCGGCCCCGCCGCGCGGCCCCCCACGCGGGGCTCCCCCGAAGGCTGGCGTGGCCGGCCGGGCCTGCGCGGGCGGCGCGGGGACACCCCCGGGCCGGGGCCCGTGCGCGTGCCGGGGCCGCGGCTTCCCCGGCTGGCCGCAGGTGCCTCCCACCTGCCCGATTCGTGATTCGCGAGCGGCCAAGGTTACGCGGCGAGGGGCCGGCGGCCGGCCGTGATTGCCGGCCTCGCTCCCCTCCGTGGCGCACCCGGGACCCGCGCCCCGCGTGCGGCGCGTCGCGGAGGGGGTCCTTGAACCTTCGGGGGGCCCGCCGAGACAGGGCGAGGAAAAGCACTTTGCCTCGGGGAAGCCTGCAGGATATTTCAAAACTTCCGGTGTGTCGGGGGAGTGCTCGCTCGCAGCAGAAGTTGGCTCTAACTACTGTATTACACACATCCTCCCTTTTCGCGATAAGATTAGGGGGCAGGAGCTTCGTTTTTCTGTTATGATGACTTTAAAGCCTCCTTTCGTGCCAAAGCTAGCAAGAAATGTTGAACAAAAACTCAACTGAGTTCTTACGTAGAAAAGGGCTTAGAATGCTGCGGACCGGCTTGGTAAATTTTAGTTGTAGTTGTTCTTTATGTTAAGGCTACTTCTCTGCTAAGCATCCATGAAGGAAAATTGAGGCTTGTTTGCGGTTAACTGGGCGTTTTGACCCCTCTCCCCATTCCGTTTGCGAGTGGTGGAGGCAAAGCAGAAATCCCTGTTAGATTGTGGCAGCTGGAGGTAATTTAGCAGAGAGTGGCCTGAGCTCATTTAAAACACCGGGGGGAGGGGGTGTTAGAACGCCTTGATACCGAAGAAGCTAGTCTCCCGCAGCCAGAACCAGTGGCGGAAAAATGCACGTATTTCTTGTAGGAGGGATTCAGCAACTCTTTATTCATTTTCTCTATAATTTGAACTGGTTTAGTTTTCTGGTTTCCCAGGCTGAAACTAGACGCAGTAAATGAGAAGAAGGCCTGTGTAGGCATCGAGACTATAATCCTTGAACCCTGACAACCTGCTAATGATTCTAAAACTGTGTGTGTGTGTGTGTGTTTAAGGCAAAAAATATTTTTTACTCTACTGATAAGGGTGCTTTGAGGAAGGGGCATAGAGTCCTCCACTAAATCCTAGTAATTGGTGTTCATAACGAATAGTGGAGCCCATAATTGACGTCCAGAATAATGGCCCCAAAATGTGGAGTGAAGATTAAATTGCACAGTTGGTTTAGGTCGGTGCAAATGCGTAGGTAGTTTTTAGGGAAAATCCATCAAAAGTGAAAAGTGATGGGGCACCTGGGTGGCCCAGTCGGGTAAGCGTCCCACGCTTGGTTTCGGCTCAGGTCGTGATATAAGGGTTCAGGAGTTCAAACCCCGAATCCGGCTGTGCGCTGACAGTAGGGGACACTGCTTGAGAGTCTCTCTCTCTCTGCCCCTACCCTGATTGCTCACTCTCTCTCTGTCTCTCTGTCTCTGTCTGTCTGTCTCTCTCAAAAGTAAATAAATTAAAAAAAAAAAGTTTTGGTGCTTAAGGGCAAAGTTCCTTTATGGATATTTAGAAGATTTCTTTATGAGAAGTACCCCATACCTTGGTCTTGCTGGATAAATGAGATGATTTAATATTTGATGTAGTTTTGAAAGTATTTGTCATGTTTTGTTTCCTATGTGTGTGATCCTAAGGGGCACTTCTCCTTATAGTACAGAAGGGGTATATTTTGGATAAAAATACTGGCTATACAGTATTTTGTAAGGTTTGTAAGTTGTTATGGGCACCTGGATCTTGTTGATGTGTTTCCCCACGGAATGTCTTATTTTCCCATATAGGCTGTGTCTTACAGAGAAGAAAATAATACTGCTTTATAGCCACAGTTTTTTTTGTAGAAGCTGTTCTGAAGTATATATTTTTACCGTATTTTTCTATCGCCATGAATATGTTGAATACTTTTATAATAACAGCATCACAGGTATGTTTCTGTGAGAAGTAGGTCAGGTGTTAAACTTGTAGACTCTTTTTGGTTTTGTAGTAAAATGTTTTAAATTGATTTTTCACGCAATTAGAGAAATGACTGTTGTGGTTTATGAGGCCTTTCTTGGCTCCACCCCTACCTTGCTCTTAGACTTCACCTCATCACTACATTCCCTCTCGTATTGAAGCTTCTTTCAGTTCTTTAATTTTGGACCTTGCCTCTAGGCCTTCTGCATCAGCTCTTTGCTTTGCCTGGCCCCCTCCCCATTCCTCTTACACCTTCCTGTCTCAATGCTACTCTTCTTTTGGAAACCTAAGTACCCCTTCGGTTACTGCAGGGTCCTTCAGGTCCTGGAAATTAGCATAGGTTAACCCTAAAAATAAAACTGCCAGTTATTTTACCAGTAAAAAAATGGATTTACTGGGAAATAACAGAGAATTGCAGTTTGGGACATGCATGCAAGCTAAGGCAAACCATAGACAAGTCCCACAAACAAAGGAGAGGAACTTTATTTTACAGAGAAAGGAGGAAGTTGGGATGGGTTATTTTGAAGGAAAGCCCATTGGAGAAAAATAAGCGTTCATGGTGATGCAAGTTTCTCACTGGCTGAGTTGCAGGGATAGTAGATTTCTTGTAGGAGATTGAATGTACATCTCTCCCTGTTGGGGCCTATGATTGATCCTTAACCTGTTGAAGATTTTTCTGTTAGGGGTCTGTAATTGATCATTCTTCCTGTAATTTACATTGAGTGGTAGAGCTCCCCCTTTCAGCCTCCCAAGTCCATTTTAGTGAGATTTCCCTTTATTAATTTTCACATAACTAAAGCAAGTTGTTGAAAGTACTTGTTTCTTGGGTTCCTTTGCTATATTTTTTTCTCAGCGAATTCAGGGCCCGTATCTGACTTATTCACCAATATATCCTTGTTGCCTGGAATTCGCCTTGCACAGTGAAAATGCTTAGTGAGCATGTGTTAGAGGCAGTAGAAAGACTGATGAATCAGAAATGGTATGAATTGGGATGGTTTCTGTGACCACAAGTCTCAGACAAAGGACAGTCCTGGTGGACTTCCTATTGATTCAGGGAATTCATGATCCTACCAGGTATGAGTTACTTTCACATACAAGTCCTAATTCTTACTCATTTGGATAGGAAACTTTGAAATTCTGTGAGTGGCCAGTCATGACGACCTGGGTCATAATTCATCTTTGTGAATCATTCTGTACTTTGATTTCGTATCTGCTGTATTACAGTTGCTCATACATTTTTGTCTGTGAGCCCTCATAAAGTGTCTTTAATGTTTCATTGGAGTTTGAAGATTTTATGTACAGGACGTTGAGATCCAAAGGTTTAAATTATGATTTAGGTGGGGCGCCTGGGTGGCTCAGTTGGCTAGGTGTCCGACTTCATCTCAGGTCATGATCTCGTGGTCTGTGGGTTCGAGCCCCGCATGGGGTTCTGTGCTGGCAGCTCAGAGCCTGGAGCCTGTTTATGATTATGTGTCTCCCTCTCTCTCTCTGCCCCTCCCCTGCTAGTGCTCTGTCTCTGTCTCAAAAATAAATAAACCAAAAAAAAAAATTAAAAAATGATATAGGAATACTTCCGCCTATCTCTGTTGGGCTCTTTTATGTGCATAGTGCTAACGGCTGAGTCCGTACAGTGATCATTTAGTGATCCATATCAAATTGCTTCCTTAAAAGGCAGGAATATTAAAAACAATTTTGGTGTACTTTTTTTTTTCTCTTAATCAGTTTTTATTTAAAAGAAATTTGCTCCCTTCACTCAGGTCCTCTCCACTGTACCACATTAACCCTGAAAGACTAGCTTTATTCATTCCTATCCTCTGCTGCCTGGGTTTCTGTTGAATGGTGTTCTGCTCTGATGTGACTGTACCCAAACAGGTGGCTTCAACAAGCACCAGGAGGGATGAACATTGGGGGAGCCATCCACCAGAAGCACGAGGCACTAAGCCCCCAGATAACCATGAAATAAAGGAGAAGACTTCCTGTTGCAGCCTATCCCCATTTTCAACCACTCATTCTCATCCTCAAGTGGTACCTGTTGAAATGGGATTTGCTTGATCTAAACAGAGACTCCTAAGACAAGATTTTTAGATCTAATTGTTAGGTAAAAAAATAAAGAATAAATTTTCTTAGGGCAGCTGACTGGCTCAATCAGAGGAGCGTTTGACCGTTGATCTCAAGGTCATAAGTTTGAGCCCCATGTTGGGTATAGCTATTACTTAAATAAAATTTAAAAAATCATTTAGGGGCACCTGGGTGCCTCAGTCAGATAAGCGTCAGACTCTTAGTTTTGGTTCAGGTCATGATCTCACGGTCGTAGGATGGAGCCCCGCATTGGGCTCCGTGCTGAGCATGGAGCCTGCTCCGGATTCTCTCTCTCTCCTTCCCCCTGCCGCACTTGCACATACTCTTGCTCTCAAAAAAGAATATGTAAAAATTTTAAAACATCATTAAAAACTTTTTTCCTTGCTTGAATTAATAACTCAATTTTGGAAAATATAGGAATGCTTATTGACTGATTTCTTTTACTGTTTTTAGATTGTTGGTTGGGTCAAGATCATTATTATTGGTTATAGTCAAGGTACTGTGGTGGTATCTAACAACCAGAACTAGACTAAAAGAGCAGCGTTATGTGGAGGAGGGCAGGGAGAAGTATTTGGTCACTAGCATTTTAAAGAATTCAAAGCAGTAATAAAATTGACTAAAAGTCAGTTGCTTTTTTATTGTCAGCATGATTCTGGACAGAAAATTCATCGCCTTTTGTTTGTACCCATCTTGGATCTCTCCTACCAAGTGACCTTGGTAGGCCGCTGAAGAAAAGGCATTTGTTACAAACTGTAGAACCCAAAGATAGAGGGAGGGTGTCTTGGCGTCCCAAGAGTGGAATCTGGAACTGGAAAGCTAGCAGGAATCTAAGCAGCTCTTCTCAGATTTTCTTCCTTAGGCTATATTAATCTCTGCACACGAACTTTCTGTCTGTACTCCACAGCTCCCAAATTCACTTGGTCTCAATTCGACGCTAGTTAGCATCTTTATCTTAATCTCAGATTCTAGGGTTAGAGAATCTCATTGGCCCAGCATGGTGTCAGGAGTCCACTCACGCACTAACAGCTGTGGCCAGGGCACAGAGATTTGTAGGACAGTCCTGACTCTTGAGTCCCACACCTCAACACTGGGGCAAGTTCTCAGAGAAGAATGGATTGGGCACATGTGGCAAAAGGTGTAAATATAGCCTAAGGAAGATATAACTCACATAACCTGAAAATCATTTAGGAATGAACACTTCATTGATTTTTTCATATATTCACAGTGGTGTGCACCCATCACCACTATACTTTCCATCATCCCCAAAAGAAACCTGTACGTGTTAGCAATCACTCCCAATTGCCCCTTCCTCCATTCTCTGGCAATCAATCTACTTCTTTTTATGATTTACCTATTCTGGACATTCATATAAATGGAATAATACATGTGAACTCCTGTGTGTCTGGCTTTTCACTTAGCTTAATATTTTCAAGATTCAACCATGCAGTGGCATATACCAGCCTTTTTATGACTGAAAATAATATTCTCCATGGATATAGCCCATGTTTATTCGTTCATTCATGGATGGGCCTGTGGGTTGTTGCCACTTCTTGGCTATTGGGAGAAGTGCTGCTGTAAATACCCATGTACAGACTTTTGTGTTTTCACTTCTCTTGGGAATATACCTTGGAATGGGCTTGCCGAGTCATAATGGTAATATATTTTGATGTGCGTGTGTGTGTGTGTATTTAAGTTTATTAGAGAAAGCACGTACTCACAAGACAGTGGAAGGGGAGAGAGAGGGTGAGAGAAAATCCCAAGCAGGCTCCGCATAATCAGTGGGGAGCCTGATAATGGGGCTCGAACTCACCAACTGTGGGATTATGACCTAAGCCAAAATCAAGAGTTGGACGCTTAACTAACTGAGCCACCCAGGTGCCACTTTTATGTTTAATTGTTTGAGGAATTGCCAAACTGTTGTCCAAAGTGGCTGTACCATTTTATGTTTTCACCAGCAATGTGTGAGGTTTCTAAATTACTTACATCTAACATTTGTTATTTTCTGTTTTATTAGTTACAGCCATCCTAGTGGGTGTGAAGTGATAACTTCTGGTGGTTTTGATTTGCATTTCTCTAATGACTAATGGTAATAGCATATTTTAATATAGGCCATTTGTGTATTTTCTCTGAAGAAATGTGTATTCAAATCCTTTGCAAATTTTTTGGTTGGGTTTTGTCTTTTATTGTTGAGATTTGTGTTCTTTATATATTCTGCATACTAGACTTACCACATATATGATTTGCAAATATTTCTACCATTTTGTGGATTGTTTTCACTTTCTTGGCAATGTGTTCCAATGTAAGTTTTTAATTTTTTTGTGCATAATACACTATAGTTTATGTAAAGGAATGGAAAGCACCAGAAAAACTTTCATAAATGTTTTGCTCGTATATGTTTAAGTTTTTAATTTTGATGAAGTCCAATTTATCTGTCTTCCCTTTGATTACCCTATTTCAGAACCCATTGTCTAATGCCAGATGTAAACATTTATACCTGTATTCTTTCTAAGAGTTTCAGAGTGTTAGCTCTTAGATTTAGGTCTTTAATTTTGAATTAGTTTTTGTATAAGGTATGAGGTAGGGATCCAAATTCATTATTTTGCACGTGGATATCCAGTTGTCCCAGTGTCATTTGTTTTTCGTTTATTTTTTACATTTACCAGTTTATTATAAAGGATGTTGTAAAGTATTCAGATGGACAGCCAGGTGAAGAGGTGCGAAGAGCGGGATCTGGAGTAGTGCCTCGTGCGTTCGTCTCCAGGGAACTGGGGTGTGTTCGCTCCCTCCCAGCAGTGGATGCGTTCCCCAACCTGGAATCTCCTGCACTAGTTTTTGAAAAGTCAGTTCTCCCCACTGAATGGTTTTGACACCTTTGTCAAAAAACCACTGGACCGTAGATGTGTAGCTTTATTTCTGAACTCTCAGTTCCATTTTGTTGGTTTATATGTTTATCCTCATGCCAGTACCCCATTGTCATGATTAGCTCTGCAGTAAGTTTTTAAATCAGGAAGTGTGAATCCTTCAACTTTGTTCTTTTTTTAATATAGTTTTGGCTCGTTAGAGTCCCTTGCATTTTCATGTAAATTTAGAATCAGATTGCCCATTTCTGCAAAGAAAGGCATTGGGCATTTTGGTAGAAATTGCATTGAATCTGTAGTGCTTTTAGTTCTTTTGATAATGGAAAATAGTTAAGATTATAGACTCTAGAGCCACACTGCTTCTTAACTTCTGAACCATACCCTGGATATTTGCCTCTCTGAGTCATTTTTTAAAGTATTTCCTTTTTTTTTTTTTTAAACTACTGAATGATTTTCATTAATAATCATGAAATGAAGCTATAAACAATGCTTAAGGTATTAAATATTTCAAGATAGTTTGGGTCATTGCTTCTGTCACCTGCTTCTGTACCCCTGCTTCTGTACCCCCCACCTCCTCAGCGATTTTAGAATGTTTTTTTGTTGAGTTCCACTGTATTGATGTTGTTTCATGTTGGTATAGGTACCACATGAGATTTGAAGAATTTTGTTTTGATTGTATAATTAATTCTTCGAATAACTTCTCAAGTTCCTGCAGGACAGAAAAGAAACAATTGATAATTAATATGTGAATTCTAATGAAACAAGCAACTGCAAAAGGCACAAGTTAGGCAGTTCCCAAATCATGCCAGTGATGTATTTTTTGTTGCTAATGATTTTTCTTTTTTCTTTTCTTTTCTTTTCTTTTCTTTTCTTTTCTGTTTTCTTTTTTCTTCTTTTTCTTTTTCTCTTTTTCAAGAGAGAGAGAGAAAACACGCACGTGAACAGGGGAGTAGGGCAGAAGGAGAGAGAGAATCTTAAGCGGGCTCTGCAGCCAGCTCTGAGACCCATACGGAGCTAGATGCAGGGGCTCGATACTACCACCATGAGATCATGACCTGAGCCTAAATCAAGAGTCAGTCACTTACCCATTGAGCCACCCAGGAGCCTCTGTTAATGTATTCTCTTGATTCATTCTTTAGTTATAAAGCAAGTAACAGTTTGAGAAGAATATATTTTAGTATTAAATACTAAATTCAGTGAAATATTTTATGTGTGAGATAAAATTTGTGCTTACTATGCCTCTCATTTTGCATTATTTTAAATGTTAAACACAACTAAACACTCCCAAATTGTCTCATAGAAGATAGAATTGAAGTAACTCAAGGTCTGTTTCTTCATCTTTACAATCACTGTGTTGTTTATTTAAAATCTGTTGTATGCATGTAGGACTTTAGAGTGTCACACAGGGATTGGGGGATGCTCACTGCCCCTAAGCAAGTTTGGACTGTTCTTCTGGACCACTTAGAGATTTATTGTCCAAACAAATGCACTTAGCTGAGTCTTTTTTTTTTAACTTTTTAATGTTTGTTTATTTTTGAAGGAAAGAGACACAGAACATAAGCAGGGGAGGGGCAGAGAGAGAGGGAGACACAGAATCTGAAACAGGCTCCAGGCTCTGAGCGGTCAGCACAGAGCCCGATGCGGGGCTCGAACTCACGGACCGTGAGAGATCATGACCTGAGTCAAAGTTGCACGCTTAGCCGACTGAGCCACCCAGGCGCCCCAGCTGAGTCTTTATTGGGAAGAATCTTGACAATATTGAGTCTTCCTAGCCATGAATATGAAATATTCCCACATTTATGTAGTTCTTGAATTTCTTTCATCAGACTTTTATAGCTTTCCTCATACAGATCTTATACATAGTTTGTTAGATTTATACACAAGAATTTCATTTTGAGGGATGCTAATGTAAAGGGTTCTGTGTTTTTAATTTCAAATTCCACTTCATTGATAATATGTAGGAATATGATTGACTTGCATATATTAACCTTGCATTTTGCAATCTTGCTATAATTGCTTATTAGTACCAGGAGGGTTTTTGTTGTTGTTGTTGATTCCTTTGGATTTTCTATGTAGAAACATGTCTTCTGTGAACACTTATTTTTTCCTTCTTGGTCTGTATACCTTTTATTTCCTTTTTTTTTTTTTTTTGTCTTACTGTATTAGTTATGGCTTCTAGTACAGTGTTGAAAATTAGTGGTGAGAGGGACATCATTGCCTTGTTCCTATCTTAGTGTGAAGTTTCTGGTTTTTCACTTATTTTTAATTCTTCAGTTGCTTTACTTTTGAATGTAAAGGCATATTCTAAAGTTGTTTTTTTTTCCTCCAGCAACTTAGATAACCATTTCAGAGTTTCTATTTCATAAGATGAGGAAATTAGTGTCTACACAACTCTCCATTGCTTCTACCCAATTTGTGTCAGTCATTGTGCATTCCCAAAGTTTACAATGCTTTAGTGCTTTGTCTGATCGTATTATAAAGGTCAAAAGCCAGTGAACAGCATTTATGTTACTATGATTGTAGAAGTGCTTTCCCTGCAGAACCTACTAGGGTGTTTGGACCAGTAGGGAAGGAAGTATAATCCTGTCATTAAATTATTTTGCTTTAAGGACAGTGTTTCAAGAATTAAGCGTTTCTGTTACACTCCAAAGTTTACTATCAAGCCATAATTTATCATTTTTAATCGTGAAATATGTTTTGCACTTTATCAAATGCCTAATTTTCTATCCCCTGAGATGGTTATAGTTTTTCTTTAATCTTTTAATGCCATAAATTACACTCACAGGTTTTCTGATCATAAACTACCTTTATATTATTGGGATAAG
This sequence comes from Cryptoprocta ferox, assembly GCA_028646485.1. Taxonomy (NCBI): domain Eukaryota; kingdom Metazoa; phylum Chordata; class Mammalia; order Carnivora; family Eupleridae; genus Cryptoprocta; species Cryptoprocta ferox. Next base: position 71,283,969 of record CM053561.1, on the reverse strand, counting down.
TACTGCGTGATCATGATTTCTTTTTGAATACTCCATTGGATTCAGTTAACTAATAGTTTATATAGGAGTTTTGCATCTTTATCTTTTGTGAACAACTTGGCTTGAAAGTGCGAAATTATCTGGATTTGGGACTTCATGGGATTGAGAGGAAAGATCAGTTTTTCTCTCATGCAATATTAGACCTGCAGTGTTCTTTGACCAAATTGTGATAACCGAAAGAGTTCTGTCTGCCAATCTTGTGGCAGTTTTGGCAGTTTATATTCTTTCAGAAATGTAACTATTTCACCTGAATCTCAAATATGTTAGTTTATAGTTCATAATATTTCACATAGTTTTTAGTATTTCTGTTATCTGTGGCATTTCCCCTATAGCATTTCCCCTTTATTCATTTTGTTCTACCTATATTTTTTCCTTTAAAAAAGTTTTATTTAATGTTTATATTTGGGAGAGAGATTGAGAGAGGCAGTGCTGAGCAGGGGAGGGGCAGAGAGAGACAGAGACAGAATCTGAAGCAGGCTCCGGGCTCCGAGCTGTCAGTACAGAGCCCAACGCAGGGCTTGATCACAAGCTAAGATCATGACCTGAGCCGAAGTCAGAAACTTAACTGACTGAGCCACATAGGCACCCCTATTTTTTTCCTTTTAATATTGTGTTGTTTGTTTGTATCTTGTTTTTATTTATTTGTCTGATTTTATTCTTTGGATTTTCTGTGTTCTGAACTGGCTTGCCAAAAAATTTGTTTATCTTAGTATTAATGATTTGTGTTAGTGTTTTTGTTCTTCATTTCATTTATTATTTTTATTTGGATTATCTCTTTTCTAAAAGCTTCTTAAGTTGAAAAGTAGTAATCTCTATTTCCATTCTTTGTTTGTACTTGATAAGTGTATTTGAATCTATAACTTCATAAACACCACCTTAGTAGCCCACAGCTTTTTTTGTTATCCGAGAGAATTTCATAATTACCTCCTATAAAGGCCTCTTTAAATTAAGGATTATTTATCATGGGCTTCTTTGTTTTTAAAAATCATTAGAGACATAAGGGTGCTTCTGTGTTAAGTTTCCCTTTTGTACTGAGTTCTTGTCACATTTTGGACAGAGAACATACACCTGGCATCTACTGAGGCTTCCTCTGTGACTAGTACGTAGAACCTTTTGTGAATGTCACATGTTAAAAATGCACTCTGGATATTTTTATTTATTGGAGAGCTTATTCATATCTGCTGTGTATTTACTTTTGTGTTTTATGTGTGATTTTCTGAGAGGGCTGTGCCAGGTCTTTGTGATTTCTGTTTACTTTTTCTCCTTAGTTCTGAAAGTTGTTGCTTTATGTATTTTGAGGCTATGCTGTCAGGTACATATGCACTTTCTTTTAAAAAAATTTTTTTTTATGTTATTTATTTATTTGAGAGAGCGCGAGCAGGGGAGGGTCAGAGAGAGAGGGAGACACAGAATCTGAAGCAGGCTCCAGGCTCTGAGCTAGCTGTCAGCACAGAACCCGACGCGGGGCTCGAACCCACAAACCGTGAGATCATGACCTGAGCTGAAGCCGGGCGCTTAACCAACTGTGCCACCCAGGCACCCCATACATACGCGCTTTCTTGAGCAGTACCGTGTTAAAACTTAATTTACTTATATTTGTATTACTGCATTTCTTTTTCTTGTTGAACAGAAATTTGACGTCCTATTCACTAAGTCCTTCCAGCATTTCATTCATATTGTGTATTTGCTAAGAACTATGATCTCTTTGTGGATGTTCTTCAACTTCCCCCTTTTTAAAAATGTATTTTTTGAGCGAGAGAGCGCGAGAGTGAGCGTGAGAGAATCCCAAGATGCCACAGCCAAATGCGGGGCTTATACTCACCAAGAGATCATGACTTGAGGTGAAATTGAGAGTTGGAGGCTTAATCAACTGAGCCACCCAGGTGCCCCAACTTCCCTTTTGAATTATTCCTCTAATTTGTACTAGTTGCTTTTTATGTTTGTTACTTAATTATTATGCTTGGACTTTTTTTCCCCCATTGCATTCATGAGTTAATTCTGTTGTTTCTTGGACCTCAGGTCTTTCTCTTTAGTGGGGTCTTCATTTTAAATTTAAAAATATTTTCAAGAAAGATGATGTGAGAAGAGAACAAGAGATTCATCACATAATGATAAAACAGCTCACTAAGAGCTGTTAGGTACATGTAAGTGCACCTAACAGCAGAGCATTAGAATGCAGGAAGTAAAAATTCATGGAACTGGAAGGAGAAATAGAGAAATCTGTAATTATAATTGGAGATTTTACCACTTCTCTTTTAGTACTTTACGGAACAAGTGAATAGAAAATAAGGGTTGGGGTCAGTTAAGTGTCCAACTTTAGCTCAGGTCATTATCTCAAGGTTCGTGAGTTCAAGCCCTGCATTGGACTCGCTGTCAGCACAGAGTCCGTTTCAGAGACTCTGTCTCCCTCCCTGCCCCTCCCCTGCTTGTGTGTGCACGCATTGTCGCTGTCTCTCTCTCTCTCTCTCTCTCAAAAATGTTTAAAAAAAAAAACGAAAGAAAAGCAAGGATTTAGAAAAACTACACAACACCATTAAACAAGTAGATCTAATTGACATTTGTAGAATGCTCCACCAACATCAGAACGTCCATTTTTTTCCAAATGCACATAGAACATTCACCAAGATAAACCGCATTCTGGATCATAAAGATATTAACAAATCTTAAAGAGTTGAAATCATCAACTATGTTCTCCAACTGTAATGAAGTCAGATTAGATATCATAACATGACAAGAAAATTCAAACTTGTGGAAATAATATTTCTAAATAATCCATGGACCAAAAAGTCTCTAGGGGAATTTTAAAATATTTTGAACTAAATGAAAATGAAAACACAGCATATTGAAATTTGTGGGATACAGCCAGAGATGTACTAAGGAGCATTAAGTGCATTTATTAGAAGAGACGTTGATCTCAAATCAATAATTCAAGCTTCTATCTTAAAACTAGAAATGAAGAGCAAAATAAACCCAAGTCAAATGGAAGAAAGGAACTAATAAAGGTAAGGTAGAAATGAATGAAATCGAAAACAAGAAAAAAGAAAATCAGTGAAACCCAAAGCTTTTTTTTTTAACAAAAAGATCAATAAAATGCATAAGCTTATAGCCAGACTAGCAAAGAAAAAAAAAAAAAAGAAAAAGACATAAATTACTGGGACCAGGAATGAAAGAAGAGATACCACTATAGACTGTATGGACATGGAAAGGATAATACAGGATAACTCTGTGAACATAAATTAAACAACTTAATGGAGCAATTCTTCAAAAAACTGTATTTCCTGTTTTTACTATGACAAATCACCACCAATTTAAGGGCTTAAAATAGCATAAACTTACTATCTTACAGTTCTGGAGGCCAGAATGATGTGGGTCTTAGTGGGTGAAATCAAGTTGTCAACAGGACAGCATTCCTTTCTGGAGGCTCTAGGGGAGAATCTATTTCCTTGTTTTCCAGCTTCTGGAGTCTGCCAACATTTCTTGGCTCATGGCCCCTTTCGAGCTCTTTTCTCCTTACTCTCACGAATTCTGTCTCCCTCTTCCATGGTAAGGACCCTTGTGATTATAGTGGACACACACGGATAATCTCTCTGCTTTTTAAGGTCAGCTGGTGATCAACCTCAATTCTGTATCTTCTACCTAAATTCCCCTTTGCCGTGTCATATATTCAGTTTCTGGGATTAGGATGTGGCCGTCTTGGTGGGGAGGCATTATTCTGCCTACCACACCACATAATATTCACACTCACCCAAGATGAAATAGATAACCATCAGCTCCCCCTCCTTTGCGTGTCCCCCCAACAAGGGCTGCTGTTCTAATTTTCCTCTCTGTGATTTTGCCTATTCTTGGTACCTCATGTGAATGGAATCCTACAATATTTGTCCTTTCGTGTCTAGATTATTTCACTTTGCATAATGTTTGTAAGGTTCATTCTTAGTGCCTTTATTGTTTGACAGAGTACAAAGATAATTCATGGAAAAGGATATTTCCCACATAAATGTGGGAACAATGAGACCTTGTTTGCAAAAATATGAATTTTAACCTATAAATCTCATACCTTATATAAAAATTAACTCAAAATGGGTCACAGACCTAAGTATAAAATTTAAGACTAAAAATATAAAACTTTTAGAAGTAGAAGATCTTTGGGGCCTAGGGTTTGGCAATGAGATCTTAGACATACACCAAAGACAAAATGCATGAAACAAAAATTTGATAACCATCAAAACTAAAATCTTTTGTTCTGCAAAACATGCTATTAGATGGAAAGATAAGCAATTGACTAGAATATATTTGAAAACCATAGATGAGATTTGTATCCAGAATATATAGAGAAAGCACAATGGTAATTAACCCAGTTTTAAAAAGGGCCAAAGATTAAATAGATGCCTCACCAATTCAGCATCATTAGCCACTAGGGAAATGCAAATTTGAACCATGATGAGATGTTACACACCTATTAGAACAGCTAAAATTGGAAAACAAAGTGACAGTACCAAATGCTGGCAAGGATACTTTAAAGAGCTTGATCTTTTGTACATTGCTGGTAAGAATGCAAAATGGTACAGCCACTCTGGAAAAGAGGCAGAATCTTAAAAGTTAACCATACATTTACCATATACCCAACTGTCCCATTCCTAGGTTTTTACTTAGAGAAATGAAAGCTTACATTCACACAAAACCCTGTACACAAATGCTTAGTTGTTTTGTTCATAGTTGTTAAACCTGGAGACAATCTAAATGTCCTTCAATGAGTAAATGGAGAAACAAATTGTCATTCAGCTATACTGTGGAATACTATTCAGCAATCAAGAGAAATGGACTATTGATGTACTCATGTATTAGGGTTCCCAAGACCACTTCTATCTTAAAAATTTTTTTTGTCTTTATTTTATTTTGAGAGACAGAGAGTGAGTGGGGGAGGGGCAGAGAGAGAGGGAGACACAGAATCTAAAGCAGGCTCTAGGCTCTGAGCTGTCAGCAGAAGAGCCTGACACGAGGCTCGAACCCATGGACTGTGAGATCATGACCTGAGCCGAAGTCGGACACTTAACCGACTGAGCCACCCAGGCGCCCCAGGACCACTTCTATCTTGAGACACTCACTGGAAGGACTTAATGTGACCCCCTGTGTAGTTGTATTCAAAGCTAAGATTTATTACAGCAGGATAGTAAAGGTAAACAGCTGGATCATAAGGGAAAAAGACACAGATGAAGTCTGGAGGAATCCATGTGTAGCCTCCCTTTTTCTCTCTCCCATGGGAGAATTCATAGATTGGAAGACTCAGTTAAGATGTCAGTTCTCAAATTATCCATAGGTTCAACACAACCCTAATCAAAATTTCAGCAGACCTAACACAGAAGTCAATAAGCTGGTCCTCTCAATCACACAGACTTGCTAAGGCTGAGAATAATCAAGATAAACTTGAAGAACTTAACTATTTGATTTTTAAGAGTTAAGATCGAGCCATAATGGTTAAGACAGTAAGAGTATAGTATTAAGATAGCATATAAATAAATAGATCAGTGTAATATAACAGAGTGTGGGAATAGAGTAACAGAAGTACAGTGAGTTGGTTTTTGATACAAGTGCAAAGCAATTCGATGCTAAAAGGAAAGCCTTTTAATTAATGGAACCAGTGGATATCTTTTTGGGAAAAAAATGAGCCTCAACCCCTATGTCACAATATAAACAAAACATTAATTTGATGTGGGTTACAGCCCTAAGTATGGAAAATAAGAAACCTCAGAGAATATTTTCATGACCTTGGGGTCAGTTACTATGAAAGAAAAAAAAAAACTTGGCAAATTGGACTGTTCCTCAAAAGACACCATTAAGAATGTCAAAAAGAAAGTACAGATTAGGAGAAAATAATGTGCCATGCATATATATCTGACTTAAGACTTAGGTCTAGAATACACAGAAAATTAGTGTAATTGTTGATTCCACAACAAACCCATTTTTTAAAAGTGCGCAAAATTGTGAATGGGCATTTCGTAAAAGAATTTATTGGAATGGTCAATAAATATGGAAAGGTGTACAATGTAGTTTGTCATTAGGGAAATGCATATTAAGACCACAGTGACATACCAGCGCAATGACTGGGATTAAAAAGATTGACAAGATCAAGTATTGGTGAGGGAGAACCAACTAGAAGCCTCATACACTATTGGTTGAGAGCCTGTATATTTTTTCCTAGGTTCCCTGACTTTTTTTTTGTTTTTTAATTTTTTTTTTTTTTTTTTTTTTTTTTTTGAGAGAGAGAGAGACAGCGTGAGCAGGGGAGGGTCAGAGAGAGAGGAAGACATAGAATCCGAAGACAGGCTCCAGGTTCCAAGCTAGCTGTCAGCACAGAGCCCGACATGGGGCTCGAACCCACAAACCGTGAGCTAATGACCTGAGCCGAAGTCGGATGCTTAACCAACTGAGCCACCCAGGTGCCCCTGACTTTTTTTTTTTTTTTAATATTTTTTTTATTTTTAGTAGGCTCCATGCCCAACGTGGGGCTTCAACTTAGGACCCTGAGATCAAGAGTCCCAAGCTCCGCTGACTGAGCCACCCAGGCACCCCACCCTGAATCTTAAACTAGAATAAGATTGAGTGTAGTGGTGATCAAATTCAGATGGCCAAGAACTCCTGGGAAATATGATAAAGTGATATGTGTGTGACCCAACTTGGTCCTACTTAAACTCAAAACGATGAATACAGTATCTTAGGTAATTGAATTTGTGAGTTAGTGTCAAGCTCAATTATAGCCAAATAGACTGCGTCTATGGAAATCTGCTTCTCTCTTTCCTCTGGGATGGCTCAATTTTGAGACCGAACTGAGCCATAGTGGCCACAGGCAGCTTCCAGGCGCTGAGTGCTGTCTCTGTACCTAAATACCCGGTAGTGCCCATCCTTGTCCTTGCTCTATGTCTGGAATACACAGATTCCTTATACCTCAGCATGGTTCGGTGCTACCCCTCTTTCAGGCCCAGCTTAAGCAGCAGCTCCATCAGAAGCCCTCTCTGAGATGATCTGACCTGCATTAGTTCCTCTTTGCTTTTGGCTGTTATTCTCTGTTCACTGCTTATCTTTGCTTCAAATTCTTCAGCTCTCAGTACCCTTGTACAACCTAGTGGAGGGCTGGGCACACTGTTGGCTTCGTAAACAATGGACAGTTTCTACACACTTGATTTTTTTTTTTTTAATCTCTTGCCCCCCTTTCATTGGCCAGCAGTACCAGGTATTTGTAAACTGGCCTCTACTTAGGAAAAGCCTGTCTGTGTGCATGTAACTTACCACCTCCCAGTCACTCTTTGATGTAGCTTCATCATCCTGTGGCATGGTCTTGTTTAACTTTATTTTTTATTTATTTTTTTAAAAGTAAGCTCTGCACCCAATGTGGGGTTTGAACTCACCGCTGTGAGGTCATGAGTTGCATGCTCCGCTGAAGGAGCCAGCCGCCTGCCCGCAACCCCCCACCCCAGCACGTCATGTTTCTTGCACAGATGTATTCAGAATAGCAGCGTTGCTGTGGCTGTCACGGCTGTGCATCAGCCTTTTCTTTAAACATCCGTTTTCACTGGAAGCAAAAATGTCCATCCTTTTTTTTTTTTTTTTTGGCCATTTTGGTAATCCTTCCTTGACACTCCTCTAGTACAACAGTGGCTCTCTTTAGTGTGTGGCCGATACCCTTTGAGGGCATTTTATTTGTGTATTTTTATTATTATTTTATCGCAGTTTGCCAGCAGCACTTTTTTTTTCTTCTCGACATCCTGTTCTGCGGCTTCCTTGGCCCTTTGTGCCGGGGCATTGAGTCCAGCGTTGGCACCAGCCTTGCGAGCACTGGCTGCAGTCCTCCTCCTCTGCTGTGACTCTGGCTTCCTCCTCGCAGACATTCTGTGTGGGCATAAGCGGTCCTGTCAGCTGGGTGGCCGGCTTGAGGTCTTCCGGACAGCCGTCCCCCTCCTTGGGGACGGAGGGCTTCCGGGGAGAGAGGATGGACCCGGAACCGTGCTCCCGCCGCCGCGGACTGGTTCTGCCTTCTTGGATGCCCCGAGATCGGGGGTTCGTGGACGCCGGCCTCTCGAGGCTTCTGAGCTGAAGGCCCTGCCGCTCGCACTGGGTGTGATGGCGCGGCCGTGGGGCGGGGGTGGGGCGGCAGACCTTCTGTGGATCTTCCGCCCCGGCAGGCTGAACCACGAGGCCACGCGCCACTGCCGGTCCTTGGGGAAACGGGACCTCAGGGTCCTGCCTGCTGGCTGCTCCAAGGGGGGATGGCCAGCAGGAAGGGATGGGCGCTGCAAAGCCATTTAAGCATTTTAAAACACGAATTGCTAGGCCTCGGCTCCAGAATTTCTGATTCAGTAGGTCTGGAATGGGCTGAAAATGTTTGCATTTTTAACAGCTACTCAAGTGATTCTAATGATGGTGGTCAGGGCACGCCCTGAGGACCAGTTTCCCAGTGGATCTAACCTTTGTTGCACATCTGATGCATCTCAGGAGTTTATTCCTCCCTCTTTTTTTTTTTTTTTTTTTTTTAAGAACTATGCTCAATTAAGTGAAAGCATTTGGAAGCTCTGCTAAGCATGGTGTTCTTGGAATTTTATGAGTGTTTCTAACAGAATCCGCTCTGTCACAAATAGTTCCTTTACTTCACATTGCCATAGCACCTGTATGATGAATATAAATGGTGGAAGTATTGGCTCGCTATGTGGTTTGCGGGTTCTCCCCAGATACTCCTAATTCTGTCAATAATTCACTTTGGTCTTGGCCATTTCCTGTAATTTTTTTCAAAGCCTTGGTTTTCTTCCTTTTTTTAAAGATTTTATTTTTAATTTATTTTTAATGTTTATTTATTTTTAAAATCTTTATTTTTGAGAGAGAGAGAGCGCGCGCGTGAGTGGGGGAGGGACAGAGGGAGACCCAGAATCCGAAGCAGGCTCCAGGCTCTGAGCCTGATGCGGGGCTTGAACTCAAGAGCTGTGAGATCATGACCTGAGCTGAAGTTGGACACTCAACCGGCTGAGCCACCCAGGTGCCCCTTTAATGTTTATTTTTGAGAGAATGAGAGATAGAGTGTAAGCAGGGAAGGGACAGAAGAGAGAGGTTAGACACAGAATGTGAAGCAGGCTCCAGGGTCTGAGCTGTCAGCGAGGCTTGAACTCCACAAACCGTGAGATCATGACCTGAACCAAAGCCAGATGCTTAACTGACTGAGCCTTCCAGGCGCCCCTAAGATTTTATTTTTAAGTAATCTCTACGCCCAACATGGGGCTCATATTTACAACCCTGAGATCAAGAGTTACTCTACCAACTGAGCCAGCCAGGTGCCCTGGTTTTCTTCCCTTTAACATGACATTAAAAACACCTTTCTCATCATTTTGCAGTCATCATTGTAAGAGTCAGCAATGGGTGCTAAATCTGGGGGTGGGGCAAGATTTGTAACAATTATATGCATGGTCTTGAAGTGCCTCCTGCAGACCCCTTAACAGTTGCAAAGGGGAGAAAAAGTGTACTGTGGAGAGAGATTGGCTATCCTTTTGGGTGATTAAGGTGGACAGCATCAGTGAGGGGAAGATGCACATCTTGTCTCCAGATGATACAAGGACACAGCGTCACTCACGGAGTAGTCTGATAGTGCACACCTGCAGTCCAGTCAAAAGGGAACATTAGACAAACCCCAAGTGAGAAGTATTGTATATTGTTAATAGGGTTTGTAGTCTTCTTAAATATGAATGTCATAAAAAATAGAGATTGAGTAACTGTCCCAGGTTGAAGGAGATTAAAGAGACATGACAGCTAGAAGCAGTATGTGATCGTAGACTGGCTCATGTACTGAGGAGGCAAAAGTGCGTATGAAGGATAGTATTGGAATATGGATGGTGGGTTAGATAAAAAGTATTGTATCAGTTTTGAATTTCCTGAGATTGGTAACAGTACTGCTAGTTATATAAAATAGTCTGTCTATTCTTGGGAAACACACACTGAAATACCTAAAGGCAAAAGTGTATGATGTGTGTAACTTAATCTAAATTGGGTCAGGAAACTGTATGAGGGGCACCTGGGGGGCTCAGTTGGTTGAGCGCCTGACTTTGGCTCAGGTCATGATCTCACTGGGTTCGAGCCCCGTGTTCGGCTCTGTGCTGACAGCTCAGACCCTGGAGTCTGCTTTGGATTCTGTGTGTGTGTCGCTGTCTCTCAAATGTAAATAAATATTAAAAATTAAAAAAAACAACAACAAACCAGGAGAGCAGATAAAGCATATAGAGCAAAGATAGAGATATTCTTTGTACTGTTCATGTGATTTTTTTTGGAAAGTTTGAAATTATGCCCCAATTTTTTTTTTTTAAAGAATGCCCTCTTTTTATTTCAGGGTAATGGTAAGGAGAAAACATCTGTATAAAATATTTTCAGAGAGCATTGTGCTTTACAAATGATGGTTCATATGCCGCTTTGCCTCGGTAGCTTTAGGCCTCGTTCTGTGGGTATTCTCAGCTCGGGTGTTGGCTCCTGCGCGCCTGCACGAGGTCCACCCTGCCCTGCCTTGTGACACCCAGTTCCCTGAAGGACAGCCTCCCCGGTGCCCAGTGGGGGGCTTCACCTGACCAGGAAGTGCTGCACCTGACCAGAGCCTGTTGTTACATATTGTAATATTGTACCCGTAACTGTGAAAAGTGCCTTTTTCTTTCAGCCCAAAATGGAGTTAATCCTGACTGGGAAAAGAAAGTAATTGAATATTTTAAGGAAAAGCTGAAGGAAAATAATGCTCCGAAATGGGTAAGTTTATTGCTATTTGGTGAGGAGAGGGTTGGGGCTGACTTCCAGTTTCTCTCAGTAGAGTGGTAATCCACATACAGTTTTAAACTGTGTACATTAATGTGTGCTGTCTTCTGCTTTAAGTGTATATGTGTTAAAACATTTTGCCCTCTTTCAACTGAAACTTAAATTCAAGCAATTCAGTGCTTCTATGTTGCTGCCTCTAGGTGGCAGTAACTGACCATGTTACTCTCTAAGACCCAAAAGGAAAAAAAAAATCAGTAGGTGTGAAAGTTTCTATTATCTTTGTTTTATTACCTTCATTTAAAAAGAATTGGCACCTACTAGTTTTTTTAATTTTGTAAAAAATCTTTGTTTTTGAGAGAGAGACAGAGAAACCAAGTGCAAGCAGGGGAGGGGCAGAGAGAGAGGGAGACCCAGAATCTGAAGCAGGCTTCAGGCTCTGAGCTGTCAGTGCAGAGCCGGACGTGGGCTTGAACTTACGAACTGCAAGATTGTGGCCTGAGCCAAAGTCAGATGCTTAACCAACTGAGCCACCCAGGTGCCCCTGGCACATACTAGTTTTAAGAGATGACCTCAATAAGGCAAATGCCTTTCTGCTACTTGTGAAGTTTACATTAGAGTCCAGTGTCCTTATACTAACTTGGAAGAACTCAGTACTTTTGTGCCCAGCACTTATGTTAACCGTTGAGATCATTGGCTTCCTAATGGGGTGTGAGGTAGGGGTGTGTGTGTGTGGGGGGGGGCAATTTGGGTCTGGATATATAGTCTCTGTATATGTGCTTAATGTTTTACGGGTAAGAGTATTTTATTGGCTTGTTTTCCTTTAAGGTACCGTCACTGAATGAAGTTCCCCTTCATTATTTGAAACCTAACAGTTTTGTGAAGTTTCGCTGCATGATTCAGGATATGTTTGACCCTGAGTTTTACATGGGAGTGTATGAAACGGTTAACCGAAACACAAAAGCACGTGTACGTATTGCTTTTTTTCATGAAACTTTCTGTTTATAATTAGTGGTATTAATTTTATCCTTGTGTTGTTTCTGGTGGCTTTGATTCAGATATACTGATATGATACTGTTATTCTTTGTTTTGGATCATAGGTCCTTCATTTTGGAAAATACCGAGATATAGCAGAGTGTGGGGTATGTATCCTTAAGATGTGTAAAACATTTTTTTAAAATATTTTATTTTACATTTATTTTTTATTGAGAGAGAGAGACAGAGCACGAACGGGGTAGGGGCGGAGAGAGAAGGAGACACAGAATCAGAAGCAGGCTCCAGGCTCTGAGCAAGCTGTCAGCACAGAGCCCAACGCGGGGCCCAAACCCACAAACCGCAAGATCATGACCTGAGCCGAAGTCGGTCGCTCAACCGACTGAGCCACTCAGGTGCCCCCAAAACATTTTTAATAAGAATTTTTTCTTAGAGAGAACACAAGTGAGGGGTGGGACAGAGAGAGGGGGCTGAACAGCTGCTGACAGCAGAGAGCCCGATGTAGGGCTCAAGCTCAGGAACCATGAGATCATGACCTGAGCCATAATTAAGAGCCGAATGAAGGGGCGCCTGGGTGGCTCAGTCGGTTAAGCGTCCAACTTCGGCTCAGGTCATGATCTCACGGTTCATGGGTTCGAGCCCTGCGTCGGGCTCTGTGCTGACAGCTCAGAGCCTGGAGCCTGCTTCAGATTCTGTGTCTCCCTGTGTCTCCGCCCCTCCCCCTCTCATGCTCTGTCTTTCTCTGTCTCAAAAATAAATAAAAGAGTAAAAAAAAGAGTCGAATGCTCATAACCGACCGAGCCACCCAGGTGGACCAGTAAGAATTTTTTCTTAAGCAGCAAATTTATTTCCTTTGGTTGATCTTAAATGTATTTATCTTGTGTGTAAATAAGTTCTAAGAAGTCACATGAATATTTTATTTACCTTCTATTTAAGTTTCTTTGATAGATTTTTGATCTTCTAAAAATCTCTTAGAAGGTGGAGTATTGTAAATAACAAAACTGATTCCTTTCATAATATTTCTATACTTGGTTTAAAAATTACAGGTTATGATAAATTCTTTTAAAATAAAAGTGGAAGATTAATTTAGGACTTAACACTTGCTTAATTAAATTTCATTAAATCCTGCCGCCTTTTTGTAGGAGGAAAAATGTTTTTAATAAACTTAAGCTTTCTTTGATAAAAAGAAGTAATGGAAGCTCTCTTACATATCTGTAATGGAAAGGGCAAGAAGGCAAACACTGCTCAGAATTGTGTTTGTGAAAGGGTTTGTCTTGAGGTAGAAACTTAATAGGAAAGCAGTTATAGAGGAACTACAGTATATCTGCATTTTAAAAAAATCACTTTTCTGATAAAAGCAAGACTATCTCCCATATTTTACTTTCTGTGTGTTTTTCATGTGGTTCTATTGAAATTGATGGTAATTTTATTGTTGGGGAGAAAAACAGATGTCATAGGTGGGGATTGATCAGGCAGGTAGCTTACGTAGAAAGGTGTTGCCTCAGTAGAGTTACCCCTATCCTAGGGTCTGATTCTCTGGTTTGCTGATCCAGAATCTTAATCAGATTGTGTAGGGCTTTTCATATTTTGGGAGTCTGACTCTTGCTTACCCAGACCTCAGAGATTGATTTATAACCCTCATACCAGCCCGTTAATTCACAGTAAAAGCTGTGCCTGATGGAATAACATGGTCTGGTTCAGTGGCCAGTCTGGACAGAAGAACAGCCCTAATGTGGGGGGTTGCTATGAAGATTACATTAAACAAAAATGTAATTTCCTACAGTTATTTAGGGGGACCTGTGAAAGATGGATTTGTTAATCTTAACACGTGATGAACCAGGTCTCTCAGCATTTTTTTTCTCTTACACTGTTTCCATAAAGTAAAACGTGCTGCCACACCCGAAGGAGTTAACTTTAAAAATGCTTGCTGCATCCCTTGTTTGAGGAGCCCGAAGGCATATTAGCCTAATGTATTAATAAACACAGTTTTGTCCAATACACAATAATGCAATATAAACATAGATTATAAATCCCAGCATCTGGAAATAGGAAAATAAAATAGATGATGTGTCTGTCCATGTGTGACACCTCCGAAGGCAAAGAGTTTCTTTTGTTTTGCTAAAGGTCATAAGTAAAAGAACCAAACAGGGAAAATTTGGGGCCTGGAAAGAAAGAAACAACCTGAAAGCCCAGCTTGTACATATTAGCTAAGGCTCAAACCTAATGTCTGTTGAGTTCGTGGGTTCTTGGGCCATTGTTTTTTTCACTACAAAATGGAATATATATTTTATTTTACTTCTAAAAAAATTTTTTGTACTATAAAAGTAGTATGTACTTATTAAAGTAATATTTTAATACTCCATCTTGGGTTCTTTCTTACCTCTTAGGATTTTCTAAGTGTATTTGAAATAGAGAACATGCCTTTTCTAGGGAATAATGTCTGACTCAAATCTCTTATCAGTTACCTCCTAATGAATATTTCATTAAGTTCCTGTTTCATAAAGGCTGATTCTGATCGTTTTCTATGAAAGAGACAATGGAATTACCATATACTTTGTCTTTGAAAAAAATTAATAAAGTAACCTGTTTATTAAAAAGGATTTAATTTTGTAACAGGTTGCTGTGTATTATGGATTTGAGGGAAGGTAGTATATTCATCATTGCATGTGAAATGATTTTATGTCCATTTTCCTTTTTAAAAAATGATAGTTTGGGGGCAACTTGTGTGGCTCAGTCAGTTAAGCATCCAACCTCGGCTCAGGTCATGATCTCTCGATTTGTGAGTTTGAGCCCTGCATCAGGCTCAGAGCCTGGAGCCTGCTTCGGATTCTGTCTCTCCGCCTCTCTCTGCCCCTCCCCTGCTCATGCTCTGTCTCTCTCTGTCTCTCAATAATAAACATTCAGAGATAAATAAAAAATAATAAAAAATAGTTTGGATTTGGTATTTTTTAGTTCTTAATGTATAATATTCACTATGATTTTATAAATAACATGATAAAGTGGTTTGCTAATTAAAATTTTTGTTTTTGTTTCTCTTAGTAAAATTTTAAATATACTTTTTGTGTACGTCACAGCCTCAACAAGAAGTTGATTTAAACTCTCCACGAACTACCACATTGGAAAGACAGACTTTCTATTGTGTTCCAGTGCCTGGGGAATCTACGTGGGTAAAAGAAATATCCTTTATCTGAAGTTTCTTCTGTGTTGAATGGTTCCTGATTATTTTCTTAATTGAAAAGACCACAGTTAGGGGCCCCTGGGCAGCTCAGTTGGTTAAGCATCCAACTTTTGATACCTGCTCAGGTCTTGATCTCATAGTGTGTGGGTTCAGGCCACGAGTCCGCCTCTGCACTGACAATGTGGAGCCTGCTTGGGATTCATTCTCTTCTCTCCCCCTCCCCCCGTCTCTTCTCTCCCCCTCCCCCCTCCCCCCCTTGTTCACACACACACTCTTAAAATAAGTAAATTAAAAAAAAAACACACAAATTTTGAGTTTTTAGAAACTTTGTCTTTTTATGCCAATGAAGTTAGCTGGGGAAAAAATTGTTCTTCATTTACAGAGCTTGGGTTTGTTTTAATGAAGTGTTTTTCATTTGTCCTAAATAAGAAAGCTTATAAAACAACTCAGCTATTCATCGTGGAGAAATCATAAATTTATGGTACATTTCTATAGTGAAATACTGTTGGGGCATCTGAGTGGCTTAGTCAGTTAAGTGTCTGACTCTTGATTTCATTCAGTTCAGGGCTTGATCTCACAGTTCATGAGTTCGAACCCCAAGTCCAGGCTCTGCTGCTTGCAGTGCAGAGCCTGTTTGGGATTCTCTCTCTCTCTCTCTCTCTCTCTCTCTCTCTCTCTCTCTCTGCCCCTCTGTTGCCTGCACACACACGCTTTCTCAAAATAAATAGAAAAAACTTAAAAACAAAAAATACTGGGGTGCCTGGGTGGCTCAGTCAGTTAAGCTTCTGACTTTGGCTCAGGTCATGATCTCACGGTTTGTGAGTTCGGGCCCCACATCGGGCTCTGTGCTGACAGCTCAGAGCCTGGAGCCTGCTTCAGATTCCGTGTCTCCGTCTCTCTCTCTGCCCCTCCCTTGCTCATGCTCGCACGCGCGCTCTCTCTCTCTCTCTCTCTCTCTCTCTCAAAAATAAATAAACATTAAAAAAATTGGAAAAAAAGAAATACTGTTAAAAAGATCAAGGTGGTTAAATTAAAGGTACTGAAAAAGTACCATAATTAAGTAAAAACATAGTTTCAAATTAGAACCAATTCTGAAGTTCTTAAGGGAAAGCAACACGTTGGCTATTTTGAGAGACGTGGAAACATCTTGGTCTCTTTTATTTTTTAAATTGTTTTAATTTTTTTAGTAGGTAATTTTTTTAGGCATAGTTCACATAACCCTGAGATGCATAGAATTTAAGGGTACATTGCAGTGATTTGGACAAATGCATACCCATTCAATTTACACCTGTCAAAGAACTTGTGCTAGCAGGTTCCTTTGTGTCTTTTCCAGGCACCCGTCTCTCCTCTTGGAACCACTGTCCTGATTTCTTTCACTGTAGCCTCATTTTACCTATTCTTGAGTGTCCTGAGGTGGATTCAGAGAGAGCCTTTGTATCTGATTTTTGATCTGCATAACATATTTGAGATTCATCCCTGTGTGTATATGAGTAGCTCATTCTTTTTTATCGCCGATGGTATTTGTTTGTATTTTTTCCACTTGATGAGCATTTGGGTTGTTTCCAGTTTGGGGCCTTGTGTTTTCTTTCTGAGAAGATTTTCAGTTAAGTTTTTTAACAGTTTTTTTTCTGTGTCAGTTGTAATACGTTGTATCTTTGAAAGAATTGTTTCAAAATCATTTAATCTCCTTTGAATTTATGGCAGTATCAAAGCTTTTCATAATTTTCATAATTTCCTTGTTTTCCTTTTAATGTCTGGGGCATATCTAGCAGTTATCTCTTTTCATTTCCAGTGATGTTAATTAATGTTTCTTTTGTGTTCTTGATCAGTGTTAGTGGTTTGTCAAAGAACCAACTGTTTGATTTTCTGTTTTCTATCTCATTGACTTCTGTTCTTGTTTCCTTTTATGCTAGTTTGGTTTTAATTTTTCTCTCACTTCTCAAAGTGGATGCTCAGATCAATAATTTCAAATCTTTTATTTCTAACAGCATTTAAGGCTATACATTTCTCTATAATCACTGCTCTAATTGCATCGCACACATTTTGATTTGTTTTCACTATCACTCAACTCAAACATTTTCTAATTTCCCTTGCGATTTCTTCTTTGTTACTTGATCTTTACAGTAGTGTACTTCCATTCATCCCTCTCATTCTTTGTGCTGCTGCTGCCATATACTTGATTTGTACTTAAATTGTAGAGCCCCCAATATATTATGTTTGCTTTAAACATTTAGCTTCTATGTAAATTAAGAGATGAGGAAAATATGTCTTTTATGTATCTGTGTGTGTATATTCCATTTCTGGCTCCCTTTATTCTTTTTTTTTTTTTTTTTTAAGTTTATTTATTTTAAGAGAGCTTAAGCATGGGAGGGACAGAGAGAGAGGTAGAGAGAGAATCCCAAGCAGGCTTAATTGACTAAGCCACCCAGGCACCCCTGTTCTTTTTGTTTTTATATGGAATCATTTTACTAAGCTTTTTTTTTTCTTTTAAGTACACATCTTTTGGTGATAAATTTTCTCAGCTTTGGTTCAACTGAAAATGTGTTTGTTTTACCTCTGTTTTTGAAAGATGTTTTCACTGGATCTAGAATTCTTGATTGACAGTTATTTTCTGTCACTGTGTCCCCCACTGCGTGGGAGAGAGCCCAGTGCTCTAGTGGGATTGTTCCTTGTCTTCTGACCTCCATTGCTTTATGATGCAAGGCTGGCCATCATCTTACTGTATTCCTGTGTGTAATGTATCTGATTTTCCTCTGACTGCTTCTAATGTTCTCTCTTTATCTGTGGTTTTCAGCAGTTTGACTGTGATGTGTGTGGGTATTTTTGTATTTATCTTGCTTGGGTATTTTGAGATTTTTGGATCCGTGGACTGGTATTTTTCAGGTTTCAGCCTTTATTTCTCCAAATGTTTGTCCCAGTCTGTCATCATCGTCTCATTTTCTGGGGATCCACTCACATGATAATTAGATTTTTTTGTTTCTGTCCTCCAGGTGACAGCTTCTGGGAGACTTTTGTTTTTGTTTTTATTTCAGATATCTTATTTTTCAGTTCCTCATTTTTCATTTGGTTCCATTTCATTGTTTCCATTTCTCTGCTAACATTTCTCATCTTTGACTCATCTCATCTTTTCTTTTAAAATTGTGAATTTTATAATTGCCTTTTAGTGTCCTTGTCTGTTAATTCCAATATCGGAATCATCTCTAGGTTTGTTTTTAGTGATTTTTTTTTTTTTTTTAATTTTTGAGAGAGAGAGACAGAATGTGAGTGAGAGAGGGGCAGAGAGAGAGGGAGACACAGAATCTGAAGCAGACTCCAGGCTCTGAGCTGTCAGCACAGAGCCTGATGCGGGGCTTGAACCCACAAGCCATGAGATCATGACCTGAGCTGAAGTCAGACGCTTAACCGACTGAGCCACCCAGGCGCCCCTGTTTTTAGTGATTTAAAAAAAAATTTTTTTTAAATGTTTATTTTTGAGAGAGATAGAACGTGGGGGGTGGGCGCAGAGACAGAAGGAGACACAGAATCCGAAGCAGGCTCCAGACTCTGCGCTGTCACCACAGAGCCCAATGCAGGGCTCGAACTCACGAACTGTGAGATCATGACCTGAGCCGAAGTGGGATGCTTAACTGACTGAGCCACCCAGGCACCGCTGATTATTTTTAATCCTGATTGTAGGTGATATTTTCATATTTCTTCATCTGTAACTAATAATGTGTTACTATATGCTGAAATACAATATTGTAGAAAGTTTGGTTTTGTCTTGTCTCAGGAATGTTGCACTTTGTTCTGACAGGCAGATGATTGAGGTGGATCACTTGGACCTTGTTTGTCATGGCTTGGTTAAAGTGGGTATGGAGTGGCCCTTGCTGTGTAGGACATAGTCCTTATGGGATGTGCTATTTCTGGGTCACACTTCAGTGCCCGAGATGTTCATCAAGGTCCAGTTCTAATATTGTACAATTTCTACCATCTCCAGTTAGCTTCCAGCCAGCTAGCAGCTGTTCCCTGCTAGGCCTCAAGGAATCCTGACTTAGACATCCACAGGCTTGTGTTCAGCCAAAGACCCAAATGGAACCTGCACAGATTTCTGGGTGTTTATCTGCAGCTCTTGCCTCTCTGGTACGGTACTGTTCTGCGACTTCCAAGTGCTCAGTAGCCCTGAACTGGGTGCTCTGTTCTCTCTACCCAGCAAGGGCAGGGCCTTTACTTCTCTGTGTTGCAATTTGGGCAGTGTTAGAAAGCTGGGAAGAATGTGGAGTTTATTGGGTATGTTTTCTTATTCAAGGATTATAACCTTATGCTCCCTTACAATGACTGGAAACCGTTGTGTTGTGTCTTTTGCCTAGTTTTACAGTTCTTTATAGCAGGGGGTGGGGGCACGAGGTTAAGCTGCTACCGTCATGATCAAAACTGGAAGTCTAGTCTTCTTTTAAAAGGATGTTTTAATTTTAATCAAATTGCCAAACTAGTAATCTTTTATTAGTCCTGTAATTAGCATACCTTAGGATATTCCTCAATTCATGGTAGACTTTTCTTAACTTACATTTAACGCCTATGTTAATGCAAACCAAGCTCGAGTCAGTCCTTCAACGTCCTACACCCCCAGTCGTCACAAGAGGAGTTACGAAGATGATGAAGATATGGACCTACAGCCCAGCAAACAGAAAGACCAGCCTGCGGGTGCCAGACAAGCAGGTAGTGGGTGCCAGCAGGCTTTCTGTAGACTTCCCTCTCAGACTCCGTTTCAGAGTGAATTGTCGTGTGATACGGCTCTAGATTCGGAGCTGGCAGTGATGGGACCACCTCGCTTTCAAGTGTATCACAATTCCAGACGGTTTTGAGAGATTCTGCAGTACTTTTTGGTCAGGCTGTGTTTCATAACCGAGCAGTTAGGCATCACTTAGTGAAAAGTGTCTGCTCACCTGTTAGTTTGTAAGAGTCTCAGGTGGTTAGTCAGAGGTCTTTTCTCATTCTTCATACTGATGAAGATTTTTATCATTAGTATGATTTTTATCTCTGCTAATAAGTAATACGGAAGCATAGTACTTTATCCTGAAAATGTTTTCTTCATATCTGAAAATATCCTTTCTTATTTTCCTTTTGAGATAGTGGTACTTTAAGTTAGTGAGATTGAAAACACCAGTGAAAAACCTGGAGTTGTGGCACACGAGATGACTTAGTCCTCAGCTTGAGAGCAGAGAGGCCTCAGGTTAGGCAGAGTTGTATTTTTCACACATTTATGGTGGTCTATCTCAAAACCAATGAATTCTCATTAACACAGAGAACAAAAGGTGCAGTTCCCTAAGAGCACGAGACCCTTTCAGGATTGGCATGTTTTTCTTGATTTCCCCGATCACGGTTTTTAGTATTCTTTATTGTGGCAGGTAGATGTTTGTCTTTACTCCTTTTCTGTCCAGTCATTGAGCTTGAGCACCTTCATCAAAGGGCACATGGAAGGGAGAGGAGGTCAAACAAGTCAGTCTCGGCAGTGGACTCCTGTAAGAATGGGCTGAGAGTGGTAAACAGAGAGATACTAAGGAAAATTCACTTACCCATATGTTTTCTTTCTTTATAAGTTCATATTACTATATTTCCTTAAATCCAAGGCAGATTTTAATGTTCTTAAAATTGGAATGTTTTATTGTAAATCTATACAAATGTGGTTATTCCTTTTCTCCACATACCCCCCAAATGGTATCAATTAATGGTGTAGCTTAACAATAAGTAACATTAGAATCGAGGACATAGTAATTCTCTTGTCTAAGCAGTTGATGCGCTCTTCTGTTTTTTGCCTTTTGTTTGAATGTCATACTCTAGGGGTTTTTTAATACATTTGAGGGTATTATTTATGTAAAACTTGTCTGTTAGTTTCTGGGTAATCTGTCAAGCTACATATATTGTTAAACTTTTTGAGATAAGTATAGACTACATGCAGTTGTAAGTAATACAGAGAGAACCTGTATATTCCTGACCCAGTTTCCCCCAATGATAACATCTTGTATCATTCTAGTAGAATATCCGAAGCAGAAGATGGACATTAGTACCACCCATTGACCTTATATTCACATTTCTTATATGCACTTATGTGTGTGTGTGTATTTAGTTCTGGGCAGTTTGGTCACGTGTAGATTCCTGGGACCACTGCCACAGTCAAGATCCAGAACAGTTCATCGCCCGCCATCTCTCAAGTTGCCCTTTTAGAGTCATGCTCACCGCTTTCCTGCCTCTCCCCTCCCCACAGGTTCCTCACCCCTAGCAAACACTTGTCCATTTTCTGTTCTTGTTACTGCATGACCGTTTGTAGTCGGGTATACTTCAATTTAAAAAACAACAAAAAAAAGACTCCAGCCTAGTTATTAACCCTAAAAAAAAAAAAAGTTACATAAATGGAATCAAATAGTATGTAAACTTTGTGGATTGGCTTTTTTCATTCAGCAAAATTTCCTTGAGATCCATCCAAGTTATTGCATGTATCAGTAGTTTATTCCTTTTTATTGCTGACCGATACTTCATGGTGTGGCTGGCTATCTGTTGATTCTAATTAGTTATAAGCCCTACGCTGGGACTGCTTCAGAGATGGAGGGTACTTTTTAATCAATTTTGTATCTCCAGCAACTAGTCTGATTCCTAGTACATAATGGATGTTAATAAATATGTCGTAAATGAATATATTGCTATTATATGGTTTTATTCTGCTTAATAAGTTGAAAAAAGTTTGTTCTGTCAAGGTGGGTTCACTGTCAGTAAACCATGTAGTTTTTAGGTTAAAGATGTCAGAGTAACTGTATTAAATATTAACTTTTAAAATACTTAGACTTGAGATTTAATGGGAATTTTTTGCCATTTTATTGTAGGGGAGAAATGATTAAAATTTGCAGATCTTCATAATAATCTTTGTTCTCTTTTAGGTCAGACAGTTAGCATATGTTATTTCGTTCAGAACTATAACAACTTGAAGTTTGTGAGTTCAGCACCATTCATATCAAACTTGAGAAGCTCTTTGGAATGTTCTTTATGTCCAGGAAGCCTTGCGAATGACTAAGTGCAGTGCTGTTCTTTGAATTTAGGGAGTGTTGGTGGTCTTCAGTGGTGTGGAGAGCCGAAACGGTTAGAAACTGAAGCTTCTACTGGGCAACAGCTGAGCTTCTTGAACTTCTCTTCTCCTTTTGACCTGAATTTTCCACTGCCAGGGGAGAAGGGCCCTGCATGCCTCGTGAAGGTACTAAACTTCTTCTGGACCTACTGTGGATACAGAAGTGCTGTGTGTCTGGGAAGTGTACGTGGAATGCTCTTAGCATTTGTGTTTGTTTCCTGTGGCTGCTGTAGCAGATACAAATTTAGTGGCTTTTAAGAACAACAAAAACGTATCATTTTATAGGCTTTGGGTCAGAAGTCCAACATGGACCTTACTGAGGAGAAAATGCAGTCCTTAGGGCTGTATTCCTTTATAGACACTCCGGGAAGCCTCTGTTTTCTCGCTCGTTCCAGCTTCTAGAAGTGCTCACATTCGCTTGGGACCCCTTCTCCCATATTCAGAGCCAGCAGCCATGCCTCTTTCTAACCATTTGTGGGTAATCATGTCTCCCTTGGACTGTCAGTAGGAAAGATTCTCCTGATTTTAAGGGCCTTCATGATTACCTTTGGGCCCAGTCAGGTAATCCAGGATAATCTTCTCATTGCAGGGTCTTTAATTTTACACACATTCCTTTTGCTTGCAAGGTAACACATTCACAGATGCAGGGATTAGGAGGTGGACCCCTTTGGGCGGCCATGTTCTGCCCACCACAGCATTCTGAAAGAATTGAAGAATATTTCGAATACAGAAGTGGAACAGTTTTTTTTATTCATGTCTACTTCCTTCCTGAATCATTTCCATCTTCCTAATAACGACTTCATTTTCAACACTCTCTCCTCATAATCCATTTCTCATTTGAATTTAAAATAAAATAGAAGGCAGTAAATCTGTTGGTGGTTGGTTCTCCAGTCTTGCTTACCCTGGTTTTTTGATCCTGCTAGGTGAAACAGGTAATAGAAGTTTCAGAGATGATCATGAGAATTTCCATTCTCATGTTTTGTGGTTTTAACTTCGGTGGCCCTTCAGTTATGTCACACAGGGACCAGAGTTAGGACCATCTCCCCTGTTGGGGTTTTCCCAGTTACTAAAGTACTGCATGTTTCTCGTTACTTGGCCATCATCCTTTGGGAAAGCCCTTTTCTTCAAAGCAGTTGTGGTATATTGAAAACAGACTGTGGTCTGGGAGTCAGGAGTCCTGTGCTTGAGTTGTTAATTGCTAACTAGGAGAATCACATCACGCAAGCACTTTATCTCTCATGGTTTCAATTGATGAAATAAAGGAGTTGCTTCAAGGTCCATTTCCTGTATATTATGATTTTTTAGTGGTGTTTAGTACTAATAACATGATTTTGTTTGGTGTCCTCCTGTTAGGTCTATGAAGACTGGGATTGTTTCAAAGTAAACGATGTTCTTGAGTTATATGGCATTCTGTCTGTGGATCCCGTGCTAAGTACACTGAACAATGAGGAAAGGTGAGTCTGCTTGCTCTTTTTTTGGGGACTTTATTTTGATACAATTTCGAACTTGCAGAAAGGTTGGAGGATAGTTACAAAGAGCTTTCTCCCTTTACCCGGATTTACCAGTTGTTAACACTTGTGTATCATGTACTGTCATTTGCGCTCCTGCATGCACACATTTTGTGCGCTATGTACGTTTTTCTGGAACACTTGAGAGTAAGTGGCCTACATTATACCCTAAATACCTGAGTTCATATTTCCTAAGAACAAAGACTTTCTCATACACATTCAGAGTATAACTATCAAAAGTAGGAACTTTGCCCTGAATGCCCAGTACACTAACGCACGGTCCTCGCTTAGTTTCCCAGCATCTCAATCATGTTCTTTCTGGCATTTGTTTTTTGTTGTTGTTTTTCTTCTTTTCCCTGGTACAGGATTCATAGGGTCACATGTGCCACTAACCTGGGACAGTTCTCAACTTTTCGTCTTTTCTGGTCTTAATACCTTTTTTTTTAAACAACAGAAATTTGTTGCTCACAGTTCTGGAGGCTGGGAAGTCCAAGATTAAGGTGCTGACTGATCCGGTGTCTGATGAGGGTCCCCTGGTTTGCAGATGGCTGTCTTCCGTGTCCTCACATGCATGGAGCCTTGACACCTTCGAAGAGTATAAGCTAGTCACTTTGTAGAATACCTCAGTTTGGGTTTGTGTATTTTTCCTTACGATTAGATTCAGGCCATCACCTCAGGAGACATGTGATGTCAGTTTACCCTATTACTGATATTAATTTTGATCACTTGGTTAAGGTGGCATCTGCTAGGTTTTTGTCCTATAAAAAGTTACTCTTTTTCACTTTGTTATAAGTAATTTGGAAGGCGATACTTTGAGACTATGTGAATATCCGATTTCTCTTATAACTTTCATCCACTTATTTTAATATCATTGATGATTCTTGAACCAGTTATTAATTACTGTGATGGTGATTTTTTATTTCAGTCATTCCTCCTACACTTACTTGTTGGCATTCTGTTGGAAGAGCAATTTCCCTTCTCTCTCATATGTTTATTCCAGTAATTTGTTTATATCAGCATGGATGTTAGCTTGGTATAATTTTGAGATTCAGATTTTCTCATTTCACTAGTGGGCTCTGGGTCCTTGCTGACATGACCTTCTCAGTTTTGAACATATCTTTTCTGGCACATTGACGCTGTTTCAGCTTCATCTTGTCCTTCCCATGCTGCAGTGCAGTATCAGCCATATTTTCAAGGAGCACCAGTTTCTTTTAGGGAGGAATTATATTTAATTATGTACACGTGCACATATATCTGTGTATTTTCAAGTTTGTATATCAGAACCGTGAGTTCACCCTATTTCTGGTTCTAATTCAGCACGTAGATTTTCCTTCCTTCTTCCCATGTTTGTAACTCCTTTTCTAACAGAAAGAAGCTTGACTCTCATTATTCTCCATACATCCTACAGTGTAGAGAAGGTCGTATCAGAACTGGTAGTCCGTAGCACTGCAAACAACAAACCTCATAACTTGTGTTCAAGATTCGTTTCCATTTCTTCTTATTTTAGAATGAGGCGTGTAGTCAGAGTGTTATGTCCAGAGTTACTGGGTGGGGGGGTGGTTCTTTTCTTCCCCCTTGGTTCTTTTGCTTATCACTTCATTTTATGTGGTCACGTTTCTTTGCTTTCATTGTGCTTCATGTCAGAGTTTTTCTTCCACCCCTACTGTTCTGATTTTTAAAGTATAGAAAACATCGACATTATTGCCCAAGTCACAACTGTACACAAAGAATGCAGGGCTGTCATCCCCCCTGCCCGGTTCCTGCTCACCCTCCACAAGGAACCAACCTCCATTTCTGCTTTTATCTTTGCTGTATTATTTGTAAAAATAAGTAGACATGTGTATATTTTTATTCTTATATAAAAGGTGGCATGGTGTATGTATTCTTTTATACTTTTCCTGCTCATTTAATAATATATCCTGAAAATCCAGATCTTCCTCATTCTCTTTTCTTTTGAGTTTGCCAGAAGAATGGAATCCCATCCCCCTGCCCCGCACACACACACGATAGTTCTTGTTGAGTACTGGACATTGATCTTGGTTTCTCCAAAGAAAGAACTTACTTTTCACTGTTATTAAAAAAAAAAAAAAAGTACAAAATAAAAATTTTAAAGAACTTTAAATAAACTTAAATAACATTCCTTAACGATAGGATATCAAATTGCTTATCTCAGCTGTTTCTGGTTATGATTTTCCTGCGTCAGTTACTTCTTTTGCTGAGACCACTCAGGGTACAGAGAGACCCGGATGGCTTGGGTTGGCACCCTGGTGTGGCCAGTTACTGGCTCTGCGACCTTGGGCTTAACTTCCGCAGGGGCTTGGTTTCTTCTCTGTGGCCGAGGGTGTTGGTGCACAGCGAAGAACCCTGCCCAGCACACAGTAGCTGCCACTAAGGGTTGTCACCGTCCTTGTGTGGGAGGAGGATAGCAGTATGAAGGGGGGGCTCTGGAGAGCAACCTGTGAAGTCTGAAGTTCTAAAAATATTTTCGTGATTTATTGCAATCATACCACAACAAATCTATCGTCTGCTAGTTTTTTTGGCAAATTTGAAAAACTCACTTTATTTTCACTGCTTGACTACTCACTCTTTAAGGGAGGTGTCGTGTAGGAATAACATTTAGGAAAAACAGTGGGATAGAGGTGAGTGGGTCTTCCACACACTGAATAATGGATACCTGATGGCTTTGGAGAAGACGACCCCAGTTTGGGGGCAGCTGAGATACTGCTGCGAAGTATTTCATGTCTTAGCTGATAGCTTAAGAATATCTGTGTTTTGATATAACCTTATCAGTGGCATACTCTGTCCCATTAATTGCAGCTGCAGCCCACTGGGTAAAAATGTTCTTGTTCTTGAAGAATAAATCCATATCCTCCTACGACCTAACCAGCTTGAAGTCTGTGTGACCTGACAGTTTAGAGTGAGGGGCCGCTGTCTGTTCTTTAAGGAGACACACAGGTGGATCCGACTTTGGCTTCAATTCTTCTTTCATTTTCAGAGAGGTGTCTGTGAATTGAAGCTTTATGCTGTCTCCGTAGGGATGCCTCTTCGCTCCTGGATCCCATGGAATGCACAGACACGGCCGAGGAGCAGCGAGTGCACAGTCCTCCTGCCTCGTTAGTGCCGAGAATCCACGTGGTTTTAGCCCAGAAGTTGCAGCACATCAATCCTTTACTGCCTGCTTGCCTTAACAAGGAGGAGAGCAAAACCTGTAAGTGTAAGTGCTGGCGCCGTGGGGCCCAGATGGGCAGTCCCTGTGTGCGTGTCGGGAGCTGCCTGGGACGTGTGCTCACGGCGGAGCAGAGTTGGTCAGGGCCTCCCTCCTCTGGTTGAGTTTCTCCAGGAATCGCCCTTTCTCTGCCCCATTTTTCTCTGTGTTAATCCTTTTTATTAAAATGAGGCAAAAGAAAGTTTCCAGCCTGCCTTATTTTGAAGATCTGCATCACTTAAAGGTCTGCATCACTTAACGACCCATACTTTACGTCTGCACGGTCGTTTGTGGACTTCAGCGCTGTGTTGCACTCGGGTTTGTGTACTTTTTTGAGCCTGAGATGCTTGAGAGGAGCCGCCGTGTGTTCTGAGTTTGGTCTCCCCTCTCCAGTTGTTTCAGGTTTCATGTCCGAACTGTCTCCCGTCCGGGCAGAGCTGCTTGGTTTCCTCACGCACGCCCTTCTGGGAGACAGCCTGGCCGCCGAGTACCTTATCTTACATCTCATCTCCACGGTGTAAGTGCGGGCGTCCCGGGGGTGGTGTGCAAAGTGGAAGAGAGCGGGAAGGGTTTTCCGGTAACTTGCGTGTCACAGTTTATTAGCTTCATCATCAGATGGTTTTCATTTGTTCAGTGTAACAAGTGTTATACCAGATGGCAGGCAAATTCCTTTTCTCAGTGTCACATTTAACCTTTTGTTTAGGTCTCCCATACCTGGAAGAGTCACAGTCAGACAGAGAGCCTGGCTGATGAGTGAAATGAGCTGTTTTACTCTTTTTGCGTTCTGCATTCTCTGTTCGTACATCCCAGGGCTCCACACGGTTCGGTGTGCGCACCTCTGACTGGTCTGTGGATGTGAGCGCCTCTCTCTTTCACGTCACTGTAGGCCTTTCTTTAGTGATTTCAGAAGTAACATGTGTGTCTTCAAAGTTCCAGGAGCATAAAGAAATGGGAAATCATCTGTAATCTCTCCAGTCGGCGATGATCTCTGTTAACACATCTTGGCTCATGCCCATTTCATCTTTTTTTTTTTTTTTTGAATGTTTGTTTTTGAGAGGGAGAGGGAGTGAGCAGGGGAGGGGCAGAGAGAGAGGGAGACAGAGGATCGAAGCAGGCTCCACACTGACTGCACAGAGCCCGACACGGGGCTCAACCCACCAACCATGAGATCGTGACTGGAGCCGAAGGTAGCCGCTTAACTGACCGAGCCACCCAGGCATCCCCATCTCATCCTTTTTGTCTGCATATGGATTGGATATATCCCTACACAGATCTCTGTTACATTCTTATCACAATTCTGCCTCTTGGTTGTATCATTAAATATATCTTAAATATTTTCCCTTTGTAATTCTTCATAAAACTTAATGGCTGGATAGTATGTGTTTCCTTATGGACAGTTGTACTGTTTCCATACATGTTAGATTTCCCAGTTTTTCTCTAAGACACTGCAGTAAACATCTTTGTACTCCAATGAATCTTCCCTTGGATAGGACTTCAGACAGCCATACGTGCCGGTTGAGTGCACTGACAGATTCTAGAGCCAGACTCTGTAGGGTTTGAATCCAGCTTTCCCACTTCCTGACTGTGTGAACTTTGGGCACATCACTTCAAATTTCTGTCTCAGATTTCTCCCCTGTGCAGCGAAGATGACCTACCTCAGGGAGTGTGGGGGTTAAATGAGGCATTGAAGCTCTCTGGACAGTCCCTAGCACAGGATCAGCACCCAAATATAAGTTCTGGCTGCTACTTTTATTGCTGTCATTCTGATAAATGAGCCGATCAGAGTAATTGGCTTTATTTTTTTTTTCTAAGTTTGTTTATTTTGAGGGAGAGGGGGACGGGGGGGAGAGAGGGGGGAGATCCCAAGCAGGTTCTGTGCCGTCAATGCAGAGCTGGACATCAGGCTCGAACCCACAACTGTGAGATCACGACCTGAGCTGAAATCAAGAGTCTGACCCTTAACCAACTAAGCCACTCTAATCTTTATTTTTAATGACAATGTTGTGCTGATCTTTGTTTACTTTTTGGTAGAAGTGACCTGAATATCTTACTGGTTGGTATCTTTTTTTTCTAGGTATACAAGAAGAGATGTTCTTCCACTGGGAAAATTCACAGTTAACTTGAGTGGTTGCCCGCGGAATAGTAGCTTCACAGAACACTTGTACCGAATTATTCAGCATCTCGTTCCAGCAGTAAGATCAATATAAATGTTTATTATAAACCTAAGCAGACTTGAAAAATTTATCTAATTGTCTTTCATTCAACCCAAGTATTTAATAGATCTTACTCAGGGGAAACAAAGCCTGCCAAGTTCCATAATTTAAAATCTATTCACCCCTCAATATTCCACTTTTCTTTTATTGCCTTAGCGTATATTTCTGTAAATCTAACGGCACAATTGCAGGTAACTCCTTCAAAATTATACTCTTAGTTGATGCCTATTTGTGCAATTTGGTATCTTTTGTGTACGTTAAAAATCTTTTTAAGTAAACCTAAATTACAGGAGCATAATTTATTTAGCTGAGGTAATAAAGATCTCTCTCTCCATTGCCTCAGTTTTAACTCTTGCTTACAAAGTCAAGCTGCCTTTGTTTGCCAGGGCGTCTGGAATGAGCGTCTGTGTGGTGAGACGTGGGGAACGGGGTGGGGGTGGGGTTGCTTCTGAGTAGTTGTCAGCTGAGGGTGAGCACCAGCGCTCCTCTGGGCCCCTAGGGAGCAGCAGTGGACCAAATAGACCAGTGTTTCTCACACTCCTTGACTCACTTTACACTTAAATTATTGAGGACTCAAAGAGGTATAATTTATTTGGGTTGTTTTTAGCATTAATTTAGCAGAGTAGAAATCAAAACTAAAAATATGCTAAAATACTGATTCACAGAAATCTGTTACATAGGAACATAAAATGTTTTTGTAGCTATAGCTATTTTCTCAAATCAAAAACCATTAGTGATAAAAGTGACATAGTGTTTTGCAAGTCTCTTTAATGTCTGGATCAGTAGATCACTGGGTTGTCAAATCTGCTTCTGCATTCAGTCTGTTGTAATAGGACATTTTGATTGAAGTATGTGAAGGAAAGCTGGCTCTGTACAGAAAAGTCGTTGGCCAAGGAAGGACTGTTCTCCTAGCCTTTTTGGATACCTGCGGATGTTCTTTGATACTAGACCAGAACTGCCTACGTGACATTGTCTTGAAGGATAGTTGCAGGTGTGGATCTGTAATCTCATCCGTGAACTTTCATCCTCCGCTACAGTAAATTCATTGGTCTCTCTTGCACGTTGAATGGATCTTTTATCTATGTGTGATTTTGACCCCGTGGACTCCATGAGAGGGTGTCAGCAACTGCCAGGGAGTTCCCTAGACCACATTTTGGGAATTACTGAACAGGTCAGATTTTAGATTGTTGTAGTAGAGAACCAGTAGATACTAAGTAGATACGCAGTATGTCATTGAAGTGTCCCGGAGAATAGTCAGGGCCCACGAGAAGGGTAATCAGTGTGGTCAGGGAAGGTCTCGCCTTCAGGGAATTCAGGGAGACACTTGGTCAAGTGTGGGAGCAGGCCGGATGCTCTGTCGGGGGTGTCCCATCCTGGGAAGAGAGAGAGCGAGCGCCAAGCCGAGGCCCGGAGGCCGCAGTGTGCTCGGCACATTGGAGGCACACCAGAGGCCAGTGGGGCTGGTGCGGAATGTGTCCTGGGGAGAAGGGGAGAAGGGGAGGAGGTGAAGTCTGAGTGGCAGCCAAGAGTACATACTTAGGACACAAATTGTATTTTTAAGTGTGAAAGGTATCTGTGAGAAGTACTCAAGGTTAGGGTGTGGTAAGGGATTTCCTTTTTGTTCTTTTTATTTTGCATCACTTCTTAGTGGATTCTCGGGCTTTACTCTTTTATTGTTACCATACCCCATTCCCTGCTCTTCCTCTTGTGTTTATATCCAGCACCGAACTTTTTCTGAACACTTACCTTGTTAGTCTCTTGTATAGTTTGTACAGCGGGTTAAGTATGAGCGATCTGCTTATGCCTACGTGGAGCTAGACCCTGCTCTGTGCCACTTTGTGATCTGACAGACTCTCCTTCAGGGCTTGTTTGCTTCTGTCTTTGGTGTTCTAGCCCCTGTGCATTTTCTTTGAGTCACTGAGCCATAGTACAGTAATCCCCGAAACGTTGGAAGGTTCTCTCTTGCTCAGCACCGTTCTCCCCAGCCCCAGTCTGCACGCCAACCACACCTACTTCTGAGGCTGGAGTGATAGGAGGGGGGGGTTGGAGTGTGAAGCAGGTGCAGAGGGCGACGGTGGGTTGGGGGAGATGGAGGAGAGGTGCGCCCGGGTCTAACGGATACTGAAGTATGTTGACATGGGACGAGGAGGCCACCTGCGGCGGTTATGGGACCCGCAGGGCCCAGCCACCACTCAGTGGGCTCTGCTCCTCAGTGTTTATCGGGACGGTCTGTTCACTGGTCTGCGCTAGTCTGATGAATGAATGATTTTAATCTGAGGTGCGCAGAGGAAAATTAAGTTTTTCTCTCCCCATCTTGAATAAATATTTTCCGTTTTGTTAGTATGTGGTTTTGGTAGGTATAAGAAGTCAAGCTCCTGCATATTTGACAAATGTATCTGAATTTATCTATCGTTTCTTGTTCACTGGTAAAATAGCAATATTCGTTAAGAATACCAAACAAAGCCGTTGAGAATAAAGCAGCTCATACAATCAGTGAAATTGTTATTTAAGATGTAGATACTATTTTTGCTTCTGAGAGCTCAAGAGACCATGAAGCTACACCCTGAGAAATTGATGAGTTCTTACACACCTGTGGCAAGTGTTGAACCCCACATACGTGTTTTCTTAAAACAGGGAAACTTGGTTCCCCGCTCACTGAAACGTATCTGTGTATAGTCTTTCCGCCTGCAGATGACTATAGAGAACATGAACCGCCTGCGATTCACCCCCCACAAGGACTACGCGGCCAATCGCCTGGTCAGCGGGCTCCTCCAGCTACCCAGTAACACCTCCCTTGTGATTGATGAGACTCTTCTGGAACAGGGGCAGCTGGACACACCAGGTATGGACGTGGACGCTGCCCTTCGTTTCTGACCTCCTGGGAAAGCCAGATCTGGTAGCGATTTGTAAAAGAATCACTGGACAAAAAGACAGACTCACATCTTACGAGGATTTAAGGTCAAGGCTTGCCATATGACCTGCATGCCGCGGGTGCACATCAGCTGTGGTTTGT
The DNA here is from genome assembly GCA_028646485.1 of Cryptoprocta ferox. Taxonomy (NCBI): domain Eukaryota; kingdom Metazoa; phylum Chordata; class Mammalia; order Carnivora; family Eupleridae; genus Cryptoprocta; species Cryptoprocta ferox. Next base: position 71,251,963 of record CM053561.1, on the reverse strand, counting down.
GTAGTGTTCCGGAAATAGTACAAGGACATAGCAAGGGGTTCTTTAAAGGCTGAGGAGGGAAGAGACTGTGCCTTCAGTAATCTAGTAGCTAGAAAGAAAAGTGTAGAAAAGATCTAATAGAACACTTTTTACTACCCAGTGTGAAATTTAAAATTATTTTTCAGAGAATCTCTGAAAAAAACTGTAGTGGGTTGAATGGTTTGAACGAACCTCAGTTACAGAACATGTTATAAAATTGCAAGAAGGCAGAATGTTTGCGCTCAGCTGAGGACGGACGAGGCCCTTTGCTGTTCGAGAGGCCAAGGAAGAACAGGTAGTTTGGACGGGGGGGTGCTTAAGGCAGAGGTGAATATAAAAGTCGGTAGAATTCAGTAGCCTCCTTTTTGTGCATAAAAATAGTTTGGGTTCTAGCCTGTCATTTCAGACCTGCGAATGCACCGCTCAGGGAGCGTACTTTCTGGGAACTGGCTCAGGCCTAGTTGCATGCCAGGTGCCAGATTCGATTTTGGGGGTCTTGCCCCCAAAATATGTTTGTCCAGCTTGACCAGTGATGCCTGTGGCGTCTATTACGTAGTGAACACTTAGCTTAGGAAGGTGAACAGTGCCCCAGTCACTTTTTTTAAAGAGGTAGAAACCTCATGTCTTAAAATCAGTGGTCGCGAAACCAGTTTGTTTAGGTGATTAAAATCAAATGACCAAAAAATTATTTTTTTTATTTTCTAGGTGTTCATAATGTGACTGCCCTGAGCAACCTGATAACTTGGCAGAAAGTGGATTATGACTTCAGTTACCACCACATGGAGTTCCCCTGCAATATTAACGTCTTCATTACTTCGGAGGGCAGATCACTCCTCCCGGTAAGGGGGGGTCCTTTCAAGATGGAAGGAGGTTGCATCAGACTGAGATGTGTATTTTCGTTTCATTTCTCAGTACTGCTTATTGGGAACTTAAACTTGTGTCAGAATTGTGGCTGCTGATTGTCAGTAAGAGGATTGGTTGGTTTGTTCCTGCCTTGGGGATGAAAACTTCTCTCTGTGAAGAACCAGATAGCGGCAGATCACAGCACAAGCAAAGGAAAGCTTTTGGTAGCCGGAACTCCCACGGCCAGGCCCGGGAGGGAGCAGCTGTCCGTAAATTGTCTGATTAACATCTAGACCTTCGTTCTTGCTGCCTCGGCCCCATCGTTCTCTGTCAGTCGTATGTGAGAAACATTTCAGAGTTCCTTTCAAAATGTTCCTAATGACATGGTAATTATTTTTGTGCCTTATGGGGACATGCTCTGGTCAGTTATCAGCGTGATTTATGAAGAGAGCTTTTGATTCTGAATCTTTTGATGATGAAAAGTATGCCCAGTTCCTTAAAAGGTATATCGTTTTTCTGTAAACACACGTTCACCTGTGATTCATGAGAAATTGCCTGTGGATAAGGATGAAATGGCCCAGGAGTAAGTTTTCTGTGGGAAGGTGTTGCTTTATGTGGTTTCTAAAAATTTTTTTTAACATTTTTATTTACTTTTGAGAGACAGAGACAGATCATGAGCAGGGGAGGGGCAGAGAGAGAGAGAGGGACACACGGAATCAGAAGCAGGCTCCAGGCTCTGAGTTGCCAGCACAGAGCCCGATGCAGGGCTCGAACCCACGAACTGTGAGATCATGACCTGAGCCAAAGTCAGACACTCAACCGACTGAGCCATCCAGGCGCCCCATTTTATGTGGTTTCTAGAAATGCAGATCAGTAAGAAACACTACATCTTCCAGGATTCAGGAAACCTCTAGAACATTTTAATTCGCTGGTTTTTAGAGGTGGGCTCCCTTTTTATATGTAACCAAAAGTTTATAAAAGTAACGAAAGAAAGGCTAACTTTAGTGAGTGTTGCTGAGGTAGTCCTAGTGCTTGTAAATCAGTGTTAAAAAGTGACATCCCCTCCCTTCCCGGGCACCTTGGTGGCTCTGTTGATTGAGCATCCGGCTCTTGATTTTGGTTCAGGTCACAATCTCAGGGTTGTGGGATCAGGCCCCATGTCGAGTTCTGTGAGTGGAGCCTGCTTAAGACTCTCTGTCTCTCCCCCCGCCCCCG
>CM053561.1:71235004-71249387 GCA_028646485.1 Cryptoprocta ferox | reverse complement strand
CTCCCCTTCTCCCCCCTCCCCTTCCCTGCCCACCTCTATCCCCTCTTCCCTCTGCCTCTTCCCCCTCTTCCCTCTGCACACGTGCACATGCTCTCAAAAAAAAAAAAAAGTGCCCTTCCCCCAACAATAAAGAGTATTTTCTGCTTCCTTCATGGGCTGACACGATGCCACCCCCTCCCGCGCTTTCAGAGTCCTTTAGGAACTTGGGAACTAAGGAACTGCTGTGCCGTTTCTCACCCTAGGCAGACTGCCAGATCCACCTGCAACCGCAGCTCGTGCCGCCCAACATGGAGGAGTACACCGAAAGCCTGCTGGCCGCTGTGCTCCCGTCCCTGCTCAACAAGTTCCGCATCTATCTCACCCTCCTGCGCTTCCTGGACTACAGCATTTCTGATGAGATAACCAAGGTGGGTTCGGATCCGCATCAGGGGTTCCCCGTGTTGAGTCAGACCATCTAGTCGACTCCCGTTTCCCGCGACTGCTGAGAAGGGAGCGTCGCTCTTTGCTTTCTGCAGGTCTTCTGTCGTCTTTGTCCCTTTGTCCCTCCCGTGTTGTGTTTTGTTTGAAATCATTCCTTGTGTACGACTTTAATTTCCATGTCTTTTTTTTTTTTTTTTTTTTTTACGATCTGTTTGGGATCGATCACAATATAAGAAACGGCCTCTCTGTGACTCCACCCCTGGTCCCCCAGTGCTTTACTGCCACACACGTCACACCCTCGGGCATTGCTCTCCATTGGCACTTTTATAATTTTTGCTTTCTGCTCTTGTCTCAGAGGGAAAAAGTTACAAGGAAAAAGACCTTCGTGCTGCTTTTTGTATTGAGCCATGTGGTTACCTGTACCGGTGACGTTTGCGTGGACTCGAGTCACCGTGTGGTGTCCCTCGCGTTCCGGCCCACGGCGCTCTCCCTGCCCCCATGGGGCGGCCCTGCTGGGGACAGACTGTCAGCTGATCTGCGTGTGTCTGCCTTTCTCCTTCATTTCTGAAGACTGCTCTTTTGGGATGTGGGGTTCTTGGTTTAGAGGCTTTTTCTTCCAGCGCTTTACGTATTTCTTCCGGTTGCCTTGTGACCCCCACGGTCTCCTACGAGAAGCTTCTCTGTGGCGGGGGGTCCTGTCCGGGGCTTTCGGGACTCCCTCTGGCTTTCGACAGCTCGGCCGGGGCGCATGCAGGTGTGGGGCCCTGGGAGCTTGGCCCGCGGGGCTTCGTGGGGGTTCAGGTTCAAGCACATCTTAGGAACGTTTTTAAGAAACTAGGTGAGTTTGGGGGGCACCTGGGGTGGCTCAGTCGGTCGAGCGTCCGACTTCTCAGGTCATGATCTTGTGGTTCGTGAATCTGACCCCCACGTCAGGCTATGTGCTGTCAGTGCTGGGCCGCTTTGGATCCTTTGTCCCTGCTCTCTGCCCCTCCCCTGCTCGTACTCTCAACAATAAATACTAAAAAATTGGGTGAGGTTTTGACCATTATTTCATTTTTTTCTGCCCCTTTCCCTCTCCTCCCCGCCCCCCCGTCCCCGGCATGCCGTGTGTCTGAGTTTCCGTCCACAAGTTGGGGCCCCACAGGGTGCTGAGGATTGGCTCATTTTTCCCCCTTCCCAGACGACATTCATTTGCGTTCGTTCGACCTTCTGTGCGTTTGCAGAGACTCGCTCCACCTGCCGCGTGGCTCGTGAATTGTGGATTTCAGCTCTATTTTTCTTAAATAATTTGTCTCTGTCGAGGTTCCTTACTTGGTGAGACATTCTCATACTTCGTTCTAGTTCTTTATATGTGGTTTGCCTTACTTGTTGGAGTATGTTTCCGACGGCGGGTTTGGAGCCTCCGCCCCAGGAGTCCGGGATTTGGGCCTCCTCGGAGACCCGTGGTTGACTTCCTGGTGTCCAGTGAAGGGGCCATGTGCTCTTGTTTCTTTCCCCATCTCATCGTTTTTGTTCCAAAGACCAGATGCTTGGAGGAAGAGGATGACCCTGCTGGGGTGGGGGGGGTTCTCCTGTCCCCGGGGCTGGTGGTGGTTCCGCGACCTCGGAATGAATTCTGTGAAGCAAAGTCTCTGCCCTGTGGGCTTGGTGGCCGGTCAGTGAGCGGATAGAAACTTAGCTTCCGCAGATGCCTGGGGGCCATAGGTGTCTCAGTGTGAGCCTAGGGCTCCGTGTCCGTGTGTGGACGAGCCCCCCCGACTCAGCCTGCAGGTCACAGCTGTGACCTCCCCTCCTCTTTCTGCTCGCGCAGAGGAGGTTACTCAGGGGGACCACTTGCAGCCCGCTCCGCGCTTCTGAGCGTGTGCACAGCCCTGCACACACACATGGCCGTCTGCCACTCCTCAGGGAGGTAGGGACAGGCATCCCTGCTGGGGGCTCTGGGAGGAGAGCATCTCATTTCCTAGTGTTCTCTTTCAAGGGCTTCAGTTAGCTGCCCATTTGCCCCAGCAGCCGGGATGGCCGGGATTGCTTCCGGCTGAGCGGGATCAGGGCCCTGGGAGGAGCCTCGCAGCCACCGTTCTCAGGTGTGGCGGCCAAGAGGTCCCTTTGCAGGGCCGCTGGGGCTAGGGGCGGGGCGGGCGAGCGAAAATGCCTCAAGGCCTCGTGCTGTGTCTTTCTTAGACAAATGCTCCCCGTGTTCTGGTTAATTTTCAACTTTTGAAGAAGCAGATTTTGACCTTTTTTGCTCGAGTTCTTATGCCCTTTAATGGGGGAGAGAGTTTTCAGAGGTCGTCACTCTGCCACTGTTGTGACGTCACTCTTCCCCGTAGGCCGAGCACATGGCCGACCGGGACACTCGCCTCACCGTCCCCCGGCTCCGTCAGCAGCGTTAGCTCTGTGTGTGACGTGTGCTCCCCAGCCCGCCACCTTCTGGTCTCGGCAGTCTCAGAAGCAGGGCCAGTGGCCCGTGTCACTGTCCCTTTCCCTGTGGAACGCGTGTCACTTCTCCATAAGCAATAGGCTTAAAGTCCGCGTACTCTCCTGCTATAGGCAGTCGAAGACGACTTTGTGGAAATGCGCAAGAACGACCCTCAGAGCATCACCGCGGACGATCTCCACCAGTTGCTCATTGTCGCTCGGTGAGTAACATGTGTCCATAAGTTGCTGCTTTATTTAGTAAGCGCTGTATGAACCTGCCAATTTGGGGGAGTAACAGAGGCAGATTTCTACAAATGGAAAATGTTGCTGCTTGAGGACACCTTGCGGAAGTGCTTCGTGAGGGGGATTGCTTGGCAAGTGACCACTTCAGTGGGACAGGCTTGCTGTTTGTCACTAAATGTCAAAGATCCCTTTGTGGGAGTCTGACGTGGCTCTTGACTTGTACGTAGCTACCAGATGGTCTTGACCTCGAACCCAGTATTCCTGGGTTCTTAAAAAAGAGAAAGAACGAACTAGATACTGCCCTAGGTCTAGACTTATCTTTCTGTTTCACTGCAGGTTTCTGTCTCTCAGTGCCGGTCAGACGACGCTGTCAAGGGAACGATGGCTGAGAGCGAAGCAGCTAGAGTCTTTGAGAAGAACCAGGCTTCAGCAGCAGAAATGTGTGAATGGAAATGAACTTTAAAGATCTGACACTTAGGAGAGTAGTGGGCGGATTGTAGCCATGTTATTGTAAAATTCAAATGCCATTTATACCACATTGTTTTGTAGATAATTTGTATCAAAACCCAATGACTTTTCCTGAAATCAAGCCTAGTGACATCTGAAGTTTATATAATATTCAGTGAGGGCTTTTACCTCACTGATTTTATGGAGCTTTTGATTGTTTTATAATTATATAAATTAGTAACGATGTACAAAAATGTATTTGATATTAAAAGTTTAATATTGATAATGTTGCTGATTATACCATTTCCTTAGTTCCAGCTAAGTCATAGGCCAGACTCTGTTGAAATGCTAACGTCAACTTCGTTTGAAGAGAATTGTTGGAATTCCAAAGTCAGAGGAGTTGTTCGCTTCAGACTATTATGTCTTTCCGAGTAACGGTGGGTCTGAGCGGGGCTAGTGGTCCAGGTTTGGCGAATGGGGTGTACTTGCCATTAATTCACACGACCTGTGAGATTGTCATTTCCCAGACATTTGGCCACAGATTTTTTTTTTTCCGTTGAACAGTTGTTAATAACCTACAACATTAGTCTTTACACATGGCAGTGGTTCCCAGACTTTTGGATTTCATGGACCAGTAATAGGTCCAAAAATTTGGGAGACAGGGTTGCCAGTGTGTTTTGCCAAGTAATCTGAAAGAAACCACCGTATTACCTTTTTTTTCTTCCCTAAAAGGACAGTCTCAGAAGGAGAGCGTCCTTGAAATGGAATAAACCTAGCTTTTTGAAAAAAACACTACATTGTCCTTATTTTTCTCATTTCACCCCAGTGCATTTGGGAACCACTGTTTCATGGGGTTCGTTTAGGGGAATGCTGCCCTGTGATAAGATGTCTTGCCCAAATATGCAGAGAGCAAACAGTTAACTTTTTTAAAAAATGCCTTCTGTAAAAAAGTTTTAAATTGTTTTCCTAATGGTCATTTAGTTGCTTTGATGACTGCATTGGATTTTGAACTTTTATGTCAGTTTCTCCATTAGTTCCAGATGGGTTAGCTCAACTGACATGATCTGCTAGTCCAGGAATACCTGCTATAGGTAAGTGTGTCCCGACCAATTACAGTTTTAACATGAAAGTTTTTAAAGTAACAAGAATATGCATTACCCATAGTTAGAAAGCACTTCAGTACAGTAAAGGAGCGAAGTTGTGGCATCAGAAATGTTTGGCAAGTTTAGACCATTACTTGTGTTAAGCTGCCAGTGGGAATGTATACAGACGTTTTCGGAGCCGGTACCTTACGTCGTGGGAAACACGAGAGATCAGTTAAACAATCCCGGCAAGTCTGCCCCCCACTCCAAACTGACACGGCGAAACCAGGAAACGGGGTCTGCCTTGAAAACCAAGGGAATTCATTGTGCGTAACCAACTGAAGTGAAAATTACAAGTTTAACTTTTCCTAAACTCAAATCTATTTTTATAGACTAATGTAAATAATCTGTTTATATTTAGAATTCTAACTGGTTTTCATTTTTATAACTGGTAGACTAGACTTCCTTAAACTTTGAAATAAAATGAAGACTCAACTGGATTTATGAGAATAAAATTCAAGAGCCTAGATTAGTTACCGTGTGATTATTGTGCCAACGTGAACTGTAATTTACCAAAGAGAAGGACATGATTTGCTTGATCTTGCAAAAAAGTTCCCCTGAAAGGAAAACCCTCTTTCGAATAAATAAAACTTCCCAAATCACTAGTACTAGGGGTTTTCATGAATTCTAAGACTCTTCCGCTGTGACGTGTGGGGGAAGATCCCACTTCCTCCTCGTGGAAAACCATTAACTGCAAACTCACCACGTCCTCCTGGCGTCCCACTTGGATGACAGACTGGAACTCTCGGCTTCAGAACTGCCTTTTGTCCTTTGCCTACACACGGGGCCAGTGAAGTTGATGGATCTCACATGATTGTTACTTCCTGTGTGAATCACCAGGAAACTGAACAGACCCTCCACCCTCACTGGAATTAAATGTTGCCTTATTTTCAGTTTTCAAAAATCTTCTTGGGACAAATTTCTGTGGAGCTTGAAAGATACTTTAATTTTTTTTTAATGTTTATTACTGAGACAGAAACAGAGCATCAGTGGGGGGAGAGGCAGAGAGGGAGGAAAACACAGAATCTGAAGCAGGCTCCAGGCTCTGAGCTGTCAGCACAGAGCCCGACGCGGGGCTCGAACCCACGAACCGTGAGATCATGACCTGAGCCACCCAGGCGCCCCTAAAGATGTGTTTTATCACCTGACTTTGCTTATGTTTTTCTCTCCCGTTGTGGGGCACTTGAGTAGTTCAAGACTCCAGAAGAAAAGCTGGTTAAGAACGGAATAAAGCTTTCAGTTGCACTGTTCGGGTGCTTACAATTTGTGATGTGCTTCATCGTTTGTAAAGTCATGAAGGAGCACCTGGATGGCTTAGCGGGCTGAGCCTCCCAGCTCTTGGTTTCAGGTCAGGTCATAATCCCAGGATTGTGGGATCGAGCCCCGTGTCAGGCTCTGCACTGATCCTAGAGCCTGCTTAAGATTCTCTCTCCCCCCCTCCCTCTCCCAAATTAAAAAAAACGTAAGAGTCACAGCCTTTCCAGTATTTTCCTCTTTTTTAAGGATGAGGGGAGATTTTTTGTTTCTTAATGTTTGAGAACGAGAGGGAGACCAAATCACAAGCAGGCTCCGTGGGGAGAATGGAGAGCCCGATGCAAGGCTCAAACTCATGAACGCTGAGATGACTGGAGCTGAAGTCAGCTGCTTAACGGACTGAACGACCCAGGCGCCCCCAATCCATATTTTATTCAAGGAATTCTCATACACACCGTCACTTTAAATTACAATGGTATTTTATTTTAAATAGTCACAAGATCGGACACTTCAAAAGAAAGATACCACTAATAAATAACAAACGTGGAAATACTTATCAAAGGGACAACAGACATAATGTTTAGCTGAGAATCACTTCAACAGAGTAAGGCTCTAAAAGATACCAGACAAACCAAAACTTGTTTGTAACAAGGTGTGCAACGCTCCTGGCGCACCAGCCGTCCTGGGGCCGTGGCTCCGCGTGGTCAGGATCAGAAGTCCCGAAGTCACTTACGGCACCGCTGTGCTTCAGTCGAACCTTGACTGCTTTTCAGTTCACACAGGATGTGAAGGAATGCCTCCCTGCGACCAATTACAACTTGAACGCTCATTTCAAGAATTACCAGTATCTAACGTACAGTCTTACATTCCTGAAAACAGCAAAAATTTAACAGGTGCTGGGAGTCACATCTCGTGTCTCAGGCTTCATGACTGACCAGTCTTAATCCTAGCCTTTGGGGTGTAGAAGGAAGCAAAATATTTTAAATTTAAGTAGGCTCCGGGGAAAATCAGGACCAGAAGGGGCCTGCCTTTCTTGACTGTCATGCCGATAACCGTCAATTTAGTCTTTATAGGAAATGGGAAAGCCATCAAAACTCAACTAGTATTTTTTTGTACAGTCAAATGCTTCTTCGTACTAGTAACTCTAAAGTCACTAAAAACTAAATGTATTTACACAAAGGAATCGACAGAACAAAAGTGATGGAAGATGCTCTCCCCGTGTCCACGTTCGTACTTTCCGTGTTTACTTCACACAGGCGCACCCACCCTCGTGGCTCCCAAGAAGGGTCGTTCAGGTTATTCTGTCTCAAAGTCACTATTCCCAAGTTCCTTCCGGAGACAAATTGCTCCGTAGCGTACAAGCTGCTCACGTCTACACCTTTCTAGGATGCCGCACTTGTGCTGTTCTGGCTCTCGAATCTGGAAATCTGTTCAAGTTCATACTCCTTTTAAAACCTTTCCCGGTAAAAGAGAATTAGGATTTGTGATCCCTAGCTTCAAAGACCACAAAGGTTAAAACTGCCTAATACGTGAAACCTCTTTGTGGATTAAATAAACGTCAAAGGATTTTTCGTGGCTAAAAACTAAATCTGAATTATTCGTGTCTGGCACTGTGTAAACATATTTTTAAGTTCATTTTGCTGGACTTCCTGAGCCACCTCAGGCTCTGCGGGGCTCTTCTGGACCTTGGCCACGGCGAAGTTTAGCCCCTGGGTTAGCCCAGCTTGGGTGATGCTAGCAACCTGGACCATGGAACTTCGGATCTTTGCGAAGGGGGAGACTGCCCTGCCGCCAGCGCCCTCTGACGGGGAAGGAGTTACGGGAAGGCCGGGCTCCGGGTCCCGCGAGCCCGGGCTCTTCTGGGATCCGACGGGGAGCCCCGGTTCAACCGACAGATACTGGGGGCCGGCTGCCGAAAAAGCCACGTCTAACTGAGATGGTCGAGAAGGTATCGGTTCTGTGGATTCAGAGCGCGTCTCTTCATTAGAAACTCGACTGGTCACTGGATTTCCTTCCTCACTAGCCTGCTGAGAAACAGACCCCGTTTCTGGCAGCCGGGTCATCTTGGTTTGTGCATCTTGTACAAATCTGTGGCAGTAACTATCCACAGGCTTGGCAAAGCCAGTCAGTACGTGTATGTTGTCGGCAGAAGGGCTCTTCTTCAAAGACGACTCTTGGCCTTTTCCAAAACCGCTTCCGTGAGCGGCACCCTCTGGAGGAACGTGGATGCTAATCTCCGTGCTGCTAAGAGACTGGGACCGACTGCCTAATCGAGGCGCTGAAGCAATAATGCCACAGCTCGGAAGAACGTAGTCTACTGGGCCTACGTTCTCTAGAGAGTTCGCTAGTTGTTTGTCTTCGTCAGACTTGGAATTTGGAAGGAATTCATCAGAGTGGTAGGAGTCATTATCTGAAGACATGTCCCCATCCGACTCTGCCTCGACTTTATTATCCAGCACACCGGTGTTTTCCATGGTTTCAAGACTACTATCTGATTTCCAGAGATTTACTTTTAAGTTTGGTTTCAGAAAGTTAACTTTCATCTCAGGTTTGGTGAAGTTTCCTAGCTTTCGCAGATTGCCAATATTTACGTTAGATTTGGTCTGTTTCACTTTTTGATTGAGAGATGAAAATTTGCTCATTAAAAAATTCTTTCCCTGGGCCAGAGAGCCTTGGTTTTGAGATCTGATGCCAATGATGTCTTCGTGAGGTTTACTGCTCTTCCTACAAATTAGAAGAGGAAAAAAAGTTAATTCCCTGTGAAATCCAACATGCCAGTTCCAATTACTAACGTAAATGAAAACTGTCACTTTAATTGGGCCCAATTTCTTAAACTCCATGCACTGCAGATTGATAAACTCAGATAATGCCTTGGAACTGACGCTGCAACAGTCCTGTCCAACAGAAATGTGAGCTATATGGTAATTTAATTTTCCAGCCACTATTAAAAAACGTGAGATTTTGATAATATTCTGTACATATTAAGATACTATCGCTTCAACATCTAATCCCTATTAAAAGACGATTAATCAGAGATGATCTTTTCGGTACTAAGCCTTTGAAGCAACCAGTGTGGTAGCCGACCCCTGGGCAGCACTAGCCTCTGTGAGCAGCGCCGACAAGCTGTCCCCGAGCACTGAGTGGGAACAGTGGCCTGGCTGCCGGACTTTAACCCCGGGTCCAGCAAGCAGTTTCCTGCCCTTCCCGTCCTCAAGCAGGCCGTGCACGGAACCTCTGGAAACACTATGCCTGTCAGATTTTAGTCTAGCTCAGTGAGGCTCCTCACAATAGTTATCATAGTCGGTTCTTTGGGATCAAAGCTTTTTAGAGTTGGTCATAATTACTGCGGGTTTCCCTCAACGGAGTTCTCTCTGGCCTTCAGAGGAAGGGAGGGGAGAGAAGCGTCCCAATGGTTGCCCCAACCTGCATTGGGGGGGCATTATTCTGAGAATTAAGTACAAAAAATTCCCCCCAAAAACCACACCTAAAATTCAGGCAACAGCAGTTCCCCCCTAATCTGTGGGAGACACATTTGAAGACCCCCCTCCTCCACCGGTGGCCGTGTGAAGCCATGACTGGACCAAACCTTGTATACACTACGTTCTTCCCTATACATTATGTACCTGTGATAAAGTTTAATTTATAAACTAGGCACAGTGAGAGATCAACAGCAATAAGACAATTCTAATACAGTGGTAACAGGTATGTGAACATAGTCTCTAAATACCTTACCGTACAGTATTCACCCCTCTTCTGGTGATGAGGGGAGAGGGTAAGTGCCTACGTGGCGAGATGCACTGAACACACAGGCACAGGTAGTGACTTAGGCTACCACTGGCCTGACAATGGGTCAGGAGGAAGACCACCTGGCAGACAGCAGAGGGAAAGGAGAAACTACTAGTCACTTGTGGCCAGTGGCTACCGGCGGAGGCAGGTCCACCACGTCAACAACCTAAATGACCAGCAAAGACAACAGGCCTGCTAATGGGAATCTGTAACATCTTCACTAAAGCTGTCTGCACACCTTCCAATTTGGCCGAATTCAGACGGGAGGGAGAATTTTCCTTGTTTCCTATGACTTACCTACATTTATTTTAAAAGCTACGGGCTATTTAACATAGTGCTTTCTCATTTGGCATCCCTCATGACAGCTATAAATGTGAGAAAATCATTACTGCTGTTTACCACAGGTCTCAGTACGTATGTTTGACTCTTGCTGGTCATGTAGGATTGCTGATCATGAGCACGTTCATAAAAAATAGGATGTTAAAGAGCTACGGAAACAATTCTATTACCGAAGACTGAACAGTTCTCGTTAGTGGAATGCGAAATGTTAGATGGAAAATCCAAAGTTTAATGTAAAATAATCTCTTCATAGGGATTCACTCCTTCCCCAAATGCAGAAACCCCTGGTGTTTAAAACATCCTGTCATTTCTCTATAAAGTTGTTTAAATTATGGCCACAGGTAATTACTTCGATATACTCTCAAGAGCATTCAGATTTAAACAAAAAGCATTACTTTTTGACCCACAGAAATCGGGCACTTCCCAGCCTACATACCAATACAGGACCGTAGTAAGATTTCTCCCCGTCTTGCAAATACTTTTAAAGGAGTAAGACTTTGGATGACAAGGTCTTTATTCATGAGAAAAAGTACTGGACTCACCTCTCAAGTTTTTTCTCAATTATAGGTACATCTAATCCCATGGCTTGCTTGGTTATCTGCAGCATCTCCGCAATGCACTGAAGGGTATCTGAAACCCAAACACAACTGCTTGCCAGCTTCCCCAAAAACAGACTAAAAACACAGCACTTGTAATTCAGGACCCTGCATGCAATGTGCCGTCTTATGTTTCAATACAAATGTACTTGCTGTGATTTACAGAAAACTTCTTGTTCATTACCCCCTCTCCCCGCTAACTGAAAATGTTCTGAAACAAACTTTTTGTTGTTGTTGTTGTTGTTCTAAAATTCTAACAGAAGCGTTAATAAAGGTCAAAAGACCCAAATCAATTGGAATTAAAAGCTTATTCTCATTTGTCCTGTGTCAGACGCCAAGGCGACAGCCTCAAACGAGACAGGAATGGTCCCTGACCGATGTCCACGAGAGGCACGTATCGGGGCAAAGGCCTGGCACCCGTATGGCCAGACTCACAGATGTCCCATCACAGACACCCCTGCCCGAGCTACGTCGGCTCAAATAACTTCCCCACTTTGCTGGGGACAAGGCTGCAGAGCGCAAAGCCGTTTTCCTGGATCATTCTGTCTGTCTGTCTGTCTGGAGTGGTTCGTACTCTCCCCGGTCCCACTGGGCAGTCAGCTCTCCGTTACCTTTCCCGTCCTCTTCTGGGTTGCGCATTACAGCCCGCAGTGTGTGGAAATAGCCACTCGCTTCTTTGTATCTGTAGTGCAGTCGCATGCAGGAGAACTTGGGTTTACCGAAAAGAGTGGGTTCAGGACCTAAAAACCCAAATGAAGATGCTTAAATCTTTCACATAACATTCACTTTTTTCTGTATTGCCAAAATACCAAAACTGACTCGTCTATTAGGTATTTAGGCACACTTTTCTTATTTCTTCTGAGAGCACACAAAATACAAGCTTACTGGGATGATTTGGTTTGATGAGACAAATAAAAACTTCAGTCTCAAATATTTAAACTTTCTTGATCCCTGGGTTTATCCTCACAAGGTTAAGTAATAAAAGTTATTAGACGCTATCCATCACTAATCTTTAAGGAACAGAAGAAAGTCCCACAAAATAGACTCCTTGCAGTATCAATATCCCTCGCGGTTCCATCCAGTAAGATGTCAGAGTGCTTGCTCAAAGTGACCCATTCTTGGAGGAAACTGTATATGCTTTCTAGGAATAATTAAAATGTTAAAATTTACCTATTTCTATTTTTTCCAGGTCTTCTAGACTTAGTCGTTGATACTGGTTTACTTTATCAACTTCATCATCATAACTGGATAAAACGAAAGGGAGTAAAAGCTGGATTAAAATCAAAAGCATATTTGGTTTGTCAGCTGAGATACAATAGTAGCACCTTCTACGCAGTTAAAAACTTCCAGGACACAATACACTCTGGGATAAAAAGTTAAACATTTTAAAAACTAGATGAAATGACATTAACATATATACAGTTCAAAAGCTTAAGAACAATCAGCTTAAAGCTCTTAACACTAAAATGAATTACAGAATATAATGTGTTTTATAAAAATTTTCAAAACCAACAAACCTAAAACTTAACCTAAAAGGAAGGCAAACACATACATACATACATACACACACTAAAGGTATGTATTTGTGAATAACAGTAGATGCATCTGATAACCAAGATCAATAAGAAACCTATATATCAATGTCAATAGGCACCTGGGCCAGTGACTAAAAAAAAACGACCATTCACACAAGGCCAAAAAGTGTATTTACTCAGCAGAAAAAAAAAAAAAAAAACTGATTCTGGTAAGGCAGAAAAAAAAATTGATTCTGGTAAGGCTAATGAGGAAGGGCTTGTAATTTTGCTAGTGGCATTGTTAACTGGTAGTCTTACTGGAGATCTGGCAATAATCTGCAAAAGTATCGTAATTCATCATACCCTTCCTTGTAACCAAAGAGAAGCAGGTGTGCGCATGTGTGTGCATACACACAATTATCTGCGCAAAGACAACTGTATCATTCCTAATAACAAGAAAAAAACAACGGAAGGATTTCAGTACTTCAGAACTGTTTATTGTATAGTAATAAAAAAATGATAACGTGGAGTACATCAAAACATGGAAAATATGTAAGAAATAATAGTAAATGCTAGAAGAACATTATATAAACACTGATTACAACTCCAAAATCACATTTTCTAATTAAGAATGATCCAACAGTTACGTAAGGTAAAGAAGTTCAGTGAAGTTCCTTCAACTATATAACAAAACCAGACTCTTAATTTTTTTGTCATGAATTCTAATAAGGAACTTTGCTTAAATGAAAATAATTAAAAGCTTTAAACCAATAAGCAACTTACTAGGCCACGTAGTAGGCAGAGTTAGAAAGCAGTAACAGCACATCCACATCTCTGTGAGTAGCATCAATGAGGCTAAACAGATATGACACAGGTAATTAAACATTTTCATTTTCAACTGCATTTTCACCAAAATTATTTCTATAGCAGAGCCACTTGTGATAAAGATTGGTTGGAGGGGCAGAAAATCAAAGTTAAACGTATACAATCTATCCATTTGGAGGGGGTGGGGGAAGGAACCGGGTTTGAGAAGGTGGGGTGGGGGTCCGGGAAAACGAGCTGAGGAGCCGTCCCTTCTCAGAGAGAGGTGGTCAAAGAGGTGGGAGGATTTGGGGAAATAAGATAATTTGTGAGGAAAGGGGTTTGGGGAAAAAAGGAAAAGCAGAGTCTCAGAAAAGAAGAAAATGTCCAGATTATCTCGCAAGACCTAACCATCAAAAGGACAGTGCGCATTAAGGGTATTTCTACACATGTGCAGAATGCATCTTTTGAAAAAATTTACATAAACATAACAGGTATAAGTAAAAATGGGACAAAGCCCAAGCCACTTTGTGTATTTCTTACTCCAGATTAATTTATTTGGCTTTTTAGGAACGAGTAAACCTTTCCTTATTCTAAGTCCATTTTGCCATATTTTACCTCCACTCTCAAATCAAGTATCAAAGTAAGGGTCAGAAACATGATGGTTATCGATGAGCCCATTAAGCCCAGAGCAAAATATACATTTTTCTAAGACTATGAATAAAAAATGGTCCAAGTATAAAAATCTACAAATAATCAGCAGATAAAGGGGCCAAATCTGAACTCGAATAGAGGTTTTAGTATTCATCTAATATTAACATTAATTTCCAATCAAAAGGCGGAAGTGAATCTGCGTTCTTTTATTGGTCTCAATATTCCACTGTAGGAGGGGATAATTGCTCCCTCAGAATTTCATACCTATTTGCCATGATTTGCCAAAAGGCTGCTGCTGAAAAACAAATGGAAAACAGCAGGGAAAGAAAATCATTTGTAGATGGAAGTCACGTCCTTAAACTGCGTCAGAATGAGATCATTGTTTAATGCGTACTGCAGAGACAAACTGACCAAAATCTTAAAACTGCAGTAATTTACCTCCGCGGCCCCTCTGCCGCAGCGTAACTCACACGGTCTTAATCTGAAATGACAAATTCATCTCCATTTTCACCGAAAATAAGACATCGAAAAATACGAGTTAAGACGCCAGGACCCGACATTACGCAGATGGATCCAAAATTCACGCGCACTAACCAATCAAGCCCCGGGGAGCACACGGCCCCGCGCGCGGGCTGCCGGCGGCTTCACCGCCAACGGGTCTGCGCAGCGATACTTACATGCACTCTGCAAACTGGCGCTGGAGCCAAGCCATCGAAATTATGTCACGACACTTAGTCAGAAATTCTACTCGTACACGCCAGGGTTACTT
>CM053561.1:71211655-71234904 GCA_028646485.1 Cryptoprocta ferox | reverse complement strand
GTTTTTCAACACGGACAGGAAACGAAGCCCCCCACCCACCCCCCACCCCGCTAAGGTACTCCCCACCCCCCGCGTTTGCAGCTTCCGAAGCTGCTCTACTCGTTTTTGTTTTCCTGCCAGTCAGGCATGCCCTCCTTCCACACGATGAAGACAAATACTGCCAACACCACATGCAGCCCCACCACTGCGACAATAGTCGCGTAAAAGCCACTGTCGTCAGGAGACATTAACAGGAGACTTTGGAAAAGGAGCAACTTGCAGGAAAAATACAGCCCCACAGGAACTTTAACCATAAGTCCTGCAAAAAGGAGAAAAATCTTGAAAGTCGTGGCCAGGCTGCCGCCTTCGGGCTTCGGCTCGGCGGCGTTGCCGGTGGCATTGCCGGTGGCATTGGCGGGCCGCTGGGCGGTTGGTGGAGGCCGGTGGGAGCGCGGCATCGCGTCCGTCAGTCAGTCCCTCAGTCCGTCCGTCCGTCCAGAAGTCGAAGCTCAGTCGGAGCCGCCTGCACCCAAACTCGCGCCTGCAGCTACTGCGGAGACTGCGGCAACTGCGGCAACTGCAGCGCCAAGCCACGCCCAGGAGACACGTCTCGCTTCCGGCCGCCCCCGCTGCCGCGGCACGCGCCCAGAGCGCATGCGCGCCCGCCCCCGCCATCCCGCCCACGCGCAGCGGCCGGCCGCTGCGGCGCAGAGGTGTCCGCGGTCCGGCGGGAGTTCGCGCTCGCAGCCGCTCCAAGGGGCGGCCGCGGCCGTGTGAGCACCTGTCCCCTGCGCTCACACGCCCAGCGGCGTGGCTGCCCCACGCCTCCCCGCTTCCCCGAAACGGGTGGAAAAGTGGGCATCAACTCGGGGTAGAAAAGGCGGGCTCGACAGAGTTGGGCAAAATAAAGAGTGGGCTGGTGGAGGTGCCCAAGGGCACCTGGGCGGTACGCAGGCTGTCCTTCCACTCTTCAGTCTCCCCTCACGGCCCGCAGCGCGCCCCCAGGCACCTGTCACTCAGGGCCCAGCGTCTTCCCAGCAACGGGGCGCAGCGCAGGGAGGAGGGACCCGGACCGGCCGGCGTCCGCGCCGTGGGCTGGCCGCTGGGGTCCAAGCCGAGCTCGAGGCTGGAACGGAAGAGGCCACGACGGGAGCACCCGGAGGCCCGCAGGCAGTGCAGGGACAGTGCGCGACCGCCCCGGGAAGGGTGGGAGGTGCAGCGCCAGGAGTGAGTGGGTCGCTCCTGCGGCGGCAGGGCTGCGCATTTGTCATCTGCGGCCCAAACTGTTTTTCTGCCGGAGTTAAGTGGCCGGGACCGCAGTGCGGTGAGACTCTGGCGCAAAATTTAAGGGGACGTCAAAAACACCCTGCCATTAATTTTTTAGTGCCGTATTTAAAAAAAAAAAAGTCAAAATTAATGCCAAAATATCATGATGAACAAAACACCAACATTTTAAATAAGGCAGGATCTGACATTGCTCTTGTAAAACGTTGTCTCACTGTAACCCTAGCCCTGGCCGTGTAAACGCTTATTTACCAAAACACAGCTCAACAACAAAAGACACAGAACTCAGTTTTTAAAATGGGCAAAAGATTTCAACACTTTTCCAAGGAAGATACACAAATGGCCAACAAGTACAAGGAAAAATCCTTAACGTCCGTTGTCAGTAGGGAAATGCAAATCAAAGCCAGTCAGACACTACTTCACTCCTCTTAGGAGGGCTATAATTAAAAAAAAAAAAAATGCTGGTGAGGTGGAAATATTGGAACCCTCATACACTGTTGGTGAGAATGTCAAATGATGCAGTCACTCTGGAAAATAGCTTGATGGTTTCTCAACTGTGAAACACAGATTTACAGATGACCCAGCACTTTCCACTCCTAGGTATGCACCCAAAATAAATCTGATGTTCAAACCCAAACTTGTACAGGACTGTTCTCAGTATTACTGTCTACAATGGGCAGAAAGTAGAAACCACCTAAATGTCTACCCATGGAAGAAAAAAAGCACAATGTGCTATATCCCTATGATGGAATACTAGTCAGCTACAAAAAGGAATGCAGTTCTGATACGTGTCACAGCGTGCAAGAACCATGAACACATGATGCTAAGTGAATGAAACCAGTCACAAAAGGTCACATATTATATGATTCCATTTATATGAAATGTCCGAACAGGGACATCTATAGAGACAGAAAGTAGATCAGTGGTTGTCTGGGCAGAGGGACAGGAGAATGGGGAGTTCTTACTACTGGGTGCAGGGCTTTCTTCTGGAGTAATGAAAATGGTCTAAAATTCACCCTGGTGATAATCGCACAATTCCATGAATATACTAAAAGCCATTGAATTGTATACTTTAAATGGATGGATTACATGGTATATGAACTCTATCTCAATGAAGGTGTTTCTAAAGATATATACATACAACCCAGGAGCGAATGGCTGAGGCAGGCAGGTACCAACTGCCAAGGACCCCAAGCCCCATGGCTGGCTGTCCCGGGACCTGAGCCACACAGCCATTCCCAGAGCTACCTCTCCCTGTCCTCCATCAGGGTCTGCCTGCTCTGGGTCTACCTCTCTGACTCAGTTGATAGCCTGTACAAAGGTTCTGTAGCAACTCAGATAACCCAAGAGCCAAGTTTCCAAACATCTCCCTTCAAGGGAAAACGGTCTGCCATCTGGAAAAGCTTTAAGCTTTGCACATGAAGAAAAATACCAGTGGTGAAGTTAAAGTTTAGCAGTATTAGAAAGGATGACAACCACAAGAGAAAGTAGAGAGGAGCTGACATGCAGGAGAGTTCTCAAGGAACTGTGTGCAGTTGAGATGCAGACACACAGTTAACTGTGGAAATTCAAATGGGCACATGAGACCCATCAGAGAATAATCCACCTGAGAGGAAAATGTAGTGAGCCTGAAGACGGTAATAATTCTGTATCTGAAAAAGCATCATCTCTGGAATAAAAGAAGAGAAGACTGCTCTGAAACAAGGGAAGCTTCTGCTCCAGCTCCTCCAAAACCCAAATGTAAGGCTCCAAACCACACCCCCCCGCCCCATAGGGGCTGACACTGGGGCCAACGGCAGGGTGGCAAAGTGTCTCCCGTTACCTCAAAGATACCAAGACTCCTGATGGGCGGGTCCCAGCCTTCTCCCGAAGCCACCAAGTCAAAATATGACCTTTGAAGTGACTGCATCAGCTTCACTATCTACTCTATCCATGTCATCTTGTCCCACAGCTTCAAGGGTGGCAGTTTCTAGTAAAACAGTAATAGTGGAAAACACAAAGGGCAAGAAGAAAACTAGCAAGCAGCTAACACCTCAGCCATGATCAGATGCAACCACTTCTGGTTTGGTCAGTCTCAGGGAAAGGAGATCCTTCCAAGACCAGAGTAGAGAGTCTCAAATCTGAGCCGTCTGTCTCTGTCACCCAGAAGTAGACCACGAGCAGATTTCCACAAGTCTGTGTCCTCTCAGCACCCCCAACCCTGTCCTACTCTTGGGAATCAATGTCACTTCCTCAGACACTCCTGTTGTCCTGCTTAGCAGTGGAACTCCCTGCTCCTCTCTTCTTAGACCCAAGTCCAGTGTCTGTGCTGAAGAGGCAACACACAGCACCATTCTACACGGCACCATTCTACACAGCACCATTTTCCCATCAGGAACTGGCTACGTGTGAGCACCAACAAGACACCAACAAGACGTGTGAGCACGCAAGACAGCATCTGGACCGATGGGATGTAAGCTGATGGGACAGTCTTCAGAATCTTTCCGTGTCCTACAGGACAGACGTCAAAAGGTTTCACTAGGTCCATGATTCTGGCTCTGATGGGCCTCTTCTGTCCAGCAATGGCCACAAGGAGGAAGACAAGGATGAGGATGGCAGGGGTGATATGTGAAGAAGAGAGGCAGGGAATCCACGAACAGGCTGGTCATTAGGAGAGTTAGCCAGAGGCCCGCTGCTGAGGAATTTGAGGGAAGAGATGTCCTAAAACAAAGGACTGGGAAGGGAAGGATGCAGGGACGCTTGCTGCCTAGCATGGGTCATCCGAGTAAATTCTCCTTCCTCAGGAGCTTTAACCAAAGGAGATGAGCAGAACACAAGCACTGGCTCTTGGTTATCAGAAAGCCAAACTGTATGGTGCAGGATTAAAGAAAAATGAGGAGCTCAATCATTGGGCACTAGAGAGAAGTACTTCATCATGTGAATGAAGACAAGAGAAAACTGGAATAGGCATCTGGGATCTGGGAAGTTATTGTGGATTTGGGAATCTAACCACCGAGCAATTTTCTTAAAGACCTGCTCTGATCCTAGGAGGGGAGACCAGTTGGGTTCCAGCACTATTTTGGTATATACGGTACGAGTAATTTATGTGGTACCCGTGAGCCCAGTTACCAGAAAAAAGTCTGAGTGTTTTCATACATATTTTTCTTAAATTCAAGAGACTTCTACTGGCTCTTAATAAGAGTGCTTACCCAAATTTTGTAGCAAGCTTTAAATACAGCACAGCTGAACACACTTTACATATTTTTAAACCCATCTAGGATATCAACTTTACATGAGAATTACAGGATTGGAAATCAAATTAGGTGTAATGTGACCTTGCAAAATGGTAGTCGGCTTTAGAAAAGAACATTTTGGGGCGCCTGGGTGACTCAGTCAGTTAAGCATCTTACTTTAGCACAGGTCATGATCTCACGGTTCGTGGGTTCGAGCCCCGCATTGGGCTCTGTGCTGATAGCTCGGAGCCTGGAGCCTGCTTCGGATTCTGTCTCCCTCTCTCTCTGCCCCTCCCCTGCCATCCTCTGTCTCTCTCTCTCTCTCAAAAATAAACAAACACTTAAAAAATGTTTTTTTAAAAAGAAAAAAAAGATAAGAACATTTTGGTCTTTCCCGATTTCGATTATCTCCAAAGCAGAAATAAAAATACTTGATCTAAGGAAGAGGATACTGAAAATCACAACACCTTTACAAATGTGAAGTGCAAAGTTAAAATTCAAGCCAACTGCAGGTGTGCTGCCTACAGTTATTCCTGAATCTCCCTCTTTTGGGATGCCGCTGTAAGTTTAATGAATGTTATTAAAACACACACACACACACAAAACTAAGGTACATGAGTCAAACATTTTTACCAAATGGCTCATGGGATCCCAGAAGTTTTCTGCTAATTTGTGTATAAGAAAAATCTCATCTCTTATTTTAAGAGTCTGAAAACTGCATCCACACATACAGTACTGATTATCAAGGTGAAATAGTCCATGAAATTAAAGTCATGGAAGGAGTCCCTATGAACCTACAGCCAACAGTGCTTTTAATTTGAATATACATATAAATATTACCTTGCATTCGATTGTTCTCTCAAGCTTGTTTTATGCCTTTTATTAAAAACACATGAAATGTAAAGTACGATAAAATCTAAATAGAGCCATTTGTCCTCAGAGCTTGGTCTAGAATTTTCTGCAATGTTTCTGATTCATAATATTGAGGACTCTAATGTTGGATTTTAGCCTAAGAGCAAACATTCAATCTGTGAATGAATTTAGATCCTGCTGTTACTTTTGAAGAACGACTTGAACCTGGATGGTTTGCATTTTAAAAATGTCGAGCATTAGTTGGCCGGTTCATTTTGTGAAAGGCCACAAGACTTTACAACCACCCCAAGTGACTGGTATCATTGTTCCTCTTGCTGCCCTCGATTATGGGCAAGAAAGCAATAAACCCAGATTTGGGGGTGGGGGGGTGGGGGGAGCAGCTGTGAACTGTCATTCTACAATTTGGGTTTTTTTAAAATCAAATATGGATATTTTAAAAATTGCATTAAGATATTTCTCTTCATTACGCAGTTTTTTTTAAATGCCCCCTCAGTTTTGCACCCAAGGCGAGTGCCTCCGTCAGCTTGCCTTAGTTTCCAGCCCTGGTATGTGAAACCGGCCATGCACCATGCACCATATGCACCCATGCCCACAGCTTGACGGACACCCACTAGTGCTAATTAGAACACCATCAGAAATATAAACATGTTAGTTCAGGACGTGACTCCCACTCACCTGGGGTCACAGTCAATGAGGGCCCAGCCCCCATGGAACTTTTCATCATCAGGCAGTAGTAACTTCATATAACTTTGTAACAGCTGGCTAATTAGTTCCTGGTGGCTTCTCTGATTCTCCTTATGCAAAGCTTCATGCTCTTTCTCCTTGGTAAATATGGAATAAAGATCTTCTGTCACTGGAATGCCTTGCATCAAATCTAGAGTAGAAAGTGTTAATATCTATCATCATCTTAATTCGCTGATAAATTTTTTAAAAAAACAAAAGAGAATCTAAGACCTAAAACAATAAAACTCATAAGAAAATATAGGCATGAATCTCTGTGATCTTGGATTAGGTTTTTTTTTTTTTTTTTTTTTAAAGCAGGCTTCACACCCAGCACGGGGCCCAATGAGGGGCTTGAACTCAGAACACAGATCAAGACCCGAGCTGAGATCAAGAGTGGGATGCTTAACCGACTGAGCCACGCAGGCGCCCCCCGCATTAGGCTTTTTTGTTTCAGATAGGACACCAAAATCACAAGCTACAAGAGCAAAAGAGACAAATTGGACGTCATCACAATTAAAAACTTATGTGTCTCAAAAGGCAATGTCATGAAACTGAAAAGAACCTACAGAATGGGAGAGAGTATTTACAAGTCATCTGATAGGGACGTGTATCCAGAATGTACAAAGAATTCCTACAACTCAATCATATCAAATAACAAACCAATTTTAAAATGGGCAAAGGATCTGAACTGACCAGCTAACTCCTTTGTGGTGTGGCATCTTCACAGAGCATGGTAACCCACTCCTTACAGGTGTTCAGGACGGTGAGACGGGCGGCTTCTGGGAGAGAGCTGCTGACCACTGGCCTTACACAGGGAAGCAGTAAGCCCAGACTGCTGTGGCCTCGCTCCCTCTCTCACCGTTAAAGAAATTCAAGATTAGGGTGAAGCTGACGCTACGGATGGTCAAACTCAGAGAGGGACAGAGTCTGGGTCCTCAGTGACGTAACTGAGCTGCTAGATCAACCAACGGAGGAAAAGTATCTTATTTTTTCTTGAATAAACTGCCAAAATCCAATTTTCCAGTCAACACACACCCTATCTGTGGCAAAAACCAAACTTCTTTATACCAGATTCGTCAAATTCCTAACTGGCCTGTCTACAGGCCCTACTATTTCATGTATGACAAATAATGAGATCAAACAATAGGATTTTAAAAATATTCTCAGAGGGACACCTAGGTGGCTCAATTGGCTGGGCGTCAGACTCTTGATTTCGGCTCAGGTCATGATCTCACCGTTTGTGGGATCGAGCCCCATGTCCGGATCTGTGCTAACAATGCAGAGCTTACTTGAGAGTCTCTCTCTCCCTCTCTGCCCCTCCTCTGCTCTGAAGCATGCACTCTTTCTCTCAAATAAATAAAAAATTCTCAGAGACCATAGGACATGTTGTTACTTTGGTTCTAACCCAGAACATTCTACATTTACTTTAATCCTAGGAGGTAATACTTTCATGAAAATTCAATTAAAAACATGCCAATGCATGAATTCCACTGGGAAATCTACCCTCCATTTCCTCTTCTAAGTAGTGATAAGAAATGGTTAGGATAATCTCTAAATATGAAACCCCAATATCATGTTCATTCATGCTTGTAGGGAAGGAAGGTGTGTTGTCCGCAGCAAGAGCATATGACAAATGTCATACATTGTGATGAGAAAGACATCTCATCACATCTCTCAGCCTTGAGGAATGGAAAAACAAATAGAACATGGGTATCTTCTTCCACACTCCTCAACCCTGCCTTCTGTCACATGAATAGCAAACTGACAAATACACAGAAATGAGTGGTTGCCTTTGTGCTTCAACCTAGAAAAATCTGTCAAAGTCTAGTCTTGTACAAACGTGAAGCTGATGTCTTGGGTAAGGTGCTCGATACAGAAACACAAGTATATTATAAAACAGTGCACTCTGTTAATGAAGTTGGTTTCTGCAAAACACGAGTCACAGAGGAATAACAAATTTTAAAGAAAGAAAGGCATTTATGTTCCTTACCTATAACAGCTTGCCTATAAGCATCCTTAAATCGATTCAGGTAATACCGATTTGCTGAGTTAACACCGTCTTTCATGACTCCAGCTAACTTCCTTTCTCCTGTCCTTGTGAAGTCACCCTGTTGAGGAAAAAGTCATTCTGACAGTCGGTTCAAACACAAGAATGTTCCCAAAGTCAATGTGGGCTTTCAATACAAGACCAAAGCTCCATAGGCTTTTATAATTTCTAAATATTGCAGTTAAATTAAAATACCTACTAATATTTACATGTGACACAAGCACATCAAATAATTAAAATGCTACTTGTGGCATTAAGTCTTCAATTGGATGATGCTTTAAACTAAATCCATTCTTGGCAATCTGTAGAATTTCTAGAATTTACAGGTCAGAACTTACTACATAACTAACAAAAAGATGTTCAAGCCTCGACCTGGTAGGATACTCAAAAATCACAAATATCTGATGTGGGAAAATGTGGACCGTTCCCTAGAGTTTATTACAATGATGTTTAACTGGTGTATGTGGATGTGTGTGTCCAGAGAGAAAGAGCAAAGATTTCCGTATTTTTCTCTATCTTGCTGCCCATTACAATCTCTGTAGAATGATCTAAAGAAGATCTAAATTGGTTTGTTGCTCTTGCTTTTCATGACAGAGGGGTCAGAGCAAGGCCCTGGAGGGCAGTGACTTAAACTTAAGGCAAAAGGAAAGCAGTGCCTTCTTTTCTTCCCCCATCGCAACCCTTCTTTTTCCATCCAAGGCGATTTCAAAAACAGGCCTTGTCCCTAACGGTGATGACTTAGGAAGAACATATTGCTAATTAGTGAAGTTTTTCATAGGAAATATTTAGCAAGAAGAATCTATTACAGAAGAGAAAACATAAATGCTGAGTCCAAAGATGTTTAAGATCAAGGAAAAAAGGAAATATTTCTCCTTTTCCTCCCAGCTTTATTGAGATATAATTGGCAAGATATAAATGGTAGCACTGTGTGAGTTTACAGTGTACAATGTGATGATTTGACCTATGTATATATACTGGAATGATTACATTAAGGTTAGTTAACGTGTCTGTCATCTCACACAGTCCGTGGGTGTGCGCATGCGCGTGCGTGTATGTGTGGTGAGAACATTTAAGAACTTCTCTCTTAGCAACTTTCAAGGATGCAACACAGTAGGTTTAATTATGGTCACCATGCTGCACAGCAGGTTCCCCAGAACCTGTTCATCCTGGAACTGGAAGTTTGTATGCTTTGACTGACATCTCTCCATTTTCCCTTCCCCTGGTAACCACCGATCAACTCTGGCTTCTGAGTTTGACATTTTTAGATTCTACACATAAGTGAGATCAGGCAGTTTTTTTCTCTTTCTCTGTCTGGCTTACTTCGTAACACAATGCTTTCAAGGTTCACCCATGTTGTTGCAAAGGCAGCATTTCCTTCTTTTTTATGGCTGAATAATATTCCATCACACACACACACACACACACACACACACACACACACACACACCACTCACTCCATATTCATCCACCACCAGACACTGAGGTTGTTTTTAGGTCTTGACTATTGTAAATAAGGCTGCAAAGAACATGGGAGGGCAGCTATCTCCTTGAGACACTGATTTCATTTCTATATATAACCAAAAATGGGACTGCTAGATCATATGGCCATTCTATTTTGATTTTTTAGGGACCATCCATACTGTTTTCCATAATGGCTGTGCCAATTTACATTCCCACTGACGACATCTATTTTTCCACATCCCTGCCAATACTTGTTATCTCTTGTCTTTGATGACAGCCATTCTAACAGGTATGAGGTGGTTATCTTATTGTAGTTTGGATTGGCATTTAATTTTTTTAATGTTTATTTATTTTTGAGAGAGAGAGAGAGAGAGACACTGCGCGCGCGCACGCGCCTGAGTGGGGGAGGGGCAGAGAGAGAGGGAGAGACAGAATCTGAAGCAGGCTCCAGGCTCTGAGCTGTCAGCACAGAGCCCGATGCAGGACTCGAACTCACGAACTGTGAGATCATGACACGAGCCGAAGTCGGACACTTAACCAACTGGGCCACCCAGGCGCCCCTGGATTGGCATTTTTCTGATAATTACTGATTATCAGAGGTTGAGCACCTTTTCATATACCTCTGGGCCATTTGTAGGTCTTATTTGGAAAAATGTTCAGGTCTTTTGCCCATTTTTTCAGATTATTTGTTTTTTTTGCTACTGAGTTATAGGAGTTCCTCATAGATTTGGGATATCAGCCCCTTAACAGGTATATGGTTTGCAAACATTTTCTCCCATTCCATAGGTTGTCTTTTAGTTGTTTCTTTTGCTGTGCTGCAGCTCTGTCATTTGATGTAGTCTCACTTGTGTATTTTTACTCTTCTCACTTGCTTTTGGTGTCATACCCAAGTAATCACTGTCAAGGCCATATCTCGGAGATTTCCCCTATGTTTTCTTGTAGGAGCAAACTAACTGTAAAATTTCAGGTCTTACATTTAAGTCTTTAATACATTTCAGGTTAATTTTTGTGAGTGGTGTAACATAGGGGTCCAACTTAATTCTTTTACATTGTGAATATCTGGTTTTCCCAGCACTATTTATTGAAGAGACTATCCTTTCCCTATTGGCAATTCTTTCTTTCTTTTTAACTGTTTATTGTGAGAGGTGGGGGAGGGGGGCAGGGAGAGACCGAGAGAGAGGGAGGGAGGGAGAGAGAGATAGAGGGAGAATCTCAAGTAGTCTCTACGCTCAGCACAGACCCTGATGTGGGGCTCAATCCCATAACCATGAGATTATGACATGAGCTGAAAGCAAGAGTCAGATGCTTAACCGACTAAGCCATCCAGGTGCCTCCCTATTGGGTGTTCTTGGTTCCCTTGTCACATATCAGTTGAGTGTCTATGTGTGGGTTATTTCTCAGGTGTTCTGACCTCTCGGTTCTATTCCACTAGTCTATATGTGTTTTTATGCCTGTATCACATCATTTTGAAAGGATAATAAGACATTTTTTCAGCATTTACTATGTGCCAGGGAATGGCTCCCACATGCATTAATGTGTATAATCCCATAACAATCTTTTATTTTTTATGTTTATTTTTGAGAGAGAGAGAGACAGAGCACGACTGCGGGAGGAGCAGAGAGAGAGGGAGACACAGGATCTGAAGCAGGCTAGGACACTGAGCTGTTGGCACAGAGCCTGACACCGGGCTCAAACCCACAGACTGCAAGATCATGACCGGAGCGAGACCGTGACCTGAGCTCAAGTCAGGGCTAAACCGACCGAGCCACCCAGATGCCCCTCTCATGACAATGTTTGAAGTGTGCCTAGGATTATCCTGTTTTACAAATGAAGAGACAGACACAGAGAGGTTAAGTGCCTTGCCCAAGGTTGCAGAGCTAGTAAGAGGCAGGACTGGGGATTCAAATTCAGTGGAGGTCAATCATGGTACTAGGGGCTGAATCCTGTCAATAGACATGTTTTATCTGTATGCAGTTTTAAACACCAACTATTTCATGTGCGATTCCACATTTCCAAACTCCCGTGCAAACCTGGAGGATCTAGCAACCCCCGGCCTCTGTCCCCAAAAGGAAGCCCCCTCTGGAGACTAGATATGCTCTTCCCTTAGGTTCATACCCATTTCCCCCTTTAATCCAATGGGTAGCCGCCTGACCTGGCCGCAGCAGGATGGGAATGTGTGATCCCCGCCTTAGCCAAACATTCCAGAAAGGAGTCAGCTACGTAGACTACCATCTGCGGCCCACATAGCTTTCTCTCAAAAGCCGAGTCAATGTTCAACCACGTCCCGTGTCCCCAGGAAGATGCACGGAGGCCGGCTGCACGCGCTTACCTTCAGAGCGGCCGTGCCGGCATACTGCCTGCTGATGGAGTCCCCGTTGTTGGCCCACATTATCTGATAGATCCGACTGCACTTCACTGGCAGCGGCTGTTCCGGGGGCATCACACCTAATTTCTTCAGCTAAAATGAACACATTGGTGGATTAGCTACATACGAGCCAGGGAACCACAGCATCGAATACAGCCTGCAGAAAAGGGAAGCGTGTTCATCAACAGTTTAGGGCCCTTAAATAAGACTAATGGTGTTTTCAGGCTTTTCAAAATAAAGCACAATTGAGATTTATGAACTGTTACACATGAATAAAAACAGAATGAAATATTTATACTGTTTTGGTGTTAATTTTTAATGTGCAGGCTCTTATTACATTTTTGTCTTTGTTTTTCATTTGCCTATGAAGGGAAACTATCAAAAAAGCCTATTGAAACAATAATAGCATTAACGGTAACAGAGCAGTATGTGCCCAATAAATGTGAACTCTCTGCTGGCGTTCTAAGAGACTTAAAAAAATTTTTTTTAATGTTTTATTTTTTAAATTATTTCTTAACGTTTATTTTTGAGACAGAGAGAGACAGCACAAGTGGGGGAGGGGTAGAGAGAGAGAGGGAGACACAGAATCCGAAGCAGGTTCCAGGCTCTGAGCTGTCAGCACAGAGCCCGACGTGGGGCTCAAACCCACGAATTGTGAGATCATGACCTGAGCCGAAGTCGGACGCTCAACCGACTAAGACACCCAGGCGCCCGTTTTATTTATTTTTGAGTGAACGTGAGAGAGCGAGAGAGCGGGAGTGAGAGCGCACCAGCGAGTAGGGGAGGGGCAGAGAGAGAGAGGGACACAGAATCTGAAGCAGGTTCCAGCTCTGAGCTATCAGCACAGAGCCCGACGCAGGGCTTGAACTCACGGGCTGTGAGATCATGACCTGAGCCAGAGTCGGACGCTTAACCGACTGAGCCACCAGGGCGCCCCTAAGAGCTTTTTTATAGAAATTATTTCCTTTACGCCTCAGAACAACCCTACACAATCAATACTCTTATTACGTCCATTTTAAGGATAAGGAGACAAGTTTCGAGAAGCTGAGCTCTTTGCATGGGGTCAACACCTCGTACATGGTAGAGCCAGCACTTTGACTCAAATCTGGCAGCTTTACAGTAACTTTAAAAGGCACAGACTCATAATCTCAAAACAAAAACAAAACAGTCACTTGGTTCTATCAAAAAAAGCCCAGAAGCCATGCTAAGAATTTCCACCTTGCGAATTTACTGCACAGGCGTTGCAGAGGTCAAAGATCTAGAGGAGGACACTGAGGAACAGAACTGAGCAGCTGCTACCACCTAGGGCGTGAGGGCACAGGCTGGTTTTCTGGTGCCAAAGGAGCCAATGGCTGCAGAGAGGGCGCTGCTAGCAGGACGGTAACACGAGTGAAGAAGTTTGTTCCTTCTTCCTCCTCCAGCCTCCTGGTCTTCGCCTGGCACCTCCCATTGGCAGAGCCTGACATGGAGCTCGGGCTGGGCAGAAAGTGTGGCAAACTCCCAGACCCACATGCGCGAGGCAGGGTTTGGAGCTGAGAGAAAAAAGGCGTATGACCACACAGTGCCACCCAATCAATGCTGAAATGCGGGGCCTCGCGTTTTTGAATTGAGTACTCAAGAGAACGCCCCTTAATTCCACTTATTTCTAGCGAAGGTCATACTCTGCAACAAGGTTGTTCGTATGCTGTCAATGGCCCACAGAACAGAGATTCTAGTTACTCGTTTACGTGTGGGGGAAAACATTAGAAATGAATACTTAACAATCCAGGGGACCCCCAATTACCTGCTGTTCCATGACCACTCGTGCGATGGCGGCTTGGACCACGTTGGTGCGATCCAGGCAGTCCATGCAATTGACGCGAAAAATCCCTTCTTGTTTACATATGACTCCAGCTTGATCGACCCTTTTCAAAAATAGTATGGGATTCTGTTACCATATGAAATACTTCAGTAAGCTTTTCCAAAACCTCAAGTAGAACAAGAGCAAGATAGCACTGGTATCCATCTGTCTGGCACATTATTGTGTGACTGGCATTACCGAGTACCTTGCAGACACTGTTGTTAATGTACACAGTACCTTGGTAAGACAGACGTGGTTATTCCCATTTGGGGGAAAAACAAAAACAAAACTGAGGTGCAGTGATTTGCCAAGTTTCACAAGTACTAGGGAGACCTGATACAACCCCAAATTAAATGTTAAATATTTAAATACGTATTAAAGCCAGAAGCCACTTTAAAACGCCATCTGTCTCTGCTTTTTGACTGCAAGTAGAAATGCATCTAAATGCATGTAGCTTGAACAAAGTCACTTTACCACTCAGTGAGGAGTCATGCAGCAGGCCTTGCGCGTCTAATTTCTCTGTCCACCTCTGGCCTTAAAGTAATCGAATGTTCTTTCCTATCATGTAAGCCAATTTCTTCTTCCTACACCTCCCTCCCGCAGTCTGAGAATCCTCTTCCTTCTAATTTTGAAATGCCTGCAAACTGAGACCAAGTACCTCTGAGGCTTCCTTCCCACGTTAGGGATGGTGAGAAGACGAAGAGGAAATGTAGACCAGAGAGCATTAAGTGGAATTAAAGAACAATCACAGAGCATTTCACTTCATCCGCCTGACCATCTGACACCTTTTCCCTTTTCAGAGCTAACACTGCCTAGTGACTAACACTCTCTCGAAAAGGAGACTAGAATTGGGAAGCAAAATAAGAAAAACAAACATGCTTTCTCAGCTTGCTATTATTTT
Organism: Cryptoprocta ferox; assembly: GCA_028646485.1. NCBI lineage: Eukaryota > Metazoa > Chordata > Mammalia > Carnivora > Eupleridae > Cryptoprocta > Cryptoprocta ferox. Next base: position 71,220,219 of record CM053561.1, on the reverse strand, counting down.
AGTGTTTAGCAGTACCAGACAAACACATCTGCGTTCACAGACCAAGACTTTGTCAAATTGACTTCTTAGGAGATACCTACCAACACCACTTCATGTCAAGAATAATGTCATAAATGGCATCTGTTAGTGTTTGAACATTCTCAAACTTCATTCCTCGGCTAAAATACATGCCAAAAGAAAAAAAATGTTTAATAATAGGTTAAACCTAATAACAGGTTTTTAAGCTTAAGACACAATATTTAAAGTAGCTTGGAGAAATTAAAGAAAGTTATTGCTGTAGTCCGTGAGGTTAACACTACTATAAATTACATTGGCAATTATACACACATTTATAATTAATCTGCATTGTGAAAGAAAATATATTTAAGAATACATTGAAGGGCGCCTGGGTGGCTCAGTCAGTTAAGTGTCTGACTTCGGCTCAGGTCATGACCTCACAGCTCCTGAGTTCAAGCCCCGCGTTGGGCTCTGTGCTGACAGCTCAGAGCCAGGAGCCTGCTTCAGATTCTGTGTCTCCCTCTCTCTCTGCCCCTCCCCCGCTCATTCTCTGTTTCTGTCTCTCAAAATAAAATAAAGACATAAAAAATTTAAAAAAAAAAAGAATACATTGAAACACATCACAGCTATCAGAAGCTTCTTTCCCCACCAAATTTACAATACTAAGGTAAATGAACCCACAGGAGAGCCAGGATTGGGACAAAAGAACCTGGCTTTCAGAATACACACGTTAAAATTACTATCAACATGATCCACTGATCGTCATTTTTCCAGAGAAATTCTAGTGAAGCTTATTCATAGAGAAAGAAGTGTTACTAACAGAGTATGAAGATGAGCCAGCAGAGCGATTTTTAAGTCAGGGGACTCAGATTCCTTCTGCTAGGCGTGGACTCAAGCAGAAAGGAAAAGCTCCAGAAGTTCTTCGAGTGACAAAAGGAAAAATGGAACTCTCCATCACCACGTTGTCTTGGTAAAGACAAAATACTCCAGGAACAATTAAACTTTTAGCCAAAATGAAGCTCAGATGAAAACTAAAACTAAGTTTTATTCATGTCGGGGCGCCTGGGTGGCTCAGTCAGTTGAGCGTCCGACTTCCGCTCAGGTCATGATCTCACGGTTTATGAGTTCGGGCCCCACATCGGGCTCTGTACTGACAGCTCGGAGCCTGGAGCCTGCTGTGGATTCTGTGTCTCCCTCTCTCTCTGCTCCTCCCATGATCATGCTCTGTTTCTCTCTGTCTCTCAATGATAAATAAATGTTAAAAAAAATAAACTAAAAAAATTAAAACTAAGTAACAATGAGAAGAAGAAAGTTGTCTTCCCACCAGGAAAAGCAGAATTCAGCTCGCTGTGGCTGCGTGTACCACCAGCACTGGAACTGATCAAAACTCCCGTCAGGAAGCCCTCTTACCAGTGCTCATGGAAGTCAAATGAGACGTAAGTGAGGTGTGAGCTGTTGAAGAGTAACACTTGCTTTAGGTAAGCATCGCCGATAATTTTCTCCCTGCCTGCCTGGTCCACCAAGTTAATAATAACCTGTGAAATTTAAGGAAAAACAAATTCGGTTTAATCAGATGCTAAACTCAATGTGGTTTTTCATCAGTTTATTTGAAATTATGTTTCAGAAATATTTTATAGCCATACTCAGAAATTTATCCACTCAGGCATCAATTTTTTCTCCCTATAAAATTAGATTTTCACTTGTTACATTTAGGTTTCTGAGAACCATTTACATCAATAGCATTAATAGGTTTTTAATGTATTATGTGCCTGCAATAACCAACTAAATTGGTTATAATAAACAAGGTCCTTTATAACAGCAAGTATTAAAAATATTTAGAAGTTTTAAAAAAATATACAAGACCTACTACATATGGACACTATACAACTTTGCTTAAACACATAAAAGAAAATCTGAGTAAATGGAAAGATACACTACAGTACTAGATAGCGAGATTCAAAAGGGTAAAAGTGTCAAGTCTCCCCAGATATTTTTTTTATGTTTTTTATTTTTATTTTTTGAGAGACAGAGAGAGACAGCACAAGCAGGGGAGGGTCAGAGAGAGAGGGAGACACAGAATCTGAAAGCTCCAGGCTCTGAGCTAGCTGGCAGCACAGAGCCTGATGCGGGGCTTGAACCCACGAACCATGAGATCATGACCTGAGCCGAAGCTGGAAGCTTAACTGACTGAGCCACCCAGGCGCCCCTCCCCAGATTAATTAAACACTCAACAATCCCAATCAAAATTTGATCAGGATCTTTCTATGGACTTGACAAGTTAATTCTGAAGTTCATCTGGAAGGATAAATATATGGAAAAAGTTTTGAAGACTAATAACAAAGGAGGACTTGTCCCATTGGGAAGCAAAACATACCCTAAATCTATAGCAATTAAGGCAGAAGTCCTCATGTAGGAACAGATGAATGACACACAGAACAGGGCAGCCAACCTAGAGACAGACCTATGTACACCGAGGAATCTAAAATATTAACAATATCATTCTGGGAGAAATATAGAATATTCTATAAATGGCACTGGGATAATTATCTATATAGTGGGGGAAAACTTACTTTAGCTCTCTACATCTCATTATATACAAATTATAAGATGCATTAACGACCTAAATATATTTTTAAGTTCTAAAAAAGCTAGAAAGAATATTTGGGGTGATGTTTCCATAACTGTAGGACGGGACATGACTTTCTAAGCATAAGATAAGAACCAGAAGGGATAAAGGAAAAGATGAATGTGACAACATAAAAACTTAAAACCTCTTTACCCAATGACAATACAAGTAAGCAAAGGTAACACAACAAAAAGAAACAAAAGACTGTAGGGGAAGAGACACGCAACATTAAACCGATACAGTACTGAGTACTATAAATTCAGTAAGAAAAAGAGTAAATTCATAATACAGAGGGAATTCACAAGAGAAAATATACAAATAGCCAATAAACATGAGGCTACAACTTTGTTAATAATCAAAGAGAGAGAGGCAAACCAAGAAGAAGCAGACTCTCAACTGCAGAAAACAAACTGGTGGTTACCAGAGGGAAGATGGGTGGAGGGGTGGGTGACATAGGTGACAGGGACTAAGGAAGACACTTGTGATGAGCACCTGGTTGTTGTATGGAAGTACTGAATCACCATATTGTACACCTGAAACTAATGTTACGCTGTATGTTAACTAAATGAAATTTAAATAAAACCTCTTAAAAATAAAGAAATACTAATTTAAAAACAGAAAACTAGTTTTCATCTTTACAGAGGCAAAAATTGAATCCTAAATGTAGTCAGCATTAGTGAATATATGGGGAGATGGGCACTGGCTCCCACTGTTGCTGAGAGTGTAAACTGTTGGGATCTTTTGGGGAACAACAGAGTGGCAGGTATCAAGTTTAAATGCATTCTGTTTGGGGCACTTGGGTGGCTCAGTCGGTTGAGCGTCCCACTTCAGCTCAGCTCATGATCTCACCATTCGTGAGTCTGAGCCCTGCATCGGGCTCTGTGCTGACAGCTCAGGGCCTGGGGCCTGCTTCAGATTCTGTGTCTCCCTCACTCTGCCCCTCCCCCGTTCATTCTACCTCTAGGTATTTGTTCTGTAAAGCACACAAATGTCCCAAAGTACATAAAAGTTGTTTTCTGGAATTTTTTTTACAATAGCAAAAACTAGATCCTAAGGATCCACTAACAAACAGTTAAATAACAGCCGTGGAACATTAAGTGAAAACAGCTGCAGAATAGCACACGTGGCATAGCCCTTTGACTTAATTTTAAATTTGTATACACGCTTGCGTCAGGATGGGCTTTAGCTGCAAATGATGAATCACTGACCCAGGTCTCAGAACAAGAAGTCTGGAAGTTGCATGGTTCCGGAATTGCTTAATTCAGGGGCATCAAGACTAATTCTTTCCATCTTTCTGTGCTGCCATCCTCGGCACACTGCTCAGCCCTCAGGCTAGTTCATTCGTGGTTTTGCTGCAGCTGCAGCAGTGCGTCCCAACCACACACAAACAACCAGGGAGGGACTGTTGTGTCCTGCATCTCTGCTTATTTATTAGAGCAGGAAATCTTGCCCAGAAGCTTCCCAGCAGACTTCCCCCACATTATACCTCACTGGCCAAACTGCCAATGAGCACACACAGGCCAATGGCTAAACCAATCACTGGCAACAGGAACGGTGGTGCCACCCTGACTGAGTCAGACTGACGTGGGCCCACTCCCACGGAGCAATTACCCAGGGGATGCAGGTAGACAAGGGAACATTACTGGGGTACTGTCAGAAAGGAGAAGGTGTCTGCTCAGTACACACGCCAATAAAACTGACGTGTACAAACAGGCTCTAAAAGTCCATACAGAACAGGGATGAGGGTGGTAAGGAGGTGATTTCTTCCGCTTCCTTTACACACTTCGGTATTGTTAAAATTCTTTTTTTTTAACAAATTTTTTTATGTTTATTTTTGAGAGAGAGACAGAAAGTGTGAGTGGGGGAGGGGCAGAGAGAGAGGGAGACACAGAATCCGAAGCAGGTTCCAGGCTCTGAGCTGTCAGCACAGAGCCCGACACAGGGCTCGAACCCACGATCCTGAGATCAAGGGTCGCACGCTCACCAGCTGAGCCAGCCAAGGCGCCCCTAGTTGTTAGATTTAAACTGTGGTTTGGGTGCCCAGGTGGCTCAGTCGGTTAAGCATCCGACTTCGGCTCAGGTCACAATCTCGTGTTATCTCAAAAATAAATAAACATTAAAAAATAAATCAATTATGGCTTATTTTCTGTAATGCTAATTATAATTGCACATATTGCTGACACATGAACTTATTCACGCTGTAAAAAAACTCCAAACATAGATAAAGGTCAAATCCCTCCTCACCACAACCCAGACCCACACCCTTTGCCAGGAGTTAACACCGGTTACCAGTTCGGTGTGTGCCCTTTCAGCCCATGTAAAGGTATGCCTACCTAAATGTGCATGCCACATACATGTGAGAACATGTATGTGGAAAAGAATTACATGAACATAAACGACATGGTTTTGTTTTGTGGGTTTGAAATGGCAACACACCATATGCTGTTACAGTCTATACTCTTGTATAGAGTCCCACTTGTTTCACATCCTTAACGAAACTTGGAATATGTGATCATTTTATTTTAGTCTTCCTGTTGTGTAAGTTAGGTTTTAGTCTGCATTTTCCTGATGATGAGTGAAGTTCAACATCTTTTCATATGTTTATTGGCCGGTTAAATGCACTTTTTCATGAACATCTGCTTAAGTCTTTTGTCTCCTTTTCTTTTAGGTTGTACATCTATTTTTAGCATTTTTAAGAGTTTTTTTTCTTTTTGTAACTCTAGATAGGAGTCTTTTGTCCTATATATGTATTAAAAAGTCTTAAATACCTTCTACTTTGTGAATTGCTTTCCCATTCTCTTCGTGGTGCCTTTTAATAAACAGAAGTTCTTTATTCTAATAGAGTCTATTTTATTTTTTTCATTATGGTTGGTGATTTAGGTCTTATTTATTTTTAAAAGTTTAAATAAGTGATAAAACTTCAATAAAAATTAAAAATGTAGTAAAGTCAAACGTATCAATATTTTTCATTATTGGTTAATGCTTTTTGAGTCCTGAATAAGACCAAAGATCCAAAAGATGTTCTGGGGATGCCATGGTGAGGCTGGGCTAAGGCCTTGGGTCTTTGAAAAAAACAAAAACAAAAAAAACCTTTTATATTTTCCTTTAAAAGGTTTATGGTTTAACTTTGTACATTCAGATCCACATCCACCTGGAAAAGACTTCTAGATATAATATGTAGGATAGATATCAAAAAGCAAAACTACTGGATTAACAGTACAAGCATATTTTATTTTGGTTGATAATGCCGTTCGAAATAGCTATACCAACCTATGTCTCCTCTAGCAATGTGTGAGAGTTCTCATTTCCCCAATTACCTGCCTTTATCTCTTATTGTCAAACAATAATTTTTTCAATCTAAGTGTTGGCTGTTTTTTTACGGTTTATTTATTTTTGAGAGAGCATGAGCAAGGGAGGGACAGAGGATCTGATGCGGGCTATGTACTGACAGCAGTGAGCCCGACATGGGGCTCAAACCCATGAACCGCGAGATCACGACCTGGGCTGAAGTCTGACACTCAACTGAGCCACCCAGGTGGCCATTAGGGTTTGCTTTTTATTTTCCTGCTCAGACTTTCTTGGGGCTGCGCAAAATTTATATATTAATTTTGGAAGAAATGAAATCTGTTCAGTATTAATCCTTCCTTCCAGGAACGTGGTATTTTCTCTCCATTTACTCAGGTTTTCGTTTGTGCTCTTTAGTAATTCTTCCTCCCATCTCCTGCCCCCATACACAAGCTATCTTTTTTTTTGTATGTTTATTAGGTTTTAGGTTATTTCTTCCTTTTTAATTTTTGTTGCTGTTAGAAAAACGTATCCTACAGCATTATACATTTGCACTGGTCATTGCTAATGGATCAGACTTACAGTTATTCTATACAAATCCTGTATCTGAAATCTGGCCATCGTATTGAACTTGTGATTTCACTTAATAGTTTTCACTTGATTTTAGTCTATATGCTCACTCTCCTACATATGAATACATAAGAAAGGTGGGCAGAGAAAAAAATATTGAAAGATGCATATCAAATCCTTATCTTCAGGAGGCAGAACTACAGGCAGTAGGTATGGTACTGACATGCCTTTCCTTCCTTACTCTAGATAACTCTAGATACTTCTTAGACTGTAATAATTAATGATGGTAGACTAATCTCTTATTTTTTTTTAAATATTTATTTTTGAAGGAGAGAGAGAGATGGAGTGCAAGCGGGGGAGAGGCAGAGAGAGAGGGAGGCACGGAATCTGAAGCAGAATCCAGGCTCTGAGCTGTCAGCACAGAGCCTGATGCGGGGCTCAAACCCACAAACTGTGAGATCATGACCTGAGCCAAAGTCAGACACTTAACCAACTGAGCCACCCAGGTGCCCCTAATCTCTTATCTAAAAACACTCTCAAGTAGCTGAGTCAATGATAATTCTTCCTGGAGAATATGAGAAATACTCTTAGCTTATGTATTCTTCAACTTCATGGCAAGATGCCATTTTTTTGGACAAGATACCATTTTGTTTAATTACAAATAGTACATTGTTATTTTCATGAAATTTAAAGAAACAGACACATAACCATGGCTGAATATGAAGGAACATTTTATTAATACAGATCAAAGCCCACCTGTTTTTTGTAAATTTTCAGTTGTTCTTCGAAATGGGCACAGAAATAGGCAACAGTGTCCTTTTCACCTACAAAGAAGTGATACAAAATCTATTTTTCCTTCCCGTGTTTGAGACAAAAATTAGTACCTATTCCACCCTTACTCTTACTTTTCAACAATTTCTTGGCAACCAAATGTAACTAAGAGGTCTAAAACCAGTATTTTAAAATAGAATGCTAAGCCAAAGATCTCCGATTGCTTTTTTTCCCCAGTTAGACTGCCCAGACCACACTGGAAATGCACACTGTGTAATCAGGACCTTCACTGTGCATGCGTCCAGCCTACTGTCAGAACAGGTTCCATGCAGTTTGTAGTTAGAGAATAAAAACTCCTCTAAAACTATGAATATTATAAACTGAAGGTTTACTAGATTCTTATGTATATTGAGTTTTGAGAGAAAAATATTCTGTAAACAATTTTTAAAGTCAACCTAATTGAGCAATCTGATGAGATTGACATGATTTAGCCATTCCAGTGCTACAATTAAAATACTAGAAGAAATGAAATCTTCAATAGTTAAAACAACAACAAACCCTACACAGCGAGACACTGGAGTAAAGGCATCTTATCTATTTTTTGTAGATACCATCTGAACATATTTCCTGCTTCTTTTAATATTGGTTATATTCACCCTTTTCCAAAAGTAAACATTTCGTATTCTCCAACAAAGCAATTAAAATCTGTGAAATAAGCTATGTTTTACTCTATTATTAGAGCATTTTCTATTGTTAAACAACTTAAATTGTCAACAACCATTATTACTCTTGCAATTACGGTATCTCTATTAAATCTCACCAAGTGGATTATGGTTTTAAATGAAGTATCTGGCCAAGCAAATCCAAACCTATAAAGTACCTAATATTTTTAAACAATACTCTCTCAAATCATCGTGGCAACCTAAGTAAAGGACATGCTTACTTTTGTCCAGCCGAGGTCTCGGATTATATCGATACCCAACCTGGCTCCAAAAGACAGGCACAGAACCTCGTGTTTGAATAAATGACAAAGTATGATTATGAACATGAATTAACTGCTCGGTTTCCACATAATTGGCAACATTTCCATTTTTATCCACTCCTCTTCGTTTATAACGCATTCCTAAAAGAAAATTAAAACAGAAAACATAAAAAAAATTAGTCTGATTAGATATACTTTTTTTTTTTAACTTTATAGTTTATTGTCAGGTTGGTTTCCATATAACACCCAGTGCTCTTCCCCACAAGTGACCTCCACCAAGACCATCACCCCCCATTACCTTTCCCCCTTCCCCTTCCCCCCTCAGTTTGTTTT
>CM053561.1:71116044-71211155 GCA_028646485.1 Cryptoprocta ferox | reverse complement strand
AGTTCTGGGCTCTCTAATCTATTCCACTGGTCTATGTGTCTGTTTTTGTGCCAGTACCATACTGTCTTGGTGATGACAGCTTTGTAGTAGAGTCTAAAGTCTGGGATGGTGATGCCTCCCATTTTGGTTTTCTTCTTCAGTATTATTTTGGCTATTCAGATATACTTTTTTTTAATAATTTTTAAAAAATGTTTTATTTTGAGAGAGAGGGACACAGAGCGCGAGCAGGGGAGGGGCGGAGAGAGAGGGAGACATGGAATCCGAAAGCAGGTCCCAGGCCCCGAGCTGTCAGCACAGAGCCCAATGCAGGGCTTGAACACATGACTGTGAGATCATGACCTGAGCTGAAGTTGGATGCTTAACCAAATGAGCCACCCAGGCGCCCTTGATTAGATACGCTTCTTAACCAAATCCATCTCTCTAACGTGCAACTTCCAGGCAGAACAGCATCAACTTCCCCCAAACTCCTAACCGTGTGCATTATTGTTTTGTAAAAGTTGAAGCAAAGCTACTTTTCTGTGAACTGAAAGGGGAGGGTTTTCCCAAGGGTGCTAGCACTCAGGAAGGATTTATTACCGTGAAACAGGCTGTCAGTGCGAACAATGGTATTTAGAAGCATATCCCAAGTGACTTTCTTCTCTTCTCCATATATATACCTCCTTTTCTGCTTTTGTTAACTCTCCCCCATTCACCTCCCTCCAAAAATTGGTCTCCAATTACATCACACTATTTAGAGTCACTGAGCACTTTGAAGCCAATTATGCTTCCAAACCCATTATTGTCATTAGCATTTCAACACATCTGCAGCTTTTCCATTCTCGTCTGAATTTAACTTGCACATGATTTCAGCCCTTCTACTCACCTGCTCTGTGTCTACTTCGGCGTGAAATGAGAGCCACTAGAAATCGTGGGTGAATGTCATCTACACAGGTGGACTCCTGAGGGGGTGTCTCTGGGCTGCTTTTCTCATCGTCAGATGATTCATTGTAATTAACCACAAGTTCTTCAATCTGCACGAAACCTTGGATAATGGGGAGAATCCAAAAGTCCACATCTGGTGTCTGAAAACAATATGAACATCATGTTGTTTCTATTCTGTACGGCCCTGCTGCTTTCTTAAACCCAAACAGAAGCTAGCACATATTTGTCCATTTACTAGAAGCAGAAACCTTCTATTTTTTAACCATGTTTTCTGCTTACTGGACAATGGCAGGAGGAGGGAGGGAAAGAGGGAGGAAGACAAAGGGGAGAGCCTTTTTCTCTAGGGTGAGCATTCAAAAAGAGCTGCCTGAGGGGTGCCTGGCTGGCTCAGTCAGTAGAGCAGAGACAGCGTACGACTCTTGATCTCGGGGTGGTGAGTTTGAGCCCCACATTGGGTGTAGAGCTTACTTACAAAATAAATAAATAAGTAAATACAAAGAGCTGCCTGAGAGGACCCACTGCATCGAAGACACACTGCCTGGGTAACAAATTCATGCTCCACCACTTACGAATTCACTCTGATGAATGAATCACTTACCTTCACCATGCCACAGCGTCCTGCTTTGAGAAACAGGAAAAACTATTACCTCATTAGGTTGAGTGAATGGCTAAAATGTAAAAAGTGTTTGGCATAGTACCGGCCTTATTATAAGGATTTAACAAACATAGCTACTATGATTATTCCCGCTGGTACAAAAAAAAAAAAAAAAAAAGAACACCTATTGGCTGATTTTTAACTCACCGTTGTATCAAGGCTTTAATAACATACGACCACCTCTGATCCCTTTACTACAAAGCGCAGAGGTCCAACTCTATTTTCCAGTTTAGAAAAAACTTGCCTTGCCAAACTCAAATCCACGTAGTAAATTAACCAAAAAAAAAACCCTTTCCATAAATATATTATTTTACAAAGTCACCCAACATAATTAGGAATCTATTAATTACAGCTAGACATTTCCCCTTCTGTGCCTTTGAGGCTAAGAATACTCCAGTATCCCAGCTGACTATCTGCAGGGAGAGTGAAGGGTAAGAAGTGTTCCAAGGCGTTGGTGTGTCTCTCTCTTCTCTCTCTCTTTCTCTCTCCCCTCTCTACAACTGTATCCAGCCTTAACCTCAGCATGACCTTCAAACCCACCTCATCATCCACAATCACATAAGCCAGGCAGGACCTGTCTCACAGTTCTGTTTTGTTTTAGGGAGCAGCAGATAGGATGTTAGGAAGGTGGTTAGAATGGAAAATTATGAAGGGTCTAGATGCATTCATTATTCTTACCACCATCCTCATTATCTGTATTTTTGTTCTAGCAACAATGCGAAACTCTTGACAGGAACAGAGAAACGTACGCGGCCAAACGCCGCCTCTCCTGCAAGCCATCAGTTTTAAATGGTAATGTGAAGGACCTGACAAAAACCCTGCAAAACATATTAGAACTCAATATGTCAGCAAGCAGGAAAAATATGCATTTTCACCACCCTTATTTTTCTCCCTATCACTGAGTTTCAGTGGTCATAGTTTGATCAGCCTCATAAAAAGAGGTGAGAACATTTTCAAGCCTCATTCTCATTAGAGGCATGACAGATATCTGTGGTAGACACTACCAAAGTCAAAATAATTTATACTAACCACCACCAAGGGGGAGAGATAGAAAGGAGAAAAAAGTTTTGAAATTTTTGAGAAGTTACTGAAAAGATAATATGCTACCCATTCAGCTATTTGCCCACTTTGTGTCCAAAACAGTAACTGGCACATAGTAGGCCTTCCATACATATTTGAGGACCGAATGAATGAACTGTCCTTCATTCATGGGTGTAATTCTTTGACACAGGAGACAAGAGTGAAGGAACAGAATAATCACTAAACTGGAACGATCCTCATATAATAATCTCAACATATTCCCTCTCTTCCCTGATTCAAAGACTAGCAGTACTGGAATGTCCTCAGAGATCTGTCTACTCCAATATCCAGATGAGGAAGCAGGAAAGGGAAGTGACTGGCATCATTAAAGAAAAAGCACATTTCAACATTTCCAATGGGTGCAAACAAAATCTCTCTCTCCTGGGAACTCTGTGGACATTAGTTCCGCAGCCTTAAATTATTCTATCCCATGGGAACTTGCTAAAAAGCTAGGCCTGTGGCAAGTCAGTACAGCTGGGAACAGTCTTGGCATTCCTAGCTACGTGATTCCCAGTCTAGAGAGGAAAACATTATAGTGAGATTTTTTTTTTTTTTTAATTGTAGACTCCATGCCCAGTGCGGGGCTCATACTCACAACCCTGAGATCAAGAGTCACATGCTCTACCAACTGAGTCAGCCAGGTGCCCCAATTTTCATTTTAATACAGTTTTAAAAAATTTGCCTAACTGTAACTACCTTTATGATATTTTAGAAACAACTACTCACACCAATCTCCGTAAGATCTTGTATCATGTATTTATTCCAAAAAAATCGGTCATCAACCTGGAAAAGGTAGAGAATGAACAGTTCAGAAGCATGTTGAGTTTTCCTCTAGAAGTCAAACGGGTCCAAAAATCATTCTGGGGGGCAAAGGCTGCTCTGAGCCGTGAGAGATGTACCTTCTGCCAGAGGGGACGGGGGTCCGTCTCCCCAGTGCTCTGCCTCTGCACCGAATTGGTTAGGTCGTAAGTCAAACTATAGTAAAAGGATTCTGAGTCCACGAACATCTTCAGCAACTCCTCAAGTAATCTCCTCTCCAACTTCTCCTTTTCTTTACTTTCCTTAACCTGTAAGAAATTAATCTACTATTATGGCAGGAATTCTATGTACAGTGTTAGGTGGATAATACCCAATTTCCTAGGAGGGAAGTGAAAATAATCCCGAGAACCATGCATGGGACACGCAGTTTGAAAACAAGCTTCCTGGGAAGGAAATTACCCTTCAATTTAAAAGTAATCAAAGATGATTTCCAGGCCCATATCAATGAAACTCTTACTTTCTTTTTATTAGGAGCAGACACATTGGATTTAATGTGAGTAAAGGTCTTCAGTAGAAACTTTGAGTCATCTGGAGACGGTACAATCTTCTCTGGTTTGTTAATTCCAAAATGATGCTTCTTACAGAGCTAAATAATTAGGAAGAGAAAGAAAATCCATTATTATTCCTGTCTGCCTATTAAATGTCCCAGCAAAAGTGCAGAAGTGACTGCTGCTGCTCATGCACACGGTGGTTAAAAGAAAACCTCAAAGATTTATTAGTAAAATGACCAAGTAGACAGCTGATATTAGAAAGCACAGCTGTGGTTTCAAGGATTAGAAAGCCACCATAGAGGGGCTCCTGGGTGGCTCAATCCGTCAAGCATCTGACTCCTGATTTCATGACTTAGGTCATGATCTCAATGGCTTATGAGATGGACCCCTGTGTGAGGCTCTGAACAGACGGCACGCAACCTGCTTGGGATTCTCTCTGTCCCTCTCTGCCCCCGCCCCTTCTCAAAATAAATAAAAATAAACTTTAAAGAAAGAGAAAGCTATCATAGAGGATAAGAATATAACACAGGACAGGACATCCTTAGGATTTAGGGGCAGGAAATTCAGGTTCGGATCATAACAACAGTAAGTCTTGAGCCAATATAACTGAAGAATAAAATACTCTGCTTGGGGTTTATTAATGCTTTGAACATCGGCATCTGAGATTTAAAATACTGCAAAGTACACATCTGCTACGCTCCAGGGGTGTTACTTTACAGCTGCCTGAGCTAAATATTCATTCATGCCAGTTAATGGAGCGTTTGGGTTGAGAAGATGTCAAGAGTCTGCTCTATTGGGAATCTTAAAAGCTGGACATTTCAATCACTCTTTCTCCTCCTCTTCTCGCACATACTAACGGAATCAGCATAAAAACATACTCTTTGGGACCAGAGATTAAATGTGAAGAAGCAGTCAGCAGAGGCTGCAGGAAATGTGCAGTCTATCTGGCAAATACGAGGAAGAAGACGGGAACATGTTAAGAGAAGAGCACAGAGGTCCCAGAGAAGGTGCTATCTGCTTAAAGTCAAGGGTCTGACATACAATTTCGTTGGCTCAACACACACGGCAAATACTCTGAGAGGTACACAAAGGTTCTTGTAGCCCCATGCAGGCTAATTCCGTGTTTTCAACACACTGGTGGTATCCCTACACTAAGTAAGTGGTAGACTGTCATGAAGAGCAAACAGTTCCTACGTGCCTATTACAGTGTCTTACTTACAAAATAATTATTACTAGATGATGAACAGGATAAAAAATGAGAACAAAAGCTAGTTCAAACTTTGATTTTAAATTTAATAAAACGGGAAGAGGTGTTCCTGCTCTATGGAATTTGGAAGTGGATAATTTTGTCAATTATACCTCAGTAAAGCTGGAGAAAAATCAGAAGGGCAGACTGGTAACTGGACTGTAGTCAGACATAACAGGATCTTACAGATTTTAGGCCTTTTCAAAATTACGCCTATCAAAACCTCCGTTCACCTGGGTCTCACGCCCTGACTGCAACTTGATGCTGCGTCTGCTCCACCTGTGAACACGTGGGAACTGACAGTTGCTCACAGCTGTCCTGCTGACACTGAGCTAAGGACTTCCCAGAGACTAAGCAAAACCACCAAGCTCTGAAGCGGACAGGGACGGAGACGAGAGCTAAGCAAACACTCTCTCCCCCACTCCCCTCCTTGCGCGGGGCGCTCCCATCAGCATAGAAACATACCGATAGATCCTTCCTCTCACCCCTTCACTTGACACCTCTTCCTTGGCCAGCTAATGTCCTGTTCTTTGTACCCCTCACAGCCTCCAGCCCACCTCATCCTCTTCTCTCCCTGGCCCGCTCCAGTCAGGCTTTAGCCCCCCACTACTCCACGTCAACTGCTATCTTCAGGGTGACCAATGACCTCCACTTTGCTAAGCCCAATGGTGGACTCGTGGTCTTCATCTTACCCTCTGAGTAGCATCTGACACAGTTGGTCACTCTCTCATCCTAGCTGATGCACTGTCTGCACTTGGCTTTTAAGGGTTGTTCCTTCTTTATCTCTTCTGCTGGTTCCTTTCTGACCTTTTGACTTCTTAATGTCTTGGGCACCACAAGGCTCAGCTCTTGACCCCCCTCTCTATCTGAATTGATTTCATCCAGCATCATCCACATGCCAACCCCTCCTTCCTAAATGGGTGTGTCCAGTCCAGCTCTCTCCCCAAATTCTCGATGCTCAAATCCCAACATTTCCTCCTGAATTTCCACCGGGCATCTCAAATTCAATGTGTCCAAACCTAGACTCTTACTTTCCCTCCACTGCCTTCACCTCCTACTTTCCTCTCCTTGCTTACTGCACTCCATCCACACTGGCCTTCTTGCTGCTCCTCAACACGTCAGGGAAGCTTCCACCTCGGGATTCCATTCCAGCTGTCCTCTCTGCCCACACACCCTCTCCCCAGACCTCTTACCACAATCTCCACTCCTGAGAACTCTCCCCACCGCCCTTCCTATGCCCGACTTTTATTTTCCATAACCACATATTACTTCCCAACATACTACATAATACAGAATTATTATGTTGACACATACTGTCCTCCCCGTTATCACGGAAGCTCATAATGGCAGAGATGTTTGGTTTGTTCCCTCCTGTATCTCTAATGCCGCACAGTCCCTGGTCTCAGGGAGTCAATAAATATGTTACGTGACTGAATGAGCTCTGATGCTAACATATAAATGGTAACCCCCAGGTTCATACACAGGGCATGCATCGAAGTGGTCCTGGGAAAACTGTCACTGCTCTTCTTCCATGAATATACCTCACCCCCACTGCCTACCTGCGTTGGTGGAGAATCACTGGGGCGGCAGAGAAGCAGTTTTAAAAAGAGGCTCTCCAGTTACACCCCTGCTGCCTCTTCTGCTTGCAACAATGAGCAACTGTTGGTTAGCAATTTTTATACAGAATGTTAGTAATTATCTAGTCATATTAATAACACTCTCAAAAAAATTGAAACCATGCCCAAACCTAGTTATAGACTATTGCCAATTTTAATTTCCCAAACAGGATATTATGCATTTGTCAGACACAGTTATTCCTTAATAGTAAGTACACAGCCTGCAAAATTTCCCCCAGGGATGTATGAAAGCGGCAAGACCCAGCTATTCTAAAGCAACCTTGTAGCAGCATACCGTGTCTGCACCCACACAATCCTCACTCTCAGGAGGCGAGCTCCTCCTCTGCAAGGCTAGCTTCCTGCTGCGTCCCTTCTAGGACCAGGACCTTTCCTTCCTGCCCCCCCCCCTTATCTGTTCCAGTCTCTAAGAGCCCCTTTCCTACCATCTTTTAACACGGTTAGTTTACCAGAACATGCATATTTTAATCCATTCTTTAAGCCTAGAATCTCCTCTGAGTTAGCAGAGTACAAATGGTGTCATGGTCACTTGAATTGTGAGGACTGTGGGCTGGGTGGAGTAGGTCAGAGAGTGAAAGCCCAATGGGGCTGCTCAGGCAGAGTAAAACAAGGGCCCCCTCGAGTATGGAGAGGATAAACCTTATCTCTAAGAACATGACGCTAGCACTCACTCCTGTGATCTTCTCCTCTGGTCCCCACAGCTCTGGGCTCTTCCCCCACCTCTAAGTGCTCCTGCTCAGTCTTCTTTGTTGGCATCTCTTTCTGTCCCTAAAGATGGTGGTGTGTCCCAATGTTCCACCCTTAGCTCTCTTCCCCTTCTTCATGAAGTCTAGAAAACGTCATCCTCTCTCCTCATTTGAACTACTGCTATGTTTAACTACACATTTCTAATGCCACTCTTGTGCTCTGAGTTCATGACCCAAAAATATAACCTCTCCCAGCTACTGACACACTAGGCCGTCAAATTCAGCATTTCCAAAACTGATCATTTGTTTCCCAAATCTTGCTCCTCCTCTGGTTGCCCTATGTCACTGACAACTCTCTCTACTGGATCCCTTATGCAAGACACTGCGCACCCATCTTCCATTATTCTTCCCTAGTGTCTCTCCTATCAACCCCAACTACTCATGCTGAGTGCCATTATTTTAATTCAGATCCTTACCTTTTGCCCAGATCAGTATTTCTCAAGGCACGGGCTACTGGCTAAACAGGAGAATTATTTATGCATGATGATCCCACAGAGAGGGGACAACCTAACAAGCCTCCTCTCATGAGGTGGCAAGTTGCCCTCCAGCACTGAGCACGGTTCCAGGCCCCCATCTCTCTTGTAGCCCTTTTATTTCCCTCTATTGTGCAAAGGCCAAATCTCTACCTCCCACTTCCTGATTCTGGACCCAGAACCGAGGAGGCCTATGGCCTCAGTTCGACCTACTGTCCATTTATGGTCCATGAAGATGCTTCTCCTCCCTAGGCCTGGCAATGTCTGAGCTTTCCTTTTTCTTTCTTTTTTTAAAAAAAAAAAAGAAAAAAAGAAAAAAAAAAAAACCTATCCCCTTCCTGGGCTTGGAACAGAGACTAATCCCAATAGCCCTTAACTGCATTATCCACAACTCCAAAATCCAAAAATTAATGAAACCTGCAAGTTAATTTTTTTAAGTTTGTTACAAGCTCATTTAATGGCCAAATATGCCCTGAACTGATAGAAGGCTATTGATAGTCATCATTTACCTCTCTTAGTATGAATATTCATATGATTCATTAGGAAATAATAACGTACTGTATTATGGGGTACTTTCCCAGATTTACTGGGTGTGTATGGAATACTTGGAATAGCCTTTTGAAAACTCTCAAAACCCTAAATTCTAAGACAAATATGGCCCCAAAGGTTTCAGATAAGGATTGTGATCTGTATAGCAAAGCACAAACTCAGGATACCATCTTACCTGGAAGTCGATCTCTGTCTCTTAAATCCAATTTTTCTAAATAGAGATTTAGGGGCACTTGGGTGTCTTAGGCATCCAACTCTAGATTTCAGCTCAGGTCATGATCTCATGGTTCGTGGGATTGAGCCTTGTGTCAGGCTTCACGCTGAGAGCACAGAGCCTGCTTGGGATTCTCTCCCTCCCTCCCTCTCTGCCCCTCCCTGGCTTGTGCTCACTCTCTCTCTCTCAAAATAAATAAAATTACAAAAATAAAAATTGAGATTTAACTTTAAACAATTCAATAAATATTTTAGAATCTTCCGCACTGTTACCTTTAGAAAAGTATAGACCACTACTGTTTTTAAAAGGGTTAAAAAAAATTTTTTTTAAGCAGGCTACCATTAATTTTAAGTTTTTACTATAATCATTCGGTGCCCACCACAACATGTGCATTCCTTAATCCTAAAAGGGTTAAATTTAGTCCCTCTAAAAAACAAGATAGAGAAAATAACCTCTTGGGATCCTGTCCCGTCCTAAGATGCTTTGTTTAGACAGAGCTCTTGGGATTACAACATACAACAGTGACAGTGGGATCACCTTCCTTTTCCAGAGGCCCAGCCAGTTCTGTGCAGTCTGTGCTTAGGCCTTTATCACAGCTTTGATCCACACGATCTCAAAAAGAAAGCCACCACCAGAGGCCCCATGGTGCTCCCCTAGTGCTTCTATTACTCTAGCAACTTACGTTTCACAACCAAGATTAAGGGCTGATGTTGCTGCCGCTGTTTAAGAAAAGGAAAATAAATGATTTTATTTTCAAAGTTGGTATCTATGTCCATCTGGAGCTAAAACTTTAAACAGATGTCTAAAGGGAAACCAAATATGGAAAATGATGCAGTTATCTACTAAGGCAATGAGCTACAGCAGGTAAGATATGCAGACACAGGACAGAAGGCTATAAAACTTTAAAGGATGTTTTTTCAAGAGAAAGAACATCAATCTTATCTATTTGAACCCCACAGATTCTTCGTGCCCTTGTATAGATCATTTTTTAAAATGGCACACTGCCCTGAAAAACAGGTGCTTCCTCAAAAGGTTGAACAGAGTTACCATATGACCCAGCAATTCCACTCCTAGGCGATGCCCGAGAGAAATGAAAACAAGTGTCCACCAGAAACTGGTGCACAAATGTTCACAGAACTATTCCTAACAGTCCAATGGTGAAAGCAATCCAAGTACCGATCAACTGGTGAATGGATAAATGTGATATGTCCATACAGTGGAATGAAAAGGAATTAAGTACTGAGATATACAAATAGGCCTGCACCTTGAAAACACTGCACTAAGTAAAAAGAAGCCAGTCACAGAAGGCCACATATTATAAGATTCCATTTAAAAGAAATGTTCAGAACAGGCAAATTTAGACAGAAAGTAGATCAGTGGTTGCCTAGGACTGAGGGAGCTGGGGTTTGGAGGAAAATGAGGAGTGACTGCTAAGGAGCACAAGGTTTCTTTGCGGAGAACATACAGGATGAATATGTTCTAAAATGGATTGTGGTGACAGTCACAAGACTCTGAATATATTGAAAGCCACTGAATTATATGCTGTAAGTGAGTGAATTGTAGAGTATGTGGATTTTTTTTTAAATTGGCAAACAGGCCTAATACTTGAGGTGAAAAGGCAACCAAGTCAGAAAACTAGAAAATCTAGTAAATTCCAGACTCTGGAATAAGACTGCTTCTGCTCCAATTACAGAACACAGACGAGGCCCTGGAAGTCTGAGAACACTGACCACACTGAGGAGCCTGAGGGCCCTGCTGGGAAAGGATGAGGGCACTGACAACAATACCCAGACATCCAAATTAGAAAGAGGTAGAAAGAAATGTAAGGATCAGTTTAGTTTAAAAATACATATGTTCATGAAAAATAATAGAAGTAGGAAAAATATGTAAAAATGCAAAAAAAAAAAAAAACCTACTCTAAAAATTTCAAAAAGATATTCCTCCTTCAAAGAGCTTGGGGGCAAATGGAAATAACCATTAAGACTCACTAGAATACGGACAACGGACGGACGGATGACAACAACGACTATTTCTCGTTTACAATTGACTAAGTAATCAGAACAAATAACAATGATTACTAAGCTTCTAAAAGCTCCTTTTAAATGGATTTATATGGAAATATGAATAAAGATCCCAAAGATTTTAATTAACATGTTGGAAAAGAAGCAATTCATGATTTCCGACATAGCTGTTCTCTGCCCGTTCTTCCTATTTTTCGCTGTTGAAAAGCTCTTCTAAAAAAGGGGAAAAGGCTTAAGTGCAAATTTCTAAAACGATAATCTCCTCAGAGAAAGGTGTGCCAAACTATTCCCAAAAATAGGATCTGGAAATATTTTCTCTATGTCACGTTTACCCCCAATTAACAGGGATCATTACATACCTTCAACTCTTAACATGGACCATACCCTTAATGCCCGTGATAAGTGCTGTAAAAATATTCAACTCTCTCATGTTGGGGGGAAATCTCATTTTCATTTTTATTTAAAGGTAATCTGTTTTACTTGAGAATAGAGAAGAAAAGAAAAATGTGAAGAATGAAAAATTTTTCATAATATTCACATTTCTGTGTTTAAAAAATTCCATGTAAATGTCATTTGCTTAGCCTCCCCGCCCCCCCCCCCCATTTATACAATAGTCAGCTATTAATCTCAAGAATGATACAGATTGGGGAGCAAAAGGGCATCAGAAAACTTCCCTGAAAAATCCAACAAGGGTCCCAAGCTTCCCTGGATGAGGAGTGACAGAGTTGGGAGTGCAAATGTGCAAACCAACGACTGGCTTGTGGATAAAGTGCTAGACAAGCTGGTCCCCTGCTCTAAATCTAACTACTAGGGTTCCTAGCTTAGTGCTTAGACCAGAACGGCAGCCCAAGGTGTGCTCCCCCTCAAGGCAAAGGTCGGTGACAGAAAGCCATGCCGATCTTTCAATTTGTCAGCAAAGCCATCCGAAGACACTGATGACACATTTATTGGTTTAGTAAACTAACAAGAGTTTTTGCTAGTCTGGCTGCAAAGGCCTGCTTTTTAATAGGCCTAGCTGCTACCTAAGTTATTTGTCTCTGGATCAGCAATAATGATTAATGTTCTGGCTCCAGCACCAATAAAGGGGAGTAAGAAAGAGCCTTGTCTTTTTTTGATTCCTATAATAAATAAACTATCAGGGTCCTCTTAAATTCATTCTAATGTTGGTTTCTAAAAATTAGTCAACTTCTAGTACAATCTGAAGCATAAAAATAACTCTTATTTTCATTTATTTTTTTAAACAATTTAACCCTGTCCCCAAATTTCCTCCCTAAGAAACTAGCCTAGAAAAACATGTATTTGAACTGTGGGATAGTGGGTGCTGTGGTATCTGTTACCTGCTGTTTAGGTAACAGGGAGGCAGCTCAGCAGAGTGATATAGGACCGGATGGCCCGAGTCCAGGTCCAGACCCCATCACATGCCAGCTGGGACTTAACTCTTGCCAAGTCTCCTTCCTTCGTCCGTATAGTGTGGATGCAACAGTGCTCACCCTACAGGGTGGTCTGAGGCATTAGATATGATAATCCACACAACCATCAGGGTCTCACACATCACACAGTGACTGGGATACCCCAGGACCAGGGCAGAGGGGGGACATCCCTAGAGGCCCCATCCCCACACCAATAGCAAACATGATACAAATGCTTTCGTGGATTACTTCTACCAAGTGGTGGTACCATGTGGTAAAAAAAAAAAAAAAAAAAAAAAAAAATACTGGCCCTGGGAAATCTCATTAATTTGGCCTTAAGTCCCTCTATTGTAGGCTTGGTTTCCTCCTGAAAAAATGAAAATATTGCACTAGATCAGTGGCTTCTTTATTTAAAGAAAAAAAAAACTTTAAAAAATTACAAAAGAAATATATGCTTATTTCAAGAAATTTCAAGAAACAGAATAAAAAGGATATACAGTAAGTTAAATCTCACTTTCCTGACTAACTCCGCTCTCTCCCAACTCAGAAGGTTTTTAACCTGTAATGTGCAGAGTTGGAGGGCTCCCTGGAAGCAGAAAGTGGCTTTCCAGGAGAGGCTAAGTGGGCAGGTTCCCAAGGATCCCCTCCCCTGTATCACCACCTCTGCCTTTATGCATCTGATATACTGGATTTCACAGAATTTTAATGTTTCCACTACTAAAGTGAAGTTTGAAAACCACAGGATTAATTTACTTTTAAAAAATAGTATCCAGTTCTAAAATTACAATTTTGGTCTATTAAACCAAATCCTATTTGTTATTATATTTACACCAAGCTTCCATAAAATTTCCTGAGACTTCCACCTTACCTCTAGCTCAAGATCCTGAGGCTCCATTTCAGAAAGCGACAGCACAGCAATTTTGGTAACTTTACAGACCTCATGGTCTCCCGGAAGTTTGCCCACCAACGCTTTCTGCCGAATTAAAATAAGCCACCATGGAAGGTCTGAAAGAGAAAAGTCACACGAACGTCTGGTATCTGTAAAGCGCTACTATCCCAGCAACCTGAAGACGAATAATCTAACAACAAAATATATATACATTACATATAACCCTTCAAAGTAAAGCACACGACAAAGATATAAAAATGGCCCTGAACATGGGAAAAGATGTTCCATCTCACTCATAATTAGATGTAAATTAAAATATGGTGATGCCATTTTCACCCATCGGATTGGGGAAAATAAAAGGCATGACAGCACATTCACTGGCAAGGCTGTGGGGACACAGGCACTGACATACAGTGCTGGTGGGAATTCAAACAGATAAAACTTTTCTGGAGGGAAATTTAGTGATCCCTAACAATAAAACATGTGCACTTAACTTAAACCTAGCAATCCACTCTTGTGAGTCCACCCCAAAGATATGCAACCAGCTCAAAAGTATGCACACTCAAGTCTATTCATTGCAGCAGTTTGTAATTGCAAAATACTAGAAACAATCTGGTCCAGACATAGGACAGTGGTTAAATAAACTAGGACACATCCACTCAGTGGAATACTGCGAAGCCGTAGAAAAGACATTAGGCATGTTCTAGGAACTGACAAGAAATGATTCCTGGATATATTATGTGGGTAAACTGTATATATTTATAGAACAAAGATATACTAAAATCATAGAAGATTTACTATCAAATCAAAGTACAAAAGAGTATCTAGAGTGTGCCAGCCTTTACGGGAGAAAATACGAGAAAATACTCATACACTGCTCAGTTACACACAAAAATAAAAGAGATAAGTTAGAAATTCATGAGACTGGTTACCTACAGAGTGGTAGGTAGAAATCTGATGGAAGAAGGGGGAAATGGGAGAGAGAAAAGGATCAGGGCAAATGACTGTTCTCTGAGTATATACCCTTCGGCATAGTTCTGACTCTTAGGACCACGGTGATATTTCACATCTCCTCAAAAATAAAGAAATAGTTGCTTTCAACCAGAATGGGGGGGGGGGCGGGACTAAAAATGAAATGCAAACAGCAACTTAACTCTAATCCAAATGGAAAATGTAACCACACAGTTAGAAAAAAACTCACCTAAATAACTCTGGAAAACAGTATTTTTTTTAAGGATAAAGACAATAAGAACTGTAGATAATATTGTACTCTGGTTAGTGAATTTGTTGGAAGGCCATGAGTTAGCGATTCCAAAACCACTTTATGTGCACACTAGGACTGAGTAAATAATATATTGAGGAGAACAGGTGGGGTGGGAGGGAAGGGAGATGGTAAAACAAACTAAAGAAATCTTTAATAAGTACAAGAAAGAAGGAAAGAAAACACCCAGGGGCCCAACAGTGATCCTTCCAGTTCAAATGTTTATTTCTCACAAACGATTTTTAATTAAATGAAAGACAGCATGCAAATGTAATTTTTCAATTCATGAGGTTACAGACACCCTTTAAAACAGTACCACCTAATTAGCACCAAAAATAAAAATAATCATGTTTCAGTAATTTCTTGTAGAAAACCAACATGATGGATATACATTCACCATATAAAAAAAGTGTTCTTAAAAGAGATATATTGTATTTCAATTTCCCCCAAATACCAATCAACTCTCCTTCTAGGGATTGTGCTTTGAAGACGTGCTTAAGGCATCTCATAGATGCAAGAGTTTGGAAGAATTTCATAATTCTTCATAAAGTACGGTGGAAATTTACTCCGAAGTTTCAAGGCATTTACAGGCCATTTCATTATTCATTATCATTAAACATTAACTGAGGACCTACCATAGGCTAGGGAGTATTTCAGGCATGGATCAAGGTTATCAAGCATCTATCATATAATAAACCTAACACATAATAAATAAAGCACATAACACTTGTTCTTCAGAAGGTTAGGAGTTAGTAACAATATACTTTTGAATGTCAATACATTTTGTTGAATAAAACAAAATCCTTACTATAGGATTCCTAATGTCACAAGAATAATTTCTATTAGAGTGAGGACAGCAGACCAACAGTAGGAAGTCCTTTCCCTAGCTTATGCCTTATAGCTGGAGTTTACTTTGGATACATTTCATATTAACATTGCAAATTACGGTTTTAATAAGTCACAGCAATGAAAAACACAATATGCATAATCAAATGTAATGAATATCTTTCCAATAAACAATCTAATGGCATAATGCCAAAATATAAAAATATTAACCTTCAAACAGAGGTTTTACTCCATGCATGTGCTCACTTGGGAAACCAAAATGCATCATTTTTTTTCCTAAAAATACTGATCCTGCCAATACTGAAATACAACTTCCAAACTCAAATACGTTTTAAAATAAAATATGCATACAGAAATGGCCTGTAAAATAAAATATGCATACTTTTAGAGTTTAGGTAGCTAGTTCTACAGAAAAAATGTGACAAGTGTGAAAAAAAAAAGGCGCTCTTTAAAAACATACATTATGGACTGAAGTTCAATATATCCGGGGAGTTATGATGAAGATTAAATCTGAAAAAATATAATGTAAATGATCAAACAACAGCGAAAATCTGTAAATATCAGCCTTCCCTTTGCAGGGAGGCTTTCATGGGCTGGACTTTGAGGTCAGAACTCAGACTTGAGGGGCGCCTGGGTGACTCAGTTGGTTGAGTGTCTGGCTTCGGCTCAGGTCATGATCTCGCGGTTTGTGGGTTCAAGCCCCGCATCAGGCTCTGTGCTGACAGCTAGCTCAGAGTCTGGAGCCTGTTTCGGATTCTGTATCTCCCTCTCTCTCTGACCGCCCCCCCCCCCCCGCTCCTGCTGTCTCTCTGTGTTTCTCAAAGATAAATAAAAAACATAAAAAAAAAATTTTTTTTTAAAAAAAAAAAAAAGAAAAAGAACTCAGACTTGAATTTTAACTCACCACTCATTTGCTGGGTACTTAGCAGCACAATACTTAGCTGACTTCCTGGTTTTCTTATCTGAATGGGATAAAACTGACTGACTCAGAGAATAGCTATGAGGATTAAATAATCTTTATAATTCATGTTATTGTTACTAAGAGCTAACGTTTACTAGATAGCAAAACATACTATAAAACAGGTAATTAAAATAATGGGGTAGTGGTATAGGAATGGTCAAATGAATACCAGAGGAGAACAGAGCAGACAGACACAGACCCAGAGAATATGGGCACCTGGTACATGATGATAAAGAGGGGGAGAGCACGTAGGTCATTAAATGGTGCTGAAACACATACTGAAGCACTGGTGGATAAACAGTGTATCTGGAAACTGCGTTGAAGTAATTTAGCAGCTCAAGTGCAGGAACCATGGATTTAAAAGTCTTTTTTATAGTTGACTTCCAACCGATCTACAAACTACATTGAGTTAATTGGTCTCTTAAGTTTTTAAATCTCCTGTTTTCAGTCTCACGATTTGATCAAAAAGAAAACACGAGGGGTGCCTGGGTGGCTCAGTAAATTGGGCAACATATTCTTGATTTCCGCTCAGGTCATGATCTCATGGTTCTTGAAATCAAGCCCCGCAATGGGCTCCATGCTGACAGTGCAGAGCCTACTCTCTCCCTCTCTCTCCCAATCCCCTGCTCACACTCTTTCTCAAAATAAATAAACAAACTTAAAAAAGAACTTTAATAAAAATTAAAAATAAAGAAAATATGAAAACTAAAATTAATAGGGGAATAGATTTCAGCTAGTTATAACCTAAGCAAATTGGGATGATGAAAATGTTTTGGAATTAGTGGTGATGATTGTACAACCCTGAGAATGCATTAAAAACCACTGAATTGCACACTTTTAAAGGGGTGAATTTTATGGCAGGTGGATTACATCTCAATTTTTAAAAACTTTTTAGTTTAAAAAAATTTTAATGTTTATTTTGAGAGGAAGAAAGAGAGTGCAAGCAAGGGAGGGACAGAGAGAGAGAGGGAGAGAGAAAATTCCAAGTCGGCTCCACACTATCAGCACAGAGCCCAATGCGGGGCTCAAAATCATGGACCATGAGATCATGACCTGAGACGGAATCAAGAGTCGGATGCTTAACTGACTGAGCCACCCAGGCACCCCCTCAATTTATTTTTAAAGCTACTTCTAAAAAAATAAATAAAAGAACTTGTTAGGAATCTTACCTAGCAAAACAGAGAATAAAAAGCTAAAAAGTGTATTTTCTACCCAAGACCAAGGTAAAGCTAGGACAGCCTATTAATTCTTGAATTACATCAACATCACTCCCAACAGCTACCTTTTTTCACTAGTGTTCAAACAAACAAACAAAACACCCAATTAAAATGATCACAATGGAAAGAAAATGAAAATTTTGAATTGGACACGGAGCTATCTCCTCCAGACAAAACCACCGACTCTAGAAAACAAAGCAAAACAAACAAAAGCCTCATGGAAAATAATAGCAAACTCTATTTCTGTAATTATTTTCCTTTAGGTGAAACAGCATGTAACAACCCTGTAAGCCTGGAAAGTCTGGCCAGAATGAACATGTTAAGAACAGGGTTAAATGATGCAAATATATGTTTTATAGTTTAAGACAAGAAAAGGGTAGGAGCATCCAGTCACCAGGGTTTGGCAGTCCCAGTATGCATCAGGCATAATTCTGTAATTAAATTTTTAAAAGCACCAAGGCAGGCTATTGTATTAATTTATATCACCTACCAGGAAAAAAAGTGTGGCTCAATGAAAGCGCTACACTGAGATGCGGATGTGCGGTGCAACCGAGTCAAAGGTAACTTAGGCTCGCGAGGTCCTTTGGCATAAAGATACTCTTTCACCTTTTTTTAACATATTACAATGGGAGAAACAGTCAGTTTTGTAACCCTGGCTCTTCTAGGAAGAGACGACAAGGAAATCTGACTTCCCCAGCAAGATAAGAAAACTGATTAGGAAATGATTATCTTGAAAAGGATGACCAGTAGGGGCAAGCTAAAACAATAGTACTGGAAAAGATTCAATTGCTTGCTCTGTACAATAACTGACTCACTTAAAAGGGTAAAAACAATTGTGGAATAAAGACTTTCATCAAAAAATTTTTGTCATCCAATTTCAGAAAATGTTTTTAGACATACTCATGACCTTACCTCTGGGAAGTATTCCATCTACATGTTTCTCAACACAGTATCCATCCTACCGACATTAACAGTAAGTGTGTGATACAATGATGGGTGTCCAGCAATCATTTTTATTAATGTTAACTTTATAAAGAATACATGAACACCTTCATTTGCTTAAAAATGTAAATGTTGGGGCACCTGGGTGGCTCAGTAGGTTAAGCATCTGACTTCAGCTCAGGTCATGATCTCACAGTTCCTGAGTTCAAGCCCCACATCGGGCTCTGAGCTGACAGCTCAGGGCCTGGAGCCTGCTTCGGATTCTGTGTCTCCCTCTCTCTCTGCCTCTCCACCGCTCTGTCTCTCTCTCCTTCAAAAATACACATTTAAAAAAATGTAAATGTTAACGGATAAAACTAAAGTTCCTTTTGACCATTATTCCCCATTCCATGGATATTCTTTAGATCAAATCCAAACCCCACGTCAGGGAGAACAATTAATTACCATGCTTGGCATTAGTCCTTTTAATCTTACTTGAAAGCCTAAAGATGCCTTAAAAAAAACACTGTTTTTTAATGTTTATTTTGTTAAATTATCTAATGTTTATTTTATTTTGCACCTGCATGCAAGCAGGGAAGGGGCAGAGAGAGAATCCCAGGCAAGCTGCACACTGCCAGCGCAGGGCCTAGTGAGGGGCTCAATCCCACAAATCATGAGATCATGACCTGAACCAAAATTAAGAGTCAGACACACCACCAACTGAGCCACCTAGGAGCCCCTTAATTTTCGTTTTCATATGAAACATTCAAATGTCTATTGATTTACCTAGAATTTCTCTTTGAGAATGAGCCACTGATGGGTAGTCAGTGTTGCTGTTTATTCTTTAATTTTTTAAATGTTTGTTTACTTTTGAGAGAGAAAGAGAGAGCAAGTGCGAGCAAGCCAGAGAGGGGCAGAGAGGGAGGGAGACACAGAATCTGAAGCAGGCTCCAGGCTCCGAGCTGTCAGCACAGAGCCTGACATAGGGCTCGAACTCACAGACCGTGAGATGATGACCTGAGCCAAAGTCAGACACTTAACCGACTGAACCACCCAGGCGCCCCTTATTCTTTTTCTTTTTAATGCAACACAGCTTTATCTAAGTATTTCCAGAGTATTCAGTTCAGCTTTCATAGAAACAAGTCTTCCTTTTGCACTTAGATTTGATGGGCTTAATATTTAATCACGTAATTACAATAACGAGTTTAGTAGCTATAAATAGGTTTGAAAACAAACACAATCCATGATCCACCACGAGAGAGAGGGCTTCCGACACAGTTCCCCACCAGCCACCAGCTTTCAGCCTTCGGAGCATCCAGTACCTCCACCAACAGGCTTTGCAGAGAGGTAGTGGGGGGCGTTGGTTAACCTGGTAAGTGGCTTAAGTGAGATTCAACTAAAAGAGCTCCTGAAAGAAATGCACATGCAGTACATATTCATATATGTGCCAGACAACTGAAATGAATGAAATATTTGTGAAAAAGATTTTGCTTTTCCTATTTTCTTTTCTTCTGGCTCACCTTTTCCAAAGAGTGGTTCTAATTTGAACGAGTTCGGTAGGGTAGGATTTTTTGTTAAGACTTTATTTATTTATTTATATTGAAAGAGAGAGACAGAGAGAGAGAAGGCATTTCGTAGCATACAACCATACTTTATTTTGCTCTTTTGGACACTTTCTACTTTCTCTGTATCTCTCTACAACCATTCACGTTATGACCAAAAGCAAAAATAAAGAGAAGTCTGCTGTTGATTCTCACACATTTACCTCCTTTGCTTGCCCCCAAAGAGCAGCCTATATTCCTGAGGACAAAGCAGGCCCTGCACCTCTCCTGGGTCCACTTCTCAGAGAAGAAGGTGGGAAATGGGGCAAAGCAATGAGCACCTGCAGTCTTAACACAGTCCAGTGTAAACGGAGGGCACAGTAGAGTCCGTAACTACGTCCACATGCAAAGAAATACTAACCCAAAGACAGGTGGAGACTATATACTCCAAAGTTGTTTGTCAGAGGATATATGAATACAAATATTTAAATTCTTGAAGGGCTTCTACAGATGATGCCTCAGGGAGGGGTCTGCATTCCCACCACATATATGGGAGGATGAAGACAGGATGGTAAAGAAGGAAAATGAGAATCAGGAAAGGACGTTACAGTTGGCTCACCTTTTCTTTCTTCTGTGTCAAACTGACATCAAGAATACTTTTATGTTTCTCTGTCATTTCAAATTGACAGTCTGAACCAATTTAAGTTAAATGACTCACGGCTCTTTATAGATTTTGAAGTTATGTTTAGGTGGGTACCAATTTAAAATTGTTAGACCTTTCTGGTGACTTAAACCTTCAGTTATTATTGAGACATATAGCATTCTACGCTTCTTGCCTTAGAATCTGCTTTGATATTAGTATGCTATACATCAGTTTTCAGTAGGTTAGCATTTGCAAAATTTTTTCGATCCTTTTACTTTCAGCCATTCTGTACACATATACCTAAAGTGCTTGACTAGAGAGCAGCTTGTAGACGGATTTGACTGTTCTTCCAGTATGAAAGCTTTGGGCTTTAATGGAGTATTAAATCCATTCATATGTAATTGTTGATATATTTAGAAATCAATCTACCATCTTTTTTTGGTCCTACCTGTTTTATATACTTTTCTTACCTTTGGGGGGATTTTTTTTTTTAACTACTGTTATTCTATTTCCCCTTTTATTCACATCTTCTAATCTTTTATTATTTTGTTAGTGGTTATATTGCAGGGAATGAGAACATGAACCATGACCTACAAAAACTTTTTTTTTTTTTTAACCAGTTTTACCAGTTCCTGGACACGGAAAGGACCTTAGAACACCAACCCCTTCCGACTCCTTATCATTTCTATTATTGTATGTTTTAATTCTATTTTATTTTAAGCTCCATATAAAGCCAAATTCCTTTAAATTTACCAACATATTGACATTTTCTGTAGATAGAAGAGATAGAAATCCTTTTCCATATCTCCACGCTCCCATCTACAGTCATTTACCTGAAGAATTCTCTTTAGTCTTTCTTTTTAGCAGATTCTGCTGGTGACAAATTCTCTCAGTTTTAGTTTGTCTCAAAATGTCTTTATTTTCCTTAACTTTTGAAGGTACAAAATTCTAGACAGGCACTTTGAAGACATCATTCTGTTTTTTTTTTGGCTTCCATTGTTTCTATCAAGGCTCACTGCATGCCTTTGAATTTCATGTGTACTTTTCCTTTGTCTGCTTTCAGGGTGTTTTCTTTGTCTATAGTTTTCATCAGTTTCATTTTGAGGTGCTAAAGTGTGGTTTTCTTTATACTTTTCCCCTTGTGGTTCAAAGTACTTCTTAAAGCTGTGACTTGTATTCATAATTGGTTTTGGAAAATTCTTGCCTATTATCTCTTCAAATACTGCTAGTCTGTTGCTGTCAGAAACAGAATTTGAATAGTTTCTCTTGATTTCATTTTTTTAATGTATGAAGTCTCTTCCAATGAGCGATTATATAATATTATCTTAACACACTATACATTATAAGAGAATCTAATAATTGGGATATCTTAATGGCTTATCTCAGGATAAATTATGTTCCAGTTTGAAGGATCCTGTTTTGGGTTGTTGTTTTTTTAATACAAATATTTGATAGGAATTTAAATTCAGTCGGATGTGTGCATAAAACCTACTTCATTGATACCCACTGCATAAGCTATTAATTGTCCAGTTAGTACTTTTATATGAATATGAGCAAGAGTCTATAGAGTCGGCTTTATGCAAATTTATAAATGAATTTTAATTTCTAAAGATATGAATTCATAATATAATGTTTTATTGTATATTTAAGGCCATTTCTATTTTTTTTTAACTACATTAACAGAAATGCTCCCCCTCCCCGCCAGAGAAATAGATCACTACACATCCCTGAATATATTTTAGGGAGCATCATACTTTGAGTAAAAATACTACCACTATACCAGCACTGTTATTTTCAGTCAGGTACCTAGTAGCTAAAAGTACATCACGTTGGCCTTCTAATTCTCTTACCAACTCAAAAGCCAATTATTAATTTGTTCATCTTCCATACACAGTAGTTACTCAATGTTTCCTGACTGGCTGCTCTGTTGACTAGTAAAGGTTCCTCAAGACTGGGTTTATAGAAACTTGACAATGACTCACAAAGAGAGCATCTAGGGCAAGAGGCACTTTTAATAGGCACCATTTCAAAAATACCAAATGGTGGAATCAGAAAGATACTCAGGTTAGCTTACGATGCTCAGGATGAATTTAGGTCCCTAAAAATGACTGCCATAAAATGAAACAATCTCTGATACTGTATAAAAATAGAAAACCTTTTGTGTCTGTAATAGTTTTAGAAAACTAGAAAAGTCAAACTTATGAAGTATCATTGGGCAAAATGAATTTACATAGAAAAGTACATTTTCCACGTAACTATAGCTTACCTTCCTTAAAGTGCAAAGATATACTCTCATATGTTCATTGAAAACTTTAATGTATTACATATTTTCCTACCTATTGGGTATAACAACTACATGAAGTATAACTGGGATCTTTATTCATGATGCAGGTTTACCAGCATGAGAACAAATTACTGGTTGAGAGGGGACACAGGCATGCTTCAGGGCTGAAGGCAACTGGCCCCTACAAGAGGGGACCCCAAACCCGTAGGCTCTAACAAACTTGAAAAACAAGTCAGTTCAATCAATAACCTTCACTTTCTGCTCTGGATGGCTGATACTGGCCCACGTCTAAGTAAATGACAACTTACTGTATTTATCAACAATCTCTTTTCTTAAACCATCAGGTCTTGATAACAATTTGATGATAATCACTTCAGAATGTTCAATAAGATAAAGAGCTCAAAAAGAATATAAAAGGAGGAAATAAATATAGAAAGCACCTTTATAGGTAGTCCATACATACAGTCACTTACCATAGCAATCCTTTTTCCAAAGCTAAAAATTTTAATATCGCTGCCATATGAATCACTGAGACAAACTGGAGTTTAAGAACAAATGGCTGGGGTGCCTGAGTGGTTCAGTCGGTTAAGTGACCGACTTTGGCTCGGGTCATGATCTTGCGGTTTGTGACTTAGGGCCCCTCGTCAGGCTCTGTGCTGACAGCTCTGAGCCTGGAGCCTGCTTCTGATTCTTTGACTCCCTCTTTCTCTGCCCCTCCCCTGCTCATACTCTGTGTCTCCCTTTAAAAAATAAATAAATGTTTAAAAAAAAAGAGGGGCACCTGGGTGGCTCAGTCGGTTAAGTGTCCGACTGCAGCCCAGGTCATGATCTCGCAGTCCGTGAGTTCGGGCCCCGCGTCAGGCTCTGTGCTGACAGCTCAGAGCCTGGAGCCTGCTTTGGATTCTGTGTCTCCGTCTCTCTCTACCCCTCCCCTACTCATGCTCTGTTTGTCTCAATAATAAATAATCATTAAAAATAAAAAAAAAAATAACAGTGAATATAAGATGACTACATTTGAGTTACATTTTAAGTCATTCCTATTTGGGTAGAAATGTTAAGTCACAAATAATACTTCCTTAGAATATTTCCTTCAAAGCAACTTTAGTACATGAAAAAAAAATCACCAAGTGTAACCTCAAAAGAGAGGTATTTACTTTTTTAATTAAGATAAAATCAGAAGTTATAACAACAGTGTACATCAAAAGTTACCTTCCAACTTAAATGTTTTTAATGGCTTCACTGAAAGAATTTACATACCATGAAATTCCCCCATTTTAAGTATACAACTCAATGATTTTAATAAATGTATGGAGTTGTACAACCATTTTCCCATGTTTTTACAATACACGTTTTTAATAACATGAATTGTCAGTAGACGATAAAACAATCTACTTCTCCCACAATGCAAATGGACACTGACAGTTACACTCATACTTAAACATGAGAAGCAATATCTAAAAGCCGTGCCCCAAGAACCAGGCCCCGGTGGAGGCCGAGAGTACCACAAGGCTCTGCCAGGCTTCTCTTTCTTCCCTCCAGGGCCCTGGACAGCTGGGGTTTTCCAATGGCTTTTCAGGAAAGTACTGAAGCAAGGCTAGTGACATTCCACTCATTCATCACTGAAGTATATCAAAGAGTTCATGTCATCAGTGTCCTAGCCAAGTCTCCGCAGCAGACTAAAATCACACTTTTTAAACCATATGCATAATACATTTTACCATTTTAATGATGGAGACATCGTCACCACTTCAACAGTGGAGAAGGAGCAGATGGCCAGCACGATTTTAATGAATGAGAGCTATCTCGGTGAGCCGTGTCTCTGGCTGTTCAATACTACGAGTAGTAATTCACTCAATTACTACGCCAAGAGCCTCTATTGCGAAATCAATCAAGATTCCTTACAGCTTTCACGCTATTTCTGAAAATATCATGGAATATATACTTTTCTTTTTATATTCAGATACTTCTTACCCTGAGCATATCTTCTTCTCTATCTTCAAACTAGATTTTTTTTTTCCCCGAAATCGATTCTGATTTAAGGAATAGATTCTGACTTTGTGATCCATTTAAAGCCTCCACCCTCAGGCAACCTCTTCACGGAGATCTCTGTGAAGATGCGGCTATCTCCCCAGCATCACACAGAAAACAGGAAACATCAATCATGCGGCCCTTGTGCACAGCTGCTGACGCTGCCGAGAGCCATCTCTCTTCTCACTCCGCGCCCTTACCCTGGCCTTGTCCAGATGATCTCACTCATTTTTCAGGCCTTGCTTCGGACGTCAAGTCCTCAGGGCTGCCTTCCATCCGGGACCCGCACCCCCCAGTCAGGCCCCTCTGCCACGTGCTTTACAACATCCCACACTCTTCTCCAGAAGCTGAAGTGTAACGAGCATACAGTGTGATCGGGTAATTAATATCTAGCTCCTGGATCCAATCCTACATTCCTGGAAGCTTCGAGTTTTGTTCACCCTGCAGTCCGCAGCATTGAGTGCAGACCTTGACACGCAGTAGGCACTCCCTAATTATTTGTTACAGTAGTATTTGCTGAATATTTATGAGTAGTCCTGCTGTAGGGGGCACAGCAGTGAGCACAAGAGAAACAGCTCCTGTCTTCCTGGAGCTTATCCTGGGGGATGGGGTGAGAGGGGGCCACAGGAAAAAAGGAAAACAAAAAATTAATGTGTAATTACAGGTGTGATAAGAATCTATCATTCTTATGTCCTCCTAGACACTACAATGGGTAAAAAAGTGTTGATGTTTCATGGTGCTTTTCTTTCATCTATTTACCATGTTGCATGTGCCTTCTATTTTCTGTTCCTCAAATTGGTAAACCCACTGGTCAAACCAAAGTCAGGCACATTCAAGCACATTCAAGTTGTCAGAGATAGACTATATTACACTCTAGCTGAAAGTCCACCGGCTTGCAAACATGTGGGGAAGAGGCCTTCCTCATAATGTGACCCTATTTTGCACACAGGGTCTTAAAGAGGTAATTAGGTTAAAATGGGGTCATTAGGGTGGGTCCATTAGGACCCTAAAGTGACTGGTGTCCTTGTAGGAGGAAATCTGGACCCAGATACACAGAGAGAAAGGCCAGTGTGAAGACACAGAGAGAAGACAGCCATCTACAAGCCAAGGAGAAAGACCTCTGAAGAAACCACTTGCCAACACCTTGACATTGGGACTTCTGGCCTCCAGAATTGTGAGCAAATACATTTCTGTTCTTTAAGCCCCCCGGTCTATGGGACTCTGCTACGGCAGCCCTCAAAAACTAATACTGTTCCTAAATCACGCCTGCTTACATTCCACAGAGCTCAGAGTTCAGTGACAGTCAGAACAGTGGCTTGGCTCACCCACGCCGTTGTTAGACTGTCAATGACATCTGTTCAAATAAACTTATGTTCCCATCACATTAGACAAGAACAAAAATTTGTGCATTGAAATGCAGAGAATAAGTAGGAGGGAAACAGGAGTGAAAAGAGTTTAAGTACAGACATGTTATCTCCCCATCCTCTACCCCCAGAAGATAAGATGTTCCCAGGGGAACATGCATCTGAAGTGATTATGTTAGGTCCAGGACATCCAGGGAACAAACCTTCAACCGGCCATGCTGA
The DNA here is from genome assembly GCA_028646485.1 of Cryptoprocta ferox. Classification (NCBI taxonomy): domain Eukaryota; kingdom Metazoa; phylum Chordata; class Mammalia; order Carnivora; family Eupleridae; genus Cryptoprocta; species Cryptoprocta ferox. Next base: position 71,184,720 of record CM053561.1, on the reverse strand, counting down.
TGATGTGGCCACAGCAAGAGATTTAGTGGGGCACAAAGAGGATTGGTAATGAGGCATCGCAGGGCAGAGAATGCAGGGAGGAAAGGCGAGAAGGGTGGGGAACTGGGAGGCGGGAGTGGGGGCAGAGTGACACACTGGGATGCGGCTGCAGTTAGCTCTTGTGGGTGGTGGATGAGGGAAGGAAGAGCAGCAGGGGGCGCAGAAAAGATGTTCCTTTGCTTCCTCCCCACTCCCCCTCTTAAGAGCCAAACCTCAGAAGTGATGTGACAAGAGGAAAAAAAAAAAAAGTACAGATATTACTTTCCCTGCCTTCCTTTCTTTCCTTTCTTACATTTTCTTTCTCCACCTCTCCCTTTTCCAAAATGTCCTGTAGAACAGGTACCCCCAGTGCTTACCCACCACCGGTGCAAGGAGTTGGAAAGCGCATGTAAACAGAGGCTGACCACAGGAGATGCCCATGTTCACTACCTCCAAAATGCCCACAAGTTCCCTGCATCATGAACTCATCAACCAACACCTTCTATCTGTTCATTGCTTGTAGGAGATAACTCTGGGTCCTCTGCGCAGTCCACGGCCTCCTACTCTTGCCAAAGAAGTAAAGCTCTGGAGCACGGTTGAACTTTGAGAACCAGGGGAAGCCCATGGCCCAGACAGCACCAATAGGAATCTCTTTCCTAGGGGTCTGAATTAGACTCCCTACTCAATCCTTGATGGCTATAGGCAGTCTCCAGTGGTTGTCGGGAACAGCACCCGTTGTTGGGCTTGAGGGCTGAGGGTATCATTTAAGAGCAGAAATTTTGTCCTACAGACGCAGAAACAGAGAAAGCCAAAAGAAGAGGAAAATCAAGGAGATACATAGGAGAAGTGGTGCTCAGAGACCACCTGCCCCAAAATGTATTCTCAGATCCTGGAAAACATCCACTTCTTGGTTTTGGTCCCTTGGGTCTCTAATAAAACTTCGTTTTGTGTATCCTGATAGGTTTATATTTGCAAACAAAAGAGCCTTAATAAAATAGTGATGATTTATTACCTTCATGTATTTAGACTCACAATAGGGTGGGGGGGAAAAGGAGGGCAGTTATTTTTATTCTTGTTTTACAGCTTATAAAGCGGAGGCTCCTGGCATCGTGGCCCCAGCGCATCAGCCTCCTGGGATACAAACCTTTGTAAAGTCCCCTCCGATGTTGACTTTGGGCTTGGCTATGGGGCTTACTTTGGCCAAGGGGATATTAGCAAGTTCAATGACACAAGTAGAGGCTCTATAAACCTTCACCCACTGAGACTCGTCTTCTCGGCACTTAGCCACCTCCTTGGAAAAACGTCCAGGTATCCAAGAGAGAAAGGACCTAAGGGGAGGCCTTGTGTGTGAGAGAGGAGTCACAGGGGCAGAAATGCCCCTGGAATGAAAACAGATGCCCCAGGCAAAATCCTGGGTGAACACGGCCACATGAATGACCCCAAATGACAGAAGAGAAAGGGCAGAACAACCGCGTGAGTCAATCCATAGTACTGTGTGATATGATGGTCAACAAAACAGATGTTAAGTAACCCCCTCAACTTCTTGAAGCTAAGAAATAAAGCTTGGATCCAGATCTCCTGACTGATTTCAGTGATTTATTCACTGCTGCAGGATGTGCCTGAAACTGAAGAAAAATAACTCAAAAGTTTCATAAGCTTCATTTAAACAATAGAAAATGAGTTTTAGCTCAGAACACTCAGCTATGAAATTATCCTGTCAGCATATAAATGAATTAAAAATATATTTATGTAAATGTGGACAGGTAGGAGAGTGTTACTAAAATACTTAGCATGGTTATACAACGACTAAATGTTTTTCTCCTTGTACCTCAAGAATTATAAAACTACCGAAGACAGAATATCCAACAATGCTCGTCGTGGTATTCTTTTTTTTTTTTTTTTTAAATATTATTTTTGGGAGACAGACCAACAGACAGAGACAGAGCATGAATGGGGGAGGGGCAGAATGAGAGGGAGACACAATCGGAAGCAGGCTCCAGGCTCTGACCTGTCAGCACAGAGCCCGATACGGGGCTCAAACTCACAAACCATGAGATCATGACCTGAGCCAAAGTCGGATGCTTAACCGACTGAGCCACCCAGGCGCCCCACGGTATTATTTCTAAAAGCAAAAAATAACCCCCTAAACAATTACCCAATGAAGGAAAAAGGACAAATTATGATATATCCATACAGTAGTGAAAATAAAGAACTAAAGCTTCATATGTCAACATGGATAAATCTCAAAAACATCAAGTCAGGGGAAAAAAAGAAGTAAAAAAACATGAACAGCTTAATGGTAAAGTCCCCCAAATACAAACCTTAGCAACGTTATTACTTAGGGATACATATGTAATAAAAGCAATGATGAAAATCAAGGGAATAATAAACACAAAATTAAAAATAGGTGCTACTGGAGCGGCTGGTGGCTCAGTGGGTTAAGCATCCGACTCCATCTCAGCTCAGGTCTTGATCTCAGCATCAGGAGTTCAAGCCCTGCACTGGGCTCCACGCTGAGTATAGAGCCCTCTTTAAAACTGTAGGTGCTCTTGAAGGAAAGGAAGCAGCACAGTGAGGGATCCAAGGACATTGATCATGTTTCATTTCTTAATTTGGGTGGCATATATACATTGTTTTACAACAGCCTATACTGTACATCTATAATAGCCTTTTGTATCTGAAATATTTCATAATACAATTTTTTTTATTTTTTTAAGACTTAATTTTATTGTTTTAATTGATCTCTACACCCAACATGGGGCTCAAACTTACAACTCTGAGATCAAGAGTCATGTGCTCTACCAACTAAGCCAGCCAAGTGTCCCAATAAAAACAAATTTTAAAAAATAACCAAAGAATCTAACAAAGGAAAATGAGATGGTCTCCAGCAATAGGTACTTTCCAACACATAAAAAGCAACCTAGCTCCCAAATGCATAACACTTTTATTTTATTTTTTAAAGATTCTATTTTTAAGTAATCTCTACATCCAATGAGAGTCTCGAACACACAACCCTGAGATCAAGAGTCACACAGTCTACCCACTGAACCAGCCAGGTGCCCCACAACAGGTTTATTTTAGAAGAGTAATAAAGGGCATACATACTACAGAGGTAGCTAGACTCCCAATTACACAGTAATTGTGGTAAAGCTGCTATAGTTCATAACTCATTAAAACTGATGCCAAAGGAAAAACAGATATTTAAATACAGTGCTTAAAATATTTCAGTTAGTCCTTTTCGGGACTTTTTGGAACCTGCCTATATTAACATCCCTTTTCTCATCAACAAAATTCCCTCTGAACCCCAGACACAAGTGTCTGTCTTAACCAAGGGCCTGGTGAATCACCTAGACCTTTCATCAATTTGCCCTGGAAAGGGCCACACTGCATGCTAAGAGAACCATGCTCTTCCTTAGCCAGAGTTGACTGCATCCGGGATGGACAGCTGATCCAAAGTAGGCCCGTCATGGTCTGCCATGTGCCTCTCTCTGCGGTCTTTTTTTTTTTTTTTTTTTAATATTTGTTTATTTTTGAGACAGAGAGAGACACAGCGTGAGCAGGGGAGGGGCAGAGAGAAAGGAAGACACAGAATCCGAAGTAGGCTCCAGGCTCCGAGCTGCCAGCACAGAGCCTGACATGGGGCTTCAACGCACAAACTGCAAGATCATGACCTGAGCCGAAGTCAGAGGCTTAACCGACTGAGGCACCCAGGCGCCCCATCTGCGGTCTTATTCCTACCGCCTGCTCCTTGAAACCAGTGCAGTTTGTGTAGCTTTGTCAGGCACCTACCACAATTATCAGATAATTACACATTTATTTCAATGATTACTGACCGATATCTGTCTTCCTAAACTGTAAGCTCCACAATAAGGCTGAAAACAGGGGAGTTTTTTCTCACTATTGTGTTCTACCAACTAGCATAATTCCTGACACATAGTAGGTGTTCAAGATTTTTTTCTTTAAGAGGAAGAAAAGGTTGTAAAGTTACCCCTCCTTTTCTCCAAAGTTTTGTTCGTATTTCATGAAACTTATATGAACTAGATCTACTTTGAGAAGACCTAAAATTAAGGCAAAGGAATCAAAGCCAGAACAGAATCCACAATCATCCTCAAAGAAGAAAAGGTCATAAAATGCCACGTTAACTTTGACAAATTTAAGGACTCGATAGAAACATACCTGAATGAAGCTGAATTTTCCCAATAACACCTTCTACCAATCCCAAACAAATGGGATTCCAGGCAAGAAGTAGGTCAGTAGCTAAAACAAAATAAGAAGCAATCATGAGAAAATATTCATCAGAAAGCATATTAAAACAATAGCAGTCTATTCTAAATGATCAACATCCCCAAAGGGCAGTTATGAACATCCAGAACTGTACATTACTGTAAAGCAATTTGTGAAAAAGCATTAAATCCGAGGCCCGAATAAGGTTTCTGACATCAGGACAGGGATGGGGATAGAAATGACAAGCTGAGACTCTACTCGGATGGGAGGCAGTACTTTGGCGCCCTGCAGTGGAGGAAAGAGGCTGCTACACTGCAAGAGGGCAGGCTAGAGGAGTTCTCTAACCACCCTGTTGCCCACAGCTAGTCCTTGATTCAAAGTCAAGTCCTGAGAACCTGCCATAGAGACGTCCACTTACTGGATCACACTCTGGAAAATACCCTTTCCCAAAGAAGCTTACACCAAGCAAAGAAATCCAGAAAGCCAGTGCTCTTTTATGTGACTTCTCTGGTGAAAACATAAGAGCCACTGCCATTTCTTGGGTGCCTCCCATGTGCCAGGCATCCCAATCAGGGGTCCTTAGAACAGAACAGAACGCTTTGGTGACTTTTCTCAATTCTCCCAAGGATGGCACATACCTGATATTATTCTCCATGACCAGACAAGAAGCTGATTCGTTATACACAATGTATGTGTGAGAACGGCAATGCTTAATTCTCTTGAGAGAGAAACCCAGGTGCAAAAGGCTGTTAAACACATGGAGATAAATATAACCCTACTGGTAGCTCAAGACCTGGAAAAAGTTACCAAGAATGAAAACAATATTTGTCTTGGCAGGAAATTTAAATTTCATTTTAATTATTACCATTTCAATTTTATTTTAGTGAAATTTATAATCAATCTATAACTCATGGGGTAATTAGAGACTCAATAGTTCAGAGTCTCCAAATTCGTTTGAGTTCTGACTACTGTATCTTCAATGTCTACGTTGTTAATGATATACTCAGTGGGAGGCAAATGGAGTTGACTCTCTTTGGGCAGAACTGCAGTTCAAAGCCAGGCCTGCATGACTCATGGCCTGTGTTCTTAACCGTCCTGTCAAGGAACCTATACATGGAACTAACTAATAAGACCATATTTACATTTTAAATAATACGCATTCTTACTATAAAAGTAATACTGTACAAAATTGGGAAAAAATATTTTATCACTCCCATCCCACCAGCCAGATAACTTATTTTGCTATATTTAGGGTCAGAGTTTGTGTGCATACCGAATCACAAGACTGCAAATACAGCAGCATATGCTATTTTCTTATAACATTTCATGACTACTGTCTCATGTCTTTAAAACACTCGTTGGGGTACCTGGGTGGCTCAGTGGGTTAAGCACCGACTCTCGATTTCAGCTCAGGTCATGATCTCACAGTTTGTGAGATCAAGCCCCGTGTCGGGCTCTGTGCTGACAGCGTGGAGCCTGCTTGGGATTCTCTCTCCCCCCCTCTCTCTGCCCCTTCCCCACTTGTGCTTTCTCTCTCTCTCTCTCTCTCTCTCAAAATAAATAAATAAACTTAAAAAAAAAACACTCTTCAAAATTATAATTCACAGCTGCATAATTTTCCTCTAAAGGAAGCACTTTCTAACTCTTGGGCATTTAAGTGATTTCTCGTTTGTCCCTATTGTTAAAATATACTGTGATAAATGATGAACATTATGCAAATATTGTATTGCGTCCCTAATTAATAGCTTTAGGACAGATTCCTAGGACTGAAATCAGTAGGTGAAGACATGAAAAAAATGTAAAGCTTTCAAACATTACCAAATTGCTTTCTACAAAGGTTATATACCAACTTAGATTTCTGCCAGAAACATATGAAAATGCTTGTTTTAAAGTTCTCTTGTGGCCATTTAGAATTTCTTTTTTAAATTGTTCCCATTTGCTGGCATCCATTGTCTAAATGATGTTTATTTTCTTTTCATTGCTTATAAAATTAGACATTTAATTATAAAACTGGCTGCTTCTGTTTCCTCCATGATTTTGTTATTCATATCTAGCACTTTTTTATATTCCTTATTGATTTGAGTTTTTATATTAAAGACATCAACTCTGACATGTTTACAAATGTTTTCAGTTTTTAATTTTTATACAGATCCTTTTTTATCTTTACACTTAAAAAGCTGTTCTTTACCCAGTATTAAATATTTATTAATTTTATCTTTCTTAATTTTTAAAAGCCTAACTCTGGAATTCATGCTGGTGTACAGACTAAAAATATCCTGATTTCTTTTCAAAGAGTGTGCCAGAATCTCTATCAGGCAGGCCAAGTCTCAACACCTGCCAACACAGATGCCCCTCTAAGCAAAGAGCTCCAACCACCCATAAACCTTAACCTTGACCTCAAATGAACAGACCACAGTTTTGGAACTTTACCCTTTGGGTACCAAATGAGCTATATAATAATATGAAAGAGGAAGACAAAGTTAGAGGTGAAGCAGTCAGGAACAGTTACATAGAAGAGGAACTTGCAGCATTAGGAAAGCAACTGGAAAAACAATGCAGAGAAGAGTACCGAGTTTGTTCTGGAATGTGTCCTTTCACTGGAGAAATGCTTATCAAGTACCTGCCAGGGACCAGGTACTGTACCAGGCTAAGTAGGTAGATATAAAAATAAAGGAACAAGCTGTCTGGAACAGAAAACCAATGGCTGCGGTGCAGATGCGGATTGATAAGACTGGAAAAAGTAAACTGAGGCCAATTGTGGTGAGATGTGAATAAAAAACTAATGAGTGTGTGCTTTCTGGCAGGCAGATAATGGCATAAATAAAACAAGACTGCAGCCAGGGATTAGCTGACAGTATTGACAGAGAGGTGGAGACTGAGAGTAGGGTAAGGAAAAACGAGAAGATTGTTGCAAGGGTCGTAGCCAGACAAGACCTGGAGCTACATAGCTTGAGGGTGGGGTGGACAGTGAAGACTGCACAGGAGGTTAACAGGAAGTACCTCAAAGGAAGCCAGGGAAGGGTGGGAAGATAATAAGTAAAAAATGACATTGAAACAGCTCTTCTCTCCTGAGTGGGTGAGGAAGGAGAGGGGCCAGGGCAGAAAGGACAGGGTATATAACAGCTGAAAGAAAAGGTGGGTGAGAAAGTCCTAACTCAATACCCTTTTCCATCTTTGGCATTTTGAACCACAAGAATACATCAGCCATTCAAGAAAATTTTAACTTAAAAAAAAAACCTAGAAAAAACTATAAGGATGACCAAATTTTGTGCTCTATGACTGAAAAGAATAGTCACAGATCATCTTTGAGATCCAGAGAGAGCCAGTTAAACCCGTTAAGACTGAGTTCCTAACGCAATGATCAAGGTGAAATAAGAACCAGAGGAGATATTCAAGGAGGAAAAGAAAACAGAAGATGATGAAATCCAAAGCACAGGTGTAAAAGATGCCCTTGGAAAGAAGGGCACTACCTTTTTCTAGGTCTGGAACAAGGTGAAAAGCAAAATATAGCAATGGAGAAGCAGCAAATGAATTGATCAGATGGCCTTGACTCAGTAAAAGCAGGAGTCAAAGTCATCTTCGCTTTAGCAGGTGGGGGAAGTCCAGAGGGGGATAGAGAGGGGCACCAGAGGCTTGGCTTGGTGAGGGGAACCCAGAAAGTCAATTTTTAAATATTCTATGTGGGCATGAAACTTGGTGTTTTTAAGAAAAAAAGTGTCAATCCATTAGTGGGTCATGAAATCAATTTTGTATAATGAGATCGGCATTAACATCAATGAAACTGAGAACAGGAAATAGGAAAATTGCACCAGGTAAAGAGAAACATTTCATGAAACTGTTGTTTCTGGTTCACATATATGTGTTCACCAGGTCATGATTTAAAAAGTGTTTCTTATTATGGATCTCAAACATTTGAACATACTATTTAACTTTGGAGTGAGGGCTCATTATATCAACTTCGTAGATTATTTTGCTCAACTCCTGTATGTACTAATGTTTTCGATTGCTTAAAGTTTTTGAGAGAGGGCTTGTTTTTTATTTTATACTTTATGTATGTTTTTCCATTTTTCTCTTCATTTTTGCTTCATATTTTGAGACTGTGTTGTCAGGCATTTATACATTCAGGATTATGATACCTTCCTGGTGAACTGCTGTTGTTATCAGGATGTAATAATGGCCTTTATTTTAAATGTTTATTTATTATTTTTGAGAGAGCGAGTGCGTGCATGCACAAGCAGGGGAAGGGCAGAGTAGGAGGGACAGAGAATCTGAAGCGGGCTCTGCGCTGACAGCAGACAGCCTGATGCGGGGCCTGAACTCACGAACCGTGAAATCATGACTTGAGCTGAAGTCAGACACTCGACCGACTGAGCCACCCAGGCAACCCCAGCTGCCTTTATTTTAAATATTGCTCTTTGCCCAAGAATCTGTTTTGTCTAACATTAATATTGTGAAAGAAATTATAGCAGGCATTAGAAAAGCATAAATATGAACATCACTAATCCGAATATATCACTTGACTCCCCACAGCCTTAGGGACAAAGTCCAAATTCCTTGGAAAAGTCTTCAGGGGCTGATCGGCTCTTGTCCACTCTCCTCCCGCCCCTTCCCCACCCTCCAGCACCCTGGCCTTCCCGCAGCCATCCAAAAGTGTGTGCAGGCTGGGTCTGGAATGCTGCTCCACACCCGCTTCTGCCTGCTTTTCATTCCAGACTCAGAACAAGAGTCACTGGTGTTCCCTGACATATTGCCCACGCCGCCCACCCAGGAGAACTGATTAGGCACTCTTTTGTGGCCCCCCCTGAACCCTGCTCGATTTCTATCACGGCACCTTATTTTGGTCTAGTGCATCTAATTACTGACTTCCCTATCTCCCTGACTGAACAGGAAGCTCATGGAGACCTAGTCTCATTTAGCTTTATGTCCCCAGTACATGGTACACAGCAGGTTCCAAAATGCTGAATGGACAAATGAAGGAAGACACGGCATGGAACGGAGAGGCAAGTTGAGGTCAGGTAATTTACAGTGAATCACACAGGAGGGTTCACGACTTAAAGTGGCAAAGTTAAGGTCATTTGGTCTATTTTGGATAAAGATATCAGGGCTGACTGTGCCCAATACAACACAGGCTTGTCAAAATCAGAGCACCACTTCCCACTTAGTCCAGGGCTCTTTTTAATGTACCTCTAACACCATAAGGTTCCCTACAAAACGTTCTTGAGTGTAAGACCCTCATTTTACATTGGTACAGGCCTTTCAGCTCACCAACACCGTTCCAGCGGCACAAGCCAGAACCTGGGAGTCATCCAAAATGCTTTTCTTCCTCCCCAAGTCCTATTGATTTTCTCCTCAGTATCTGATGAATGTTTCACTTCTCTCCAACCCCACTGGCACCATCCTTGTCCAGGCCAAGACCTTCCCCATCTAGATCATTAAAAACCCTCTTATCAGCCCTACATCTAACAGGCTGCTTCACACATAACAAGCGCGCAAATATTTACTGAATGCAGTGAAGACTCTAGACAGTCTGGTACTGTGGCGCAGAGACCTGTAAGGAGGAATACACGGGGACCACCTGGCAGGGGGGTGGGGGGTGGACAACAGAAAATACAGGAGCCGTTCCATCCAGATGGGGCAGAAGTGCATTGGAGACTGAATGTTAGGACCAGTGTGTAGAGGATGGACAGGAGAGGAGGGGCCTAAAGCCAGAGATCCGGGTGACAGGACAGGGCCAGTGCACGAGGGCGGCCTGGGCAGTCACCGGAACCAAAAGCAGAGACAGAGTCCACAGATGCGGGCGAGATGAGGGTGGCACGGGTGCTCTGTGCCCAGGGGAAGAGGCTCAGCGGTCTCCGAACCCCTCTCAGCAACAGCTCCTCTGCTGTCAATGGAAATCCCATCCAACCTGCAGGGTTTTTACTAAGGATCAAATGAGAGACAATCATGAGAAAGTGCCCAACACACGTCTGGCACAAAAACATTCAATACCTTTTAGCTCAAGTTGGGAAATGTAAGTGTTTAAAATTCCAGATTCCTACCACTCAAATAGCTCCATAGGTTTTTATTTCAAGGGTCTACATATGGATTTTTTTTTAAAGAGGAAAGGACAAAAGAAAAAAAAAAACCAACTTCAAAGTTTTTTTTTTAATTTTTTAATGTTTTTTATTTATTTTTGAGAGACAGAGACAGACAGCGCAAGCAGGGGAGGGTCAGAGAGAGAGAGGGAGACACAGAATCTGAAGACAGGCTCCAGGCTCTGAGCTGTCAGCACAGAGCCTGACACGGAGCTCGAACCCACAAACCGCGAGATGACCTGAGCCGAAGTCGGATGCTTAACCGACTGAGCCACCCAGGTGCCCCCAAACTTCAAAGTTTTTACTTATTAAATCTTATTCCCAAAAGCCTTCTCAGAGTAATGAATGTTTTATGAGAGTATCTCAATGCCTAGATATGCCCCCAAAATCCTGTTTCCTCAGAACATGAAACACGGAGCTCACAACTGGGCGTCCAGTCTCAGTCCCAGCAACCCGATTTGAGTCAGATGGAAATTGAGTACAGGGGCCAACTTCCTCCCTTCCCCTAAATCCTCTACACAGGACAGTGGGACAATCTAAAAGAGGTAAAAACATGCTTGAGAAGAAAACACAAATATTGGTACAGTTTCCTTACGTATGTGAAAGTAAGTACTGGGTCCTAAGTCATGAAAAACCATAGAAAAATACAAATAGAATGTACTGTATAACTTTTAATCAGCAACAGAAAGACACCTGACAAAAATTCAAGCTATTCAAGTTATCCAATGGAAGACAGGAAAAAGTGGTAGGAAAAAGAAAAAAACAAAACAAAACCACATATACATAATGGAAAACATAAAAAGGTAAATTTAACTCTTAATATAATAATTGCATAATATACAATTATATATTATATAATAAATAACAATTTAATACTTATAATAAATGTATAGGTTATTATTTTTCTAATGTTTATTCATTTTTGAGAGAAAGAGCATGAGTGGGTGAGGGGCAGAAAGCAAGGGAGACACCAACTCCAAAGCAGGCTCTAGGCCCCAAGCTGTCAGCACAGTGCCCAACACGGAACTCAAACCCATGAACCATGAGATAATGACTTGAGCAGAAGTCGGACACTTAACCGACTGAGCCACTCAGGCAAAAATGTATAGTTTTAACTAACCAATTAAAGGACAGATTATTAAATTTCAATCTATCAGTCCATTTAATTCTATGCCTATTTTATTTGCCACTGGTAGCAGGCACTCATTTAATAGTTATTGAACCAAATGAATGAAGAGGTAAAAGCAAGCATGAAAGATTGAAATGGAAAATGGATTTCTCCTACCAACATAATCTTCAATGTTATTTCAATGTTATCTTCAATGACATTTAATAAGACTAACATCTTGGTTTTACTATATTTATTTATTTTTGAGAGGGGGAGGGGCAGAAAGAGAGGATCCCAAGCAGGCTCTATGCTCAGCTCAGGACCTTGATTTCACAACCCTAAGATCATGACCCGAGCCAAAATCAAGAGTTGAATGCTTAACTGACTGAGCCACCCAGGCACCCCTGTTTACACTGGTTTTAAAGGAAGCCCCCAAAAGACCAGTATTTTGCAGTAGGCGCTCTTAATACCAAAAGCATTTATATTTTAATAAATATAAGAATGCAGGTGTGATTTTTCACCATGGAAGACTTGCCTGAAAATTCGAGGAAACTTTAACTTAAAATGGCTTCCCTTGCCAATGTATAGACAAGACAAAACAACAGAGGAAGGCCTAAACAGGCAATGTACCTGGCCCAAGAGAGGTGCTCATATGTCTTTCCGAACTGCTGTGACTCTGCTGCCTGGTGGGTACCTTGCACACAGTTCACTTCAAAATGTATGTGTGTGTGTGTGTGTGTGTGTGTGTTTAACCTGTTACTCTTCACTAAGGAAATAAAAGTTGGCATTAGCAGAGTCTGCTTGTACAAGGGACACATGTAGAGGATAGGAGTCTAAGCATATGTAGGAACTACACTTGGTAATGGACACCCCGTCACCAATATGAATGGCTACTCTGGAGGCAGAAGGCAATGGTATGGCAGAGAATATGACCAATGGGTCTCTACCATCCTTCCACAAAGAACGGCCATGGAATTGATCTGCTCCAACCAATATATTGCTTTCTAATCGTTCCTTCAAAAGGGATGGTCCAATGTGTCATGCAAATTTGAAAGAAATGTTTGAAATTTGCAAATAGGTTTTAAAATTTAGAAATTTCAAAGTTATCTAGTAGAGTTGCTTACAAATTACAAAAGTATATCACTTTAGAAATTACACCAAATTACATTTGGTGGAATAATGTAACATTTACCCAAAGATATTTGGGTATTTTGTCATAGCTCAATTGTTTGACCCATTAGGTCAACATTTCCACTCTTCTTTCAGACCCATTTGGCAGCACATGGCTTCTATTTTCACATGCCCTCCTCTTCCTGGTACACAGAAAACAAGTGATTAACTTCTGTGTGCCTGCAGAGAACATGAGTCATTCATTCCAAGAGCCCAGAGAGACTGGAGCTCCCTCAGTCCTGGCTAGATAAGCCTTGGTGTCACACATCTACTAAAGTTTACAGGCAACTTCACTTGTGTCTTTATGAAAAAAAAAAATAATAATAATAAAGAAGGTGCTAAGGTATGCATAAATAATCAGACCCAAGTTTCATTTCCTGCTAAAGACAAAGGATATTATTGCTCTGAAGACAATCACCAATACCAAAGCCAGATGAGGAAAAGGGTTCTAAAACGAGGAACTGAAAGCTCTCATCATTAGCTCATCCAAGCTTCAGTTCTCAGAATTATGCAAGGAAACAGGTTAGGGAATAATTTGACTCAGGTGCCACGTTATAAATTCAAAGTTTGATGCACGTTTCTTTGACCTCTAATGGTAATTATTTTCTGGCATTCAGCAAGCTAAAGTACTAACTCAGTTTAGAAGTTCTAGCAGCTGGTGATTTCCCCCATGTGAACTCCAATTCAATGGCTGCTGATCCTGGCTTCTCATTTAGAAAATGTGGATGCATGCTCCTCCCCACCCCTTCAGAGGGTCTGACTCAGTTGGTCAGGGTGGGGCCCTAGCATAGGTTATTTTGTTAATCTCCCCAACATGATTCTAATGTACTGGCAGATTGAGAATTACTGGTCTAAAGGATCATAGGTTACTAGGTGGAACCTGCATTAGTAATTTTATTCTATCACTTTGATTCATAGAGGATACCTGTGCCATGTAGGACTTTACACACTTCCATGAAATAAGGTACCGCTTAGGATTCTCTCCTCCCTCTCTCCCTCTCTGCCCCTCCCCTGCTTGTGTGCATGCATGAGCGAGCTGTGCTTTCACTCTCAGAATAAACAGACTTAAAAAAAAAAAAAAAGAAGAAGAAATGTTTCAAAAAATTATGCTACTACTTAAAAGAGGAGAGACATTACTTAGGAAAGGGATCTTACAGGGATCTAATTATGGTGTAGCAACAGAGCCACAAGGTTTTAACCATGATCATGAAGGATAGCAGAAATTGTTTTTTAAACTCTACAATAGCCAATCTAAAAATTGTTATGATTCTGACGTGTAAAGTCCCAGTTGTCCCATCTCAAGAAAAGTACAATGCAACTCAAAAAAGAACAGAAGACAATCAAAGGGAAGAAAAGGTCAGACAATGTAATCAGGTCCTGGAAGGACCTGCCGGAAATGTATAAAATTATGAAAGGTGTGGACTTCACAGTGCATTCAGAATACCAGCACAGGAGACACACGTCTAAAAGACCTGGTTTGAGAATAAATGAAGGCAAGTACAGCTTAAATTGCGATTTTCCAAACTCATTACCTTAAGAAGCAGCCACTATGATCAGTTCAAATAAGGATTCCATAAGTCCTCACACAGTAATGTGTTGGGTGGGATAGACCCCTCGCCTTCTGTGCTCCCCGAAACTGTTTCTTGATAGATCTTTCAGAAATGGGATCCTGAAAGCTACATCAGAGCTAACAGTTGGTATTTTCTTTCCTCATTAAAAAAAATTTTTTTAAATGTTTATTTCTGAGAGAGAGAGAGACAGAGCATGAGCAGGGGAGGGCCAGAGAGCTAGAGGGAGACACAGAATCCAAAGCAGGCTCTGAGCCATCAGCACAGAGCCCCACGCGGGACTTGAACTGTAAGATCATGACCTGAGCCGAACTCAGACACCCAACCGACTGAGCCACCCAGGCGCCCCATTCTTTCCTCATTTTAGAGCTCTTAACCAAGATGCATAAAATTAGCACTTCAATAATTAAATAGACACAATCTTTCTCCCAGCTGGTGTTTAAATAATTTCCTGGCTTCTCCTGGAAACTGTTCAAAACTAACTGACTCCTTCCACCTAGGATGGCCTGTGTCGTCCTCCCCCCGCCCCCCACAGGCCCTCACCGACAAAAAGCTCTGCCTTCAAATCCACCATCAGCTCTAGGATTTGCCACCTTAGTTGGCCTCAAATGAACTGCTTCTAGATGAACAACAAGGACCACAGCAGAGTGTCCTGTGGGTGGGAGGTAAGGGGGAGCACCTGGACTACTTCAGTCTGGCCACTTATGCACTATTCATGCTCATCAACTTTTGTTTTGTTTTTTGAGTATCCAATTAGAACGAAGTCAGTGTGCAAACAAAAAAGTTAAGTCTGGCCAGGAAACAAAGTCCATAGAAGTCTACTAATGTATACAGCCAGTTTCTTCCAGGGCTTTCCACTCTTATAGGAGAGATACAATCAGACTATTTACAGCTGGAAGAAACTTCACAGAATCATACAAAAGAGCACCTTTCTTCCCATTTCCTTTACTAGGAAGAAAAACAGATTTTCACCACCTTGGGGAAAAAAAAAAAACACTAAAACCTCAAACTTCAATACCCAACTCAAGCCTCTCACAGAGCTGGGCCATACAGCTGTCACAGCACCTGTCACTCTAGAATCCTGTGTGTGTGTCTCCTTCATGGGACCACACCTGCAGCTAGGGTACAGCATTTTATCCACCTTTTTCTTTGGCACAGTGCCCAGCAGACAGGTCTTCAATAAACGTTGAGAGAATAAATAGCTTAAGAGAATTTCAGACTTAATATAATTTGCAAGGAGACAGAAACAGAATGCTAAATTAGAGGGGGAAAAGTGAGGCTGCTTTCCTCCAAAGAGAATACAGATGGTCCCCCACTCACGATGGTCCAATTTACGACTCTGACTTTACAATGGTGCAAAAGCAATATACATGCAGTAGAAACTGTATTTTGAATTTTAAATTTTGATTCCCCCCCCCCCACCCCCGGGCTAGTGTTATACAACACCACACCCTCCCACACTGGGCAGCCACACCTGTAGCTCCCAGTCAGCCACGTGACCCCACAGGTAAACAACCCCCACACCAACAACCAGCCTGGACCCATACAGCCCTCCTGTCTTCTCTTTCAGTACAGTATTCAACAGTCAACATCTGATCACAAACTAGGCTTTGCGTTAGAGGATTTGAGCCCAACTGTAGGCTGACTGGAGTGTTCTGAGCATGTTCAAGGTAGACTGGGCTATGTCTGGTAGGCTAGGTATATCAAAGGCACTTTTGGCTTATGGTATTTTCAGCTTATGAGGGGTGATCAGGACATAACCCCATAGTAAACCAAGGGAGATATGTGCGCTGTAAAGAAGTAAAGGGGGATAAATGTAATAGCGACTAGAAAGAAGTGAATCTTGGAGGTCAGGAAGTACAGGTGCCCAGAAGGGACAGTAGCAAACTATTACTCAACAATCTGGTCCGCCCCCACCCCCGACCCCGAGGGTCTGAAATAGGGAGAAGAATGTTTGCAGTTGGCGTAAAAACAACGTATAATGATACTCAGAAGCATCATTAATACCATACATGCAAACTATTAAAATTAAAAGCATTATGGCAATGTTTAAAATTTCCTAATATTTCAGATTCTGTGACTGTTGCCAATTGTAGACATTGACCATGGCAGAAACTGTGAAATTTGAAGTTCGCTGTAATTGACAAGCTGTTTCAAAGAATAAGATTCATAAAGAAAATGTATTTTTAAATACCCCACTATCAAGTTAAAGAAATGCATGGCTAAAGTTGAATCGACCTGAAATAAAATGAATTACCTTAAAAGAAAAAACAAGAAACACTGACCTAAAATCAACCTGTATTTCATTCAACCAGGCTTACCACAGAAAGCAGCCAGGAGTGGATGCTTTTTTGTGAATGAGAGCAGTTTCTTTTAAGGGTCTCACAGCAACCGGAAAATGAGTCATCCTAACAGAGCAAGAGATTTAATTAAGATCTTACCGGTATGTGTTGGGATAGTACTATAATGCTAAATGTTCAGGGTTTATCATCAGTTTAAAAATACTATTTATGCATTATTACTTACTATCAACAGCTACTGGTAATTTTAAAAATGTATCATCTATTTTGTTAAATATACTCCAAATGTTCTTCTCAGCTCAATTACAGTCAGTGAATACATAATGATTATAACTTAGACTTAATAACAAGTAGTTGTTTGTTAAGAGGTTCTAGGACATTGCTCTTACTTCTCAGGACTTGTGTTTGCAAGACTAGATTTTTAAAGGTTATATTTTAAAACATTTGAACAGGGGCGCCTGGGTGGCTCAGTTGGTTAAGCATCCAACTTCAGCTCAAGTCATGATCTCACAGTTCATGGGTTCAAGCCCTGCATCAAGCTCTGTGCTGACACCTTGGAGGCTGGAGCCTGCTTCAAGTTCTGTGTCTCCCTCTCTCTGTGTCCCTCCCCTGCTCATGCTCTGACTCTCTCTCTCTCAAAAATAAACATTAAAAAATTTTTTTGAACAGAAATAGAACAGTTTACAGTTTATTCATAGAGAATACTGCTTACAAAGACCTAACACATTTAAATCTCCATGAAACCACACCAAAGTTAGACTATGTCTCTGAGAATCCACTCAACAGCACAAACTAGTTTGATTTTCTAATAGTCTAGTATCTATCTGCAAATACATCACCTAATTTTGTCATAGATTGCTGCCAAAGCGAGCACAACCCAATTTTGTCATAAATCACAAAGACCAAAATCAGCAACAAGCGATGTGTGGCTTTTGCATAAGGACCAGTTTCGAGAAAAATTAAAATGTCTTTGCATCCCATTTATTTTCATTCAAAACCAGAAGAGATTGAATCCTAGACCTAAAAGTGCGATTCCTCCCTTCAATGAATAAAATGACAATGAGAAATTAGCACTTTTTGTTGTTGTTGTTGGCAAGAGAGCAGTGTTCTGGTCTTCTGTTCCTATATTCTCCAGTTAATCCTCCCAACAGCCCCTTTGCTGCTCGAGGTACACAGGGTTGACCAGGGACTAGAATCATTTCAATTCATTCAATATAATTTTTACAGAAGACCTGCGATGGGCCAGGTGCTAGAGAAATGGCAATAAATCTACACCTCCTTTTTTCTTTTTAATATTTATTTTTTGGGAGAGCGCAAGTAGGGAAAGGGCAGAAGAGAGGGGGCACAGGATCTGAAGTGGGCTCTGTGCTGACAGGCTGACAGCAGTGAGCCTGATGTGGGGCTCGAACTCACAAACTGCGAGATCATGACCTGAGCAGAAGTCAGACGTTTAGCCAACTGAGCCACCCAGGTGCCTCAGATATGTCCTTCTCCTTCCTTGGGCGGAGTTGGCCCAGGAAGTTAGGACAAAGGGGAGTCAAGCTGCTGGGCATCGGGGAGCAGCACCAATACAACCAAATTTCTGAAAAACCAAGCTGTCCGGGCTCCCTGGTTTCTGGCACCCGAATGCTGTAGCCTAAAAGGCCTGGAGACTGCCTCTCCTCTGAAGCCAGCCTTTGGCAAGTCATGGCCTCTGCTAAGGCCTCGGTCACAACCCAAGCATCTAGGAACCAGGGACTCTACAGAGGTCCTTCTCCTCTTTGAAGGTGGTGGCCCCGAAGACCTTTTCTCCTCCACTCCCTCTCTGCTCTATGAGCTCTGAAAGGATGCCTGTGAAACTGGATCGAGGGCTCCTAAAGGGAGACTGGGAAAGGCTTCAGGTTGCTAATCACTGGCTGAAACAGTTCTCATCCAGTACATATCGATGTGTCTGCTCCAAGATCTACCCTGTATCTATTCCCTTCCCAAACTGCAGATGTTCTCAAAACCGAAGAAGAGAAACCTGATAAGCTGACTTTAACTGGAAAAACAATTAGTCAATTACAGAACAGCTTCCCTGTAACTACATGAACTAATTTTACTACAAGGAGTCAGGGCAGGGGTAGGGTCAAAGACCCACCAGTAGTCCCAGCTGCAGCCTTTCATTCTACATAGATCCTTTCTCAATGTGCATGCTTTGACATGTGAGGCTCTTTCAGTCTCTACCCTAGAATGATTATGATAGCTAAAGATACATGTCAGATATTACCATAAAAACATAAATCCTATAACTGTAGTCAAGAAGGTAGAAAGGTTTATAAAACATTTTTGTCAATATTGGGGAAATTTTGGCTTTAGAGTCATATACTGGGTTAGGAGCCTGACTCTCTTAGTCTGTGAACTTGGACAAATTAATTCTCTGTGCCTCAGTTTCCTCACCTATAAAATGAGGATAATAATAAACCCCCTCCTGATGTTTATCGTGGGGATGAAATAAAACAGTGCGTATCAAGCACTCAGAACAGTATCTGATTCAGAAAAATGTTCAATAAATAAAAGCTGTTACTATGATTAATCTCAGTTGACAATGTAGACAAAATATGCACAAAAACTTCCCACAATCTGTAAAACTTGACTGCAAAGGTCATCGGTCACCTTAGAAAAACTGTGTTTTTTTTTTTTAAGCTAAAGAAGGGGGGTACTTTAGAAATAGGGATCTTTTCTATCCTGCATGCATCAATGTTCATAAAAATAAATGTACAATCAATCTAACTGCTAGCTTGTTAGAAATATAAAATATGGGGGGCGCCTGGGTGGCTCAGTCGGTTGAACGTCCGACTTCAGCTCAGGTCATGATCTCGCGCTTCGTGGGTTCAAGCCCCGCGTCAGGCTCTGTGCTGACAACTTGGAGCCTGGAGCCTGCTTCCGATTCTGTGTCTCCCTCTCTCTCTGCCCCTCCCATGATCATGCTTTCTCTGTCTCTCAATGATAAATAAGCATTAAAAAATTAAAAAAAAAAAAGAAATATAAAGTATGGGGTGAAAGTGGTTTGGGGTACAAAACTGATAAACTACTTAGAGGAAACTGAAGACTAAAGACATCAGGGAAAAACCTAGTTATTCAACAAAATGGTTAAAGTATTTTTACAATGGATTTAATGATTAATTTTAAATCAAAATGCCCAATTACATTTTGTCATGGTAATTTGTGAACTTTTAACCATGATTTTTAAAAAAGATAAAGTTCAAAATCTTTTTTTCCCCAAGTAAACACCAAATGACCCTAAAAAACTCTAAACAAACTGAATGTAGTTTCATAAAATACGATTCCTGAAAAGAGATAAAAGTTCTACGGGGATTTCAATTCCATGACTACAATCTCTCATTCAAAAAAAATTAACTTCATATGACATACTAAAAATAATTTTCATCAAAAAATAACTCTAAGAAGAACAAGAACACTTTTTAAGGTTTCTGTGAATTCTGAGAGCCACTATCCCCTCCAAAAAAAATGTTCTCTGGTATTCATCAGAGTATCATAACTATAAATATAGTTTACATGCTTATGAATGTTATGTATATGACAGATGCTTTGTCGTCTTTTCATGGTCAGTCTCAGAATAGAATGAACCAATACTCAGCAGGAAATTACATAACACCATCGTATCAGACAAAGCCACAAGGCTAGCAGAAGCAATTTTTAAGACTAAAGAGATAAGACCATATCACCCTGCCTCAATAGTAGACTGTTTTCTATTCCTTTTTTTAAGTCTTTAAATTATAATCCTTATTCTCAGATAGTACAACACCACTTGCAGATTACTGAATATTCACACGGAGCTTTATCATTTTCCCTGACAGAAAATAAGACAATCTCTGGGAGTCATTACCTTGTAAGACAGAAGCATCTAGCATCCACCAAAAAGCAGTGGCGATGTATGAATACAGACCCCTCGCTACCCTTCAAGAAGTGGACACACCAGAAAAAAATAACAGTACTCAAGTGTTTAGCTAGAAGAAAAAACTGAAAAATTTAAACCATGTTAAGAAAATAAGGAATACTACCACGATTTCAAAAAAAAAAAAAAAAAAAGATTTCAAAACAAAACAAAAAAAGGTGATGCTAAATCAGGTAGAAAAATAACACAAGTGGAAATACACCTTTCCTCAGAGTTATTTCGTCACCCTACTGGACAGAGATTTTCTGCCCCGATTAGAAGATATTCCAAACAGGGCCTGAAATGAATATTAAGCATAACACAACATCCTATTTTTATGGCAATGATATTACTGAGAGAAAACCTGGAATAAAGGGGACCAGTAATTCTGTCCCAGGGATGTGGGCCAGGGTGAGCACAGGGGGAGGTGCTTTCTGAGCAGGGACTTAGAATAAATTAGGCAGGAAAAGGGGCCAACAAACATTTCAGGCTAAGGAAATGGTCATTTTAACTTTAAATATCAATACTGATTCTTTTGAAGTCTCTAGGAAAAAGAAGAGTCCTGTTTCAGGTTGTTCAATAGCCACAAACAAAAACCACAATGCCCACAGGCTTTTTTTTGGTTTTATAATACTGCCCTTTGGAAAAGAAAAGGACTTGGTCAGTAACCTATTCAGTTAAATAACCAATAGGAAGCAATGAAAGATTTTAAATGTGGTCATGACAAAACAATAGCAAAGCTGTCCAGAACAGCAGAGGGAAAGGATCCAATAAAATGAAGACAATATTAAATGATTCTATAGAAAAAGATCTGAAGAGCACTTATCCAATTAACATACGATTATTAATAGGCATTCTTTGAGTACTGGCGAAGAAAAACTACTTGGGAAAGTTTAGTGCATGGGATTCTTTATTCACTGGCCACACTTGAACACCTGAAGATCAAAACAGGCTGTTACTTCAGAAACATAATGGCCTCTTCCTTCCTCTAGATTTTTGGTCTACTCCTTTCTGTGGTCTGCTATATCCTCAGAAGTGATATGAACTTAAGTGCAAAGACTACAGTTATTTTATTCGGGGGGGGGGGGGGAATGTTTAATTTGCCTTCTGGTATGGACTTTGGAAATATAAACAGTAATTCCAACCACCTGGCTCAGTACAAGCTCTAAGCCCAGATTACCCTGTGAATAGTCAGTCCTTAAAGGCTTTCACCTGTGACTCACCGAGCTTCTTTAGCTCAGCAGTAGGTGTCTCAGTAGCCTTCCGCTGAAAGGGAAGTCACCAGCTACAAGCAAGAAGAGGGGACTCGCTTCACATGAGGCGAGTACTTTACGCCCGAGCAACCATTAGGATTGGAGTGCCTCTTGTGTACAAGAAACAAACACAAACCAAAGAAAAGACAAATAATTCCCTTAAAACCCCTCCCCTTCCGAAGACTCCCGTGACCTTACCTCATTGCATGGAAATTCCACCAGCTTGGTTCACCTCTGTCCATCTTAGAGGCCAAGAGAGGGGAGAGACTAGCCCTAGAAATGGAAACAACCAAGCCCACCCTATTTATATAGGTCTCCATCCACTGCCCAAATTCACAGGGGACCACCTAGAGATCTGCTTTTTTATGAGACACATTAATTCCTGTCCTCCGAGAGGTACACTGAACAACCACTCAACAAATCAGTACTGTTTTCAAAACATTTTAGGTGCAAGGACTCAAAAGCCCAACCCTCACTTTATAGCGGAGGAAATGCACTTTGCACAAAGTGTTCACAGAAAAGTCAAGCCCTAAGAATCCGAAGAGTCGGCTCTCATACAGCCTGGAGAATTCTGCAATCTACTTTCTTCAAGGGCCATTTGAAGCCTTACTCCAACTGGGGGGGGGGGCGGGCAGAGGGGTGGGAGGTGCTAGGCAAATGTTCAAACTGGGGGAAAAGCACAGAAGAGAACGACTGGAGACTGGTCAAACGTATCCTGTCTACAAAAACTTCTGTCCCAAGATCAGGAACCTTATTTGGGTGCAGTAGTTTCTCTTCTTTACTCTGAATCGAGGAAATAAACCCTAATAGCAAGAAAATACAGCCAGAGCCCAGGAATAAATAATTTCTCCACTGCTCTCGCAAATCAACTAGCAGGCCCCCCGTAAGAAAGCAGTGGAAGCTGCCAGAAAGTGTTCTAGCAGGCTCTGTGAGCCCAGGCAAGTGACTCAAGTTTCACACGTGTCGTCTTCTCACCTGAAAAAGAGGATACCACCACCTGCTTTTGTAAGGTGGTGGTGGGGATTGGGAACAATTAAGGGAAAAGGTCCTTGGAAACCACCTTATAAACGGGAACAGCTCCTCTGGACCTTCTACACGGCTCAACTCATATACCACGTGATTCTTGTCTACATTACACACAGAATTTACAAAGAAAATTTAAGTGCTCTGGCCATTTCTTTAAAGAACACTGTCCTCTCAGTCTAAAGTGAGAGCCCTCGGAGGTTCTCAGGAAAAATAACCGGCAACCTCAAAGGGGGAGGTGCACTGAGTCCCCCCCCCACCCCCCCCATCAAGGAAACCGAGTCCTGGACTGTCAGCTCTCTGAGGGCAGGGACTGCTCTACTTAACGCACCACCGTCAACTAACTTTCCTAACACAAACTAATCGTTGCAGACTTAGGCATCTGCCAACAGCTTACATGACACCCACATGTGGCCCCCCGACACATCCGGTATCACACAATACTGAGTCATACAAAAGTACTAAAAGTTTGACATTACGATGCAGTTTGATTGTAACACTAAAATCAAAGAAAGGGTGCTTTAAACCGGCTGCTTATGAGGTAAGCAGGAGGAAGTCACACCTTTAACAATAAAGGACCAGAAACACACAAGATGTCAACAGGGAGTGAAGCTTCCCGGCAGGACGTTCCACTGAACCGGCGCGATCGGCTCTGGCCTGAGATCGGGACGGAATTCGAACCCAGAACTTGTCTCGGAGGACGTGCCAGAGCCGCTCCAGAGTGGGAGGCCTCTAAGGCCAGGCGCACGTCGCCCGAACTTTCCGACCCCGCGGCTCAGCTCGTGGTCCGCTCCCCTCCGGCAGCAGAGCGGATCTCGACGCGGAGGCGCGCTCGGAGGGACGAGGGTCTCCGGCCCTTTGTCCCCCGCGGAGGGGCAGGGGCGAGGCGAGCGCTCCCTCCCGTCAGGAAATAATGACAGCTCGTGCGCCTCCCCTCGCGCCCGCCCCGCCCCGCGCGCCTGGGCCGCAGGCGGCGCCCGTCCGGCTGCCCGCGCCGAGGGGCCCGGCCGCGCCCCCTCCTCGCCCCCCACCCCTCCCCGCCGCGCCGGGCCCAGGACCACCCCGCGCCGCCAGTCTCACCGGGTCGGAGCTGGAGGCCACCGTCGCGGCGGCTGCACCACAGCGCGCGCTCGCCCTGCTGCAGGATGTAGTGGTCCTTGGCTTGGAAGAGCTCCATGCCGGCCCCGGGCGCCGAGGGAGGCAGCGGCGGCGGCCGGACGCTCCCAGGTCTCCACGGCCCCCGGCCCCGGCGGCGGCGACCCGCGGGGGGGCGCGGGGCGTCCTAGTCGGCCGGGACCGCCAGAGCCCGCGCCTCGAGGAACGGCGGCTGAGGGAGCGCCCCGGCGGCCAGACCCGCGGGAGGAGAACGCGCACCGGCGGCGACGGCGGCGGCAGCGGCGGCGGCTGCGGCGGTGGCCTTGGAGGCCTCTCCCTCGGCTCCGCCTCTTTCCCGGCCCCGCCCCTGGCACCTCCCCCGGCTCCCGGCTCCACCCTCTTCTCTGGCTCCTCCCCCCGGCTTTTCCCAGGCTCCTCCCCTCCCTGTCTCCTGCGCGCGCCCTTCTCCTTCCCGCTCCCCTCCCAGCCCCTTCCGCCGCCCTCTCCTCCAGCTTCTCCGGGGGTTCTCCTCCTGGCTCCTCCCCTCAGGCTCTGCCTCCTCCCCCCTCTCCTCCTCCTCCACCCATCCGCCCGCTCTTCTCGGGCCCCTCCCCTGGAGGGCCCGCCTTCCCATCTGGGGCGAAAGCGGGCAGAACCCGGGCATGACTGAGTCCCGCTCTGGCTGACCTGCCGTGTGGCCTGTGGAGCAGAAGCTCACTCGTGGGTTCTTCCCTGCCATGCTGGCTCCTCTCACCAGCCCTGAGGAAAGCCAGGCCGACTCCGTACATCCAGCCTGAACCCCCCTCCTCCCCTGGGCCTGAGCAGCCGCAGAGACCTAGACCAGGAGAGCCGGGAAAAGCGACCCAAGACGTGGCTTATTGGGGTCTAGCCCCAGCCAGCCTTCCCGCTGAGCAGCGCCGTTCTCTATTTTTTATTTACTTTCAGTACCATGTGATGTTTGACAACAGCAGGTATCCAATAAATGCACATCAAGCAGGAGCATATAACAATAGAAAATACCCAAGTATTAGCATAGGGCTCTAAATAGCGAGGAAGAAGGCAGTAAAGTTCAGAAGTAATCTTGTCCCGAATTAAGCAGCGGGTCTGAGAAGACGTCAAAGAATAAGTCGATCAGTGAAGTGCGAGGCATCTAGTTTGACCAAGAAAGGATGTCTGGTGGAAGGTAGAAGCCCTCCAGAATATCTGTGAGCCATCAATTTTGAAAGGTTAGGTGGTATCTTGAACCCAATGCGGCTTGGGAGTCAGGTTCTCAGGTCCAGTTCCAGGCGTGATCTAGTGTGTGATCTTGGCAAGGTCTCTTGGTCTCAGATGGTGGTCGGACTAAATGACTTTTCTTTGTTAAAGTTTATCCATTTATTTTGAGAGAAAGCAGGAGCAGGTGAGAGGCAGAGAGAGAAAGAATCCCAAGCAGGCTCTGCAAGGTCAGAGTAGAGTCCTACCTGGGGTTGGAACCCATGAAAAGGTGAGATCATGACCTGAGCCGAAATCAAGGGTCCATTGTTTAACCAACTGAGTCACCCAGGCACCCCTGAACTAAATGACTTTTAATTACATTCTGTTAATTTTTTATTTTTTTATGTCTTTATTTTATTTTGAGAGACAGAGACAGTGAGCGGGGGAGGGACAGAGAGGCAGACACAGAATTGGAAGCAGGCTCCAGGCTCTGAGCTGCCAGCACAGAGTCCGACCCGGGGCTGGAACCCACAAACCGCGAGGTCATGACCTGAGATCATGACCTGAGTTGAAGTCGGACGTCAACGGACTGAGCCACCCAGGCGCCCCCATTCTGTTTTATAAATCTTGAGGCTTGCTAGTCCTATCTCCTGCATTCTGTAATGCTCTAGATGGAAAGAAGGGGAAAAAAATGAGGTAGGAGACAAGATAAGGAAGGCAATACTTTTAACCTTCTGCTCGAAGTGAGAGGGCCGCAAAGCAGCAAGGAATTCCACCATCCTAATTATTCTAGCCCACACTGATTTCTCTGCTGAATTTCCATAGCACAGAAAGACCCATGATGGTAAAATGTCTGGAATCTCTGATAAGTCCCAAACCTCCTGGACTGCCCAGATGTCTTCAACATAAAGATCAAGAGGAGTGATTACTATAGCAAATCTTTGTGATGTGACTTAGACACAAGATAATTGAGATAAGGTTCAGTGAAATCCTCAGTTTCAGATTTACTGTTGAATTTGGCCATATGCTGACTTTATTTAGTGAAAATGAGTAGGTGATGAGGAAGTCCTATGATGACAGTTTGTTCTACAAATGATGTCATTATTTTTTAATGAATCACATTGCCAGATGTGAGGAAAACAATTGGCTAGGTGATTGAAACTTTTCCTGATGTTTTAAATCAGTGGTTCCAACCCTAGCTACCTATTAGAATCACCTGGGGAATTGTTCAAATGCACCACTGCTAGGACCTCAGACCAATAAATCAGAATCTAATTGGGGTTGGCTCTGACATCAGCATTTTTTTCCCTAAGCTACTCAGAAGATTCTAATGTGCAGCCAGGGTTAAACAACACTTTTTAAAGAGAAATTTATTGGAAAAATCTGCCTGATAGCAGCTTAGCAGAAAACAGCAGTCGATCATTAACTAATACCATGGAAGGGGGTGGTTACCTATAAATCCAGAGTGAACAAGCAGAATCTTTAGGAGAAAGAAAACCTGAAGAACAGTTGCTCCTGGACTCTGACAGTCTCCCTCTCTCTCTAAATGGATGCCTGGCTGAGCAGAATGAGTGAAGCGAGTAAATGCTCTGTCCTCGGCAGATAATTATGTCCCCAGTCTCCTGCCACAGCTGCCTTGCCTTGTTCTTGCTAGGGACCTCGGGAACCTCAGACCCTGTTTCTCCATTCCCTGGCTGGCCTCCCCAACTTTGGTCTGTGGCTACCAACTAGCCTTCATCACTCTCTTCCAGCTTCCTAATTCAAGACCCTCTTGGGGCGCCTGGGTGGCTCAGTTGGTTAAGCGTCTAGATCTCACGGTTTGTGGGTTCGAGCCCCGCGTCGGGCTCTGTGCTGACAGCTAGCTCAGAGCCTGGAGCCTGTTTTCGGAATCTGTGTCTCCCTCTCTCTGACCCTCCCCTGCTCACGCTGTCTCTCTCTCTCTCTCAAACATAAATAAAACATTAAAAAAAAAAAAGACCCTCTTGCCCTTGAATAGTGTTATCCAGGCTGTACTGGAAAGTCCATGTGATGCTGTTTTTAAACAGGAATAGCCATCATGCATGTTACATATCTTCTGTGTATGGTATCCTTATACCATTTAGTATATCCCCTAGGGAGTTAGTTGTCCTAGCCAGCTCTGAGTGATCTCAGACAAGTTACTTAATCTTTTTTAGTCTGTTTCCTTATACATTAAAAGAGATGATCACTAAGTGTTCTTCCAGCCCTGAAATCAATGTATGTGAGGAAATGTGTCCACATAGTTAAACCTACGCAAATAATGATGGTAAATGACTCAACTCTGGTTATTGATTTGGCCTTCAGTGTCAAGTTTATTATTTGACTCTGAGATTTTTGGGTTCTGATTGGACCCTAGTGTCCACTGATGAAATGTGACTTTTAACATCATTTCCTGTCTACTTGCCTTTTCTTGTCTTGTATGTTGTGTGTCTATGAGAACTTTCTTCAGTCTGGTTTGTGTATGAGAAATCTCCCAAAGGAGGGATTTTTAAAAATACATGTTCTGCCTGCCAGGAGGTTGCTAATTCTTAGGTCAGCAGTGCAAGGGGTTAAAGGCGCAAGACACTCGCAAGCCAAATGTTTACCTTTGACCAATCCTCAGCCAATTTCTCATGGATTTGTCTGCCAGTAAACTTATGCTACCTCCTTCCATAACTTCATCAGGGACAACTGGACATTGTAACAACCATGTTAGGGCACTTTGACATATATAAAACTGCTTGAGAAGCACCACAGAAGGAAAAAGGGGAAAGTCTCTCAGGAGACTGTCACATTCATCTAAAGGAAAGAGATCACTTCGTTCACTGGAGAAGACCATCTCCTTCATTTCTTTACTTTGGGGGGCTAAAAAGTACTCATTGTTGGGGTGCTTCTGACTCTTGATTTCGGTTCAGGTCATGACCTCACAGTTTATGAGTTTGAGCCCTGTATCGGGCTCTGCGCTGACAGTGCAGAGCCTGCTTGAGATTCTCCCTCCCTCTCCCTGTGCCTTCTCTCTCCCTCAAAACAAATAAACATTCTTTTAAAAAGCTCGTTGTTTAGTTGTATGGCCTGATAAAATTGTCCACCTAAATTATTGTTTAACCAGCTATAATAATTTGTGTGTGTGTTTGAGAGAGAAAAAAGGAATCTATTCTTTCTGCATCTAATCTCCTTCCAGAGGGAAGGTAATTAGCCTTTACAGTGATGATTTCATATTTGTCTAAAGCCAGCTGTCTCTCACTTCCTTTCTGTTATGCATTTACTTTTCAATTAAAAAAATAGTTAAATTAGATAGTTCTAAAAAAGTTAATTTGAAAAAAATGCCCAGATACACTGTTACACAAAGTCCAAAGTGCAAAATAGTATTTTAAAGTATCCCATTTGGGTTTTTAAAAGGGGAGAATGGGAGAGATATGTTTTTATAAGCCCAGAACATTTCTGAAATAAAACCAAAAAAGTATGTTTACTTGAGAGGAATGGTGATGGGGGGGTGGAGGGGGTAGGGGGCAAGGTGAGGGCAAAGTACAGGCTAACAACCCCTCCGCCCCCACAAAGGTGGGATGTGTGTGATATTCCTCGGACACTCCTGGCTGCCCAAGAACAGGGGAAAGGAAGCAGATGGTTGACTGATAGAGATCACAGTCATGCAGGTCAGGAGTCTCCTTCAGTTTATAAATAACTTAGTAAATTGCAAGAAAAAAGGCAATCTTATCCATAGCCTAATCTCCAGGAACCTACAGACTCAGTTTCCTGGAGCCCTAAAATCACCCCGATAAAGATGTAAGGGGGTTTAAGTGCTTGCCATGGTGATGTGGGAAACAAAGGCAAATGAAAAATTAAATTCCCTAACTGCCTGCAGCCCACGGACAAGTCCTTGAAACAGAGTGACCTCCCTCTCTGAGCTCAGCTGTCTCGATGGTGACACTTTGCTGGGGGCAAAAAAAAGGCATCTTGGCTTAATATTATCCTGACTCCCTAGGATCCTGTGAATCTCCTTAAACACATAAAAATTCCTTTGCAAACCTCCTTTATCTTTAACCCCCAAGTATACATTGGCAATATTACTCCAGGGTTATGGCCCCCTGATACACAGCTGAAGGGTCTCATACTAAAGAGTAATAAATGATGTTTTCCTAACAACAGCTCACCCCTCAAGGTCCTGGTAACCTTGCTTCCAAAATTCCTTAGAGACTTATGCTGTCCCTGACCCCCTCCCAGCCTGCAGGTATATAATCAGTCATTCTTCACAATCCCAGTGCAGCTCTTACTGCCCACAGGTCTTGTCTCCGTGCTTCAATGAAATTACCTTTTTGCATCAAAGATGTCTTCAAGAATTCCTTCTTGGCCGTCAGCTCCGAACCCTACTATTACCCCTAAATCCCATCAGTGGGGAGGGGAGATCAGAAATTTAAGGAGGGCAGAAACTTCTTTTCACATTATATTCCTGTACACTGTTTTTTTAACCATGTTTTTTTAATGCTTTAAATTTAAAAACAAAAAACACTAGTTAAATGTGTCTGTGTAAAACTCATCTTCCACCGCACACAAAAACATTTTTAGGTAATTTATTGCCTAAGGATCTAGATAGAGACTTTTGTCCTGACAAGCCAGGAGTCCAAAAACATGGGTCTTTTTATTTTTTACATGCTGCTTAGTATTTTTGAGCTTTCCTAACATCTTAAATGCTGTCAGAACAAGGTATAGTTAAGTATATAAGCCATCTTTCAGCATAGTACACTTTAAAAAAATTTTTTTAACATTTATTCATTTTAAAAAAAATTTTTTAATGTTTATTTATTATTGAGACAGAGAGAAACACAGCATGAGTAGGGGAGGGGCAGAGAGAGAGGAAGACACAGAATCCGAAGCAGGCTCCAGGCTCTGAGCTGCCAGCACAGAGCCTGACGGGGGGCTCAAACCCACGATCTGTGAGATCATGACCTGAGCCAAAGTCGGACGCTTAACTGCCTGAGCCACCCAGGCATCCCTGTTTATTCATTTTTTGAGAGACAGAGTGCAAGGAAGGGGAGGGGCAGAGAGAGAGAGAGGGAGACACAGGATCCGAGGCAGGCTCTGAGCTCTCAGCACAGAGGCAGAGGCAGAAGCAGAGCTTGAACTCACGAACTGTGAGATCATGACCTGAGCTGAAGTCGGCCACTTAACCAACTGAGCCACCCAGGAGCCCCTGTATACTTTTTTAATGGAGCATAAGGAACAGAGTTTTTTTCTCAGGCACATTTTCTAAACCACAGCAACAACTGTGGCTTATTTTTACTCTCTGCCAATTATAACTCTCCGTGGACGGCCTATTGGGGTCAATGCCATCATAAATCAATAATAATTGTCAAAAACGTTGTCAGATAATCGTGTTAGAGATTTTTTAAATCTTTTTTTATGTTTAATTATTTATTTTTTAATTTTTAAAACTTTTTTTTTTTTTTTTTGAGAGAGAGAGAGAGAGAGAGAGAGACATGAGCAGGGGAGGGGCAGAGAGAGGGAGACACAATAAGAAGCAGGCTCCAGGCTCTGAGCTGTCAGCACACAGCCTGACGCGGGGCTTGAACCTATGAACTGTGAGATTATAGCCTGAGCTGAAGTCCAAGGCTCAACTGACTGAGCCACCCAGGTGCCCCAACATTTATTTACTCTTGAGACTCTTGAGAGAGAGAGAGAGAGAGAGAGAGAGAGAGAGAGAGAGAGAATGCGGGGGAGGGGCAGAGAGAGAGCGAGACAGAATCTGAAGCAGGTCCCAGGCTCCCAGCTGTCAGCATAGAGTGCAAGGCGGGGCTGGAACCCACTAACCGTGAGACTGTGACCTGAACTAAAGTCACAAGCTGAACTTGGTGGTGGAGACTTTTTTAAAGAATGCTTCGTAAGGCACCAGAAAACAGCAGGGGGGCTTGCTCCTGCAGAAACTTACATTCTTGAAATGCTGCCCAGTAGATTTTAAATCCCTTGTTTCTTCTTCTAGTTAAAGAAAGAACATCTCACTGTGTTTCACCATTTTGTAAGGGTAGCACTTAGCGACAAGGAAATACAGGATTTCAGTTTTCCTACTAGTGGTCCATCCTTTTCCCTCTCTTTTCCAGCAATTCTTCAATGAGGAGTTGAAGCACAGAGGTGTGTGTTGGGGGAGGGGTCTCTGGACTGCTCCAGACGGGATGGGCAAGGGGGTGGGGTACCCAGCTGGGGGAAGTGAAGAGTGGAATAGGATTTGCAAAGTCTCCACGGTGACCTTTTCACAAGGCTCATGGTGAGTAACCAGAGACCAGCTGCAGATGTGGCAAACATATTTCAAAATTTGGCTCTCATTTTCATTTTAGTATCATTTTCATTTTAGTATCAGAGTAATGTTGCTGCTTTTTGAATATGGCGAAATTCTAACATTTCAGTTGCCCGTAAGCAGTGCCTTGCTTCTCATGGTTTTTCCCATTGCTCTTCCCTGATTTCATCAAGATTCCAGGTTCTAGGTGTGATGCTTATAAAGCTGTAGCCCAAGGGGCTCAGTCCAGGGCAGCACTGAACGTAACAAAGGACCCATTCCACACAATTAAAAATAATTTAAGGAAATGCAAGTCCTTTGTGTTTATTTCTCAACTGTAAGTTGTTTTTTTAATCTTACTTTTCTTCTCACCGCTGTCCTCTTACAGCACAGATACTCAACCTCTCCAGGGTCCTTCCTCTGTTTTAGCTCTTTGCTATGAAATCTGCCCCCCCTGCCCCCCCACCGGAGAATCCTGGCCTTTCTTGGAGGATGGGAGAGGGAGAGAAATAGCAGGAAGCTAAGCCAGAAAGCTCTCCAGCTGTGGGGCAAAGGGGGCTGGCCGGAAACATCCAGACTTTAACAACGCTCGCTGTCCCTTTACTTCAGTGGGAGCTGTTACTCCCTCAGGATTCAGTAAAACTATTTTCGTTTTGAATAGAAAAAAAAAATGTGCCCTGTAAACAATTTGGGGATTGAGGGAGGGGGGCCTTCCATTCTGGACTTTTCTCCCCTTGTGAGTTCATGATGAGAAGTGGAGAATTTGGCTCCGAGGAGGCTAACAGGCTTGAGGGACTGGTGTTCACCTGCAGAAACAGACCAGCTCTGGATCTGAAAGCACTCCCCAACAGGCCACCAGCCCCTTGTTTCCTGCTGCCCCTGACTATGACATCATATGATATAATATGATATAATATGATATAATATGATATAATAGCATTACTTGTTATTCTGCCTGTCCAGCTTGGAGCCAAGAAATCCAAGGGCGATGGAGAGAGACAGGTAGGAAAGAGTAGTGTGAGGCAGGCAGTTCGGACGGGATCTCTTGTTCTCCCCTGCCCACCCCCCTGCTGGCCCTGTGCCCTGCCCTCCCACCTCTCCCCCGCCCCCCCCAGTAACTAACAGAAGTGTTTACCAGTTGCATATGACCCCATCAGCGCTGGCCAGTGGGGAGCCCCGGTCTGGCCACCTTCTCCATTCATCAAAGCCATGTGGGCCGACAAATCCAATTCTCTCCCAGGCCAGCTTCCCTCATGTAAAATGCGGAGAAAATATAAAATTTTCTTTGTAAGTTTCTCAGCAGGATTCAATGAGGTAAAGTCTTTGAAAGGGAGTTCTGACCTATAAAGTGTTACAGAAATGTCATTTTATAATTTTGTAAAAATCTACTTTACGTAGAAAGGGTCTCCACTAGATTTGATTATTTCATAGATTCCTAACATGTTTTATATATGCACATATACATTATGTTAATATACATTAAAGAAGAAATATATTAATATATACGTGATTCAGATGCTTTTAGCTCAAATCACATCATTGGGAAATAGGAACAATTGATATTAATCATATAACAAGAAGGTAGATGTTGGCCTGGATTCAAATTAGAGACAGAGAATTTGCCCTGAGGCTAATGACACATAAGCTTCAGGACTTCTGGATGTCATCCAAAGCCCTGTACCAAATTCAGTACTCATCCTGCATTTTCCTTTCTAAGAGGACCCTACATATTTTAAAAAGCATTAGGCGCCGCAAACCTCGCTCCCAACACTAGCATAAAAGAACATTCTGAGCTTCTACATTCCAGGAGAATTTTGTGCCTGCTCTTTGTGTTCTCGTGATTTGTCCTTCCCTCTTCACATCATTCTCTGACATCATTTTAGCCCCTCCCTCCTTCCTAAACTCAGATATACTTTCTGCTACTTCCAATTCTTTAATCCACTAACAATCACGTAGCTGGGGGAACACATGTACACACACACCCACACACTCACTTCTCTCAAGAGATAAATTTGGAGATCGGAAATGGTGTGTTCAAGAATAGCACCATTCATCCCAAATGACTCAGAAAGAGCTATTCCCAGTTAATGCGGAGCCCTTCTGGTAAAAATGGAGCTAGGAAGAGTTCTTTGATTCAATAATGCTAGGCTTATAGATTTTCCAGGAGAGGATTCATAAGCACAATTAATAGGAAGCAAGTGTTCTCATCGTGTGGTATTAGGCTAGGTTGTCTCAGGAAGAAATGGAACACTCCTTGGGGCAAGGTGAATTTGCCCTTGAGTGATTCAGAAGGAACCTGGCCACACCCTTTCCTGGTCAAGGAACTCTCTGGAATTAAGCAAGGCACACAGCCCTCTCCCGATTCTTAGGAACCCAAGCTCACCCCTCAACCCCCAACACACACACGCACACACACACACACACAGTCCAGACCCAACAGACGGACATCCTTAGTAACATCAGGCTGAAGCCCAAAGTGGTAAATACCTGGGGAGACTGAGGGCAGGTCCCAACCTGTTGGAAGGGTTGGAATTTTCAAAATGGGGTAGGAGGCATCAGACTGGGAAGAAGATTAAATGAAGGTGGGAGGCAGACACCCAAAAATTGGAGAAAAAGAATTGAGGACACAGGTAGTATCCATTGAGAATATTCTTCGAAGGCCTGGACTTCACCCCCACCCTCACCCTGAGCGTCCAGAGGAAAGGACGAAGTCAGATGAAGGGAGAGCTTCTAGCCCTTCTTCTGTACTGCTTTGGGTGGCTTACCTGCCATTTCACTAAAAGCCAGTCAAGGGGCACCTAGGCAGCTCAGTGGCTAAGTGGCTGACTTCAGCTCTGGTCACGATCTCACGGTTTGTGAGTTCGAGCCCCGCATCGGGCTCTCTGCTGTCAGCACATAGCCGGCTTCAGATCCTCTGTCTCGCTCTCTGTCTGCCCCTCCCCCACTCTCTTTCTCTCTCAAAGAGAAATAGAAAACATTAAATAAGTAAATAAAAAAATAACGAAAGCCAGTTGAAACCCCCAGAGACAGCTGAATAATAGCCCTCAAAGATGTCAGATCCAAATCCAGGAACCCACACATTTTGTCTTATAGGGAAAAAGTATCTCTGCCAATATGATTAAGGATCTTGAGCTGTGATTAAGGGTCTTATCCTGGATTAACTCTAAATGCAATCACACGTACCCTTATAAGAAGGAGGGCTGAGGAAGACCTTAAAAGTCCTCATCGCAAGAAAAAGAACGGTAACTATGGGAAGTGATGAATGTTAACTACACTGTTGTGGTAATCATACATATATGATAGATTATGTCCCAAATCAACTCTTTATGTTGTACACCTAAAACTAATAGCGATGTGGTATATCTATTATAGCTCAATATAAGAAGAAAAAAAAGGAGGCTGCGGGAGATTTTACACACAGAAAGAAGGTGATATGAAGACAGAAGGGCGCTTAAAAATGGCGGCCTTGAAGTCGGAAGTGGGTGTCCACTGCCAAAGGACACTGGCCGCCACCGGAAGCTCCGTGAGGCAAGGAACGGATTGTGCTGAAAGCCTCTGATGGAAGCAGGGCCCTGCTGGCCCCTGACTTGGGCCCCATGAGGCTGATTTTGGACTTTTGAGCTCCAGAACTATCAGAGAATAAAGTGCGTTATTTTAAGTCACCATTGGAAATTGATACAAAAGCCCTATTAGAATAACACAGGTGTTTGGTCTGGCAAGGATGGGCAGCACTGATATCTAATCATCAGACGTGGCAGTGCTGACTCATGTGTCACTAGTAGAGAGGCCTGTTGTGCCAGGGCCCTCCTGACCGGAGGGAACTGTACGAGTTTGCTGGGGCTGCCTTACAAATCACCACAAACTCATTGGCTTAAATCAACAAGAGATTTATTCTGTCACAGTTCTGGAGGCCAGAAGAACAAAATTGCTTTCTTCTGAGGGCTCTGAGAGATCATCTGTTTTCTGCCTCTCTCCTGCTTTCTGGAGGCTTCTGTGATCCTTGGTACTCCCTGGCATGTAGCTGCCTACCTCCGGTCTCTTCCTCTGTCTTCACACGGATCTTCGGATGATGTGCTCTCCTGCAACTCTTTTTCCTTCTCCTTTTCTGTCTTTTATAAGGGCTAGGGTCATTGGATCTAGGGCTCTCCCTAATCCAGGATGATCTCATCCAGACATCTTTAAATTAATTACATTTCCAAATAAGGTCACAGTGTTAGGATTTGGACATATCTTTTGCAGGGACATTATTCAACCTACTACAGAGGCCAATAGCCCTCCTTTCCCACTGGGTGGGGGAATTCTAGAGAACTCTAGCAATCATCTCGCTGAATAAAGAGTCGGCAAAATGCAGCAAACTGTCTAGGATCAGGCAAAAATTTCTGACCTGAGACCTCATAGAAACCAACCTTGGAATTTCTAATCCTGTGTGATTCCCAACATGCTACCCAGCCTCTTGGGAATTCCCTACCTAGAACGATTTCATTTACAATTAGCTTCAAATATATACCTCACTCATCTTCACACAACTCCTTTTGGCAGAAAAGATAAGCATGTCAAACACTAAACATTAAAACCAGGGTTTCATAGTTCAAGTTTACATCTAAGAGACTTAAGAAAACATTGCAGGGGTGCCTGGATGGCTTAGTCAGTTGAGCCTCCAACTCTTGGTTTTGGCTCAGGTCGTGATCTCATGGTTCGGTTCATGAGTTCAGAGTTCTTAGCCCCACATCAGAATCCGCTTGGGATTCTCTCTCTCACTCTCGCCCTCTCTCTCTGCCTCTCCCATGCATGTGCTCTGTCTATCTGTCTCTCTCTCTCTCCCAAAATAAATAAATAAACTTTAATTAAAAAAAAAAAAGAGAGGGGTGCCTGGGTGGCTCAGTCGGTTAAACGTCCAACTTTGGCCCAAGTCATGATCCCACAGTTTGTGAGTTCGGGCCCCGCATCATGTTTTGTGCTGACAGCTCAGAGCCTGGAGCCTGCTTCAGATTCTGTGTCTCCCTCTCTCTCTGCCCCTCCCCTGCTCGCACTCTCTCTCTCTCCCTCTCTCTCTTTCAAAAATAAATAAACTTAAAAAAATAAAAAAAAGAAATGAGATAACTTAAAAAATAATAATAAAGAAAGAAAAAAGAAAGAAAGAAAGAAAACATTGCAGTTTCTGGGGCTGGCTCAGTCAGTAGAGCATGCGACTTTTGATCTCAGCGTTGTGAGTTCTGGTGTAGACCTTGGTGGGTATAGAGCCTACTTTAAAAAAAAAAAAAACACAACAGCAACAACATTGCAGTTCTAACACTTCCCTTTCTGTACCTGTTGCTAAATGATAATGCTTCTCATAAAGGGAAAGATTTCTTTAAAAGTTAGCTGATGTTACATCCCAAAGCAGCTATTCTGACGTTTCAGAATATAGATGATGCTTCACACTGGAAGTACAATAATCACTTCATGGTTCACAAGGCATTTTCTAGTTTAAAGTTTGTTGTATGTATTATCTTTTGTGAGACAATACCCACCACAGGTTTGAAATCTCTCGTTTGGGCCGGTAGCTACTATATGACCCTTACAAGCCCGCAAGCACTTGTCCAGAGCTGTGCTCGCCCCTGCCCTGCTCACTTCCTGTGTCAGTTTCATGGGGGCTGCTGTAAACAGGTCCTACGAACTAGTAGCTGAAAACAACCGAAATCCATCCTCTCGCAGTTCCGGAGGTTCGAAATCCAAAATCAGGGTGTTGGCAAGACCATGTCTCTCTGGAGGCTGCAGGGGAGGAGCCTTCCCTGCCCCTTCCTGGCTTCTGGCCACTTTAGGCCATCTTGGCACTTCTTGGCGGGCAGCTGTGTTTCTGCAGTTTCTGCCTCCACTGTCACATGGCCCTTCCCCCTCTCTAATCCAGCCTGACATCATCTTAACAGCTAATTCCATCTGCCAAAAGCCCTATTTCCAAATAAGGTCACATTCATAGGTTCCTCAAGGCCATGGATTTTGGGGGGACACTATTCACCCAAGTACACTTGCCCAAGGAACATTTGTAGGTCTCTTTGGATGGCTTGATTTTCTTTCACTGCCCCCTTTTAATACACCAATTTCCTATGTCACTTAGGAAAAAAAGCCATAGGGGCACCCAGGTGGCTCAGTCGGTTAAGCGTCCAGCTTTGGTTCAGGTCATGATCTCATGGATTTGAGCCCTATGTCGGGCTCTGTGCTGACAGCTCAGAGCCTGGAGCCTACTTTGGATTCTGTGTCTCCCTCTCTTTCTGCCCCTTCCCTGCTCACGCTCTGTCTCACTCTATCTCTCAAAAAATGAATAAATGTTAAAAAAAAATTTAAAAAAAGAAATAAAAAGTCATAAAGAGTTTAATAGAAGCCTATACAAATTAAGTGTATTGTTTCCTTCTATTTCTAGAGAGTAAAGATTTACCTTCTCTTAAGGAAAGGTAAAAGATCAAGCATTAGGGAATTTAGTAAGACAGCCACCAAATTATTAAAGTGTGAATATCGGCAGCCATTTCTCTCTGTTCCAGGAGTGTATGTTGGATATGTGCCCTCAAGAAGAGTCCCACCTCTGCCAGCCAGCCCATCTATGGTGACATACCTAGCGCGTTCAGAGCTGTACCGAGCAGGTCTCCAAATTGATGGCTCTGTCACCCATCCTTCTGGGTGTCACCTCTGCCCTTCAGGCTGAGCTCCAAAGTAGGGAAGGGCTATGGCTGGTACCCAGCTGGATTAGCAACTCAGCCTGCCATAAGACATTGCCACTGACCAGGTGACTCAAACAATAGAAGTTTCTGGGGCACCTGGGTGGCTTAGTCGGTTAAGTGTCTGACTTCGGTTCAGGTCATAATCTCGTGGTCCCTGAGTTCGAGCCCCACATCAGGCTCTGTGCTGACAGCCTCAGAGCCTAAAGCCTGCTTTGGATTCTGTGTCTCCCTCTCTCTCTGCCCCTCTGCCATTCACATTCTGTCTCTGTCTCTCTCTCAAAAATGAATAAACATTAAAGATCGACATGTCATCAAGGTTGATTTCCCTCTCCCTGGCTTGCAATTGACTACCTTCTCACTATGTCCTCACATGATTATTTCTCTGTCATGTGTTAGATGTGTCCTAATCTCCTCTTCCTGTTTTTTAATTTTTTTTAAATGTTTACTTATTTTTGAAAGAGAGAGAGGGAAAGACAGAGTGCGAGCAGGGGAGGGGCAGAGAGAGAGGGAGACACAGAATCCGAAGCAGGCTCCAGGATCTGAGCTGTCAGCACAGAGGCTGCCGCAGGGCCGAACCCACAAATTGTGAGATCGTGACCCGAGCCGAAGTCAGATGCTTAACGGACTGAGCCACCCAGGCGCCCCTAATATCCTCTTCTTATTTTTTTTTAAACATTTTTATTTAGTTTTAAGAGA
Organism: Cryptoprocta ferox; assembly: GCA_028646485.1. Classification (NCBI taxonomy): domain Eukaryota; kingdom Metazoa; phylum Chordata; class Mammalia; order Carnivora; family Eupleridae; genus Cryptoprocta; species Cryptoprocta ferox. The sequence goes on along the minus strand of CM053561.1, from coordinate 71,146,127 downwards.
GAGAGAGACAGAGCACAAGTGGGGGAGGGGCAGAGAGAGAGGGAGACACAGAATCCGAAGTAGGCTCCAGGCTCTGAGCTGTCAGCACAGAGCCCACATGGGGCTCGAACCCACGACTGCATGATCAGGTCCTGAGCCAAAGTTGGACGCTTAAAGGATTGAGCCACCCAGGGGCCCCTTAATTACCTCTTTAAAGGCCCTATCTCTAAATACAGTCACAGTCTGAGAACTTCAACATAAGCATTTGGGGAGGACACAATTCAGACCATAATAACAGTCAAAGATCTCTTCAGCTTACTGACTTTTCTCCCCATTGCCCCCGGGGTCCATCCAATCGGCCTACAAGATGAGGAAGGAATCTTTTCTCTCAGCACAATGTGAAATCTATTAAGTAATGTAGACATATATAAGACAGATACTTGTAGTAATCTACCCATGACTGATCAATTCTGTAAAGTTCTTGGATCATTGAGAGTACCTATTAAAAATGATCATTTCAGAGACACATAGCAAATATTAACTGAGAAAATCGGAAAAAAACAGAGCCAGGAAATTTAGTTCCATTATTCATCTAATTGAAAACAACCAGTTTGCTGTGTGCTAAAAATAGTGCCAAGTGTCTGAGCCAGATGACTGAGAGTATTCATGGTTTTTTTAGAAAAATCATAAAAATCTCAATCATAACTAAGACCTAATTTGAGGAAGGATCTTCTTAAAGCACACAAAAAAAGGTGAACAATGGGCAACAAAAAGTCTAAATTTCAGAGACAGAATGGGAGCCAAAGGGTTGTTTACATAGAAGAGTAAGACGAAACAGTTATTTGTATTTTTCTTTAGGGCTTGAGAAGAAAAAAAACGTTGGCAACATTCTAGAAAATAGTTAACACTGAAGGTGCAAAGTAAGCATGCAAAAAATATCCCTTGCATCAGACAAAGGATTCCTCTTTCAACAGGTAAAAGAAAACCTTTTTTAGAGTTAGGAAGTATGAGACGAGCAAGCTTATCACTAATGATGTTGTAATGAAGCAATGGATCCTTTTTCAGGTCATCAGCTTGGCATCCGTTCCAGGCTCTAGGTGATTCTCTGTAACGGTAAAAGTCGTAAAAAAAAAAGAAAAGAAAAGAAAAGAAAAGAAAAGAAAAGAAAAGAAAAGAAAAGAAAAAAAAAAGAAAGAAAGAAAAAAAAGCATGAGGTCAACAGGATTTATATATATTTTTTTAAATTTTGTAAAATGTTTATTCATTTTTGAGAGACAGAGAGAGACAGAGCTCAAGGGGAGGTGGGGCAGAGAGAGAGGGAGACAAAGAATGTGAAGCAGTCTCCAGGCGCGGAGCTGTCAGCACAGAGCCCGACGCATGGGGCTCCAACTCACAACCCATGAGATCATGACCTGAGCGGAAGTTGGAGGCTTAACCGACTGAGCCACTCAGGCGCCCCCAACAGGATTTATATTGATTTCACATATTAAACAACAAAACCCATCATCTATAGAATTGCTGAATCACTATATTGTACACCTGAAACTAACATAATGTTGTATTTTGACTATACTGGAATGAAAATTAAAAACTTAATTTAAAAAAACCCCACAATGCTAGACATGCATGCCATTTACATTCACCTTTATAATCTGACAAGTAAGGAAATATAGTCAATCAAAATATCCTTCTCGGCCAGAAGTCTGTGCATAGATTGAAATAAATAGCTGAGTTCCAGATAGAATGGGGAAAGAACACCTCTGCGCAGGTGAGGATCCACCAGTGACATCAGAACAAGAATTATCTCGTACCGAAGTGAAGATGTCTTAAGGGAAAACATGAACAACAAGTTCTGAGGAAGGTCAGTTTAAAATCTTTTTTTTTCCTTAATGTTTATTTATTTTGAGGGAGAGAGAGACAGAGTGTGAGTGGGGGAGGGGCAGAGAGAGAGGGAGACACAGAATCTGAGCTGTGCTGACAGCTCTCTCTCTCCCTCTCTCAAAAAAAGGAATAAACATTAGAAAAATATTTTTTTTAATACTTAAAAGCATATTTTTATTCTGAGGTCATAGGAGGCAACTAAACCAGTGTTTACAGATGATTTCTGTGGTGCCTGGGTTCCACTGATAGGATCCCCAGGCCTGGATGGAGCAGCACAAAAGAGAACCTGTGGAGACTGTCTCTCTTACCCTGGGAGCTTCCCCCAATTCAAATATATATTATTTTAATATAAAAATACTGTATAAAATACTATACAATTATTATTAATAATTATATTAAAATTTCCATCAGAAATCTCAACGCTATTGAGAACAAGGATTAGTCCTATACTGTAGGTTAAAATAAGAAAGGGGACAGAAAGATGTAGTCATCTGGTCAGTGGATTAGTTTCCTAGGGCTGCCAAAGTACCACACGCTGGGTAGCTTAAAACAACAGAAATTTATTCTCTCACTACTTCTGAAGCCTAGAGGTTCAAAAATCAAGGTGCTGACAAGGCCATACTCCCTCTGAAGGCTCTAGCCTTCCTTGCCTCTTTTGGCTTTTGGTGGTTGCTGGCAATCCTCAATGCTCCTGGCTTGTAAGATGGGTCACCCCACTCTCTGCCTCCGTTGTCACAAGGTATTCTCTCTGTGAGTCTGTGTCCAAATTTTCTTCTTATGAAGACACCAGCCATTGGATTAGGGCTCCAGTATGACCTCATCTGAACTTGATTACCTCTGTGAAGACCCTATTTCCAAGTAAGGTCATATTCACCTCTACCAGAGACCAGGACTTGAATATGTCTTCTGAGGGGATACAATTCAACTCATTTTAAGAACAGGATATTGTTGTCCAGAGGTAGGTATACTGAAAACCACCAAAAGCCATGTCTCTCCAGGCAAAAAGGGAGACAACACCATGTTCACTAGTGAAATGACCCAGCAGTTCTCTCTGAATAAGCTCTTTAGGAGTTATTCCCATCTCTAAGATTCATGATTCTGTGACTTGAAACATATTGTCCCACAGAATCTATCTATAGTGTCTTTTTAGAAAATGTTTACTTATTTTGAGGGAGAGAGAACACGTGTGAGCGGGAGAGGGGCAGAGGGAGAGAGAGAGAGACAGAGAGAGAGAGAGAGAGAGAGAGAGAATCCCAAGCAGACTCCACACTCAGCACAGAGCCCGACACAGGGCTCCATCTCATGACCCTGATATCATGACCTGAGCCGAAATCCAGAGTTGGACACTTTAACCAACTGAGCCACCCAGCTACCCCCACTATCTGTAATGTCTTATGTGGCTTTTCTACTATAAAAATTTCACATTCTTATTCCCTAAAGCTGGTAACAGTGTCTTTTAGAGGAAATGTTTTCCAAAATGGGATCATCTGCTCTAAAGGATTCATCTGTTCTTTAGACTGAACAGAGAAGGATGTCCATGGAGGGGAAAACATAATAAAAATGACATTTTGAGCTTCCATTTTACATAAGACTCTGTGACGGGCACCATTAGTCATTTAATGCCATGTACAACATTGTCCCCGTTTGGGGATGTGGAGGATGGGAGGCAGAACACACAAAAACTTGTCAAGGTCTCATAGGCCCTAAGAGGATGAAGAGTGAGTTGAAGACAGGTGCATCCTTCTTCTGACCCCAAGAGCAAGACAACTGGGGCTAGAGACAGGAGGAGAGAGGACGGGGTGGGAAGAGCCTAGAATGGAAGCTTCCTTCCTTCCCTCTGAACCAAGCAAAATGGTTGTTGAGGAGCTGCTGTTTCTGTTTGTGCAGTGATGCCACTGACTGCCCAAGAATCCGAGTAAGCCACCCACACAACACCCTACAACAGGGGCCCATTGTCGTGTGAGTCACGTGACCGTGAGCCAAGCATTTCTGTCTTCAACTGTACCATGCTTTGTTGCGAGGCTGGAGGAAATCATGAAATGTAATCATTCTCTCTGAGTTCTGGAGGACAACCAGCAAAACTGAATGATTCATTCATGGGCGACCCCACATTGTTTCATTTTTACCCCACAACATTCTTTGTCCACCTTCTCCTTAAAAGCATTTATTCACTCCACAAGATGCTAGTTTTAACAAGCTAATAGCTTAAAGCAGCAGATAGAACCTCTTTATTTTTCTTTAGAATTGCTAAACCTTAGCGATGCAAGTCCTAATGACTTCTGAAGAGTTCATCTTAATGCAAGAGAAGTACAGCTAATCAGATTTCTTCTTTCTCTTCAAGCTTAAATGTGAAATTTCATTGGATTTATCCTTGCAATGACAAAAAAAAATTTTTACCTTCCATTTCTTCCTTTTTAACTTGTTTTACTTTACTTCTTTAGTTTCTGCTTTCCTGAATTATTTTATATTGCCTTCTTTGTCCTTGGAATTTTCCTGTTTCCTCATTTTCCTTTTTCTTTCTTCAAACAGTTTCCTAGTTGTGCCAGATGTCCGACTCTCTCTTCCTTGTGGCTCTCTGTAGAATAATAAATGCAATAAAAAACTTAAGGGAAAAAGAAAATTTCAGGTGGTTTGATGGCATTGTTTTACAGATGAAGGGCTAAGGTCTAGGGAGCTTAAAGAATTTGCCCAAAGTGATGCAGTTAATTTGTAGGAAGACCTAGGACTACAATCCAGGTAGTCTTGGTTATCACAACAGCACTGATGCTTTCTTCATACCTCATTCCACATTCATATAAGAAATCTTCATTTCCCTGCCATGTTTACTGCTGTGCAATAATGTCAAACCATAAGCTCTGGGTTATTAAGCACAGCCTTTTTAAAGTTAGTCTGTGCTTAACATTTTTGAGCCATTCCTAGATAGATGGTAGAAGATTTCATAAAAATTTGTAAAATGTGGGACCCTTATTATTTAACTTTACAAAAAAGAGAAATACAAAGAAGAAAAAAATGGGGAAATTTGGATACAGCACTACCAACAGCAAAAGTGTTGAGAAAGTGAGAGGAAGTGAAATTATACAACTCAAAAATATACTCATGGTAGACTCATAAATTTCCCTCATGAGCACAATCTAATAATACGCATTTAGGTCATATGTCAAACCAGTAATGAGAATCAACAGACAACATTTTCCATTGACTAGAATGGGACCAAATTTTATTCAACGTTGTATCCCTGATGATCCTCACAGTTCTTGATGCATCCTAAGCGCTCAATGCACTTGTCTAATAAATACTGTTCAAACTAGATCTGTGGTCTACAGGCTTCTTTTAACACCAAGATCCCATAACTCTGATTTTGAAAATCAGCACAAAAATATTACCAGTTAGTAATGAAGAATCCTCAGTTTTGAGCTTCCTCCATCTATCACACGTTGAGATATACATATATAATGGATATGATTTGAATTCCTTGGGTGCAAGCAACAGCAGCCAATTCAAGCTAGCTTAAGCAAAAAAGAGACTCTATCGTGTGACTCAAGTGTTGTCTCATGAAACCTAGCACTCGCCAACTATTCCCTGTGTTCCTCCACATTTCCCAGCTTCCCTTGCAGTTCATTTGGGACCACGTGTCTAGACCTAGCCAATGGACTGTGACATGTGTCACTTTGGGACTGAGGCAGTTATGAATGACTCTGCTTACTTGAAGACATTATGTTAGTGAAATAAGCCAGTCGCAAGGGGACAAATATTGTATGATTCCACTTCCAGGAAGTACTTAGAGTAGTCAACATTTGGTTGCTAAGGGGTGGAAGGAGGGGAAAATGGGGAGTTATTTTTTAATGGGTGTGGGCTTTCAGTTTGAGAAAATGAGGAAAGTTCTAGAGGCAGTGGTGGTAGTTGTATAACAATGTGAATGTATCAATGCCACTGGGCTGTATACCTAATCATGGTTAGGATGGTGAGTTTTATGTTATGTATATCTCACCACAATAATTAAAAAAAAAACCTGACAAATAAAAACGCAAGGTAGAGATAACGCATATGGTATTGAATAAGGAGAGAGGGGAAACTATGTGCATAATTGCTTATTTTTTAAAAGGAAAAGAAACAGAATTTTTTCCTTGTTAACTTTAGTGTAAAGGAGGGAATAGGGGGGAGGGAACTGGGCAATAAACCAGATTTATCTAAATATATTTATCTAAGCTTATCTAGATATACCTGCTTCATAGATTGGATTTTGAACCTCTGCAGATATACTACGTAATTATAAAACAAAATAAACAATTCAAAAAACAAAGTAGCTGTACCTCCTCCGTCAATCTCCCCCTCTGCTCCGGCAGACTTGGCAGTTCACCTCTTCCCAATGACTTCGGTAGAAGAGAAGGAGCTGCCTGACCGCTAAGGGTTTCAGTGGGAGGCGAGAAAAAACTTGGGTTGGGTTAAGCCACCAAAACACTGCAGAAACTAGGACAGAGCGCCCTGACCAATATATCAGATGCTGAACGATGCTCTGGACCATGCAAAGCTCTCAGTACCCGCTGCTAGAGTCTCTTTAACCTTAGGGCACAAATGCAGCCAAGTCTCCTAGGAGCCCCGGAACCAAGACTGAATGGGAACAATTCAGACTTCTTGTCAGACTCATATCTTCCTCTCTTCGAACATCTGTTTTGTCTTGTTTTGTTTTTTCCATGTAGAGACCAGTTTTCTCCGTTTCTCTCTACGCATGATAAACAGAAGAGAACTACCCCACAATTCATACATTTATCTTTCCTCCAATCAAGAGACAAGTTCAGACACGGGTTATCTCTCAGTCCTATTCTAAATTCCCGGAAGACGGAATGTTATTCGCTTGGCTTGGGTCGGGTGTCCATTCATAGTCCAATAATATGGTCACTGGGGGAGGGTCCTGTCACCCTCCAGCCCCTGTCGTGATGGGGGCAGGCTGTCACGGAAGACCAGTCCCCAGCAGATTGCACAAGACATGCCCTGCAGAGTGACTCTGATGGCTGGGGTATGGGTTCGGAGATCCAAAATGTTAATGGCATAAACAAGAGAAAACATTCTTTTCCCACCCCTTGAAAAGCTTATAGAGGCATTTTAGAATTTGTATAGTGGGTGTAGTGAGTTGAATAGTGTCTCCCAAAAATTCATGTCCGCATGGACCCTCAGAATGTGACCTTATTTGGAAATAGAGTCTTTGTGAATGTAATTAGTCTTTGTAGATGAAATCATCCTTAATTTATTTTATTTATTTTATTTTTAAAAATTTTTAATGTTTATTTATTTTTGAGACAGAGAGAAACAGAGTGCGAACAAGGGAGGGGCAGAGAGAGAGAAGGAGACACAGAATCTGAAACAGGCTCCAGGCTCTGAGGTGTCAGCACAGAACCCAATGCGGGGCTCAAAACCACAAATCATGAGATCATGACCTGAGCTGAAGTCGGATGCTTAACCAACTGAGCCACCCAGGCGCCCCGAAATCATCCTTAATTTAAAGTGAGCCCCACATCCAATGACTGGTGTCTTTTAAGAAAAGGAGAGGACAGTGGGAGACACACAGAAAAGGAGCCATATGACAATGGGGCAGAGACTGGAGCAATGCCACTTCAGCCCAAGGAACAGCTGGGACTCTAGAAGCAGGAAGAGGCAAAGAAAGATCCACCCTTCCCTAGAGTCTTCAGAGGGAGCATGGCCCTGCTAACACCTTGATTTTGGACTTCGCGACCCCAGAACTATGAAAGAATAAATTTCTGTTGTTTAGAGCCATACAGTGAGTGGTGATTTGTTTTGAGCCACACAATTGGTAATGAATAGTTAGGAAACTAATACAGTGTTTCTCGGGGCATCTGGGACCCCGGCTACTTCCAGCTTCCTTTCCACCATTCCTAGGAGGTGGCCCTCATCAGCCTGGTCCAAGGTAGATGTCCAGTCTTCATATCCACTGGGCATAGGTAAGGAGGGAAAAAAGGAGCTCACTGTATCCTTTCAAGGACATACTTTGTAGTAGCACCACTTCTGCTTACATATCACAGTCAAGCCTCTTTACTCTTTACTCTTTACTTCACTCTTTACTCTGAGTGGACACAGGCTCAGCTAAAATTTAGGTTTCTATTACCAAGGAAGAAGAGGAGAAAAGATATGGGTAGACAAAGAACAGTTTCTACCTCTGTCATGAAATATTTCTAAAGGTTTTTGGTTTTTGTTTGTTTACTTCATAGCATCTTATTTTATATTTTATTTTATTAAGTTTATTTATTCCTTTTTGAGAGAGAGAGAGAGAGAGAGCAGGAGAGGGCAGAAAGAGAGGGAGAGAGAGAGAATCCCAACCAGGCTCCATACGTCCGGCACAGAGCCCAATGCGGGACTTGAACTCACGAACCATGAGATCATGACCTGAGCCGAAATCAAGAGTTGGACGCTCAAGTGACTGAGCCACCCAAGCACCCCTTATTTTATATTTTAACAAAAATATCAGGGACAGACTTCCAGGAATTTCACTGGATCTGGAAGTTGAATAATGGACAGGGCCAGAGAAAATCCATAGGAAAAGCATGCCAGCCCAAGAGGCAGCCTGAGCTAGCACACAGAGACCTTAGCTTAAATTAATCACTTTTCAGGAAAGCCCTCCTTAGCTCCCCAAATTAGGTTACATCCCTCTGTCTCATACCCATCAGCCTAAAGTTCTCCAAGTCTGTTGACCTGCTAAAGGAAAACTCGTTAAGGTCAAAGACTGTGTCCGCCTTCATCACTCACCATGTCCCCAGCATCTGGTTGAGTACCCAGCACACAGTAGGTGCTCAACAAATATTTGTGATTGAATTAATGCAGGAACTAAGGTAGGAGAGTGCATATTTCAGTAAGATCAGTAACGCATATGACCAATACAGAGGCAAATCAAGAAGTGGGCCAGAATGAAGACTAACTAGAGACTAGGGCCAGATTTTGTGAAGAATGGGGTCTGCTAATTTTTTTTAAAAAAGAGATTTGCTTTAAATACTAATAGTATTTACTATTAATTATTATTTAATAGTAAATACTAATTAGTATGGTAGGGACGCCTAGGTGGCTCAGTCGGTTAAGCATCCAACTCTTGGTTTCAGCTTGGGTCATGATCTCATGGTTTGTGAGATCAAGCCCTGCATTGGGCTCTGCGCTGGCAGCATAGAACCTGCTTGGGATTCTCTCTCTCCCTCTCTCTCTCTCTCTCTGCCCCCTCCCCCTTCTCTCAAAATAAATAAATAAATATATATATATTTTTTAAGTTAGTATAGTAGTAGTATATAGGATTTCCTCTTTTATAATGAAAATAATGATACATACTTGGTAGAATGTTGGGTAGATGCAATGAGATCATAAAAGGTACCAGTAGTAACTTAGTAGGTTAAGCGTCCAGCTTTGGCTCAGGGCATGATCTCATGGTTCATGGGTTCGAGCCCTGAGTCGGGCTCTGTGCTGACAGCTAGCTCAGAGCCTGGAGCCTGTCTTTGGATTCTGTGTCTCCCTCTCTCTCTGACCCTCCCCTGCTCACGCTGTCTCTCTCTCTCTCTCTCTTTCTCTCAAAAATAAATAAAAAACATTTAAAAAAAAAAAGTACCCAGTCAATAGCCGCTACTACAAGAGGAGGGAAGGGCTGGTACATATAAATCAGTTCACTCGTTTATCTGGCAAATATTTGATGAGAGCACTGAGTAAGTCTGTAAGAGAGCCACTCACCCTGCCTCTCCTCCAGGGTGCACACCAATAGAATCTATGTCCAAGAATCTCTAGCCAAATGGGAAACTAAAAACCAAACTTCATGCAAACCTCCAGTAAAAGCTAGATTTGAACCTGGCCTGAACCTAGGTCTAAGGGAGACGTAGGCCCTCCTCTCTCCACTGAACTGAGTGGGCAGGGCCCACAGGGCAAGGGTCACTGGACCTACCCACCCAGTTACAGAGGAGGCGTTTTGAAAGAGAGAACGACAGATTTCCACTTCCCCAGGAGGGTGACCCCGTCAAGGAGCGCTAACCACACAAGAGCATCTTATGTGAATTCAGGAAGTGAAAGAAGAGTGGAGCCTGGGGCCCTGCCTTTAAGACCAATTACCCACCCCGCCCCTGCTGTGAGTCAGACTAGCCACCTCTCCAATTAAAGGAGAGGAAGAGACTCCTGGGATTCTCTGATATTCTCCTAAATGGTGAAGGAAGCAAGAATCTTCTTCCCTATGTCCTGGGACTCAAGAGGAAATACAGTTGTATCTGGTTCTAAGCTGCCAGGCATTGGAAGGTTGGGGAGGGTGTTCCTAGCTGAAGAAGGGGCTGTACAAAGTTATGGAGCCATGAAAGAGCATGGCAAGTCCAGAAAATTAGTCTGTTGTTAATTTTGTTTAAAGCATAGTGAGTGTGCAGAGGAAGCAACAGAAGTATCTAGACAGGGAATAGGAACAAGACAGTTTGTCAAGACTTACTGATTTGGGGGCACCTGGGTGGCTCAGTCGGTTGGGCGACTGGCTTCGGCTCAGGTCATGATCTCGCGGTTTGTGAGTTCCAGCCCCGCGTCGGGCTCTGTGCTGACCGCTCGGAGCCTGGAGCCTGCTTTGGATTCTGTGTCTCCGCCTCTCTCTGCCCCTCCCCAGCTCATGCTCTGTCTCTCTCTGTCTCTCAATAATAAATAAACGTCAAAAAAACTAAAAAAATAAAATAAAAAGACTTACTAATTTGAAGAAACATACCTGCTATGGAATCAATACATGTATTCTCCCAAAATTCGTATGTTGAAATCCTGACCCCCAATGTGATGGTATTAAGAGGTGGGGTTTTGACAAGGGATTAGGTCAGGAGGTGCAGCCCTCTCACAGGGGATTAGCCCCCTGGTAGGAGAGCCTCCAGAGAGATCCCCAGCCCTGTCCACCGTGTGAAGACACAGCAAAGTCTGTAACCCAGAGGAGGGCCCTCATCCAACTCTGCTGGTGCCCTGATTCAGGACTCCCGGCCTCCACACCTGGGAGAAATAAAATTCTGTGAATTATAAGCTACCCAGTCTATGGTACTTTATTATAGCAGCCTGGGTGGACAGAGACAGGGATCAAAAATGAAAAGCAAACATCATATTTATCCACGAAATACCAGAGGCATTCTCATTAACTTGAGGAATAGGACAAGGAAGTCTGTTATTTCTGATATTCAGCATTTTTCTGGAGGTTCTAGACAATGCACTAACACAATAAAAAAAGAATAGGAGGCGTAACAATTGGAAAAGATGAGACAAACGTCTCATCATTTATAGGTATGATTGCCTTTCTCTTGCTCTATTACAGAAACAGCTGAATTGGAGGCTGTATCAGTCAGCTTGTGCTGCCGTAACGAAATACCAGAGGCTGGTGGCTTCAACAAAAAGAAATTTATGTTCTCAAGTTCTGGAGGCTGGACATCCATATTCAATTTTCCTGAGGCTTCTCGTCTTGGGTGCCTTCCCTCTGTGTCTTCACATGGCCTTTTCTCTGTGTGAGCTCATCCCTGGTGTCCCTTACTCTTCTTATGAAGACAGGGCGTCACCCTTATGGCTTCATTTACCTTAAGTATCTCTGCGTGTGCCCAAATACAGTCACACCGAAGATTAGGGCTTCGATGATGTATGAATTCCGGGGAAATGCAGTTCAATTAATAACAGAGACTAAGGTCTGTGGTCATAACTGGGCTTCTGGATATCTTCTCTTCTGAACTGATCTAAGAGAGGGAAGAGAAAGGGAGAGAGACAGAGATACAAGTCAAGCAAGCATGCTAAGGACTCCCTCCCCATTTCCCCTCCTTACCCTTGGGAGGAGTGAGTGGGGAAGAAAGAGAGCAGATGTGTTCATCTAACAGTGGTTCTCAAGGCCGGCCACTCCTTAGAATAACCTGGGAAGCTGTACAGACTCCTGAGCCCCACCTGCAGAATTTTTTAGTTAATTGATCTAGGGGAGCCTGGCCTTGGGTACCTTTTAAAATTGAGATGTATTTCACATACCATAAAATGTAGCTTTTTAAAGTTGCGCAATCATCACTGATATCGAATTCCAGAACATTTTCATCATCCCAAAAATAGGTCTCAGACCCATCAGCAGTCACTCTCCATTCCTCCTTCCCCCAAACCCTGGCAACCATCAATTTACTTTCTTTCTCTATAGATTTTCCCTGTGCAGGACATTCATATAAATGGATGCATATAATACATGGCCTTTTGTGTCTGGCTTTTTGCATGGGCTTGTGTATTTTTTTAAATCTCTCTTTTCGTGCGGCCAGGATTAAACACCACTGTGCTAGCAGAAGTCCTCTCATGAAAACCAGAGAACTTTCAGAGTAATTCCCCTGAACCTCCCTTAGGGTCAGTCCACAGCAAAAGAGATAGCCCCCAGCTCCAGCAGAAAAAGCTGGTAAAGGGCTCTGATTGGCCCACCTTGGGTCACATGTTCACCTCTTGGTCAGTCACAGTGGCGAGGGGATAGTCACAGGGTCACTCCTTTGAACTTTAGCCTAAGAAAAATGGGAGCTGCTATAGGATTTTACATAGGAGGAGACATAATCAGATTTAGAAATATTTGCTTGCCCTAGCCGTTTGAATCGCTAAGGAAAATCAATCAACCTTAAGACCCAGTATATTAAGAGTTGGATGCAGTGATGCCACTAATAAAAAAAAAAAAGGTGTTCTGTTATGAAGTAAATGTTTGCATCCCCCCAGAACTCATATGTCGAAGCCCTAACCCCCTACCATGTGATGATATTTGGGGGCGGGGCCCTGGGGAGGTAATTAGGTTTAGATAAGGTCATAAAAGTGGGGCCCCCATGATGGGATCAATGTTCTTATAAGAAGAGGAAGAGAGCTCAGGGCTATTCTCCACCACGTAAGAACGGCGCAAGAAGGCAACAGTCTGCAAGCCAGGGAGAGGGTCTTCATAGAACTCAGTGATGGTGGCACCCTGTGTTTGGACTTTCCAGCCTCCAGAACCGTGAGAAGTAAGTTTCTATTGGTTAATCCACAGTATTCTGTTATAGCAGCTCAGCCTGGCTAAGATAGTCTCCACATCCAATTACCAATATATAGAAAATGCAGAAGCCAGGATCTAGTTCAATGACACCATGGGGATGCAATTCATAAAGACCCAGGCAAGCAAACACTGCAGGACAGACAACATGTTTCTGGTTTTCTTTCAGTAAATAAACTGCAGGGAAAAGAAAGAGATGGGAGAACCCCAGAATAAAAGACATTTAAAGACACAGCAACCAATTACAATGTATGCACCTTATTTAGGTCTTAAGTTTTAAAAAATGTATGACATTTATGAGACAATTGGAAATCTGAACAGTAGGTGTTTAATGATGTACAGAATTATGAATTCTTTTTAGGTGTGATAATGGTATTTTAAAAATCTCGATCTTTTATAAATCCATACTGAAATATTTATGAATGAAATGAGAGGATATATGGGCTTTGCTTCAAAATATTATGTGAGAGGGGAGTGGGATAGGGATGGGGCAGGCCTAGCCTGGGTTAATGGTTATTGGAGCTGGAGGGGCAGGAACATATGAATATTATAATCTGTCTCCTTTCGGGGACCTGGGTGGCGCGATTGGTTAAGTGTCCTACTCTTGATTTAGGCTCAGGTCATGATTTCACAGTTTGTGAGTTTGAGCCCCGTGTTGGGCTCTGAGCTGATGGTGCAGAGCCTGCTTGGGATTCTCTCTCTCCCTCTCTCTTTGCCCCTCCCTCACTTGCCCTCTGTTTCTTTCTCAAAATAAATAGATAAATTTAAAAAAATCTGTCTCCTTTAGTGTTATAGTTTAATAGTTATAGTTTAATAGTTATATTAAACTGTCTTGGGGCCCCTGGGTGGCTCAGTGGGTTAAGCATCCAACTCTTTCGCTCAGATCATGATCTTACAGATTGTGGGTTCGAGCCCCACATTGGGCTCTGCACTGGCAGCAGGAGCCTGCTTGGGACTCTCTGTCTCCTTTCTCTCTGCTCCTCCCCCGACTTGTTTTCTCTCTCTCTCTCTCTCTTTCTCAAAAATAAACAAACTTAATTTTTTTAATGTTTATTTATTTTTGAAAGAGAGAGAGAGAGAGAGAGAGAGAGAGAGTGCACGAGCAGTGGAGGGGCAGAGAGAGAGGGGGACACAGTATCCAAAGCAGGCTCCAGGCTCCGAGCTGTCAGCAAACAGCCCAATGTGGGGCTCGAATTTTTGAACCATGAGATCATGACCTGAGCCAAAGTCAGACGCTTACCCGACTGAGCCACCAGCCACCCCCAAAGTAAACAAACTTGAAAAAAAAAAAAGCTGTCCTGCCTTCATTGTTTGGTAGTGATTTGGGTCTTTGTGTATACATAAAAATACTAAAACTATATTTCTTTTAAAAAGGAGGAGGGAGGGGAGCCTGGGTGGCTCAGTCAGTTAAGCCTTAGACTTTGACTCAGGTCATGATCTCGCAGTTTGTGGGTTCGAGCCTCATGTCAGGCTCTGTGCTGACAGCTCAGAGCCTGGAGCCTGCTTCAGATTCTGTGTCTCCCTCTCTCTCTGCCCCTTCTCTGCTTACAGTCTGTCTCTCTCTAAAAAATAAATAAACATTAAAAAATTTTTTTAAAAAGGGAGGAAGGAGGGGGGCACTTGGGTGGCTCAGTCGGTTAAGCATCTGACTGGCTCAGGTCATAATCTCACAGTTCATAAGTTCGAGCCCTGCATCAGGTTCTGTACCGACAGCTTGGAGCCTGAAGCCTGCTTCATATTCTGTGTCTCCCTCTCTCTCTCTCTCTCTCTCTCTCTGCTCACCCCCCCCCACTCATACTCGCTCTCTCTCAAGAATAAACATTAAAATTAAAAAAAAAAAAGGAGGAAGGAGGGGAGCCTGGCTGGCTCAGTTGGTAGAGCATGTGACTCTTATTTTGGGGTCGTGAGTTCAAGCCCCACTTTGGGCATTGAGCTTACTTAAAAATAAATAAACAATAAAAAGGAGGGGAAAAAAGAATACTTGGGCCATTGTGGGGTGACTGGGTTAGGGTTTGAAAAGCTGAAGATACAGAGCCCAGTTAGGAGGCTGTTTGAAGGACCCAGGAATGAGAGTGATGGCAGGAGGAAGAAAGAAAAGATGGATACTTAAGAAAGTGGACCACTGGGTGTAGGGTACATTAAGAAATAATTGTCAATTCTTTTGTGTCGGTGTTTGTTTGGATGTGGAGAGTGATGGGGAGATAGGCACTGAACGTGGTGCCCAGTTTCCGGCCCAGGCAAGTGGGTGGTCCCAGCTGCAGAAGTAGGAAACAACAGAGGAGGAGACGGTTTGAGGAAGAAGGTGGTGAGTTCAAATGTACACACGATGGCTTTGATGTTTCTGTAGGACATCCAGGGGGAGCTGTCCAGTTGATGAAGGAGTCTGGGAGGAGGTCAGGCAGACATATAAAGTTAGAACCTATTAGAACAGAGCAGGTGATTGTGAGCATGTGGGAGAACGAGATGGCCTGGAGAGCGACTAGAAAGGAAGAGAGGACTCTGGAAAGGAAAGGAAAATGTGGGCCCAGAGGAAGGCCCGCTTTGAGAGGAGAGGTAGAGAAACAGGAGCCCACAAGACAGGCCAGAAGGACACAGACAGAAAAGAAGGAAGAGAACTAAGACGAGTGTGTATTTCATGAAAGTCATAGACAAAGGAGCAGGAGAAGGGTCAATCGTTTCAAAAGTCGCTGAACGTCCATACACAGAAAGAAATGAAACTATCTATTGGATCCAACAACAAAGACGTTGTTTGTGACCTCAGTGAGAGTAAGCTTCCAGGCTGCCAAGCACATAAACCAATTGCCTTGGGTTAAAGAGTGAATGGGAGGAAAACAAAGATGCTTCTCAAGGCCTGCTCTCTGTCCACGATCCTGTGGCTCTGAAATAGCTGTATCCTATAATATGAGGCCAGTGACCTATGACTTGTCTCCTCAAGTGAGGAAATTACCCAGATTAATTAAGTTCCATCTCTCTCGGGCCTCTGTTGACAGTGGGAGCTGAAGACCCTGAGGTTGACTGGCGTTGGAGTGGTCATTATGGGATGGTGCTAGATGAGAAGCAGAGAGAGGGGGAGAATGGAAGAGATGTCCAGAGAGAAACAGAGAAAGAGAGAGAAAAGGAGGGGAGGGAAGGGGAGATGAGGTGTATCTGATCCTGATGGGCTTACAGTCCCCATTCCAAGTTTCTATGAGGCTGTCTCTAGACTTACACATGGTTTCCAACGTGTCTCTGCAAGAAACACTTCCCTTGAGCCAGCCAGATGTGTCTCTGCTCCAAAGAAACTTGAGCAAAACAGGAAGTAAGAAAGCAGAGGTGGCGAGTATAGACAACTCCTTTAAGAGATGGCACAATAACTAGATGGAGTGGTGAGATTAAGCTTAATGCAGCCGGGAAAATCAAGAGAGACGGAAGTTGAACACGGAGGAGAGCCGAGATAATGGCGAAAGCAGGGTCTCAGAAGAGGTAGGTAGTGAGATCATCCTCAAACAGAGCCCCTGAGCTCGGTCTCCTTGGCACCAATGCATGGAGCTCTGTGCCCCCCAGGACAGGGTGGGTCTCCTCTCATCTGCCCTTCTGCCCATGCCTGCTGGGGAAGAAGGGAGCCACAATGACCGTGTTGCTCTGTCTTAGTCCACAGTACATTCTATCAGGCCTTTAGCAGCTTGGGTTCGATGTATATCATGTCAAAGGCCTCACAGCCTTGCGAAGTCACTACCTGCAGGCATTTGACTGCTGTATATGACTGCTTACCATTGGACTTCAGTAGCACCTGGCTCTAATACTGAGCTTCAGGGAGAGAGTGCTGTATTTCTGGCTGTTTCTAGCTGTATCAGTCAATCTCTGTGCTCTATGATACAGCTTACTCAAACTTGATAAACACCGGTTTTGACAGAGGAACTGGGGAATGAATAGCAGTGTTCATCTGTGTATATATTACACAGCAGTGAGGAATTGATGCTAAGGAAATTGCCCCTCATCTTTATTTATTCAGATTGCAAAGGAAACCCATAGTTTTTCCAAAAAGTTGAAACAGTACTGAAATGTAGGACTTACAAAGTAAAAGTTTTCTCTATTTCGTTTCCAGAGAAAATGTCTATTTATATTATGACCTATGATTCCCAATCCTGAGAGGACTAACAGAAGATATATACATAAATGCAACCTAAATGCTGTCATTCAACCTATCTTCTACAGATTGCCTTTTCTTTTTGTTTTTTTTTATATTTTTTATGTTTATTTATTTTTGAGAGAGAGACAGAGCGTGAATGGGGGAAGGACAGAAACAGGGAGACACAGAATCGGAAGCAGGCTCCAGGCTCTGCGCTGTCAGCACAGAGCCCAACACAGGGCTCCAACTCACGAGCCGTGAGATCATGACCTAACCTGAAGTCGGACGCTTAACCAACTGAGCCACACAGGCGCTCCTACACCTTGCCTTTTCATTGAACAATACTCAAAACTGAATATATGGCCTAATAATTTTGTAAAGTATATATGCATAGAAAAAAATAATAAAAGGAAATATAATGCCAATAACAATTACCTTGGGGTATTAACAGTATAGAAAAGTTTTTTCTTTATATATATTTTTTGTATTCTAAATTTTTTTTCAATGGAAGTACATTACTTCTAAAATCAGAATATATATATGTATACGTATAAATATACAGCAAAACTTTGGTTTGTGAGGATAATTCATTCTGGACACATGCTTGTAACCCAAAGCACTTGTATATCAAAGAGAATTTCCCCATAAGAAATAATGGAGACTTAGATGATTCGTTCTACAACCCAAAAATATTCCTATAAAAATGATTACGGGGGTGCCTGACTTTTAATTGTCTGACTTCAGCTCAGGTCATAATCTCACAGTTCACGGGTTCAAGCTCCGCGTCGGGCTCTGTGCTGACAGCTCAGAGCCTGGAACCTGCTTCAGATTCTCTCTCTCTCTCTCTCTCTCTCTCTCTCCCCCTCCCCTGCTCATGCTCTGTCTCCCTCTGTCTCTCAAAAATAAAAAATGAACATTAAAAAAAGGAAAAAAAGAAAAAAAAAGAAATATTAAAAAATTAAAAAAAAAAAGAAAGAACAAAGTAATGGAAAAAAAAAGTTTATCAGAAATGTCTGCCTGTCGGGGCACCTGAGTGGCTTAGTCAGTTAAGCATCCGACTTCGGCCCAGGTCATGATCTCACGGTTCGTGTTTTGAGCCTTGCGACGGGCTGTGTGCTGACAGCTCAGAGCCTGGAGCCTGTTTCAGATCCTGTGTCTCCCTCTCTCTCTGCCCCTCCCTGCCTGCACTCTGCCTCTCTCTCAAAAATAAATAAACATTAAAAAAAAAAAAAAAAGAAAGAAATGTTTGCCTGTCCTGCAGAACACTCTCAGATCAAGTTACTCACAATCCAAGGTTTTACTGTACTCTGTGTCCCAGCTACTCCGGACAGCTCGGCGGGGAACTTCTCCCCATCAAGGCCCTGAAATTACTTCTTTCTTTTTCAACCTGCCCTACTAGATCAGCCCAAAGGAACCTGGGGGATGGACTGAGTCTTGTTTGCTGATGGACATCGGGCTCTTAGCACGGTGCTTGGTATAGAGCAGGCTCTCCATCACCGTCGGATACAATTCTCCCTGAATATGCTTCATACTTTTTCCCCTGCAGGCTTTTCTGTTCATGTTAACCCTGCTTCCTCAGAAGATGCTCCAAGCCTTGACTAGATTCCTCTAATCTACTGTCCTCTCCATGAACCACTCATAAGAGTCCCGATTACATCGGCATCTTATCAGGAAATTATGTTCCGCCAGGCCTTGCCCCGGCAGCGCTGTATTCAAACTACTACTTTACTTGTTTTAGTGCCAATCACCTCCTCCCCCTTCCCCGAAGGCAAAGGATTCGTCTTCTCCCATCTCATACCCCAATCTTACCCGCTGTGTGTCTTAGCCACAATCAGAATGTCTGCCATGTTGCAGGTATCAAGGATGCAGGCCCCTCTTCTGGAGCTGGAGTCCTTCTTGCCAAAATATTGAGGGGAGAGTGGAGACAGGAGTCAGATATTCAGTCCTACTTTCTTCCAATTCAGTGACTGCCCTCAGATATTAGACTCTTCAAGTCTGGCGATACCTGGTGATACTTTAATGGTAGGAACCGGGGGAGGGGGCGGACTTCGGCTATTGGAGACGCCTCCCAGTTGATCAGAAAGTGCTTTTCACCCGACTTTTGCCTGCCTTACTAGTCTTTGCTGACCCAAACACGACTGACCTATGACGGAGGGTCTCGGAGGCAGCCGGTATTGTCTGGGAAGGAACAAAAAGGAAACACCTGTACGAATACAGCAAACCTGTGCCAGTTATAGAAAAGAGGTCTTATAACATTAGGCCTCCGGAAAGAGGGGACCCACTGAGACATTCCTTTTCTCCCCATCTCTGTCCATCTCCCCACAATGCCCCTATAATTATTGCTGTACCCAATTCTGATGTGTGGGTTTTGTCCATACCACCAAGCAATTCTCCCACAGCAGCTGGCTGTCCTACAATTCAACTCAATCCTGATACTATTGACCTGGAGAGGGCGTCAGATTCCACAGGTCAAGGATTCAGTCTTAGAAGGCTGCCTTCACCACCTGCCCCCACCCTTCAGATACCAATCACAAATCCAGATTATCAACTGTGCTTCGGGCCAAGAGGCTACAGATTGGACGTTCCCACGACCCCTCCTTGGGTTCAATTAATTTGCTAGAGTGGCTCACAGAGGTTGGAGACTTAACATTTTACTTATTAGATTATTGGTTTATTACAAAGGAGTATAACTCAGGAACGCCCGGACGGAAGAGGGACATAGGAAAAGGTATGGGGAAAGGGCACACAACTTCTGTGTACTCTCCAAGTGTGACACTCCCCCCGAATCTCCACACGTTCACCAACTGGGAAGCTCCCCAGATCTCCTCCTTTTGGATTTTTATGGAGGCTTCCTGAGGTTGGCACAATCAATGAAATCACTGGCCATTGGTGACTCAATGCAGTCCAGCCCCTCTCCCCTCCCTAGAGGTCTGGGAGCAGGTCTGAAAGTTCCACTTCCCTTATTACATGGTTGGTTCCTTTGGTGCCCAGTCCCCATCCTTAGGTGACCTAGGGGCTTTCCAAAAGTCACCTTGTTCATATAACAAAAGACACCTTATCTTCTCAACACTGAAGAACATTCCAAGTGTTTAGAACTCACTGCGCCAGGAACAGGGTCCAAGACCAAATACGTATTTCTTATTACGAATCATAATATCATTGCCTCTTTCTCCCGGAACCCCCTCTCTCATGCAACTAGACCTGATGTCCTTGCCAGAGACTCCCCCCTTCACAGTTGAAGGCTGTTGTCCAGATCTGGTTGATTTTTTTTTTTTTGGCTTTTTCCATCACTTCCTGAAAAATGTGTCCTAAAATCCCCCACTATGATTGTGGGTTTGTCTTTTTATGTCTGTCAACTTTATCATCTCTTTAGAAGGGATGTATTTATTTATTAGGTGCTGGATATCATGAATGAAAGACTATGGATATAATTTGAGGCTGTAGGTGATGTAAGATTTATTTTGCTTCTGCCCAGGCAGTCTGGGCAGGTACCCCTAAGCTTGAGATTGTTTGTTTGTTTGTTTTTGTTTTTAGAGAGAAAGTGTGAGCAGGTGAGAAGGCTAGAGGGAGAGAGAGAGAAAATCTCAAGCAGGCTCCATGCTCAGCTCAGAGCCCAATGTGGGGCTCAATCCCATGACTCTGTGATCATGACCTAAGCCAAAATCAGGAGTCAGATGCTCAACTGAAAGCCATGCCTGCAAACTCTGGTTTTAAAACAGAGGCAATTGTGGGCGCCTGGGTGGCTCAGTTGGTTAAGTGACGACTCTTGATTTCAGCTCAGATCATGATCTCACGGTTCATGGGTTTAAGCCCCACATCAGGCTCTGGGCTGATAATGTGGAGCCTGCTTGGGATTCTCTCTCTCCTCTCTCTCTCTCTGTCCCTCCCTCACTTGCGTGTGCTCTCAAAACAGACAAATAACACTTAAAAAAATTCTAAACAAACAAACAAACAGAGGCAATTTTGCCCTCCGGGAGACATTCGGCAATGTCTGGAAACAGTTTGGGTTGCCTGGATTTGGTGTGTATGTGGGGGTGCTACCGGCGTCTACTGGGTAAGGCCAGGGATGTGGCTGAACACTCTACAGTGCACGGTGTGGGACAGTCCCCACAACAGAGAACTAGCTGGCACAAAATGACAATAGCACTGAGGCTGAATAATCAGTAATAGTAATAATAATAATAATAATAATAATAAGTTGAGTTGATTGGAAACGGGGCTTCAGTCTTCGTGAGGGTTTTTCTATTGTCACCTCTTCCTCTTGGGATGTCCCAGCTGAAAGCCTGAGGGGTTTACTTAGGCTCCTCCTCCTTGGTGGTCCTGAACTCTAATTTTTGTCTCTTTAGCATAAAACGTTGGGGGCTTCTCTGCCTCTTGAGGATGGGCAAATGCCTCAAAGCCAATCTCTCTGCTAACCCTTCTCTCCAGGATCTCGACTCTCAAACCCTCACCACCTTAGAAGCTCACTTTCCAAGACATGTCTTGTATGTTTGGTCCAGTTTTTCTAGCTGTTCTTGACAGGAGGGTTGGATGGCCAATCAACCTCATTGGAACCACCTCTCTCCACAGAAAGAAGTTGCTCTCACTCTTTTCTTGTGTCTGTCAAATGCAGGCTTTAGGCTTTATCATAATCTTCAGTTTCTTCTCTGCCCATACTTTGCTCGCTCTGCCCGGAGGGAGGCAGCTCTAGTCCTAAGATGGGGCATGATGGTGGGTGCTCTGCTTTCCCAGAGTTGCTGCCACCAGCATGAGCTTTGGGAGACAAGGTGGTGGTGGTGTTACAGAGGGGCTCTTCTTGCTTACTAGTTATCAAAGAAACAAACATGTCTCATTGTTAACTTTTCCATTCTCATACAAGGGTAAAATAGTCCAGTCTCATACAAGGAAATCCTCTTTTTTCCTGTCAACATTATTTTGACCCCACTCCTTATGAAAGAATAAACCTGGCATTACAGTGCTTGAGAACATTTGCCTTTCCCCCCAGAGTCTGGTTTCCATTGCTAGAAAACCAACGCAATGGTGACTGGGCCAGATCTCAGATGGATGCGGTCAGTTTCCATTTTCTGAATGGGACGTTAATCAGATTGTGAATTTGATTATCTCTGATTTGCAAATCTCCCCAATTTTAGAAAGTGGGGGTGGTGGTGGTGTTGTTTCATTCATTCGTGGAATGAAAGAGTGAATGAATGCACACCTGTGCTCTAATCTTTAGACCAACGCCTCATCCCCGTACTTGCTTCCTTAAACTTGGCTTTTAGTTAGTCTCTGTTAGGGTATCATTTGTATTATAAGAAAAAATAATAATGAAAGTGGTAATTCATTCTGAAATGGAGACCCCAATCATAGGAACAACTTCCAGAGAAAGTGGGAAAGGTTGGGGAGGGGGGCGGGGGGGGGGGTAGGGTAAAAATGGAAGGCATAATCATCAGTCGCCCCCTACTGGTCAAGAGGGACAGCCTCACCTCAGATTTTAATAATTTGTGTGGTTGAATTCTATTTAAGAATCTCAGAACTGAAGCAGAATTTCGTGAGTCCAAGGGGAAGTGGCTTGCTAAAAGCACAGTGAGTTAAGCCGGGTGCTGGGGTGAAGAGTCAGGATCTGAGGACTTCAGGGGCCAATTTAACAGCCACAGTCCACCAAGACCAGAGGCTGCACCAGCCTTAATCTGTCCCATAAAGTAATTCCCCACCCCCCACTTTTCCACCACCCCCAGTGATTTCAAAACTTTAAATAGCTTTGGTAAAGCCTTAGCTATAAGGAAAGATTTTTGAGCTTCACATTCCAATAGTTCACCAAGAAATCACATTAATCCAAAATCAACCATTTCAGCCACATATTTTGTACTAATTAATAAGTTATTCTTGGGATCCATTTCCTTCCTTTCTACCTGTACCCTCCTCTCTCTCTCTTTTATGTCATTCTAAGAAAATTTATCCTTAAAATTGTTCATGAAATAATTATGAAATGTCTTTTATTTTAAGTTTATTTATTTTGAGAGCCAGAGTGTGTACTCTGAAGGGAGCAGGGGTTAAGGGGCAGAGACAGAGGGAGAGAGAGAATCCCAAGCAGGCTCTGAGCTGTCAGCACAGACCCTGACGTGGGGCTCAATCCCATGAACTATGAGATCATGATCTGAGCCAAAACCAAGCATCACTAGCTTAACTGAGCTACCCAGGCGCCCCATGAAGTGTCATTTTATTTTTAAACTATATGTTTTCTGATATATTGATCATGAGGGTGCAACGTAATGAACAAAAAATCAAAATGGAAGGGTTACCATAGTTTTAATAGTTTTAAATCCTGAGGGTTTAAACACGTGTTTAGGATAATGATCTTTTTTGTCTGAAAGAACTTTATGATCCAATAATTTGTCAAAATTATCTCCCAAAATGTTAATATAACTAGATACCTATTGAGAGAAATTTCTAAATTATGCCAGCTGCTTCTGTGTCAGAGGGTAGGCCCAAAGCCATCTCAGAACTTTCATTATTCGGGTAAGAATCTTCGGGTGGATTCTTTTGATTATGAAAATGTAGGGCAAGTAGGCCTTCGTTGCCCTGAGTGGAACGTGGTAGAAAGCTTTTTGAGAGTTGAGGAAGCCTGTCCCCACCCTTCATGCCTCTTGACACGCAAATTTGGTTGCCAGGGAGAAAGAGTGGAAAAGTGTCCAACAGTCATGGAATCTTCTGGAGGCAAAATCTCCAGATCCCAACCCTTTCTCTCTGAGATTCAAAGATCAGAAAAGCTGTTTGGGATAGATGCGAGGTCACTGACAGGAATACTGAACACCTCCCCCCTCCTCCCCCTTGTCCCAGGGAAACTCTATGGGAGAAATCCAAAATGGAGACCAGGGAGGTTAGGGGTGTGAGGGTGGGAAGAGGGTGGGAGGTGGGAAGGGAGCTGAGTGAGGGCTCGCGGGAGGTCATACTTGGAGGCCACAGGTAAAAACTGGTTGACAGTATTTGGCTGTGTTCTGTTAAAGTTGACTCGGACTCTTGTTCAGAGGAAGGTTTCGGAAGGGTCTTGTTATCATGACAGGTACCTCCCCAGCACCACATGTAGCGGGGATGTAAAAGATCAACGTGACGCCCAGCGGAGGGCTTCCCAGGGGCCCTCCTGGTTTTGCCACTTGACAAATGACATGGATTTATAGACTCCTCTGTTTGCACATCTTCTTATTACCCCTCTGAGCAGCCATATTGTTTATGCTAAGTAAACTGTTCATGTGCTTATACTAACAGGTATGTAAGTTTGCAATTCAATGGACTGGAAAGGTCCATATCCATTCCTCCTGGGGCTCGAGCCTGGGAGGAGTCTTCGTGAAGATCATATGCTGGTTCTTGCACAGGGTAAGGTCGAGGAGGAAGCTCTGGATCTAACTGCTGGGTGTATCCTTGTGATCCAAGAAATCTTTGAACTTGGAGCCTGGAGAGGCCCTAAGTGGAGGCCTTAGGGATCCAGGCCAGGTCTCTGCAAAAAGAACAAGTGTCTATCCAACAAAGAAGGGCCCCCTTTCAACAGCAAAACTGAGGATGCCTCTGAGGCACTAGCTGGTGAACGAATCACACCTCCTGTTCTCTCTCTCTCCCTGCACCTGCGGCAGGATTGACTCCCACTGACCTGAGTACACCCCTGAGGTCCTTGGACAACTCAGGGAGGAAAGGAGAAAACCCTGGTCTTTGGTCCTCAGACCTCCAAGTCCCAAGGCTCAGATCCCCTCCTATGCCTCTTGGCCCTTTGGGCCCCCAGTAGCAGTCCCTGGGACTCTGCAGTTAAAAATAAATAAATAAATAAATAAATAAATGAAGACACTAGACTTCCTGCTCCTAAGAGGATGCAGGCGTTTGAGCAACTACTTGGAAAAATTAGACCTAACTCTGGTAGCTCCGAAGTGTTGGTTGAAGCAGATCAAACTAGTTACAAGGTCTCCTAAGTTGCCTCATTTCGAGACCCAAGAAAAGCAATACCTGTTTCTGTCTTAGCCCGCTGCCCTCTTTGCACACGTGGCCCTGGGACTGGGATGAAGATGGTGCCACCTTCAAGTACGGCGTCTTCAGGAAATGATGCTGTTCAGACCTCATCTCTGTCCCAGAGAGTCTGCAGAAGGGATGGGCATCCGGTAGCCATGTCTCAAACCGTGTTATTCTGCTTCATCACTCTGGCCCTCGCTGATTTGACCAGTGGGGAGTACCTGGCACGAGGCAGACATTCCATGACCTAGTCAGTGAACTGTATCACCTGGTGCTAAGAGATGAGTGGTCAGCCGAATCTACGCTCTTAAACGTTTTCACTGAGATATGTCGAGGATGAGATGTGGAGAAATTAGAACCTTCCCACACTGCCAGTAGGAATGGAAGATGGTGCGGCCACTTTGGAAAATGGGTCTGGCAGTTCCTCAAAAAGTGAAACATAGAGTTACCATGTGACCCAGCAATTCCACTCCTAGGTATGTTCCCCGGTGAAATAAAAACATGTGTCCCCACGAAAATTTGTACATGAATGTTCATAGCAGCCTACTTTATAATCAGTCCATAAACTGATTAAGGGATAAATAAAATGTGGTCCATCCACATAATAGATGCTTTTCAACAATAAAAAGGAGTGAAGTACTAACACATGCTGTAACAGGGATGAACCTTGGGTACATTATGCTAAGTGAAAGAAGCCCACGGAAGACCACATATTCATTTATATGAAATGAGTGGAATTGAGTCCAGCCTGTAGAGACAAAAAGTACCTCACTGGTTGCCAGGGTCTGGGGAGGTAATGTTCATGAGTATGGGGGTTCCTCTTGGCATGATGAAAATGCTCTAAAGTTGACTGCGGTTTTGGGTGCACAGCTCTAGGAATCTACTGAAAAACATTAAATCAGATACTTTAAATGTTCTTGTATGGTATGTGAATTATATCTCAAGGAGGCTGAAATTAAAAACAAAAAACAGAGAATGAAACAGCGAGCAGTGGGAGAGAAAACTAAAAGGTTCAGATATAACGGGGGGGGGGGGGACACGTGACGGTGGGGAGCCCGTGTAAGCCAGAGTTCTGCGTCTACAGAAGCCGTCTCCCAGGGAGGGATTGAAGGACGCAGGGAGTAAGAAGCCCTTCTAAAGCTAGACGATTTCACTGCTACCGATGCAGTTACCACCATCTCTGAAGACTCTTCTGTAACTTTCCAGAACTCTCTGCCTCACACAGCTATAAGCTGACGGAAGCGTCTCCGCGTCTTCCAGAATGCAACACATCAGCTCCGACAAAGCCTTGAGAGTTAACGCCACTGTTCGTATTGTTCCCACACTGCAGTGGTCATTTGAAAGTAAGAAGTTTCCAGAATCTGTAGCTCATAAATTTAGGGCCACAGTCCTGGAGCCTGTCTGCTGTGAATTTCCACATGACTGATTCTCAACCTAGTCCTTTTTTGCTGGAAGTTTGTCTATTATGTCCCACCTGTCCTGTGTCAGTGGACGGCAGGTAGGAGGGCAGACGTGTGGCTTTGGTGCAGCTGAGCACGGACGCCTTCCAGGCTCCAGGTCAGGGGCCGGCCCTCACATCTGCTCTGTCTAGCTCAACACCCCACTGCCTAGGGTTGCATTTGCTTCCATTTTATTTGCAGACATATAAAGGGGCGTCCTTTTTGGTGTCTCCGTTTTGCAGTTGGACTGTCCTCCTCAATCATGACCATGTACACACTGCTGAGGGGCCCTGAAGAGGGACTGTCCCGTCAGGCAGCAACTGCCAGGAGCACTAACCGCCAGTGTGCTCGTACAGCCCCTATTTCTATATTCTTTTGTGTTTCCCCACATTGGTTCTGGCTCCTGGGAACCATGCTGCCTTCCTGATCTCCCTTTGCTGAGGTCATTCTCCCTGAAGGCCCGTCTCTGGAATGGCCAGTGGTTACAACCTTGAGTGCTCCCCTGAGCACTCAAGTCACGTGCCCGGACTCTGATGTCCTAATCTTTGCTAGGGAGAGAAGAGCACTTCAGGACGAGCTGGTGGTTTAGCTCAATGACTGACCCCGGGCCACCGGATCTGTGCCTTCCTTCAGTGCCTGCTCCTCTCGAGGCCTGGCCTGGGTGTTTCCTAGGTTCCAGGGCTCAGAGATCTTTGCCGCAAACCCTGTTGCTTGAGGTTGTTTGGTGGGGTGGGGGTGGGGGTGGGGGCGTCTCTGTTTCCTGTTTCTTGCAACCATAAATTCCTGCCTGGAACGCACTGTAGAGATGTCATCCACACTTGAACTGCAGGGTTACAGAGGTGGAGAGGGAGGGAAGAAACTGGCATGGGGTGTGATGGCCCCTTCCCTGGACTCTGTTCAGACACCATCTTGAGGCTGGAGAATAGAAGGACCAACGCCGTGGACCTGTCCCATGGCCCCTTTCCCCTTGGCATTGGGTGGAATGGAGGGAAGAATGGTGGGAGAGTGCTCCCAGTCACTGACCGGCTCGGGCGAGTTCATCTCAGGGTGAAATGTGGGACTCAAGAGGAGTCTGGCACTCTCACCATAACCACTAACTAAGGGAGAAACTGAGGCTCAAAAAGGGGAGGAGCCTGCCGAAGTTCGCAGAGGTACTGAGTGGGGAAGCTGCGATTGGAATTCCCAGACTATCTGACTCCATTGCCTTCAATATGCCCGTGACCAGTGCAAGCCAGTAAGACTGGGATGAGTTTGAGTTTTGTTTAGACAGGGGGCCTGGAGCCATCCCCTGACTTTCCTAGAATGGAGGACTGAGGGGATGGGGTACCTGGTAGGCAGCTCTGAACCAACTTAACAAGGTGCCATTGACAGTCTTTGAGTGACAGAATGAAAGCCTTGGATGGGTATGGGTGGGGGTGGATGAAAATGGATGTAGGCAAGATGGAGGAGAGGCAGCAGGGAGCCAAGTCCCCTCTCTCGGCCACCACTTCTCCTGTTGACTTACTTCATTCCAAGTGGGCTAGAGTGGGGTCAAAGGGCCCTGGGCCTCAGTCCTCACTCTCTCACTTCACAGAAGAGACACAGAAGGGACTGGGGACAGAATTAAGTATTTAACAGGGGCACCTGGCTGGCTCAGTCAGTAGAGCATGTGACACCATGTTGGGTGTGGAGACTACTTAAAATGATTTTTTTTAATAAATAAAAAAAAAGAATTAAGTATTTACAGCACAGTGGGACTTGGGACTTGCTAATTGGCCGCCCAAAGGCCGGATCTGGCCTGCAGATGGGTTTGTTGGGCCTGCTGGGTTTGAAAAAACATTTAAAAATATTTAAAAATTGAGAGATTTCACATGAACAGATTTCTGGCCTTTCTTGAACACTGGAAAACCTTTACAACACTAGCCCATGTTCCTACACAACCACAGGCCGGGGCTGAGCGGCAGCCTGTGTCTCCCCCTCCTCCAACCTCCCCACTGGGACAGCTGGCTCTGTCACTCATCCACCTGGTGACCTCTGTATTTGAGATTGCACCCCAAGGAAGGCATGTGCTGGAACAGATCTGATTTGGTGCCGAGGGAACCCTGGAATTTGACTTCTATTCATCTTGCCTGTGTCTTGTAGGCAACTGTGCGTGTAAGTTTCATGTGCAGGAGAAATAGGGTATCAGAAACATACACCCGGAAGTGACTGGGGTTTGGAGAGTGGAAGCCAGTGACCCAGTGACAGTGTAAGCAGTGTATTTCAGTCAGGGTTGTCCAGAGCAAATACAGTGTGTGTGTGTGTGTGTGTGTGTGTGTGTGTTAAAGAGATTTATTTTAAGGAATTGGCTCATGCGACTGTGGGGACAGGCAGGTTTGAAATCTGTGGGGCGGGCAGGCAGGCAGCCTGGAAACTCAGGCAGGAGCTGATGCTGCAGTTTGGAGGCAGAATTTCTCCGTTTCTGGGAAAACTATTTTTGCTCTAAAGGCCTTCAACTGATTGTATGAGGCCCACCCCATTGGGTAATCTCCTTTAAGTCAACTGACTGTAGATATTAACCACATCTACAAAACTCCTCCACAGCGACTCTTTGACTAGTGTTTGATTAAGTACCTCAGTGCTGTCAGCTAGCCAGGTTGACACGAAGGTAACCATCACACAGTGTTAAGAGCAGGTTGAAGAAGGGAGTGTGGGAAACCTCACTGTTCAGGAGTGGGAGGTGGGGAGGGGGAGGAAGGTGAGTCCGGCAGTTCTGATGGGGAGGAGCACAGGGAGGTGTGGCACCAATGAGTGCGTGTAGCTCTGAGTCCACAGGGTGGTGGGGGGGGGGCGGGCGAATGCAGTGGGGAATGCAGTGTACGGGAGACCAGGTGGTGACTTTGGTTCGTTCAAAGCGTTTCATAATAAAGGGGGTAAACTGAGGAGCAAGGAGGAAAGGTTTCCTTCTGGTTCGGGCTTGTTGTAGGCTTAAGGAGGAGGAAGGAGCCTGTTGCGAGGAAAGAGAGATGAAGCGGAAGAAAACCAGGGAGAGATGGATGCTTGGACTCCTGTTCGGGCAACAGAAGACCTCCTTCCTCAGGAACGGGGCTGTGGACAAGGCCGAGCCTTCGCACGGGCAACCGAGGACATCAGGGCAAGCTCTGGCTACCGCAGGCAGGGGCAGAAAAGGAGTGTGCTATCTGGAAAGCGTTTTCCACCCCCCTCTCGACCTCCCTGCACCGCTTGAGGCCGGCTTCCGTGCACCCAGAGCTCTGGCCACGTTGATCTGGGCTCCAGACGTCTACAGGGCTGTGGCTGCTTCCCTCCCTTTCCCTGAAAGTGGCATGGGAGCATCGCTGGCTTTCCCTGCTCTGTCCTCTGCTCCAGGTCCCTGCTCCCCCTGCTCAGTGCCCTGGGCTGAAGCAGCTCCTTTTGATCTCCACTGGTTCCTAGTGGGCAGCGCTGGACAGCAGGCAGACCAAGTACCAGGAGAGCAAGAACACACCCAAGCGCCCATTGAACTTAATCTCCCTTTTTTAAAAAAGCAACAGAGTAGAACATGGCAAGTTCAGATCATCCCTCCACTTACTTGGGCTTACTACTGCTTTTATTTTGAATTAAAAACAATTTTTTTTTTGTTTATTCATTTTTGAGAGAGAGAGAGACAGAGCATGAGTGGGGGAGGGGCAGAGAGAGAGAAGGAGACACAGAATCCAGAGCAGGCTCCAGGCCCTGAGCTGTCAGC
>CM053561.1:71082621-71115544 GCA_028646485.1 Cryptoprocta ferox | reverse complement strand
CAGAGCCCGATGCGGGGCTCGAACCCACGAACCGTGAGATCATGACCTGAGCTGAAGTCGGCCGCTTAACCAACTGAGCCACCCAGGTGCCCCTATTTTGAATCACTTATGGGGAGATTCACCACAACGTTTCCCACCCTTATGGCCTCCAAGGGCTTAATCGAGCCCTGCCTCTCACCCCTCTGCACTCACTTTTCAGAGCTCAGAGAATGTGGTAGCACAGCCGAAAAAGAGGGAGTGCTGGTCAGGAAGGGCAGGCCCAACACAAGGGGCGTGTGCGCCTGCCTGAGCTTTTTTGTGCCGCCTGGAAGTTCAAAACATGCTGGAACACGGAAAAGAAAGGTATTTGCCTGAGTGACTCAGATATGTTCCAGCATTTTCCCACAGGCTCCTGCATCTCCCAAAATAACTGCAACGCCGGATCCTGTTCCTTGGCATATGAGCACATTCGTATAATGTTACAGAACAGTGGGCAGAGTGGCCAGGCTCACACAGGAGCTGCGGAATGCACAGCCCCGAGTGGAGATCCATGCTGCGGAGACACAAATATGAGCGTAGAGTTACAGTAAGAAGTATGGACTCACCAGAACCATCCAGGTCACCACGAGGGGCCCTGGGCAGTGCCCACCTTTCATATGGGGAGAGAAAGCCCCGGAGAAAGGAAACTTGCCCACACTTTGCACATCTGGGGACCCACACTCTCATCGGCTAATACTGACGCTTATTTTGGAATGTTAGTTCAGCCTTGGAATCATAAGCTCTTCAGTCAAAGGGTCTCCGGGCCCATCCAGGGTGCCTCCGTGCCCGGGTCTGGACAACAATGGGGGAAGTAGGAGGTTTCAAAATGGACCGCCTCAGGGAATTGAGTCTCGCTCAGGAAATGACTGGAGACGTTCAAACAGATGGAAGACAATGGGGCCCTGGCAAACAGGCAGAAGGCACGCAGTTTGGAGGAAGGAAAGCCTGAGAAGGAAGGTACTGTCCAAGTAGGGAGGGGTTCACAAAATGGTGGGCTCATGGGTGAGCAAGATCTGGACAAGAGGGTAGAGTGGCGAGGGCAGGCTCAAAGGTGGGAATGGGCTGGAGACGTGTGGACCCTGAGGCAAGAGGAAATGGTGGTGGGGGGGTGCTCTAGAAAGCTCAGGACACCAAACCCAGGGACCTGGGCTGCCAGCATTGAGGCTGCGAGTGGCTTTCAGTGTGGATGCCATTACTCGCTATTTCCAAGTCACTTGCTTCATTCGGGCAACAGCAATAATTTCACAGTATTTTTAGATGCTCTGTGCTAGGAAGAGGTGAGAGGTTATTTTCAAATATCTGTGTTCCTTCGATAGTCCTGCTCCTCTTGGCCACCACTGCCCACTTGGCGCTAGAGAAGATGGCGCACTGTAGGGAGACTAACATGGCCTGTCTTCTGGGACTGGATTCGAATCCTGCCTCTGCTGCTGGCTCTGTGGGCAAGTTACCTCCTGTCTCCTCACCCACAGCCTACGGTTGTTACATGCCAGGTACATCTTCCACTTGTTTCACATGTCTGAATTCAATTTAATCGCTCCCCCACTCTGCCCCTGTTTTACAAGTGAGAAAACAGAGAAGTAAAAGGCTATGTGACTCGTCCATTGTCCCAGGGCTATTACAAGAAACTATAAATTAAAAAAAAAAGAGGCTACAATTGAACCCAAGAGTTCCGATTCAAGCCTCAACAATGAAGTTCTCTAAAGGACACTTGGAGGATTACATAAGCAGAAATCCCCTGCCACTAAACAGATCCTCAGTGGATATCTGTCCCCTGACTCCTACAGAGGCCAAGACAGTTAGGTTAGCAAGAACCTTGCAGCCAGCTCTCCAGGACCTGTTGCCCGCTTCCAAGACCCAGGGACCACCAACACAGGCCAGATGACTCCTGCCTTGAGACCCAGGTACCATCTTATTTGGTTGATTGAAAATCTATTCTAACTACAGTGAAGGGCTATCTATTGGTCTGTGTTTAGTGATAAAAATAACATCGGTCCAATTCATAATCACCCAAGGAAACTTACATGTCAAAGTCCACTGAGAATGGATGTCCAAGTCCCAAAAGGAAATGGTCCCATTCTTTTATCTGTGGTTCATTTTAAAAACAGTCAGGGAGGCCTGTTTTCCTATTTACACATTCAAGTTTCTAGAATCAATGGTGTGTCATCAGCGGTTTGTACTCCCCAGCCGAGTTCACCCAGGAATGACGCTGGCGGGTTCCCATCGGAATGACTTCAACTTTCCCAGCGAGCTAAGAGTGGCAACGACACCAGCACGTATTTTTGTGTGTATCGTCAGGCACCAATATTAACCTCGATACAGTCATGAGGAATTCGGCATGGGGGCTCTAAGTCAGCATGCGACGGGAGTTCAAGGTCTCAGGACTATCCTTCTCTTCCAGTTTTGGTTTATGTTCAAGCAATCAAAACACCAAAATCTAGCCCATTCAGGGGCTGTGGTCCTTCCCAAGCTCTCAAAAACCAAGGGTATAGGAGAGGGATCCTCTACCCGGTGGCTCCTGAGTACATCTGATCTTAACCCCAGTGGCTTCTAGGAACCCAATCTGGGAAGATACACCCAGCCTGGTTCGATGACTCAGTGAAGTGTCAGATAAAGATGACCCCAAGGCTCTCACAGAACACATTCCCCGCCCCCGGTGACCTGGGCTCCAAAGAACACTTTGGTCAACCTTGGGCAACACCAGGAACTGGTTTTTCTGTGCACTTTTGAACCAGCCCAGCCCTTCCCTGAGGCCTGAGGGTGGCCCGGGGCCAGGTGAGCAGAGGTGCTTGCTGCCCGAGCGACCCCTGGGCTGGGCCGATCCGGAGAGGTGTGGCGGATCCAGTCCCATCACCTGGGTGCACAGCCCCGCGTCTACCCAGGCGGCCATCTGAGGATGAAAAAGTGACGGACTCTCATTCTCTCATGAGCCAGGCCAGGATCCACACTGTGGATCCCAGAGCCGGCTGGTAAATGCGTCTGCCACTGACGGTTACTGAAGCCGGGGAGACACAACCTTGATGCTGCCACTCCTCAACACTTTAGAAATCACCAAAAAACCATTTTGAGTTAGATTATTACTTTATTTTACTTTTTTTTAAGTGTTGCGTTAAAGTCATCCAGCATACAGATATTCCTGGGCTCCTCGCACATTTTATTCTGAGGTTAAGGATTTTAGCTAGGAGATGAAGAAGATCATCTCAACAAACGGGCAACATCTCTGAAAACTGGGTTCCGTATTTGTGTGATGGGAAATCAATGGCCCATCCACCAGCCAAACGCCTCCTTCGGGCCAGAGCTGCACGAAGACGAGGAGTACAAGCGTGGCTCACACATGGTGCCCGTGCACAGACGGGGCCCCAACACCAAGCAACGGGGTGAAAGTTCTGAAACAGGCAACTGCTGCATTTGTACAGAGTAAGAATACAGAAGAGCATCATTTTCCTTTTAGCCCTTTAATTAGTGTGTTTGGCCTCCACCCAAGTTACTGCGTACCAAGTGCCTATGAAAAGTAAAAACAAACGGATTGGAAGTCCCTGAAATGCATGCAACTTAAAATTCCCTAACGCACACCACCAGTTCCCAGTCCCCGGGTCTGATGTGTGTTCTAGTGGAGACTACGGTGCCGCCGGGTCACCAGCTGTGTCTGTCGTGCTGCCGGGGTTTGTCGCCGCCGCCGCCTTGGCTTCCGGCGGCTCTTGGGTTTCAGTTTTGGGATCTCCTCCGTTTCCAGCAGTTTTCTTACTCTTGTCTGTGGCCATGGCACCCATCTCCATGATTTCCTGCAGCGGCCGATCGCTTTCAAGGGAACTAGGCTGGAGTTCATAAACCTGGACTTGACCTGGGACATCTATTGCTTTCTGTTCAAGTTTTTCCAGGATGGTCTGAACCTTCCTGACGCCATCTCTCCTGGCCTGACGGACATCGGCTCGTCCTTCAGGGTCTACCGAATCCAGGGCCAGTAGCTCTTTGGTCAGATACTCTTCTATCATCAGGTACTTTTTGTCCGTCTTCTTGCCTTCGAAGTTGTCCACGGCCTGCTCCAGCCCTTGCACGTTCTGCAGGATGGCTTCCACTTTGAGCACACCTGGATGTTTTGGGGGCGCCTCAGCTTCTCCGGATTTGGGAGGTGCAGCCTCGGCAGGGGCGGGGCTGGGGGCTGCCCTCTCTTCTGCAGCCACATTCTTGGGGGACGAGGGGACAGCAGAAGGGGCGGGGCTGGGAGGACGGGGAACCGGAGCAGCGGGGACCTTCACTTCCACCCTCTCAGAGGCGGGCGGGGGCTTCTGGGAAACAGGTTGAGAATCTGCCTCCTTACGGATCACCTGAATCGGGATGTGTCCAGGAAGGAGATCTGGTCCAACTGGGCCTGGCTTGCTTTCGGGTTTGTTTTCAGGTTGGGGAACAGGTGAAGATTCTCGATGAGTCATGGGCTGCTGAGAGGAGGCAAGGACACAAAGATATTTTTAATAACTGGCTGAGGGTCGAAAGCAGTTGCTTGTAGTGAGTACAGACCATAAAGAAAACTGGGGAATGGCTTTAACATATAAAGGAGATTTTCAAAGTCAACCAAATACTGTTACAAAAGAAAAACATATTGATCCTGTAATGTGACCAAACCATTTGTTTCCATTCACCACCCGTCACCTTGGACCGTGGGTCTGCTACCACTCACTGAATTTTTCTGCAGATGCTATTTCTTGGGGCAACGAAAAGAAAACCAATGTAGTTTTCAAAAATGAAAATACCAAAAAACTCGCTGACGGCTGGGCTAGTTTTTGCCCAAAGCAAAGTCCTGGGGGACTCAGAATCTCGGTGACGCAGCCATGGAGGAATAATTGCCACACGTCCCCTTCCTTACATTGTGTGGACAGTCTCTGTTCAGGGTGTGACAGTCCCATCTCCTGTTTCAGAAGAGTGGTAATTTTTTTTTTTTTTTTAACTTAAGACAGCCTAGTGGTTTCTGCCCAGACTGATGTGTTTTTTGAGAATAAGCAAAATGCCCAAAATAGTAAACTCCGAGGATTTGGCGGGGCACATCTGTGCCCAGAGCCAACACTCAGCTGCGCGTCTCTGCACGGACTTCTGGCCGCCCAGGCTGAGATACTGTTTAATGTGACCACAAGCGGTATTTTTAAAAATGGGCTATGCTTAAAACGAGTATCTGAGCTCTCCTAGCTTCTAGGTGAATATCTCAGCCCGCTTTTTTATTATGACTGTGTAGCTGACATCCAGCGTTACACTGCTTCCAGTGACCAGCACAGTGATCCAATTCCCCACGTTATGCGGGGCTCAACCCCAGTGAGTGGACCCTGCAGCTGTCACCGCACGTCATCACAATAGTCCCTACACTGTACTCTTCATCTCTGTGGTCTCTTTTATAACTGGAAGTTTGCACCTCTTAATCGCATTCACCTATTTTGCCTGTGTCCCCATCCACCTCCCCTGACAACCATCAGTTTGCTCTCTGCATTTAAGTGGCTATTTGGTTTTTTGTTTGCTCTTTAGTTTTTTAGATTCCACACAGAAGTGAAACCGCATGATATTTACCTTTCTCCATCTGACTTATTTCACTTCGCGTAATACCCTCTAAGTTCATCCATGTTGTTGTGAATGGCAAGATTCCATTCCTTTGCACGGCTGAGTAACATTCCTGTGTGTGTGTGTGTGTGTGTGTGTGTGTGTGTGTACACGTGTATGCGTGCGTGCATGCCACGCCTTCTTTATCCATTCACCTACCAAATGGACACTTGGGCTGCTTCCATATCTTGGCTATCATAAGTAATGTTTCAATACACACAGAGCTGTACATAGCTTTTTGAAGTAGTCTTTTTGCCAAACACCTTGAAAAATCTCACACACCCTAGGGACACCTGGGTGGCTCAGTCAGTTAAGTGTCTGACTCTTGACTTGGGCTCAGGTCACAATCTCACAGGTTGTGGGATCCAGCCCGTCGGGCTCTGCATTGACAGTGTGGAGCCTGCTTGGGATTCTCTCTCTCTCCCCGCCCCCCGCTCCTCTTTCCCACTCCCTCCTTCCCTCTCTCTCTCTGCCCCTCTCCCCCACTGGCTCTTTCTCTCAAAATAAATAAACTTAAAAAAAAAAAATCCCACACACCCTAATTCCATGAACTGGGAAATAAGAGTTAGACTCCCAATTTAAAATACTAAATTCCACTATAATGTTCAGTTAGGTCAAATCTTTGCAATGTTTCAAAAAGAAATCTTTGAACGAGCACTAAAAGGGAGGGCACCACAAACAAGGTTATGGGAAGTAGAAAGAGGATTAACTATTATTTCACCGATTATCGGAACTGCACGGGAAAGGCATGAGGGGAAGCTTTTCTAGCACTGCAGATGGGCAACTCTTTCCTGGGATTCCTGAGCCCCGGGAAGGATCTGGTGGCTACTGAGCCATCTGAACACCAGCAACATCTTTTTCCATCAGATTCTTTTGCCAATGCAGGTGACCTCAAATTTGGTTCTTACCATTCAGGAACCAGCCACACATCCCTCTTTGGGTTTAAAATGGCTGGGTGTGAAAAATTATTCTATTCTTTTTTAAAATTTATTTTGAGAGCGCGAGAGAGCAGGGAAGGGGTAGAGAGAGGGAGACACTGAATCCCAAGCAGGCTCCACGCTGTCAGCACAGTGCCCGACGCACGGCTCAAATTCACAAACCATGAGATCATAACCTGAGCTGAGATCAAGAGTCGGACGCTTAACCACCCGAGCCACCCAGGTGCCCTGAGAAAAATGACTTTAGAAACTCCTAAGAGGGACTGCTCTACGGCTTGTACTCTTTGAAAATGTCAAGGTCATGAAAGCAAAGGAAGGCCGAAGAACTGTTCCAGACTGCAGGAGACTGAATAGAAATGATATCTAAGTGCAGTGCTCACGATCCTAGATTAGATCCTGGAGCGGGGGAAACTGCTCTCAAGGAGATTTGACAGTGGACTGTCTATCACGTTAACAACGTTGTGAGGAGGTTAAGTTTCCGATTCTGGTAACTGTACTGTGGTTATGAATGAAAAGGTCTTTCTTAGGGAAATGTTTGCTGCATTATTTATGTGTCAAGGGGCAGGATATTTACAATTAAATCTCCAACAAAGAAACCACACGGACGATACATACAGAGAGAGGAAATGGCAAAGCAAACACAGCAAGATGTTAACAGTGACTATGGAGGAAGGATAGACTGGGCTTCTTTGTAGGATTCTTGGAGCTCCTCTGTGAGGCTGAAATTCTTTCCAAATAAAGAAGCTAAAAAAAGAACCAGAGGACGGTGCTGTCGCCATTTATAGTAGGACACCCCGCATTTGTCTACAAGGGGCTTTCCTTCTAAAAACTATGGCAGAGAACTAATTCGGCTGCTCCAGGTGGGGGCCCAGGGCTGCTCAAGGCTCTGCTAAGCTCCAAGCTGCTGACACTAATGACCCCCTCCCTCCAGGACGTGCCCACAAATTGTCCCCGAAGAATGAGGAGGTCTGGGCCTGCAACTTCACCAGGCTGGAGTGTTTCCAAGCCAGCCAGCCAGCTCCTCGACACTCAGGCAACATGGTCCTTTACCACAAGGGAGAGAGGTGGAAGACACGTCCTTGTCATCACGTTCTGAGCTCAGCTAAACAGGGAAGATTAGCACTGCTGGGGGAGCCTGGGTGGCTTTGTCAGTTAAGCGTCCGACTTCGGCTGAGGTCATGATCTCGCGATTTGGGAGTTCGAGCCCCGCGCTGGGCTCTGTGCTGACAGCTCAGAGCCTGGACCCTCCTTCGGATTCTGTGTCTCCCCCTCTCTCAGCCCCTCCCAGGCTCATGCTCTGTCTCTTGATAATAAATTAAAATGTTAAAAAAAAACAAAAACAAAGATGAGCACTTCTGAAATGCACAGAGGGCTCACAGGCCGAGCCGTAGGGGACTGTCATGAGTGCCGTGAGAAAAAGGAGGCGTCATGAAGAGGCAAGACTGGCTTGTCCCTTGGAGGATGGGGAAAGCCTGGACTGTGACGGCACATCAGGGGGCTGGTTCAGCACGAGCAAAGGCACAGAGGTGGGAAGAACAGAACAGAAAGGGCTTGCAGAGTGGAGAAGGGGTGTCTGTGAGGAGGAGACAAACCGTCTGGAGCACCGGAGGCGCGGCTGTGGCTAGTTTGTAGAGGGGTATGAAGTGCCTTAACAAAGGGTGGGTGGCGTGGAGACACCTGCGCCCCAGGTGTGTGCCTGACATTCTACAAGCCGCCCAGCCCTTTCGCATCACGGTGGCTGAAGTTCTGCCCCAAAGACAGCCGCAGTGGGAAATAAGAAAAAGCTACCGAAAGTCCTGGGAGTTCTCAGCACTTGTCCTGCATCTCTACTACCAATCAGCCATTTCCAAAAGCCCCCTTCCCCCCGGTCACACGCGCACGAACGGGTCACGACCAGCGGAGGACCCAGGGCCCCGGCACAGAGCTCCTCAGCCCCTGGAGAGGGGCTGCCGCGGTCAGTCTGTTGACACCAACTCCATACCTGAGGCCTGTCGACCACGGTGTGCACGCGATGAGGCGAAGGGGAGTGCACCGGTGTGCCGCTTCTGGCCGGGGAGCCCTCCCGGCTGGATGCACCCCGGACAGGGGACCGGAATGGGGATGCTGCCGGCATGGGCCGGGGCTCCCAGTCGTCCCCTGGGGCCCTGTGGTACACGGGCTGGTAGGTCTGGTATTCACCCTGCTGAGCTGGGTAGTGGGTCTTCTGGGCTTGGTGGAAGGAAGGCTGGGCTGCTGGCCGGGTGACATTCTGCTCGTGTATCACGGGGATGGGGATGTAGCCCCGGGGGAGCTGGTGGCCGCCCGGGCCGCTCCTGCTGGAGGAGGAGGGCAGGCTGGCCGAGGAGGAGGAGGACGAGCAGTCCGAAGCAGCTGGAGACTGAGATCGCTGCAAGACACAAAGGGGAGAGGCAGGGCCCCGTGAGTGACCCTCTACCCTGGTGCTCCAGCCTGGTCTCCGTCGTGTGCCTGCTCAGGGTTCACACGTTTAACAGGACCTCCCACCTGTGAACCTTTCCATCTCCAAACTGCAGTGCTAGGACCGGGGCTCCGGAGTCGGGAAGGTTCCAATTCTTACCAGCTCCATGGTCTCCTGAGCCCCATCTACAGCATGGAGCAGATGCCCCTTCCTCCCCAGGTTGACTAGAAGGTTCCGTAAGAGCCATCTGTGGACATGCTTTGGCACCTGCGCCGCACGCCAGCGGCGCTCCATGCACTGGTTCCGACTCTTGCCGCATCTGTGGTGACTGAAGGTCACCTCCTTCCTTAACCGTTTCTCTGCTCATCTACAGAGAACCAGCTAAGTTTGGGGAGCAGCACATCCCGCGGGGCCAGAGCCAGGCCAGGCCCCCCGACCGCCTAGAAAGTCAGGTGCACATTTCCTCAGCCGACTCCAAAGGGTCCTGTCAGCTCGAATTTGGTAAGATTTCTCTGACTGATGTAGACACTACTCCGAGAGAGGGAAAGAATAGGGCCGAGGGAGGCAATGCCAACTCTGGGCATAGACATGGGGCGAGGATCTGGGCTCAAAAACAGGGCCGGTGGATACAACCGGATACTCTGCCAACAGGAAACCCAGAAAGGCTTACTGCTCAGGAATCTTACTGGGGTCCACTGGCCCTCAAATCCCACTGGCTAAGAACTAGATTAAGAACTCTTTAGATATTAGTGCACTGAAACACTGCCTCAGGCTTAAAAATAAAACCCCATCATCAAGCAGCTGACTTCCAGACTCTTTATTTTGAGTTTCCATGGGACACGGTGAGGGCGGGTAAACTACCTCGTTTTCCTATCAACAGAGCTCCAGGCAGTTAATAGTTACCCCTAAGTAGGGAGCTGCATGAAAGACCGCATTGCTAACCCTGTGGTTCTGACGTAGAAAGCCCAGGAGGAGGAGAAAGCACCGGACTAGGAGCCAGAAGGCCAGGCTTCCGGTCCCAGAAATGCTACACTTCTACCTTTATGCGTTTGGACCAAGCTGTTTACCCTTGTGAACCCCAATTCCTTCACCACAAAGATAAGCCATGACCCCTGCCCACTTCAAAAAACACACCTGTGAAATGCTGGGGGACGCTGTGTGGCTGTCGTGCTGTCTTTGCTGGGTGGCCTGTGCCGCTGCGGCCAGGCCCAGACGCCCTGCATTTTAGTGGGTGCCTGGCCCAGAGTCCGGGGCCAGCCCCCAAAACACAGCAGCTCGCTCTCCTTACCTCAGGTCTGTGGGAGCCTGGGGGCTGGGCCGCCGCAGCCGCTGCCGCCGCTGCCACCGCCTGTCCACACTGTTTATCTGGCTGGGTGGCTTCCGCCACACCCCGCAGAGGTGACTGGGACCTCTGAGGAGCCTCTGTGGCTGCCTCGGTGCGGAATCGCTGTGTGCCAGGCTGGGAACAGACAAAGGAAGGGCGAGGCTGCCGGCCGTCCACACCCTCGTGGTGGACAGGAATGGCGATGTAGCCTGGTCGGAGCTGCGGGTACACAGGGTGGCCTTCCCTAGTGGGCAGCGGCCTGGAGCCCTCCTGGGAAGGGCCATTTGCAGAGGATGGGGTTTCCTAAAACACAAAAAAAGAGAAACGAACTGGTTAGGAACTGGGAAGAAAACACCCCGAAGAGGCAAAAGCACGGTGCTAAGTGTCCCCGTCTCCCAGAGTGACTGTGGGCACCCCAGCATCAGCCACGACGGCTGAGCACAGACTGCACACGGGCACCCTCTGTTTCTACCACATGCCCCGCGTCCCCTACAAGGCTGCTGTATGGCCAGCAGTCTAAGAATCAGGGGCCTCAAGAGAAAGCAGTGGAGCCAAGGTAGCCATTGAGCACAAAGAGGTCCCAATTTCCCAAACTGGTCAGACAGGTTCCATTTATGGGTGCCAACCCGGCTGCAGTTATGTAGGAGAGCCACCGACTGGCCCCCGAATCAGAGACCCAGATCAGAAGGTGCGAGGGTGACTCGGTCCAAGTCACTACACCACGGCCAGCTTCTCCGCTTCCTCAGAGGCCCTAGCGTTTCCCAACGAGACAGACACAGACGTGTGCTGGGCCCACAGGACACGGCCTGCACATCGCTGCAGAGAGGCGGCTGCGGGGCGAGGCTGCCTACTCAGGGAGCTTTCAGAACAAGCTGCAAGAGCCGGAGGTGATGAGGGGTGCAGGGGCAGCCCGGTGGGGGGAACGAAAGCCGAGGATTAATTATGCTCGTCTGATGACGCCAGCAGAGCCTGCTCTGGTGCGGGGAGGGGCCGGGGTCCCTCTCGTGTTCTCGCATGAAGCTGTCCCTTCAGCGGCCTGGCTATTTTGGGACCCTTGAGAAGGCCAAGTTCCAGATGTACCACAGAGGAAGATCTGGTTTCAGACAACAAGGCCGGTCGGTCACTCACGGGGCAATGTCATTTCTCACCAGACACGGGATGGGCAACCGGCGGCGGGGACCCCCCAAAGGTTTCTAGTCTGGACCATGTCCTGGAACACTAGAGGGGCCTTTACAGAGGAGGAAGCTACGGAGCTGTGCCACTTACACACATGTGGGGAGGTCGACCATTAAGAAGGAGAGCGCCCCTTCGTCAAGGAGGCCGAGCTGCAAACAAAGGCAAAGACCGAGGCTCCAGGAGCTGGCCGGTGGAATCCTCACTGCCGCAAAACCAGTCCCCAGGCCGGAGAGCTGAGGGCTGATTTGCATTCTGAGCGACAGACCACTGTAATTTTTGCCTTGTGTCTATGTCCGTGCACCAGCGTCGGTGGTGGACGACCCTGGAACTTAGCTCTTTCAGGCCCATGGACTGCTTCCTTCCTGCCCCGGGGAGGGCCTCCCGAACACAGAAGAGGCAAGGGTGTTGCTGTGTCCTTGGGGACACCAGCAGACAGGCACTCTCAGATTAGAATCCCCACGTGCTCAGGGTGGCGACATTACTTCAGCCTGTTCAGCTCTCAGGTCACCCAAGAGCAGGGAGTGGGTCCAGGCCTCACATTCAGAACCCGATTCCTGCCTGAGACAAGGCACCAAGAGGGACGCAGCAAGGGACGCCGAGCAAACCCGGTGCTACTCACTCAGTGCTGACTCATATCGCGCCATCTAAGCATCTCACCCCCTCGCTGGGACAGCCCTCCTTCTGCCCGAAGTGGGGCCTGGACAAGGCCTGGGCGTCTCCTGTGCTGGCTGCCTGGGGGCTCCCTGGTCCCTCCCAGCCACGCACACAAGCCTCAGCTGCCTGCACAATCCTCGAGCGGGGCAGTTAGGAAGCCCTCATCCACTGACCACTGACCACTGACCACCTCCCGGTGACCAACTTGCTGCTCAGGCGCCGGGTCCTAGGGGGTCACCAAACTGGCAAGGCTCCCTCCCTGCCGACTACGGGCTTTCAAGACAGTTTAAGATGGTACGAAACAAACAGGAAGCAAAACTACCGGGAAAGCCTGGGAGGCTCTGGGAAGGGGTGGGGGGTGGGGGGCACGCATGGGCGGTTCTAGCTAGGATGGGGCTGTCCTAGTAGGGTGCCAGTTCGGTCTGACCTCTAATGGTAACAGTTCTGTGATCTGGGGGAATTCTCTTGGCCTGTGGGCTCTGATGCCCTTACCTAGAAAATGGGGCCAGCGACACCCGTCTCGCAGGGCTGCTGTGAGGTTGTGGGAGGGCACATCCAAGGCGGAGCCCAGAAGGCAGTAACTCGTGCGAGTTCCCTCCCCAAACAGGCATGCAGTCCTGCTGCACAGACCCCAGAGTGTCAAAGGAATCAGAACTGAAGAGCAAAGTTAACTTTGCTCAGAAGATTCAGAGTAGCAGCTGCCCTGTAGGAAATGGTATAGTAACTGGGAGGGTCTGGAACCTTCCATGAGGATGGAAATGGTCTTGTTCCACATGGTAGTAAACAGGTATATGCCTATGGACAAATCTACTGAAATACACACTTCCCTGAACCCCCTGCCCCATCACTGCCCATCCCGTCACAGTCCACCCGCAGTGTCCGGCTTCAGCAGGTGAGGGCCGCCAACCCCACCGCCGCCGCAGAGCCGGCTGTCAACTATGCCTCCAACTCGGCCCCTTCCAGGGCCTGGAAACCTAGGAGAGGCCTGGCTGCGGCTCGGCTCCTCCTGGGGAAGCCCCTGGATCCAGCCGGCACTGCAGCTGCCTGCCAGGAGCTGTGCATTTTATGCATCTCACTGAATACCTTCTGCAGAACTAAAAGAGAAAAGGGAAGACAAAGGAAGGAGGGAGGGAAGAGCAACTTCCGCCTGCCCAGAGGAGGGGACAGCAGAGACTGCCTCCTGGAGCCAATATCCCACCTGGGTCTGAGAAGAAGTGCCATGTTTGGTCGGGAGAGGAAAGCTGCGGGCACTGGAGGCAGGAGGCGGTGTCCGAGCAGCAG
This sequence comes from Cryptoprocta ferox, assembly GCA_028646485.1. Lineage (NCBI taxonomy): Eukaryota > Metazoa > Chordata > Mammalia > Carnivora > Eupleridae > Cryptoprocta > Cryptoprocta ferox. The sequence goes on along the minus strand of CM053561.1, from coordinate 71,102,160 downwards.
AGGGAGAGGGGACAGCACAGGAAGGTTAGTGCTGAGCCGAAGAAAGGTATGGCCGGAGGCCCAGAGGCCTGACATCCACCATCCCGAGAGCGGCTGATGAGGGATGCCTCAGCCAGGCAGGAACCGAAAGAAGAAACCAGGACATGGCAGGAAATGAGGGGAGGAGTCAGGGATGAGAGCGAGGAGGTGAGGGCAAAGCAGGGGCTGAGGGCATGGGGTGACGCAGAGGGGCGAGCAGGAGGAGAATGGGTGGAAAGGCCTCCGAGGCTGGCAGGACAGCAGGAGTGAGGGGAAAGGGCCGCTACCAAGACTCCAGTTCTGAGCCTGGGGCTGCCGGGTGGGTGGGGCTGCCGGCTGGCACGAGCAGCAAGGCTGCGATGGGTGTGGGCGGCTCGGGGACCCCGAGGCTCTGCACTCTGGGTTCCCACGGAGTCGGCCCATCTGTGCCGTTCAATAACAAACCACATGTCTCTTCCCAAGTCTCACGTGTCTCCCCCGTGGTGCCTGCGGGCTCAGCTGGTTAAGCCTCCAACTCTCGATTTCAGCGCGGGTCATGATCCATGATCTCGAGGTTCGTGGAATCAAGCCCTATGTTGGACTCTGCACTGACAGTGCAGAGCCTGCCTGGGATCCGCCCCCCCCAACACACACCCCCGGCTTGCTCACACATGTGTGCCCACTTTCTCTCAAAATAAAAATTAAAAAGAGGTGCACCTGGGGGGCTCAGTCGGTTGAGCGTCCCAACTTTGGCTCAGGTCATGATCTGACAGCCGCGAGTTCAAGCCCCACATGGGGCTCTCTGCTGTCAGCACAGAGCCTGCTTCGGGTCCTCAGTTCCCCTCTCTCTGCCCCTCCCCTGCTCATTCTCTCTCTCAAAAATAAACAAACATTTAAAAAAGAAAGAAAGAAAGAAAGAAAGAAATGCTCCCCTTCCACTATGATTGGGGTTTTGTTTAGGAAAACACTAGTTTAGGGAAGTAGAAAGACCACACCAGCTTTACAGAACAGAAAACTAAATGCTTCTAGATGAATGAAGAATTTAAAGCAAAAATGAAGCTCCCACCTGGAGTAAAGTCCGTAGCAGGAATACTGAGGCCAACCCATCTTCTCACATGCCTACTCTATCATTAGAGTCCTGTCAATAGCAGATGCTTCAGTTTTTATTAACTAAAAAAGCATGACCTGAAAGAATTATATTGCCCTTCCTGTCTTCTATGTTGTGTTTCGTCGCAATGTGATAAAAAAAAAAAAGGATAAAATTAAAAAAAAATTAAGTTTATCTATTTTGAGAGAGAAAGAAAGCATGAGGCGGGGGCGGGGGTAGAGAATCCCAAGCAGGCTCTGCATTGTCACTGTGGAGCCCGATGTGGGGTTTGAACCCACGAACTGTGAGATCATGACCTGAGCCGAAGTCAGATGCTTAACCCAATGAGCCACCCTGGCGCCCCCAAAAATAAATTTTTTTAAAGTGAAAAAAGTGAAAGAAACAAATGCGTAACAGTTATGATTCTCCTAGAATATTAGTAGAACATGCCTCCTCAGTCTCCTAAGAAGTGTTTTCAAGTTCAAGCACGTCCAGAAAAAGCCTATGGGTTATGCCAGCATCCTCAACACAGGACTTGCTGCTTGCCCCCCCTTTTGACCTCAGTGGGGAACCAGGGACCACCCCCCTTGGGGTTAGTCTTCTGGGGAGAGAAGGGAGAGCTGTGGTCACATGACCAGGGAGGCCGCTGCAGGTCCTGCCCTCAAACGGTCCTGCGTGTGTAGCTTCCTAAGGGGTAAGGACCAGCGCAGCTCAGCTCAGCATCTATATCCTGGGCAAAGACATCAGGAATCCCTATATACAAGATCCGATTAGGAACCGCACTGCATTCATTTATACAATGAATTGGTTAATTTTTCTCCCTTGCTTTGCACTGCAGTAAAATCTTGAGGCATATCTCAGGGCACTAAACAGCTCCAGGAGGTGGCCAGGATAAAAAGCAGGAAAAATTACCCCGGATGAGCCAAAGTTTGCCCTATTAACTACAAGGTATTATTATTAGAGAAGCCTGGGGTCAGACTCTGAGCTTGGGTGAGCCGTTGGACTTCCACAAGTCTCTTAATAGCATGTCTAAACTTTGCTGGTTTTTAATAACAATGTGCGCTAAGGGGGCAGCTAAGAGATGTGGAAAGAGATTGCACTTGGTTCTAATCCTGGATCAGCCCCTAAATATGTTTGTTATGTAAGCAGTTCACATCCCCTCAGCTATTAAAATCAAAGGGGAGACCCAGATGCTCTGTAAAGCAGTGGTTCTCAGACTCTAGGGGGTGTCAGGAGCACCCAGAAAATGCATAAACATGCAGACCCCCAGCCCAACTCCAAGAAAGTCTGACTCAGTAGGTGTGGACCGCACTGAGAAACACTGACCTAAGTGAGGTTCTTCCAGCCCTGACGTTCTCCATGGCTCTTATGCCAAGGAGCCCTCTACCTCTCAACATCTACATAAAGCTCAAAAACAAGGAAAAGTCGATGTCACGGAAATCTAAAAATGACCATTCTTAACTGCATTCACTTAAATCATAACAGGGCGCCTGGGTGGCTCAGTGGGTTAAGCGTCTGACTTCGGCTCAGGTCATGATCTCACGGTTCATGAGTTCGAGCCCCTTGTCGGGCTCTGTGTTGACAGCCTGGAGCCTGCTTCGGATTCTGCGTCTCCCTCTCTCTCTGCCCCACCCCACGCTCGTGCTCTCACTCTCTCTCTCATGGAATGGATAAACATAAATCATAACAGAAGTCACTGGCATTGAAGGTGCCCTAATGTTTCATGTCCTACATGAAGAGGAGGTTGACCCTCCTCCCCACCAAGAAGGACTCCTTGTGCCTTAAAAGCAGGGCAAGAACAATGGTTCTTGGGTACCTACAAGGCATATGCCAACCACTGTGCTGGGGCACTGCACTTTCATGGCCTCAGCTGCTTTGGGGACAGCTGGGGAGCAGGGTTTGCCTTGACCTACCCACAGTCAGTTCCCTGCACACTGAGTGGCGTCTGATCCCTGAAAACCCCTACACTCAACTCCACGGCACAGCCCTCTTCGAAGTGTTCTCAGTACCTACAAGTCACGGCTCCCATCAGCACAAGGGGAAAAGTAACAAAGGGAACCCTTAGGGCTGCCCCACAGCACGTCTGCCCTGACAGGCCTGGAGTCTTAAGTAGGACACGAATCCACTAACTGGGTTTTTAGGCCAGAAGAGCCTTCGCAACGGTCAGGGTTTGACTTTTACTAATGACACTTCAAAACTTCTAAAACAAAGAAAAAACCCAAAATGATGGAGGAAAATAGGAATCCTGAACTCCCCGTATTTCCAGGACCTGGATCAAAATTAAGTAGCTTGGCTCACTTCCGGTAGGCAGGAAACAAGCTCTGCACACAGCAGAGCTTCAACATCCTTCCAAAACTTTCTGTTTGGTATTTCGGGCCACAGAAATGAATTAAGTATTATTATTGCCAATGTGCTACGGCCCACAAGCAAACTCCAAATTCCTCCAGTTCCCACTGGATTGTGATACAGGGTCTCTCTCTCTCCCTGTGCCCAAACCCCATTTGGGGCACATAATGGACACCGGGTAAATTGTGAATAGTAAGCAAAATCCACCTCCAGAGAAATCCCCGTACGGCGCTCCAGGTAACACAAGAGCCTGTGCTGAGCACAAATTCTAGATGCAACCCAGCCACAGGTGGCTGGAGGGTTTACCTGATTGCCTGTTATCAAAGCACGTATTATTTTACCCTGGGATCACTGAGCCGGTGTCCCTGTGTGTTCCCACTGGGGAAAACTTTCTATGGGATGAAACTGGACACCTCTTCTCTTTGTGGCTGTGTCCCAAACAAGCAGGAGTGACCCCGCAGGAGCACTGCTGCTCACCAGCTATGTGCCCTCAGACAGGACTCCTTGCTACCAAGACTCAGTTCCTCCAGCAGTGAGAATCCCCACATCTCGCAGGGATTTTTGCAAGATACAAGGAAAACAAGGCGCAAGAAAGCCTTTGTAAACGAAGTGCTCCAAGCGCTACACAATCACGTTCCTTCGTTCCACAAATGGTTACGGGCAGACGCAGCTTTTCTGAGGAACAGCTGGTTGGGCCCATAGTGTCCAAGGCCTCAAACCTCAGTAGTGTCACCAGTTGGAAATAAGCCTGTTAAGAGTTAGAAGCTCCTTTATCTGAGCGTCTTAAGGACACTAATTAGCAAGGGTGCCGTTTTCTCTGCTGGGAACCGCATCGATGTTTTACAACCTGGAAGCAATCACAGCCCAACACTCTAGGGGCCGGAGCCCTAAACCCCCCCCCCTCCCCGCCCCCACCAACAAGCCCTAGTCAAGCGACTCTGAGGGGGCCTGGCCTCAGGCTGAGGACAAAGCCACACTCAACTTGCACTGATTGTGGCTCCTTGCACCCCAGCCCAAGACCTAGTGAGAAAAACCAGGCCAGGCTGGGGCGGGAGGACCCGGCCAGGAGCAGAATTTATCTGCTGGTATCACAGCAACATGTCCCCCACCAGGGCGGGCAGGCACCACGGACCACAGCTGGCTATTCTGGCGCCAGCTTCCCCATTTCCCTCACCCCCTGCAGCCCTTCTCAAGGATTTCACGTAGCAGATGTGGCCCAAGGTCACAAGGGCAGTTACCAAGCCGAGAACCCCAGTCACCGGATGCCCAGCTCCCGAACTCATGGCTTCAGTGAATGAAAAAAACTAGCTAGTTCCTCTTCAGGAAAAAAAGGAGTAGGGACACTGCTCTAATCAAGCTGCAATCACAAATCACAGATGGAAAAGTACCTGAAATTCCCATAGCAGGAAGCAAACTGTCTGAAAGTAGATAAAGAGCCTCCCTCGTGGTCCATTTCCATGGGTTTCTCAAGGACTTGCCTCGCACTACGGTGGAACACGGATCAATCCCTTGGCTCTACCGTCTGCTGGACACCAACTACGCAAGTGCCTGCTGGTATCAGGGGGCAGGGCTTCGCCAGAGCTGCGTGTTGTATAAAACACAGTCCCCTACCCCAACCCCCACTTCACCAAAGCAGCTAGGGCGAGGGCCCCTTTAACGGAGGCTTCAATGATTCCTTGAGGGGACTTCCTGGGGACTCTCGTCTCCACCCTGAACAGCTGCTCGAAGCATTCCTCCAACAGTCACTCTCCACCCCACCACCCTCCCGAGAGGGTGGTGGCAGTTAGAAAACCGCCCCCTCTCCTTCCACCTGCAGTGACATCTCCACCCCGTAGGGCTGAGTCCGGAACAGCTGTGCAAATGGAAGTGGTCAGATCCTCTAGCACGTGGCTCAGTTTCCCCACAACACTGACTGGGCACCTAGTTCCTGCCTGGCACCTGTCCTGGGGCCTGTGCAGAGATGCAGAGGGAGACATGCCCCTGAAGGAGTCGAGATTGAGAGTTTACACACCACCCCTAGGCAGCAGAGCGCCGACAACACAGTTCCTCCTGGCCTGTCTCAGCTGAGGGATCGGGGATGAATCAGGGGTGATGTAGGTCTGGGTGAGGCCCCAGAAGGCCCAGCAGCCTTCATCTGACTCCCCTGCTGTGTCCCTGAGTTATGAGGGGCACGGGAACCCCAGGGAGGGTACTGAGGACATCCAGACACTGTCGAAAGGGAGTCAGCTGAGGTGGTCCAAGCGGGCTAAGAGGCCTTGCTTCTGAGAAAACTGGAGGCCCACCTGGGAGCCAACGGACCCATGTCTGGCCACATCTGCCTGCCCTGTGGTGAATCCTCTCCTGCTTCCTAGAGGAGGCTGTGATTGTTTCCACGGGTTATACGCATGTCCGGTCAGGCCCTGACTCATCACTGTCCACACACTATCCCCTGATCCTCACAACCCTGCTGGATAGGGAAAGTTGTGTTCCCATTTTACAGAAGGACAGACTGAGGCTCAGAAAGGGTGAATGATTTATCAGAGCTCACTAGAACCCAGGTGTGTCCGACATCAAGGCCTGGGATGTATTAAGCCTTTCACTATTCCTGCCACACCTGCACACTCTGTAATAATAATTGTGGCTAATGTCTTCAAACCCTTTGTCTTCCCAGGGTAAAACGCAGCAGGGGAGAAAGCATTTAGTTTTGCCCAGTCGAGCTGGGCTGAGGCTCAAGACCTGGAACATTCAGTTCAAGTGTGCTCTGGGCCAGGGAGCCAGTGCTTGGTGCTGAGTCATTGCCTGGCTGAGGGACGGCAGGCGAGAGGGAGGGCACTCCGCTCAGTTCTGAGTCACCACAGCCCTGAGCACCCAGCATGGGGCCTCTGGAGGGAGAAACCCAGCTATCTGGGCAGGAGAGCTGGTCCCACTCTGACACTCAGGGTCCATGGCACTAATCTGGAAGAGTCAAAAAGCGATGTGGCTGCCTTGTTTCCTGCACACACATATTCTTTCCTAGCCTCCTGATGTTGGGATTAAAAAAAAATTTTTTTTAAGGTTCATTACTTTGAGAGAGAGAGAGAGAGAGAGAGAGAGAGAGAGAATGCATGCGGGAGGGGCAGAGAAAGAGGGAGACAGAGAATCTGAAGCAGACTGTGTGCTGTCCACGCAGAGCCCAATGCTCGAACCCACAAACAGTGAGATCATGACCTGAGCCAAAGTCAGACACTCAACTGACTGAGCCACTCAGGTGCCCCTGGATTTTTAAAATTATTTATTCATCCATCCAGTGTCCAAGAAGAATCTTTAAAATAACGGACAAAAAAAATCAGAGCGCCTGGGTGGCTCAGTCAGTTAAGTGTCCGACTTTGGCTCAGGTCATGATCTTGCGGTTCGTGAGTTCGGGCCCCGCGTCGGGCTCTGTGCTGACAGCTCGGAGCCTGGAGCCTGTTTCGGATTCTGTGTCTCCCTCTCTCTGTACCCCTCCCCTGCTCACACTCTGTCTCTCTCAAAAATAAACACTTAACAATAAAAAATAAAATAACCAAAAATCTACAATTCTACCTTAATGAACACTGAGGAAGTTATTTCAAAATAGGAAATGCTTGTTCTTCAACAGGATGCGAGGGAATTTTCAGCGGCAAGTGTCCCCTCAGTCACTGGGGACGCAGCTCTGCGCTAGGAGTTCTTGGGCAGCTGCACTGTTTACAGGCTCTTGACGTAGGCAGTGAGCAATCTGCGATTCTGGGCTTTTCTGAATTGACAGAGAATGAGAAGCTTCACTGTGCAGTGTCTGGTCTTACCACCAGCCACAGGGAAAAAAAAGAGAGAGACTCCTCTGACAGTGCTGACGCTGCTCTCGGTGCAGCTGGGCATCAACCGGGTCTGGGTGCTGTGAGCTCCCAGCCTCTCCAGCAGATCTGTTCCAAGACGCTGTGTTGCCGGTGGGGACAAAAAAGAGCTTCTCCAGACTCATAAGAGGGAATCAATACTTAAGTCCTTTGTGGAGAACTTAAGAAATGGAGAAAAAGGCCATTTAGAAATACAGTAAAAAGGAACTGGCTCCTGGGGGACACTTGGGAGCCCAGGACAACACTGCAGTGCTTAGGAACCAACACATAGCTTCCGGCAACTTCCACTAACTCCCGCCTCGAGGCTGCCCTTCAATAAGGGCGCCTTTTCTTTTACCAGCCTGTCCACTCCGGAACCCGGCCCGTGTTTTACCCTTCCCCACACAGAATCATTTACTGAGACCGTAGCTCCTGCCAGGCACTTGAGAAACAGAAAGATGACAGATGCAGACTGCCCCTGGAGCCCCTGGAACTCTTGGCCCACAGGGACGTGACCCCAGGGCAAAGCAGAAAAGTGCTGCCTTTTGGAAGAAAGATTCAAATCAAAGTAACGCGGGGTCCAGGGCAGGGATGGGCTGCTCCCCACTGGCAACATCTACATGTAAGAAACATTGCTCGGAGAAAGGTGTGGAAGGAGACGGAACTGTCCTCCATATGGCATTGAACGCCGTGACTGGCAGAGAGCAGGCACTCTGTAAATTTCCAACGGAATGAATGAATGACGACTTGGGCCCATCTCCTAAGTCAGACCCAGGCTCAAGAAACGAGTGGTTTCTAATCAACTGGGACTGTGCCTGGCGAGCTCTGAGGATAAAGGAGCTCTGAGAAGCAGCCAGGCCCGGTGGGGGCAAGGCCATCTGTCGCCCAACAGGACCCCCCCCAGGTGAAGGTAAACCTCTGGCCACAACAGTCTTTCTGTTTTATCACAGCTGACAGGCCTCAGATGCACCATGTAGTTTCTATCTTAGAGACCTGTTTTGAGGATCTAAAGAAATAAGGTTATAAGGCACCTAACCAGTGTTTGACATATAAATATAAATGTATGTGCGTGTGTATATATATATATATACACACATATTTATACAAACATGTTGGCAGACCAAAAAATACTAGGTTCACCCTATCCTAAAGAAATTCTCCCTGATGAAGGTTTTGCAAGCTGCCTGGCTTCTAAGGCCCCCTGAGAAATCTGCATAGAAATGAGTGGACTTAGTGACATCACACATCTCACACAGTCACACAGTGCCAAGCAAGCAGTGGGCATCAACGTCCACATTTGCAAAGGATGCGATTTGGGGCTTAGCTTCAAAAGTCCAGCCGTGAGTCTGAGATCAGAGGCAGAAGAGGAGACCCAGTGAAGACTCGATGAACCAGAAATGGGGAGCGGGGAGGGGCTCGAGAATTCCATAATCCGGTTGACAGAGGCTTCTTCAGTGTTGATCAGCACTCACTGGTCCTCAGAGGTTCCTAACAAGCAAGGCCTCTGTCTTCTGCTCCCAGCTTTCCTCCATTAGGCGTCTTACATATTTAGGAGCGACATTACGACAGCAAAAATGTGAAGGAGGTAGAGTAGGTTTGGGTTATGCGTGGTTTCCTACCTTTGATGATAAACATCAGACCGTTTATAAATGCCAATAGAAGTAAGAGACACGTAGAGTGCCTTATATAAGGCAACTGTGTGTCATTCCAGAAATGGGGACAGGAGGACAGTGCTAATCAAGCCTCACTGGTGGTATGAAGCTGTCTGACTCACGACCGGCCCCAACAGCATCAAACAGCTAAGCCTTCCTCGGCCCTGGTGAACGTCAAATGCCGCCAGTTCCTGTGTGCCAGCTTTACCCTCATAAAGGGCAAATCTACTCTACAAAACGGGGGACGAATTATGTTCAGTTCTTGCGTCAGCCAAACACGGCTTGTTCTTTAGAGGGTAAAATGGAGGTCCTGGATGAGCTGGGCATTAAGGCATGTGACCCACGTCCTTCATCCTCCCCCCCCAATAAATCCCTGTTCATCAGTCGAAAAGGAATTTGCTCCTCCGTTACTGCAACTTGCTGGAAATACAAAGGGGAGAATGGCCACTCGTTGCCTGATGGTGCTCTGATTCTGCTAAGAGGCCCAAGAGCTTGCAATCGATCTGCAAAGAGCAAAATGATCTCATCTTTAAGAAAATTCAGGAGGCTCTGCTAAACGTGAAGCAGAACAAATGGCTCTCTCTACTTCAATCATGACTCAAACCATTTCCAATTTCCTCTGAGAGGATGTTTCTACATCTCTCTCCCAGCGCCTGAGTGTCATCTGTCAGATTATTCTGGTGAGCTTCTGCGGGGAGGGCCAAGCAGGAAGGAAATGCTCTGGCTCACATCTTTCTGGGGCACAGGAGGGTCTTGGGACCGCCCTGGGGTCTGACTCAGGGCACTGCCACCCCCATATTCACACTCGCACCAGTTGGCACCAGGCAGTGTCACCAAGAAGGAAAATGGGGCCTCAGGCAAAGGCCGTGCAGGTTAGATGTCAGGCACAGCTTGAGGGATTCCAGAAAGGGAAAGGGTACGGTAAATCGCAGATCCCCTCCCCCTACAAAATGGGATTACCGTCCACCAGTGGCTCCGAAATCCCAGTCTGGCAAACTCAGAGTGATCAGGGAAACCTTTCGGACGTAGGGATTTCTGGGCAACGTGGACTAAACATGGGGGGTGGGAGTAGGGGGACAGATAGAGGGATGATGCCGCTGGCAATCTGTGTTCTGAAACGGCTTCCCAGGAGACTGGCTTCCCAGGAGACTGCCGGCCTTGGGATTCTGTGCTGGTGACCTCGAAGGTCTGCAGAGCAAGAAAGCCCAGCTCACTGAGGGAGAAGGGTCTCCCCCTTGTCCCAGGAAGGGCTGTGAGACAGCAGCACGGCACCGGCCTCCAAAGCATCTGGTCTCTGTTTAGTCAGAGAGTAACAGAGAGCAGGGGAGGGGCGGGTGCACATCTTCAGACTCCAGAAAGAGCACCAACCTCTCTGCCAGGGAAGGGGCCTGGACCAGAACGAACTTGCCAGAAGATTAGCGGCAAGCCCACGTGTGCAGAAAATCGACGTGCAGGAAGACTGCAGATGGGGAGGTCCAGGTGTGCAGAGCGGAGCTGGGCGAAGCCCAGTGTCTCAGCCTGCAGCCACCCTGCCTCTTCGATGAAGACGAGACGCTTGCTCTCTCTTGCCCCCTCTGTAAAACTAGGGACAAAGAGTCACTCTAACTACTTCGGGGCAATGTGGGAGGATCCACTCTTAAACGACAAGAGTACAAGACTCGATGAAACACAGAGTTCTAGTCACTTCCTTTCCATGAAAGCCATTCCTTTACCAGCAAGGTTAGACCGTAAACACCCAGAAGCCGTTGTCCCCCCAAAGAGGGCTTCCTGTTTTTCATGCTTAACAAATAGCTCTTTATTGATTGATTGTATCTCCTCTTGAAGATAAGGATGCTTGGAGGGTCCTCTTAGCTCAGCTCCTCCAAAAACTCCAAAAAGCTCCCTTTGTCTTTACGCCAGGGCCCTTTTTCATTACGAAGTAAGAAGCCAATTTCTAATAAGAAACAGTATTGACAATTTTCCGTTGTAGTTAGTCTGGAGGAAAAGTGTCATTCATGTAAGTGAAGCTGAATTAGTCACCCAGGTGTTCTGTGTATTATCAAAGCACAGGCATGAAAGCAATGAAGGCCAAGGAGCTAATAAACTGAATGTTAGCTTTCTTTCTCCTTAAGTTTTGTGCCACGCTGACAAATCTCGAGTGGCTGATTTGGTAAAGGGAACTCATTTCTTTCCGGAATTACCATATCCAGTCATCACCATCCAAATAATCACAGCACAGAGGTCAGCCACCCAGTACTTGGTGGCCCAGAGAACACAGAGACAACGAAGTAGTCCAGCCTGCACACTTCACAGTCTCATAAAAATTCAAGACGCTTCTCCCTTCTTCTGAACAGACACCTTGCCTCTTATCAGGACTTTCTGGTGTAGTTCTCTTCGCTATTAGTACTGTCTGAGTGACCTCTGGAGACGCACTTTATCTGTCTGGGTTGCTTTCTCAGCAAAATAAAGAGATTGAGCTAAAAGATCTTCATATGGGCCTTTCGACTTTAAAATTCCGACTTAATTTTCAAATCCACTTTTCCAAGGTCGGACTTCTGATTTAGGAGCCGTATTTTCTATTTGTTAAGAATGATGGGGCGCCTGGGTGGCTCAGTCAGTTAAGCGTCCAACTCTTGGTTTCGGCTCAGGTCATGATCTCGTGGTTTCGTGGGTTCAAGCCCCACGTGCTTGGGATTCTCTGTCTCCCTCTCTCTCTGCCCCTCCCTGACTCACGCGTCTCTGTCTCTCTCATTTATTTACAAATAAATAAACAACAAAAAAAAGAATTATAGTAACTCTGGGGTGCGCAGCTGGCAGAGTGGGTAGAGCATGTGACTCTTGATCTCAAGGCGGTGGGTTCAAGCCACGTGTTGGGTGTAGAGATTACTTAAAAATAAAATCTTAAAAAAGACAGAAAGTTACTTAACCTGTTTTTTCCTCTTCAAAAAGGATTTATGAAACCACAGCCTAACCAATCCACCGGGTGGGTACACAAAGGTCTCAGCTTGCTGGGGTGAGTCTCATGCTAAAAACAAAGTGTTGGCATTCTGGGTTTACACTGCACTTACAGTGGCTGTGTTCAAACTTGACCTTCACTCACAATAAAGGGTGCGGCAGATTCTGACAGTCCCTGTCTCAATAGGAAGGAGGGCTCAAAATGAAAGTTTTACACCACACCAAAGATCTACATCCTTGGAGACTATAGTAACAGGGCTGGTTTGAAATGTGCTTTAGTTTCACCCAATAACGGGCTGAACAGGCATACAAAAAAATATATATAATTATACCCATCCCAGCTAATTACATACTCTTGTACTAATTTTCCAGATATAAATATATAATCTCTTATAAATGTAAGTTGCTGAACGTCTCTACCAGATTTTTATCAATAATTGTCATTTAGAAATGAAAGTGGATGATACAAATATTTCTTCTAAAATAATTATAAAGGCAGTTTTAATTTTGTTAATTTTTAATCTTCAAAACAACCGGCCAGCTCCTTATGGCTTTTTTTTTCATTTTGCCCAGACAGTATATCATTATCTTTTCTTTAAGTGTATTTTTTTTCCAAGAAAAGACATTTTGAAAAAGCACAAATTTGTGGGAAATTGGAAGAGTAGCACACTTAATTGTAATCTTTTAAGTTAAGAGATTGATTCCAATTTTCTATTTCCAAATTTTCATGCTCCTGAGGATTAGAGTACATATTTTGCATATATGTAAAATGAGGCATATTTCTGCTGTATTCACAAAAGTATTTCTTTCTGTATTAGTTATTTGTCTACTGGAAACAAACCCTACGTATTTTAATACCATAACAAGGAAGGGAATGTATGCCAACAAAAACAAAAACAAAAACCATCCTCTTTCACGCCAGCGTGAGGCAATGTCCTAAGGTAATCGTCAACCATGGGACAGTCTCACATCTTTAGTTCAGAAATGGCCTGGGAGAAGAACATCTTGTTTTCAACAAATCATACTAAAATATGTTATTGAAAATCGTTTCACACAATAATACAATTTTAATTTCAGATAAAAAGCGGGGGGGTAGTGTATTTACATCAGTTCCCTGAGTCACTCTGTGCCTGAGCCAGTAAAGATGCCCCTCGACCAAGTTGAGAAATTTTAGGAGCAAAATACCTGCGAGACCACCCTCAAGCTTGCGAGTGGCCCCCCTCCCCCGCCGGAGCGCCGACCGCAGGGAAACCGGGACCTCCGCCCGGGAGGGCGGGCGGCGGCAGAGGCGGTGGCCGGGCCTGGCCCAGGCCTCCGGAGGTGACCAGGCCGGCCGCCCCTCCGGGGCCCGGGCCCGCTCCAGCCACCCGGTCCTCGGCCCCTCGGATCGGGCCGGTGGACGGCACCTGGCGCCACTGCGTCGGTCGCACTTCCCGGGAAACCAAACGCAGCCGGGGGGGGGGGACGAGGAGGGGACATTTCCTCCCCTCCGGGGCCTCCCTCTCGGCCAGACGCCGGCCAAGGGCGGGTCGGAGCGGGGACTCGTCGGGGCACCGCAGGACGTGACCCGGCGCGGGCGTCCGCCCGCAAGTGCGCCCCGGGCCCCCGCAACCCGGCCCGGTGCAGCCGTCCCCGCCGCTCGCCGTCGAGGGGGGCCTCCGGCCGGGGCGCGGAGCGGGCCGGCTCACCTTGGGGCCCTCGGGGGGCACGCGCGGGTCGTTCCACGTCGTGGTGCGGCTGTTGTGGTCCACGAAGAAGGGCCAGCCGGTCTGCGGGTCGATCTTGATTTCCCAGCCGGGGGGCAGCGGGTCGCGGTCGCCGGCGCCACTGCCGGACGCCATCTGCACCATGGGCGAGTGCGTGGCAGCGCTCATGTTGGGTTGGGGTCGGCCCGGAGGGGCGGCCGCCGGGGTGCCGGGTCGCGGGGTGCCGGGTCGCGGGGTGCCGGGCCTCCAGGCGCGGTCCAGGCGCGGAGTCGCTCGCTGACTGCGGTCGGCTGGAGAGCGGTGCGCGCCGCCGACGTGTCCGGGAAGCCGGCGCCGGGCACCTTTATGAATTAAAGGAGGGGGTGACGTGGCCCGAGAGGGGTGGAAGTGTCTGGAAATAGCCTCCTCGCTGCCAACCGGGAAGGAGATAAAGGGAGGTAGCAACTGGCCGGCTAGAAACTTCTGGTCCCATCCAGAGAAGTTGGCGGCGAGCGGGTTGGATGCGGAGCTCCGCCCTGAGTCATCGGCTATAATCGGGGCGGGGCGGGGCGGGGGCGGGGCCTCGGCCGCCCGCCCCTCCCCCACTCCTTCCTCCTGGTCGTCGTCCTCCTCCTCCCTGGCCCCGCCGCCCGCGCGGGTGTCCCCGGGCGGAGACTGGCCGGCGGCGCAGGCAGCCTCAGGGGCGTCGTCGGTGTGCGCTGGGCCGGTTTCGGTTTTCAGACTCTCTCCCTCAGCTTGGGGCCGAGTGGGTGTTCCCTGGACTGGGACTCGGCTTGCTGGGTGCCTGCTGCCGCTCCTTCCCATAAAAACAAAGTCATCGTGAGCCTTTAAAGTTGTTGGTCTTAAACTAGAGTCTCGCCCACCCCCTGCTTTGCTCCCTTACGTGCTGATACTCGGGGACACTGGCGTCTCTCAATTACGTTTTAATCACTTTTTTTCCCCAAGGGCTTAAGGAGCTCTGGAATGTTGATCTGACACCATAACAAAGCCAGGGAGAAAATGGAAGTGCAAATAGAAACTCACCTGGCTTCTTTTGAAGCCTAAAGAAAGATTGCATCAGTTGTGGTTTTATGCTCCCAAACCTCGCATCTCAAATATACAAACTGTCGTTCCAATGAACAACTTTAAAGAAAAATCACATTGTTTTGGGCGTGGATCTTTTTTATGGTAGAGGTTGGTTCTTGCTGTCTTTAATCTTGACCTTCATTTGGGAGGCAGGGACCAAATCCAAACACGAAAAATTGTTCGGTTGTTTCAATGTTGGCTGCTTTTGTGAACTAAACCAACCAGTTCCCTGGGAGAGAATGTGCCCCCAGAGGGAGAATTTGGGGGAAGGTTCCGTTTCAGATTCTCTTTTAAAATTTTTTAAAAATGTTTTATTTATTTTTGAGAGAGAAAGAGACGGAATGCAAGCAGGGGAAGGGAGGGGAGGGTCAGAGAGAGAGGGAGACACAGAATCCCAAGCAGACTCAAGGCTGTGAGCTGTCAGGCTTTTGGAACCCACAAACCTTGGCACTATGACCTGAGTGGAAGTCTGACGCTCAACCGACTGAGCCACCGAGGCGCCCTTGTTTCAGATTCTTAGGCAGCCTCATCCCCCTCCCCAGAAATACTTTGAGAAGTTGCTCTCATTAAAAAGAAATCCACAGGCCCCAAATGGCATTACTTGGGCCAGGCCAAGTCACCAAACCAGGGTTTAATACCTAACCTAATTTCAGTTTCAACCTCCCCCAGAAATATAAGTCTAAACCTGTCAATCAGGAATTTTCTGATAAACGCAATGAGGCAATCTGTCCCTTGGGCTTTCTCTGTCCCTCAAAGGAAGATGAAATCATCTAAATCATAAGATCCCCCCCCCCACCTTCCTCCTACGGGCGGATGATCATGTCTGAAACAGTCTTTTTCTCTTTCTTTCTCTCTCTCTCTCTCTCTTTTTTTTTTTTTTTTTTTTTTGGCTTCTAACTTTCTTGTCCTACCCTCCTTCTTAGAAAAACCTTCCATTTTGGGGGCACCTGAGTGGCTCAGTCAGTTAAGCATCTGACTTCGGCTCAGGTCATGATCTCATGATTCATGGGTTCAAGCCCCATGTCCGGCTGGGTGCTGACAGCTCGGAGTCTGTAGCCTGCTTCTGATCCCATCTCTCCCTCTCTCTCTGCCCCTCCCTTGCTTGCAGTCTGCCTCTCTCTCTCTCTTTCTCTCTCTCTCTCAAAAATAAATAAACATTAAAAAAAAAACTTCCGTTTTGTACAACTCCTCAAAGCATCTCTGTATCTGCTAGATGGGATGTTGCCTGATTCATGAATCTTTTAATAAAGTCAATCAGCTCTTCAAATTTACTCGGTTAAGTTTTGTTTTTTATCACTTTGGGTTAATACCAGGCCTAATTTTTCAACTCGAATTCAGAGAAGATCCTGGAACCTCTCTCCCTGCCTCAAATTACTCCTTTTGGGACAAAGTCAAGAGAGGCCTCCTGATCATTTCCAGTGGAATGAGTCCCACTTTCATGTGTCTGGTTGACAGCTTTGAAATCCAAAAACTCAAGTTTTGTGAAAACTCCAAGGTGAGTCAGGCCCAGGGACTGACTCAGGTCACCAAACACATAGGAGACTAACGTATAAACCCAAATGCCAGTTTACCATAAGAAATATTACTATTGAAGGAGCTGGACCCTCAAGTTTACTGGTCGATGTCTAATTTATCCTTCTATCTGAAGCTCTCAGCACAGGGCTGGGCTCAGAGTTCACATATAATAAATACTGATGTTTATTGAAGATTGAATCCAAAGTGAATTTAAAGTGAGTTTGTTTTTCTTTTTCCTTTGCTCAATTTGCTCCCCACTACAATGACAGTTTAA
The DNA here is from genome assembly GCA_028646485.1 of Cryptoprocta ferox. NCBI lineage: Eukaryota > Metazoa > Chordata > Mammalia > Carnivora > Eupleridae > Cryptoprocta > Cryptoprocta ferox. Next base: position 71,085,778 of record CM053561.1, on the reverse strand, counting down.
ACACCGAGAGCATTGTTTACTGGCCTTGTTGTTGTTGTTGTTGTTAGGCAGAAGCAGAGAGGAAGCAGTTTTCCTCTGGGATTAATTTAGCTGTTTCTGAGACTGGTACTCCACCAGGGGCTTCAAACGGGTTTGTCTAAAGTGGAGCCATAGGTCTTGGAGAGCTGGCTGAAAGGAGCTCCTTTGAGTCATTCCAAAGAACAAGGAGTTTGTCTGTCCATGGTGGCATTTTTTTTCCTAGGTGTTAGGACATGAGTTCCCCAGCTTCCATAGACTGAATCTTTGTGCTCCTCCAAAATTCATATGTTGAAACCTAATCCCCAATGTGATGCTATTTGAAGGTGGGCCTTTGGGAAGTGATTAGTGATCAGGTCATGAAGGGGAAATCCTCATAGATGGGGTTAGTAGGTTAGTACCCTTGTAAAAGGGACCCCAGAGGAGCACCTGGGTGGCTCAGTCAGTTAAACATCCGACTTTGGCTCAAGTTATGATCTCACGGGCCGTGGGTTCGAATCCCACATCTGACTCTGTGCTGACAGTATGGAGCCTGCTTGGGATTCTCTCTCTGCCCCTTCGTCACTTACACTTTTTCTCTTTTTCTCTCTCTCAAAATAAATAAACTTTTGAGAGAGAGAGAGAGACAGAGAGACTCCAAAGAGCTCCCTGCTCCTCTGTCAGGACAAAGGATCCAGTGAGAAGGTGGCTGTCTATGAACCAGATACCAGCTCTGCCTGATGCACTGATCTTGGACTTCTCATCCTCCAGAACAGTGGGAAATAAATTTCTGGTGTTTATAAGCACCCAGTCTCTGGGATTCTGTCAGAGCGGCCTGAAGTGACCAAGACACCAGGCCTTCAGTGGATCGCCCAGATCAGAAGCGTAAGCAAGACCCTGGGTTCCTCTTGCTCTCTTACCCCCCCAGTCATCACCAAGTCTGTAGATTCCATCTCTTCAATATTCCTTGACTCCGTGCAGTATTTCTCCAGTCCCACCAGCGTGGCTCAGGTCACCCTCATCTCTCATCTGGACCCAGGCAATGGCCTCTAATTTTGTCCAGGTCCAGTCCCTTGCCCCCATGGCGGCCAGAGTGACCTTGTTCAGGCACAAATGGACCATGTCCTTTCTCTGATTAGAATGATCTCGTGGCTCCCACTGCCATCTCTGTGTCCAAGTCCACACTCCTTGGCCTGGTGGACACACACCTCTCTCTCCCCACTCCCTGGTGCACCCTCCACTAGGGCTGTGCTGAAGTGTACCAGGCACACGCTTCTCTCGTCTGCACACACTGCTTGTTCCACCTTCTTTTCCAGCACCTGCAGCTCCCTTGCTTGGCAGACTCCTCTTCATCTCCGGGTATCACCTTTGGCATCACTCTTCCTTTGCTCTCCCAGGCTGGGTCATGTGCCCCTTCCACATGCCCTTCCACAAAGTGCACTGCACTGCAAATGCATGTTTGCCGGTCTGGTCTGCTTCTGGATTGAGCCTCTTGAGAGCAGGAGCAGAATCTTGATAGCCACTGTGTCCCAGCCTCTGGCACAATGCCTGGCAAATAGCAGTTACAACAACAGTAAATGTCATGGCTCCCACTTACTAAGTATTTACTGCAGGCCGGTCATTGCGTCATGAGCTCTATGTGGATTCTCTCATCTACCATTTGTTGGGGAGGCTGCGATCCCCCTTTTGGGAGTGAAGAACTTATTCCCCCAGATGCTGGGAACACGACAGGAAGACCAATCTCATTTGTCCATTGGGGATTGGCTTAGCTGAAGAAAACTGCATCCAGGGACTGATCTACAGAGCCGTAGGGGCCTGCCCTTTTTGGTTCAACTTGGGGTAGGGCTAACGAGCTCTCCCATTTCCAGAGCGTTCTCTGCATTGGCAGCTGCTTTCTTTGGGACTGCATCAGAGCCCAGCTTCTCTCTCTGCCCATCCCTGCTTCCTGCTCTCCCTTTTACTGGTGTTGCTCTTAAAAGGACTCCCTCAAGAAGCCCTGCCTGCTAACTTCTGTCTCACCGTCCTCTTCAGAGGAACCCAATCTGGAACCATCCATCCTCTCCACAGCCCTGCGGGAGGGTATTATTTTGATTCTCCCTTTACAGATGTGGCAATTAAGGTTTCAAGATGCTTAAGTAACTTGCTTGGTGTCACAAAGCTCACGATTTGTAAAGGTGGGTTGAATTCAGGCAGCTGATTCTAGAGCCCAAGCTATTAACCAAGCCCTCAGTAAATATAAGTGAATCATGGCTGAGACCTACTAGTCACCAAGGAAGATATTTAAAAAGCTATAATTCAGAAACAAAGTTTTTCCCAGTGCTGAGGAAACCAGCATAGCCCCAAGCCACCATGGCAGAGCCCACGTCAGGCCCCTGGATGATGGGGACAGGGCCTGGCTGACTCATGGCACAGGTCACAGAGGGTGGACTCATGCCCAGCTATAAGGGTGAGTTCCAAATGCAAATGTCACCTAGAAGGTTTTGGTGTCTGAACAATTTAATCCATTTCTGATGGAACACATGGGCAGACATGAGAGAACAGCCAGTTCTCCCTGATTTGTGCAAAATGTCAATCATCCCAAGTCATTTTTGTTTGCTGTTGGGATGTTATCAGAAATCAAGCCGTGCAGGCAAAGAAAACAATCAATGAAACTAATAGGCAACCGACAGAATGGGAAAAGATAGTTGCAAATGACATTTCAGATAAAGGGCTAGTATTCAAAATCTATAAGGAACTCACCAAACTCCACACCCAAAAAACAAATAATCCAGTGAAGAAATGGCAGAAGACATGAAGAGACACTTCTCCAAAGAGGACATCCAGATGGCCAACAAACACATGAAACGATGCTCAGCATCACTCATCATCAGGAAAATACAAATCAAAACCACATTGAGATAGCACCTCACGCCTGTCAGAGTAGCTAAAATGAACAAATCAGACTATAGATGCTGGCGAGGATGTGGAGAAACGGGCACCCTCCTACACTGTTGGTGGGAATGTAAACTGGTGCGGCCGCTCTGGAAAACAGTGGGGAGGTTCCTCAAAAAACTATCAATAGAACTCCCCTATGACCCAGCAATAGCACTGCTGGGGATTTACCCAAGGGATACAGGAGTGCTGATGCACAGGGGCACATGTACCCCAATGTTCGTAGCGACAC
>CM053561.1:70860609-71082521 GCA_028646485.1 Cryptoprocta ferox | reverse complement strand
ATCTATACAATGGAATACTACATGGCCATGAGAAAGAATGAAATCTGGCCATTCGTGGCAACGTGGATGGACCTCGAGGGTGTCATGCTAAGTGAAATAAGTCTGGCAGAGAAGGACAGATACCATATGTTTTCATTCATAGGTCTAACAGGAGAAACTTAACAGAAGACCATGGGGGAGGGGAAGGGGAAAAATAGTTATGGAGAGGGAGGGAGGCAAACCATAAGAGACTCTTAAATACTGAGAACAAACTGAGGGTTGATGGGGGTGGGGGAGAGGGGAAAAGGGGATGGGCATGGAAGAGGGCACTTGTTGGGATGAGCACTGGGTGTTATATGGAAACTAACTTGACAATAAACCATGAAAGAAAGAAAAAAAAAGAAATCAAGCCATGCAGCCACGCACAGATGTACCAGCCAGCCCCTCCCAGTGTCACCCTTCCGCCATGGGCAGCCTAGACAAGGAAGGCCAGGGCCACCTGCAAGGAAGCTATGGCCTCTCTTAAATGTCCTGATGGCCAAGTGCATCGGGGGAGAGGAGCCACAGACAGTAGGTGTTAGAGCAGAGAGTAAATAGGAGATGCTATAAAGGCCCTGATGGCGAGCTCTAAAAATATACCCCGGTGGAGGGGGAGGGGAAAAACGAATACAGTTGGCTCTTGAACAACAAGGGATTGAACTGTGTGGGTCTAGTTGGACACAGAGTTTTTTCAGCAGACACAGTACAGGATTGCATATGTATTTTCCCTGTGATTTTCTTAACATTTTCTTTTCTCTAGCTCACTGTATTGTAAGAATACAGTATAGAATACATATGACGTACAAAATACGTGTTAATCAACTGTTTGTGTTATCAGTAAGGCTGATATCTGTAGGCTATTTGTAGTTACATTTGGGGGGAGTCAAAAGTTATACACAGGTTTTCAACTGTGCATGGGGGCAGTTCTCTGAACTCCCATGTTGTTCAAGAGTCAGCTGTACGGCTTAGCTGTAGAATTTCAAATTTCAGCACTAACCTTGCCTCTGTTTGTTATTAAAAGTTAAAGTCCGCCTGCTCAAGTTCAGCTGCCCTGTGCCCTCTGACCTCCTGTGGCAGGTACATTCTGCACCAGGCCTCTGGGCCTTTCATCATAAACTATGCTGCTCTGCTATTTATCTGCATACTCCCCTGAAAGGATTGCAGGAGCCATGGAAATGGGGACTTTAGCATCAAAAGCTACATTTTTTTAAAAAGATGCTCTTTTTTGGGGCACCTGGGTGGCTCAGTCAGTTAAGCATCTGACTCTTGATTTTGGCTCAGGTCATGATCCCAGGGACATGGGATCGAGCCCCACGTGAGGCTCTGTGCTGACAATGCGAGCCTGTTTGGGATTCTCTCTCCCTCTCTTTCTCTGCCCTTCCCCCACTCGCGCGCCTGCGCTCACTCTCTCTCTAAATAAATCAATAAACTTTAAAACTCTTTTTACGTCTTTATTTTATTTTGAGAGACAGAGACAGAGTGAGCCCAGGAGGGGCAGAGAGAGAAGGAGACACAGAATCTGAAGCAGGTTCCAGGCTCTGAGCTGTCAGCACAGAGCCCGACGTGGGGCTCGAACCCACGGACTGTGAGATCGTGACCTGAGCCAAAGTCGGATGCTCAACCGACTAAGCCACCCAGGCGCCCCTCTAAATAAATCAATAAACTTTAAAAAAAAAAAAAAAGTTTCAGTTTTTAAAAAAATGAGCCTGGGTGGCTCAGTTGGTTAAGTGTCCTACTTCGGCTCAGATCATGATCTTGCAGTTCGTGAATTCAAGCCTCACACCAGGCTCTCTGCTGTCAGCACAGAGCCCACTTCAGATCCTCTGTCCCCTTCTCTCTCTGCCCCTCTCTGGCTTGCTCTCTCTCTCTCTGTCTCTAAAAATAAATAAATAAAATTTTAAACAATAAATAGATGAAAAATTAAAAATTTATTTTATTTTAGAGAGAGAGAACATGGGTGCGGGAAAGGGGCAGAGGGAGAGAGAGAATCCCAAGCAGGCCACACTCAGCATGGAGCCGGACCTGGGGCTCAATTCCACGACTGTGAGATCATGACCTGAGCCAAAATCAAAGTCAGACACTTAACTGACTGAGCCACCCAGGCACCCCCAGATTTTATTTTTTAAGTAATTTCTATACCCAGTGTGGGGCTGAAACTTATAACTCCAAGATCAAGAGTCACATGCTCGGGGCGCTTGCATGGCTCAGTCAGTTGAGCTTCTGACTCTGGCTTCAGCTCAGGTTGTGATCTCACAGTTTCATGAGTTCAAGCCCTGAGCCTGGCTCTGCAGTGCCAGCACAGAGCCTACTTGGGATTCTCTCTCTCTTCCTCTCTCTCTCTGCACCTCCCCGATTTGTGCTGTCCCTGTCTCTCTCAAAATAAATAAATAAACTTAAAAAAAAAAAAAAGAGTCACATGCTCCACTGACTGAGCCAGCCAGGTACCCCGAAAGCTGAATTTTTAAAATATCAGGTGCTGTGCTAAGCAGGTCAGGACCTGATCTTACTTATTTTGCCCAGCAAACCTAGGAGGCATTAAACCCATTGCACAGATGAGAAACAGGCTTAGAGATGTTGACTAACTGGCCCCCATTCACACAGCTGACCAGCAGGTAGAGCCAGGATTTGAAACTCAGTCTGTCTGATCCCACGGCCTGTGCATAATTGTCAGGTTAAACCCTCCTTTACCATTTGCTGCTTCTCCATTCTCAGCGAGTCCAGGCTGAACAGCTGTACTAGGTTGGATAGTGTTCCCCCCAAAAGTCACGTCCCCCAGGAACCTCAGAATGTGACCTTACAGTTTCCAGGAGGACTCAAGTTAAGATGACATCATTCTGGATTGGACAGGCCCTAATCTGATGACCGGTATCCTTATAAGAGGAAAATTTGGACACAGAGACACACGGGGAGAAGGCCTTGTAAAAGCTGGAGCCGAGATTGGAGAGCTGCATCTATGAACCAAGGACTTCCAGCAAATACCAGAAGATGGAAAAGGAAGGGTCCTCCCTTAGAGTCTTCCAGAGGCAGCATGGCCCTCCCAACACCTCAATTTCCAACTTGTAGCGCCTGGAACACAGGGAGACAATACATTTCTGTTGTTTTAAGCCGCCTGCTTTGTGGTACTTTGTTGTTGTTGTTTTTAATTTTTTTTAATGTTTATTTATTTTTGAGAGAGACAGACAGACAGACAGACAGACAGAGTGCGAGGGGGGTGGTAGGGGCAGAGAGAGAGGGAGACACAGAATCCGAACGAAGCAAGCTCCAGGCTCTGTGCTCAAACTCACAAACCATAAGCTCATGACCTGAGCTGAAGTCGAACATTTAACCTGCTGAGCCACCCAGGCGCCACTGTGGTACTCTGGTAAGGCAGCCCTGGAAAGCACAGACAGCAGGCCACACCATCAGTGTTTGTCACCCAACTCAAAGGTAGCTTCGGTGATCCATAATGAGAAGCACCCTTTGGAACATGACCAACAAATTGTTTCATTTGCCCCTCATTGAGCACAGCGGTGCAGGGAGGAAGGCTTTCTCGATCATGCATCTCCCCACCAGGCAAAAGTCACCCCTCTTCCTGTTTGAGGAACTATTATCTCCCCAGAAGGGTATTAAGCTCTCAACTCATTGGAAGTGAACTTCTTATATACGTTTTTGTTTTTATTTACTTATGTATTTATTTTTAAATTTTAATTCCAGTATAGTTAACATGCAGTGTTGTATTTTTTTCAGGTATACAACATAGTGATTCAACAATTGTATACATCACTCAGTGTTCATCATGGTAAGTGTACTCTTTTTGTTTAAGTTTATTTATTTATTTTGAGAGAGAGAGAGAGAGCACAAGCCAGGGAAGGGCAGAGAGTGGGAGAGATAAGAATCCCAAACGGTTTCCACACCATCAGCGCAGAGCCCAGTGTGGGGCTCGAACTCACAAACTACAAAGTGATGACCTGAGCCGAGCTCAAGAGTTGGACACTTAACCAACTGCACCACCCAGGTGCCCCATGGTAAGTGTACTCTTAATCCCCTATACGTGTTTCACTCATCCCTCCCCACCAGCTCCCCTCTGGTAACCATCTGCTTGTTCTCTAGAGTTAAGAGTCTGTTTTTAGTTTGTCTCTTTTTTGCTTTGTTCCTTTGTTTCGTTTCTTAAATTCCACATAGGAGTGAATCATATGGTATTTGTCTTTCTCCGACTGACTTATTTCACTTAGCATAGTATACTCTAGATCCATCCATGTTGTTGCAAATGGCAAGAGTTCATTCTTTTTTATGGCTGAGTAACATTCCATTATGTATATATACCCCATTTTCTTAATCCGTTCATCTATCAATGAACACTTGGTCTGCTTCTATGATTTCACTGTTGTAAATAATGCTGCAATAAACATAGGGATGCATATAGCTTTCAAATTTCTGTTTTCACATTCTTTGACTAAATATCCAGTAGTAGAATTACTGGATCATATGGTAGTCCTATTTAATTTTTTGAGGAATCTCCCTACTGTTTCCCACAGTGGGTGTGCCAGTTTGCATTCCCACCAACAGTGCACGAGCACTGTTTCTCTCCACATCCTCAGCAACACTTGTTGTTTTTGTGTTTTTGATTTTAGCCATTCTGACAGGTGTGAGGTGATCTCTCATTGTGGTTTTGGTTTGCGTTCCCTGATGATGAGCGATGTTGAGCATCTCTTCATGTGTCTGTTGGCCACCTAGATGTCCTCTTTGGAGAAAAATCTGTTCATGTCTTCTGCGCATTTTAAAATTAGATTACTTTTTTGGTGTTGAGTTGGGTAAGTTCTTTATGTATTTTGGATACTAACCTTTTATCGGATATGGGATTTGCAAATACCTTCTCCCATTCCGTAGGTTGTCTTTTAGTTTTGTTGCTTGCTTTCTTTGCTGTGCAGAGGCATATATGTTTTTATTTTTTTAATATTTATTTTTTGGGAGAGTGCAAACAGGGGAGGGACAGAGAGAGGGAGACCGAGGATCTGAAGAGGACTCTGTGCTAACAAGCTGACAGCAGTGAGTCCGATGTGGGGTTTGAATTCAAAAACTGCGGGATCTTTACCTGAGCCGAAGTCGGACGCTCAACTGACTGAGCCACCCAGGTGCCCCGAGGCTTATATGTGTTTTTAAATGATGTGTTTTCCTTCCACCAATCAAAACCCTCCAAATTTCGGGGTCAGGTTTCAGTCACATCCCCCTGACAAAGTATTAATGAATCGATAGCTTATTAAGCCCAAAACCAATAAACAGTGATGGAAATGTAGGAAGGCAGGGGAAAATGTCGTTATCCCTTTAGTCATTCATTCCAGCAAACATTTGAGGACCAATCTCTAGGAGTATAGTGATGAATAAAATGTAGATTTGGCTCTTTTTGTGGAAGTGAGAAAGAACCCTGTAAACGTTAAATTACATTGCAATGTGGCAAATGATGTTGCAGAGATAAAATATTCTTAGAGACCAAAAGACAGAGCAATTGACCCAGCCCAGGGAATCTGGCAAGGTTTCCGGGAGGAACAAACATTTACATGAAAAAAAAAATGGTTTTTTAATTGGTAACACACATGCAAGATATAGAACACACAAGGCACCAAAGGATACTGTACTAGTTTGGTAAGGCTGCCGTAGCAAAGTACCACAAACAGGGTGGTTTCAAACAGTGGGAATTTGTTGTCTCACTGTTCTGGAAACTAGAAGTCCAAGACCAAGGTATCTGCAGGATTTGTACCTTCTAAGAAGGGGAAAACTCGTTCCATGCTTCACTCCTGGCTTCTTGGGGTTTGCTGAGAATCACTTCAGTCTCTGCCTTCATCTTCACACAGCGCTCTGCCTGTGTGCCTGTCTGGGTCCAAATTTCCTCTGTGTATAAGGATACATGTCACATTGGATCAGAGGCCCACACTACTCCTGTACGACCTCAATTTAAATAATTGCATCAGCAGTGCCCCTCTTTCCAAAGAGGGTCACATTTTGAGATCCTGAGGGTTCGGACTTCAACATATCAATGTTATGGGTCACAATTCAACCCATAGCAGGTACAGAGAGAAAACAAACCTCCTTCCTTCTGATGCCTCCCAGGTCCCTGCTGGAGAAGCAACCAGCGTTCCTAGGTTCCTGGACATTCTTCCAGGGGTCCTCCATGCATTTACCAACATACATGTGCATATGCCTTCCCACTCACGCGTGTTAGCACCCCATGTGCGCTAGCATCTTTCTTGCTCAGAAGTTTCCGTATCAGTCCATACAGACCTTCTTATTCCTTTAAATGGCTGTATAGCAGTCAGTTTGTTTAACTGGTCCTCTGTCAGTAGACATTTAGATAGTCCCCAGTCTTCTGCTCTTACAAACAATGCCGCAATGTATATTCTTGGGCACACATCAGTTTGCATAAAGGTACAAGTACATCTATTAATACCTGGAAGAGGAAGTGCTTGGTCATCGGACCAGTGCATTTTAAAATTTGAGATGTTTTGCCAAATTGCTCTCCAAGGAGGTCAGAGAAGGTGAGCCTTGTATCAGCAGTGTCCACAGGGCCCGTCTCCCCACAATCTTACCAGACTGCATTACTTAATGTTCTGATCTTTGCCAGTCTGTATAGTCTTCTTGTACTTTTAATTTGCATTTCTATTATTGTAGTGTAATTGAGCATCTTCTCATGTGTTTAAAGACATTTGGAACTTCTTTCCTTTGAACAGTCTGTACCTATCTTTTGCCCATTTTTCTACTGGGACGGAGGAGGAATGAGAAGGATTTTTACAAATGCTCAAGGAATTTTAAATGGGAACCAGATAATTGCAAGTATACGCAGGTGGGGGCTGGCATTTAAAAAATGGCTTGAGGACCTACCCACTCCCCAGTTGCTTGAGATTTCTGGCCCAGGCCTCCCTCCTTCCTCCAGCCTAAGCAGCAGCCTGCTCAGGAACCAAGGGGAAGCCTGGGAGTTGGTTTCTGGGTTTAGAATTGAACATTTGAGCTTGACCTATGAACTGGCAGGGAAAGCAGTGGCCCTCTTCTGAACCTGGTTAACCTCAGGGGGGCTGATCTAAGCTTCGGGGTTGGAACTTGTTGCATAGGATTAGTAACAGGGTCAAGAGAAAGATGAAGCTTGAAACAGGTGCATATGTCATAAAAAGATGGTCAAAGATGCAGGTCAGAAATTTCTCCTAGGCCACAACAAGCTTTTGCATTGTTCTTTTGTCTTTCCTTCACTTGCTAGGGCTGTCCTGAGGTCAAATCCAAATGAACAGACATTTCTTTTTTTTTTTTAATGTTTATTTATACTGGGGAGAGAGAGAGAGAGAGAGAGAGAGAGAATCCAAAGCAGGCTCCAGACTCTGAGCTGTCAGCACAGAGCCCGGCACAGCACAAGACCTCACAAACTGCAAGATCGTGATCTGAGCCAAAGTCGGACACCCAACCGACTGAGCCACCCAGACGCCCCTGAACAGACATTTCTATCTACATCTATCATTGTCTTGGAAAACGTGACTGAGTAAGGCTGAAGGGTCATTTTCAGAGCAGAGAACAGATCGGTGCTGTGCTTTGGGATGTCTACTGCGCTGTGACAGGCACTCAGGATTAAGCAGATGTTGGTCACACATCCTCTGAGGTTCTCAGAAGATGCATGAGGTCTCATGTCAAGTCTCACTTGTTCAAGTGAGTCTCACTGTTCTATCTTCCACTCTTCGGGGATTTATTGAACGTTCCCTGACAATAATCTCTGAAGTAGGTCCTGTGGGAGGATTCAGACATACAAAAGCTAACCCGTGCCTTCCAAGATGGTAGACTCTAGTTAGGGAAATAACACTACTGTGATGGCTAATTTTATTCGTCAACTTGGCCACAGTGCCCAGACATTTGGTCAAACATTATTCTGGATGTTTCTCTAAAGATGTTTTCTGGATGAAATGAAGGTTTAATCAGTGGACTTTGAGTAAAGCAGATTCCCCTCTACAGTGTGGGTGGGCCTCATCCAATCAGCAGAAGGCCTTCAGAAAACAAAGACTAATGTCTCCTGAGCAAGAAGGAGTCCTGCCAGCAGATTGTCTTTGGACTAGGACTGCAACTCTTCCCTGCACCCCCAGACTCCTGGCCTACCCTGCAGATTTTGGACTTGTGTCTCCATAATCATGGGAACCAATGTGCCTCTATAATCATGGGAACAAATTCTTTAGAATAAATCTCTCTCTCAACATGTACGCATACACACACTCACCTACATACACTGTTGGTGCTGTTTCTCAGGAAGACTGTGATGAATCCAATGACTAGTGAGTGGCATTAGCCCCAGGGTGGTATGTGACTCAACACAGGTGGGAAGAGATGCTGAAAGGAGGGAGGAAGTGAGGGTCCCTGCAATCAGGGAGGCCTTGAGCAGGAACTGAGGATTTGAGCAGGATTCTAAAGCAAGGTCAAGTTTGAATAGGTAGAAAAAGGAGGAAGGGCCTGTGGGAGGGTAAATGTGTGGAACTAGGCCCAAGCAGGGGACCAACGTCGGAGACACAGGTGGTCCTAGCACGGGGTGCTTTCCCCATGGGGGCTGTCAAGTGTCACACTTGTTAGTGGGAGTATGTGTTTAATGCCTGTTTCCCTCTCAGGCCATAAACTGGTGTTTCCCCATGCCCACCTAAATCCACTAACACGAACCAATTTTGAGTAAATATTTGTGGAAAGAATGAAATCGCCATGTACTCCTACTGAATTATAATCTAAGGCAGCATTAACGCCCTACCTTGTTCCAAAAGGGGTCAAGAAATTGGCAATGACCGTTGTCAGAATTACTTTGTTCCCAATGGGGAAATCATTTTGTTTCTTTCCATTCCAAAATACATACTCATAGGGGCACCTGGGTGTCTCAGTCGGTTGAGAGCCTGACTTCTGATTTCCACTCAGGTCCTGATCTCACAGCTCCTGAGATCGAGCCCCATGTTGGGCTCTGCACTGACAGCACAGAGCCTGCTTGGGATTCTCTCTCCCCCTCCCTCTCTGCCTCTCCCCCTTGTGTGTGTGTGTACTCTCTAAATAAATAACATGGAAAAAACCACAAAAACAAAATACATACTCATAAACAATTCAGACAATGCAGAAACACAGAAAATGGAACATTTGTAGTTCTGTTGCCCAGAGATAAGATGTGAAGGAAGCAACATTAAATCACTGTTCACTGTAAAATGTGACACCTTATTTTTATTGCCACCTTATCAGATCTTTCCTTGCTCTTGAACCAGAACTCTCATATTAATTGACCACCTACTATTATGTGTTAGGGATTCAAGTACAAAGGTGTAGTAATCAGACACAGGTATCCCTTCTTCCCAGAGGGTCTAGCTGATTAGAGAAAGTTCTCTAGCTTTTCCTGACTTCAGTGTTTCTATGCCACCTCTTGGCTACTGGACACAAGTTCTTTTGTTGTTGCTGCGCTTGAATACATGTTTTTCTTTCCCTTTCCAAGGCTGCGGTGAACAAATCTCTGAGAGCATTTCTCTGAAACCATTTCCATTTTCTAAAAAATGAGTTGTTAAATTGGAAGGGCCCTTTTTATTTCCTTCCTTGGATCCCTCTGGAAGCTCAGCTTCCTTAGTTCAATGAATTTTTCCTTTTTTTTTTTTTTTTTTTTTTTGTTGTTGTTATGTGCATTTAAAGACTCCATCCTTCTGCTGGCCAGTAGCTATGTACCCTGGCAGGCCAAACTGGTTTACTTTTTATCACTTTTCACTAACAAAAAGAAGCATTATTCTTGGTAAATAGAGAGGAATAATTAGGATCATACCCATTATGTTTGAATTTTTTAAATGTTAGCGATCTTTAAGTATGTGCATTTATATATCCTTGTTTGAAACATGTTTTAAATTTTATTTTATTTTTAAACATTAAAAAATTGTCTTAATGTTTATTTATTTTTGCGAGAGAGAGAGAGACAGAGATAGAGCATGAGCAGGGGAGGGGCAGACACAGAATCCGAAGCAGGCTCCAGGCTCGGAGCCGTCAGCACAGAGCCCAATGCGGGGCTCGAACCCATGAACTGTGAGTTCATGACCAGATCTGAAGTCAGACACTTAACTGACTGAGCCACCCAGGTGCCCCAAACATGTTTTAAATTTTAAACTTATGTATAAATGAAGCATTGCACCCCATAAGCCTTAACCTGGCCTTTCTTTGGATTCTTTAGGGTCATTCTAATAGGGCATAGGCTAGAGGTTAACCCACCTGCACCTGGGAAAAACCTGTTTTGATTTGCCATAATCCTCCTGTGTCTCAGATTAATTTTATTCAGATCCTACAGATTGCCCGGGAAGCTATGCCATATGGACAACAAGAAGGTAGGACGGACTTGCGAACTGGCTTGGAAGACTGTGCTCTTGGACAGGGGTGGCCCCTTGGGAGTCTGTACAGTGTTGCAGGCCCATAGCTCTTGGCTGGTAAAGGTGTCTTTGAAAGTTGGGAAAAGCATTTGCTAATTAATGGCAGCCGGCGGTGCAAACAGCAAGCAGGTCCTGAGACAACAGAAGCCAAGCTTTGCTTGTGCTGGATTCAGTCACCCACTTAACGTGGGAGAGGGGGCCGGTGAGTAGGTTTTCTTTTTTTTTTTTTTTAATTTATTTATTTTGAGAGAGACAGAGAGAGAATGTGTACAAACGGGGGAGGGACAGTTGGGGGGGGACAGAGGATCCAAAGTGGGCTCTTTGCTCACAGCAGAGAGCCCGATGTGGGGCTCAAACTCACGGACCTCAAGATCATAACCTGAGTCGAAGTCAGACGCTTAACCGACTGAACCCGGGTGCCCCCAGTTTTCTTGTTATTATAAAGGGCAGGACTATATTTTGTGGTCAGAATTTTAAAAATTCACTGTTTTCTCTCTAATTACAAAAGCACTTTGTATACACTCTATAAAAGTCGGAAAACACAGAAGTCATAGAAGAAAACAAGAATCTCATGAATGGGTGGGAACTTTTAAGGAGACAGAATTGAGGTTGAAACGGGGAAGAACTTGCTAACATCAGGAGTGAGCTCCCAGTCACCGGCAGTATTAACAGAGTGGGAGACTAGATGACCAGCCTCTAAAAGGGACTTCCTGCTCTGATTTTGGGACAGGGCAGCCTGTCCTCAGCCTGCTGGGTTCTCAACAGCATGCCCATCACCCCTACCCCGCCCCCACAGACCAAGGGAAGGCAAAGGGAAGCAGGACTCTGCGGAGTGGCATTTGCAGAAGAGGGTCAGGTCCTGGGGAGGGACCACCACCCCCATTTGTTCACTTGTTCATTCATTCATTCATTCATTCACCATTCTTTAAATATTTATTGAGTGGCTGCTGTAGGCTGGGCCTGACATCAAGCTCTGGGGATGTTTTGTGGACAACACAAACTCCAGACCAGGTTCCTACATGGGCATTAAAAATATACAAATACAACTGTAATCACAGTGATTAACACCGAGAAGGAAGGGCCCTCCTGGTCCAGGAGTTGGGGAAGGCGTCTTTGAGGAAGTCACGCAAGCCGACCCTGGGTGGATGAGTAGGAGTTCGCTGGGCTGAAAAAGTGTGAGGAGGAGGCCTGTGCTGGGGAGACTTGAGGAAATGAAACAAGGCCAGTGTGGCATCAATACAGCAGAGCAGGGCTCTGGCTGAGGGAGGAGGCCGGGCCAGATCACGAAGGGCCAGGGAGGCCTGTCTACAGCTGCGGGCTCTTACTCCAAGGGCAACGGGAATCCTGTGCAGGATTTTTTTTAATTTAAAACAATTTTCTTAAGTTTATCCATTTACTTTTGCGGGGGGGGGCGGGGGAGAGAGTGGTGGAGGATCAGAGAGAGAGAGGGAGAGAGAGAGAATCCCAAGCAGCCTCCGCACTGGTAGCACAGAGCCTGACTCAGGGCTTGAACTCTTGAACTGCGAGGCCAAAATCAAGAGTCGGACGCTTAACCAACTGAGCCACCCGGCCGTCCCCAGAATTAAAAGAAAAAAATGTTTATTCATTTTTAAGAGAGAGAGAGAGAGAGGGCAGGGGAGGGGCAGAGAGAGGAGGACAGAGGATCAGAAGAGGATTCTGCCCTGTCAGCAGAGAACCTGATGTGGGACTTGAACTCCCGAACTGTGAGATCATGACCTGAGCTGAAGTTGGATGCTTAGCCGACTGAGCCACCCAGGTGCCCCACATTTGCAGAATTTTTAAGGGAAGGAGTGAGGTTTTCAGATTTGTGTTTTTAGGAAATTATTTGGTTGCCGTGTGGACAACGCCTTGCAGGGAGGTAAGATTAGAAGCCAGAAGACTAGTTGAGAGGCTAATAGACATTTAAGTGAGAGACGGTGTGGCTGGGGCTAGACCAGGATAATGGCAATGAAAATTAGAGTTGATGGAATTTATAACTGTGCGCCAGGCACCTGTGTGATTTCATTCAATTCCCAGAAACACCTGTGAAGTATGTGTCATGAGTATTATTTTATAGATAACACTAAGGCTCAAAGAGGTTGAGAAACTTGCCCGAGGTCACCCGGTTGGTGAGCGGAGAGACAGGATTTGAACCTGTGCACTCTGGGTCCAGAGCCTGGCGGCTAATTGCCATGTATACTGGAGAAAAGTAGATAGAGTCAGAGCGTACTTAGGAAGCCGCAGAACTTGGTGACTGATGGGAGGCTTTCTTCCATGGCCGCAGCTAGGTGATCGGTGCCATTTATTATGGCTGGAACAGCGAACTGCAAATGACAGTTTGTTACAGGTGCAGCTTAATGGGAGTGAAGTTACAGCTCAGTTGATTTGCACTAAAATAATAATAATAACAGCAAACACATGGAGCTTTCTGTGTGCCAGGCGCTCACAACCTTCTATGAGGATTAATTCACTGAATCCTCCATAAGAATGCTGAAAAGGAGATGGTAGTGTTATCACCCCTGCTATGGTCTGCTGAATGTTTGTGGTCCCCTAAAATTCATATATTGAAATCCTAACCCCCAAAGATGATGGGAATAGTAGATGGGGCCTTTGGGGTGTGATTAATTCATGAGACTGCCTTATAAACGAGGCTCCACGGAGCTCCCTAGCCCAGAAAGAGGGCTTCTACCAGCATGAGACCGTGTGGGCACCTTGATCTTGGACTTCCGGACTCCAGAACTGTGAGAAATAAAATTCTGTTGATTATAAGCAACCCAGTGTGGCTATTCTGTTATACCAGCTCGAACAGACTAAGTCAGTCCCTATTTCACAAATGAGAAACCGAGGTCCAGAGAGCTCAAGCAACATGGCCAAGGTCTCATGGTAGGAAGTGTCAGAGCTGGCACACAAGCCCAGTGACCCAGGGCCAGGCTTCACCAACGCAACACACACATTTCTTGGCGAGAAAGCCCGGGAGCCTACTTTTGCCTGGGAAGTCACGCTATAAACGTGGTGTGTGAGACATACAATCGACCCTAGGCCATTGAAATTATAAAACCTGCAACTAGCATGCTTCGAGTTTGCTCCCCTGTGTTCTTGCTATTGGCAGGGCCTGAACAGCTAAAAGGGGTTTCTTGTCCAGACATTATCTCCTGAATTGGTAGGGAGGTTGTTGGTGGGAAGATGAAGAGTCATTTGATGAGGAGCCTACGGGGAGACTTTTCTAGGACTTAGGATGAAATCTGTTTGTTATGCAGATATAGCCTTCTTGGTGCTGAATAAAACCTTGCTTAATTTGGATGCCTGCAGAATTATATTTGGAGGGGTTGCTATTAAAGGGAGCCAGGCTGGGGCGCCTGGGTGGCTCAGTTGGTTAAGTGTCTGACTCTTGGTTTGGGTTCAGGTCATGATCCCATGGTTCGTTCGAGCCCTATATCAGGTTTTTCGTTGACAGCATAGAACCTGCGTGGGATTCTCTCTCTGCCTCCCTCTCTCTCTCTCTCTCTCAAAATAAACTTTAAAGGGAAGCAGTCATTAGTTCTCCATAAACATGGAGGTCTTTTTAAATGGAGACTACAACCTTCCTCAAATCATACACAGCCCCTGGTGAACTAGACCTTGAAGGGGAGGATGCTTGCATGTTTCAGCAAATCTTCAAAGGAAGCCTTGGACCTGGCTTCCCTTCTAGGGTTGCTGTCGGGTGGGCCCTGAGCCACCTGCAGTCCTCACTCTGTCTCGGTGTCATCCACCTTGCCAGCTTTTCTCCCACCCAGACTGCCTTCCAATTTCACCCTCGAGTCCCACATTCCCTCCAAATCTCCTTCCTGCCGGAAATGCCCTCCTCCCTTCTCTTCGCCTGCATCCTCTCCATCTCATCCTTCAAGACTCTGGCAGGAGTCTTCTTAAGAAGTCTTCCCCACTTGGGGCGACTGGGTGGCTCAGTCGGTTAAGTATCCAACCTTGGCTCAGGTCATGATCTCACGGTTCGTGAGTTTGAGCCCCGTGTCGGGCTCTGTGCTGACAGCTCAGAGCCTGGAGCCTGCTTCGGATTCTGTGTCCCCCCTCTCTCTTCTCTTACCTTGCTCGCACGTGTGCTCTCTCTCTCTCTCTCTCTCTCAAAAATAAATAAACATTCTCAAAAATAAATAAACATTAAAAAAAATTTTTTTTAAAGTCTTCCCCACTTGCCCAGGTACTTCTAGTATAGCCTTATCATAAACAAATTATAATTATCTGGTTATGGGCATCTTCCTCTTTAAACAGACAGGCCAGGGATCAACATATTTGCCCTCATTTTTCTTCCTTCTCCCCACCTGTGGCCCCTCTGTCTGGCACCGTGCCTGCAGAGCCATAGCCATGCTGGGCAGACTAGGCGTCCTCTATCCCCAGCCCCCACCTCACTATGTCATCTTAGAGAGACTGTCCTGGCCACTGTGCTGAAGTGTCCATGTTTTGGGCCATGTGAACCCTGACCCCCTTGCCAAAACATCTGTGTTAGAAGCAGATCCCCGGACGCTAACCCATAGGCTGCCGTGTAACCTGTGATGACCCGGGAGAAAGATGAACTGAGCCATCAGGCTCTGCTTTTAGGAATGGAGAGCAGAAACATGGAAATAACTGACGGACGACAGGAGGGGTGTGACATGAAGGGGAGAGAACAAGAAGACAGGGATGTCTGTCACTAAAGTGCCCAGAACTGCCTGGGCTCCAGGGTACCCTCCAGCTCCTGTGTCTAAGAGGCTCAACTGTGGCCACTATTCTTGATTCCTGAGCCCCAGATCCCCTTTTGGTAGCCAGCCTCCAAGATGGCCCCCCTGGTCAGCGCCTGCTGGTACCTCCCATATACAGTCCCCTCCCATATTGCACGAGGCCGACTTGTGAGACCAGTAGGATACTGCAGAAGAGAGGGCGTGTGACACCCAAGATAGACCATAAAAGCCGTTGTAGGTAGGGGCGCCTCGGGGTGGCTCAGTCGGTTGAGCATCCGACTCTTAATTTTGGCTCAGGTCTTGATCTCACGGTTTGTGACTTCAAGCCCTGCATTGGGCTCTCTGTGCTGACAGCTCAAAGCCTGCTTGGGATTGTCCATCTCTCTCTCTCTCTCTTTCTTTCTCTCTCTCTCTCAAGAATAAATAAACATTTAAAAAGGAAGACATTGTACATTCTGCCTTGGTCTTGAATCGCTCCCTCTGGGGGAAACCCGTTGCCATGTTTGAAGACATTCAAGCAGCCTTATAGAGAGGCCCATATGGGGAGTAGCTGAGGCTACTCCCCGTCAACAACTAGCACCGTGTGTCACCTGGGAAGTCACTCCTCCCGCCCCAGCCAAGCCTTCCAGTGACTGCATGAAACACTGAGCCAAAACCATCCAGCTAAATTTTTCCCAAATTTTTAGCCCACAGAAACCGTGTGAAATAATAAATGTTTGCTGTTGGTTTGAGCCATTAAATTTGGGGGTAATAAGTTATGCAACAATAGACAACTAACACACCTTTTTGTTTCTTTACAGTAAAAATCCCTTGTGTTGGCTTGTGTGTAAATGCTAGCTATTTACTCACTGCTGCCTTGTGTGGTTGGTGGCTTCCCGTCCACCTACGAGGGGCAATTTATGCCCTGGGATTAACATCTACTCCATGGAAAGTATACAAGACTCTCTCTCTCTCTCTCTCCCCCCTCTCTCTGTCTGTCACCTCCTTCTCTCCCTCTCGGTATTATATAACCCAATAACACATTATCTATGTTTGGTGATTTACAGTTTTCAAAGAGCTTTTCACGCACATCTCATTTGATCCTCTTAGCAATTGACATGGATAGGTAATTCTACATCTCAGATACACTTACAGCTCCAGATTGACTTTACGTTGGGAACTTTCACATTAATCCATGGAGAAAGCAATTTTTGCAATTCTCTCATGTATGCATAGGATCAACAGGTTTGCTTATTCAACACACGTTTACTGAGTTCCTACTGTGAGGAGTAGGAGTTGGCAGACATAGAAACTAATTTGCCTCCAGGGAATTTATAATCTAGTAGGAGCATTAAAATATGTCCATAAATAACTAAAATATGCAGAAATTTGTAAAGCCCTAACAGCTGGAACTGAGCACTGGCTTTGTCTTGAGTGTTGCGCTAAAATTTTACATGGATAATCTTTCCCTGCTAGGATGTGACATCCCTGAGGACAGGGCTTTGTCCTCAACTCTCACACCTAGAACTTGGCACACAGTAAAAATTTATTTAGTGAATCTCACCGAATCCTCAGAATCTTATTAAAAAAAATTTTTTTAAAGACCCAAAACAGCAGAGACACAGAGTGGTTACTCTTTAGGTTCTAGAATAAGTCTTCTGCATTTGGATCCTGGCACCATTAGTTGAAGAGATCTTGGAGAAGTTAGGGACCCTCTCCGTGACTCAGTTTCCTGCTATGAAAAGTGAGGATAATAATAGTGCGTAGTTACGGTGCCTAATAATATCTCACTGAGTTATCCTGAGGATCATACGAAATAATTCAGGCAAAACAGTTGGGGCAGGGTGTGACACACGATAAGCACTGAACACTAAAACGTCGACTCTCATTACTGTGATGATCCCCATTTTACAGACAAAGACATGGAGGCTTGGAGGTGCTTAGCAAGCCATGCCCATGCTTTTAACTGTATCCCTCAAATATTTCCAAAAATGGTGGTAAAGGAAGGCAGACCAAGATTAGTGTCAGGATATTTTCTCGTAGAGATAAGGAAGAGTTGGTTCACGTCTAAAGACGAGGGTCAAATTAGTGGAGAACCTCCCCTGAAGACAGTCTGTTCCACACCAAGGGCGATTGGATTCTGGCCACAGGTTGCTACCCTTCCCCTCTTAGTCGGCTGGTTGTTTCTGGCACAGGACCCCCGCCGGGATGGGAGAGAGGAACTCCTTGGGGCCTTGGGGCAGCCATTTCTGCCCGACTCACCAGGCAGTTTATAGCACAATTCAGATACACCAGGGATAGCAGCATTACTAATCACGCTGCCTGCTGATGTAAACTCTATTTGGATACAATAATGTTTTTAAATAACCTCTAATACAATTACCACCCTGAGGATGGGGCCGGTTGAATGACTAGAGGAATATCATTCAGTTAGTTCATTAACTAATTACAGCACTCCACAAACAGCCTATGCAAGGCAGGGGCTGTGGGGATGAGTCACAGGGCTGAGCTCAGGGGCCAGAGGGGCGTTCAGTGCTCTCTCTCTGGCACCAGCATCAGGAGGCATTCCTGATTGACAAAGAGGGACTCCTCCCCTCCTTGCTGGCTCCCTAAGCGTTCTGGAAGGTGCTTGGGAGGCCTGGAAATGCCCCCGCCCCCCATGCCAGGGTGATCCCACAGGACTTCGCAAAGTTCTGCTCCTCTCCCCAGTTGCTCTCTGCACTTGTAACCCAAGACAGACTCTCAGAGGGCTTGGACGGGGCAGGCAGGTGGCCAGTAACTCATTTAGTTAATGAATCTGTCCTCTTCAGAATCTGTCTGGAGCGCTCTGTGGAAGAAGGTTTGTGAGGGACAACAGGGCGCCTGCTGTCCCTTTGCCTGGGGAGCACCCGCTGAGCCCCCAGCTGCAGGAAAAAACAGGGGCGGCTGCCCCAAGGCACGGCTAGTTGCACTGCGGCCATCTGGGGTTTTAACAGTTGTTACAAAACTGCAAAGTGGACAGATCACCTTCTGAAATTTAGTTTCCTCACCTGTAGATGGGGCTAACATCGGTGGCTTTCAACGGTGCTGAAGAACAACTATTCAGAACTCTTTTTTTCCCGAACTTTTAAAATCAATGACAGTTACACACTCTCTCCTGACCGGCAAAGGTACCCAGCAGCCCTGGGTTCGATGGGCAGACCATTCTCGACCCCCGACATTGTTTTGAATACACATTCTTTCGGAGAAATATCATGGAGGCTTGCTGGCTATGCCACCCTATTTTTCTATTCTCCCCCAACGTGAATGCCAGACATTTCTGGGGCCAAAGACGGGATTAACATTTCTCAGCCTAGTAAACACACCCATCTGGATTCGGCGCAGGGAGCATTAGAGCTCCAACCGTTTCCTGTAATCAGCCTGAACGATCCAGGCCACAAGCTTGGAAATTAAATTCTAGAAGTGATTTTTCCATCCTGGAAGCTATTTCAATTACAGCTTCTTGCAGATGAACCTCGGATAAGCGGCAAACCTACAAGCGCTGGCGTTATGTAAGGAGTCCGCACCACGGAACCTTGCCACGACGTAACAAAGAGGCCACCTGGAGGCTGAGAGCGCAACCAGTGGACAGAGCGACACACCTGCTCTGAGCACCCAACTCATGCCAGACATCGTCTGAGACCCTCCAAAGCGGGAGCTACATTTCAATGTCATGGGCTAGGAACCTGTGAGAGGTGGCAAACCCTGCTGGTGTGAAGCATCGGCCCAGCTCGGGGTTGAGGATATGATATCCAGCCTGAGTCGCCAGTCAGTCGTGTGAAGAAAGGTGATAAGGCCATTGCAGGCAGAGAGAAGAGCAAGCCAAGACCCACGGGTCTGAAACAGGGCGTGTATGCGCGTGCGTGTGTGTGCATGTGACGCCAGGCAGCTCAGTGTTCAAGCGCAAGCAAGGGAGTGGCAGGAGACAGCCGGGTGCACCTTGGCCCATCACCAGTATTTTTAGCATTAGAAAGTCCTTTAGGACCCGCCCAAGATCTTGTCTTCAAGACATCGGATTTCTAGAGCATGAGATTCAGAGCATGATGCCTCCTCCTCTTCTCTCCACAGAGACCAAGCCCTGGAGTCTTCGAGCACCATCTTCAGAATGCGGTGGGGCTGAGTATCGGAATCAGGGTTTGGTGGGTGGCAGAACACGGCAGTTGCAGAGGTCATCAGGCAGGTGGCCATAGGGTGATCTGAGAGCAGGTGCCATTTTATCCACGTGCCTGCGCTGTGGGAGACTTGGGAGCCGACAGACCGGCTCATGAGGCAGGAGCCTTGCACTTCATCACTTTGTACCCTACATAATTGGGGTGAAGATGCTTGGTAGGGGAGGGCTGGACATATGAGATGGGCCCGCCATCAGCTCAGCCATGGGAACCCAGTGCGGGAGTTAACAGGGAGTCAGGCAGAGCCGCGTTCAAGTCTTGACCTTGCAGTTTGATGTGGGACTTAAATTTTGAATTTCACAAGGTGCCAGACTCTTTGCTGTTAAAGTGGGGATAATGGAGCTCCGGGTTGTCGTGGGTGTGAAACGAAGGGCTCGTGTGAGGTCTGGCATCACAACAGGTGTTTAACACTAATGGGTTTTATCCAGATGCCGCTGGATGAAAGGTTGCAGCTAGTGGCTAATCTTGAATTGTTTAGGCTACTTGGGGGACAGTGCTACCCTTCAGTCTGGAGGCCTCCCTTAATGTCACCATGGTGAGCGGTGGGGACAGCTCTTCCATAGTCACACACTTAGGAAACCACACTTGGATTGTTCCCAAAGGGTCTCCACCTGCCTTTCCTCCGTCCTGCGCCCCTGCTTCTGCAGAGCCCCGCTCATGACTCGGGTGGCTTCCCACCACCTTCTCCCTACAAGGCGGTCAGGAAAAGGCCGCCCGGCTGGAAGCGACGTGATCTGGGTTTTTATTTGCTCTCATGATAGAACTCGTTGAGAACTGAGCATTTTCACTGTCCCTCTCAGTTTCAGAATCCAAAAGGGAAAAGATTTTAAATTATTAATGAGTTTGCTTTTTATGATGGAAAAGCAATAATGCAGACTGAAGGTTAAAAAACCCAACAACCTCAAATAATCCAGGACGCTGAAGTTAACTTTACTTCTCCTTGTCCAGTTTCCTCATCTGTAAATGAAAGATAGTAGTCATTTCTTCCCCTTAGGGTCACTGTAGAGGAGATTAATGTAGGCATTTGGAAAACGCTTGGTGCAATGTCTGGCATAGAGCAAGCATCTGACTCGCTATGCTAGCGAGATTATCACTATCCCTATTCTACCTCCAGAGATGACTTAGGGTCTCTTTCTGGAAATATCCTCTGCCTACAAGAAAACACATTTACATATTCATGCACACAGAGAGATGTTACATTTATTGCTCTGCATCTTGCTGTTTTCACTTAATAATCTTGGGCATGCTTCCATTTTAATGCCTATTGATTTCCCACATTCTTTTTAAGTAACTGGGCACTGTTTCATTGAATGGGTGTACCATTATTTATAGGAGCAAAGGAGAAACATTTAAATTATATAATTACCTATCTGCTTAGAAGTTTTATTTGAAAATAAAGGCAAAAAGTCATTGGAATAAGTAAACGTTCTTCTCAACATTTACACGTCTTAAAAACTTGACCCACATTGCGTGCCAACACAGCTGCCCAGTGACAAAATGGAGCCTCACATTGAGAGCAGCGTGGACCAGACTGGTCAAGCCTAATGGGGCAGGTTAAAAACAGTGCAAGTCACTATACTTATTCCAGATTAATTGGGAACGGAACAGAACATTAAGGGAGGTGTAATAGTTGTTTGTTCAAGCTTTAAACTACGATGTGAAAGGACCAGTGGTTTTACTATTAGTTTTCCATTTGGCTTCCTGGCACCTCGAATTCAATCAGTGTCCTGCTGTTCGGAGGTATTTTGAAGTGTGCCAAGTCTTAATTGAAGTGGAAATGCCTGAAACAAGAGTTAATACCATGAGCAACGGGGAGTCGAATTTATGGAGGTAAACTGGTGCTGGCTCTGCATTTCAACTACTTTTGGCTCCTGGGGCCAGTCTAAATTCTGAGAGTAGACTGGAAGTGAGCTGGACTGGCCCAGGGGTGCAGCTCCAGGGATTCTGCTGGGCTTTGGGTTACCTTGGAGTGGAAGAATTCTGCTACAAGTGTCCGGGGGCCCCGGCTAGACAGCACCCAACACTTGAAGGTCTACTGAATGCTCCAGCCCTGTGCTGGAGGCTGTAGATACAATGGGCAACAGGATGAGATGGCCCTTGTCCCATCAGATTCCAGATAGGGAGACAGATATAAAATAAGCAAGCAGGTGCGCCTGGGTGGCTCAGTTGGTTGAGCATCCAACTCTTGATTTTGGCTGAGGTCATGATCTCATGGTTGGTGAGATCGAGCCCTGTGTCGGGCTCTGTGCTGATAGGTCGGAACCTGCTTGGGATTCTCTCCCTCTCCCTCTCTGTCTTTCCCTCCCCTGCTCGTGTTCTTTCTCTGTCTCTCTGTCTCTCTCTCTCATGCTCTTTCTCTCTCTCTCTCTCAAAATAATAAACGTTAAAAAAAATAAGGAAGCCAACAAAACAAATAGAGCGTATGACTGGCAAGAAGAAGGAAAGAAACAGGGATGAAATAGAGAGTGACTAAGGGAATCCATTTCCCAGAGGAGGTGAGGGAGGGGTTATATGAGCTAGGATTTGATAGATGACAAGGGTATGGCACCAGGAAGAGCTGGAAAGACCATCTGCAGCAAAAGGAAGAACAAGAGCAAAGGCCCTGGGGTGGGAAAGAGCTGGCTCTGTTCAATGAACTGAGAAAAGTCCAGATGGCTGGATCATAGTGAGGAGGAGAAAGAGAAGACACTATCCCAATGAGGCCCATTATCTTGCAGGGTCACATAGACCACAGCAAAGAGCTTAGATTGCATTCTCAATGCTATGAGAGGCCACAGAATATTTTAAGCAAAATAGTGATGTAGTCTGATTTCTATCTTTTCAAAAAGACCATTTAACTGCTATGTAGAGAATGAAGAAAACCAGTGGAGAAGGTGGAGGCTTTTTGCCACCCAAGAGGGGATAGTGGCAGAGGCAGCGGCCACAGCAGTGGGTAGATGTCTATCCCTCCAGCAGGTCAGAGTCCGCAGGAGGCTCTGGGAGACAAAGATTCTCCAGGGGTTCCCATCGGCCACCTCACCAACCATCTCTGAAGCACTTGCCTAGCATGGAGACAGATGTTTGGTGCAATAGGGGTTAAGACTGACACTGCCTCACTGGGAAGACCAAAACCCCCCAAGACAAATTACACTGTAAGATGCCAGACCTCAGACACTGGTGACCATGAGCACTAGAGTCAGGGGCACCAAGGGAACATTACACACGCACCACGGACACCTGCCTTCAGGACCTTTGGCAAATGTGAACTATATACTGTCTATGCCGCCTTCCTTTTTTTTTAATTAAAAAACTTTTAATATTTATTTTAGAGAGAGAGACAGTGCATGCACGCATGCAACGGAGCGAGAGGGGGAGGGGCAAAGAGAGAGAGAGAGAGGGAGACACAGAATTCGAAGCAGGCTCCAGGCTTTGAGCTGTCAGCACAGAGCCCGACGCGGGGCTTGAACTCACGGACAGCGAGATCATGACCGGAGCCAAAGTCGGAAGCTTAACCGACTGAGCCACCCAGATGCCCCCCAAATAGATTTTTAAGTTTTGGTCTGTGTGGGAGACAGATTTAAGGTCTGGCTCTACCTGGTGGCCTTGCTGTGGGTGAACAGAACAGCCCCGTTACAGGCTTGGAAAGCTGCATACATTCAGAGAAGGCAAACCTCAGGAGGGCGAGACCCCTTGAGAGACAGGCCAGGGGCGGGCGGAGCTTTAACAGCTTTTGGAAGCTGGATCTGAGGATGCCTGGTGGGGAGCCATTCTCCAGTTTGTCGAGGTGTGGCTTTTCTCTCTGGTTGCTTTTAAGACCTTCTCCTTGTCTTTGACATTCAGCAATTTCACGATACTGTGTTGGGATGTTGATTCCTTTTTATTTGTCATACCGTGTACCTGGTATATCTTGTAATTCCCATTGCTACGAGCTGAATCGCATCCCTCACACAGAGCGCATGTGTTGAAGAAGTCCTCAGCCCCAGTGCCTTAGAATGTGACTGGATTTGGGGACAGGATCTTTAAAGAAGTGATTACGTTAAACAAGGTCATTAGAGTGGGCTGTGATATCCTTAAGAGAGAGGAGATTAGGATGCATGTACACACAGGGAAAGGCCATGTGAAAACACAGGGAGAAGCTATCTGCAAGCCAAGGAGTGAGGTTCAGAGAAACCAATCCTGCTGATGCCTGGGTCTCAGACTTCCAGCCTCCAGCGTTGTGAGAAGATAAATTTCCTTACTAGGTGTGACATGTGACATCATGTTTTAAAATGGCATTTTGGCTAGGGGAAGCCCGGAATGCTCTATTCTACCTAGACCTAGTTCCAAAACGAGAGGCGAATGGCAGGTAGCTGGGAGGTCAAGGGCTCAGTGATCGCTCACTGCAGACCTCGGTGCAGAGAGAGGAGTTAAGCCGGGCTGGCCCCGTGCTGCCCCCGTTTCCCAGGTTGGTTGGGCGGTGAGACCTGCTTACAGGTTTGGGGGTCTAGGATTTATTACCCCACAGCTCAGACTTGAGTCTTAGATTTTGCTGGGGTGATGGGAGGAAAGGCTCTATTCAAAGGACCCATCGTCGTCAGGGAGAACATTCCCAGAGAGCAAGAGCAAGGAGACCCCCCCGGAGCCGAGCACGGAGCTGGTGCAGGTCGGGAGAGGAGGGAGCAGGGCGGAGAGACCGGACAGCCAGAGGCTCTCCCGGGACGGAGCAGTCCTGTCCTTTGTTTACTCCTGTTGCTTTGCAGGAAGGGACTTAAGAAAGAAACACAGGGGGACCAGGATGAAGTCCCTTTTACTCAGTTACTCTGTCACTGCCAAATGCAGCCGCCCTCAGAGAAAGTCCTCTTAACCCTGGAGTGGAATCAGGCGCAGGTGCCAGAACGGGAAGGACCCTGAACTCCTCCTGCAGGACCGTCGTCTTCGAAGGGGGCAGCCCCAGTTCAACACTGTAAAATTTAAATTGACACGGTTCTCGGGCCTTCGCAACTGTCGCATTGCTTCTTTTCCCTTCCCCTCGAGGAGCCTACAGTCTCCTATGGTGAGGTGCCCCTTCAAACCTTGTGACTGGGACACGGATGTCCCTCCTTCCCCACTGGGTCTGTGGGCAGTTGGCTGGGTCCTTAGGAACGGAGCTCCCTCTGCTGGCTCACCAGCTGGAGCCTTCCGGATCTTTGAACAGTGACACCAACTTCAAGTAATTGTCGTCGTAATAATCTAAAGCAACCTGTTTATTATGCAGCATAATTATCGTTGCTGTAGATGAATAGTGTTAATAGGAAGTGTAGCAAGGGCTCTGGTGTCAGCCTGGGACCGCGAGCAGCAATGACCTTTGGGCTATTTCTTAATTTCTCTGAACCTCAGTTTTCTCATCTGTAAAATGGATAGAATAGTACTGTATCAGTTGGGGTCCAGTCAAGGAAAACAGAAATTAATGCTAGTGGAGGTCACAGAGAGAACACAGGGAAATTGTTAAACGTGTGTGGGAGGGCTGAAAGAACGAGGCGGGTATTTTAAGGTCACGGACAATAACTGCAGAAGAGCAGCTACCATCCCTTTCGTGGAGGGAAGAGGCTTGGATTACCAGAACCGCTTTAGTTATCTATTTAAAAAAATGTTTTTAATGTTTATTTTTTTAATACTCTTTTAAAAAGTTTATTTATTTTGAGAGAGAGAGAGAGAGAGAGAGAGAGAGCAGGGGAGGGGCAAAGAGAGAATTCCAAGTAGGCTCTGGGCTGTCAGCATAGAGCCTGAGGCAGGGCTCGATCTCATGAACCATGAGACCATCACCTGAGCTGAAATCGAGAGTCAGACACTTAACCGACCAGAGCCCCCCAGGCGCCCCTGCTTCAGTCACCTATTACTGCTCAACAAATCACCCCAAAGCTTAGAGACTTACCAATCCTGGGGTTGACAGTTCTTCCACAGGTCTCACCTGGACTCCTTCAAGCTGCGGTCTTGCACTGGAAGAGAGGCTGGGACATCTGTGTGGGTTGGCCCCTCTCTCTCTGTGTCCTTCACCCTCAAGGAAACTACCCTGGACCCCCTCAGGGGATAGTGGCAGCAAAGTCCAAGAGAAGTCATCCCCGGGCACACATGCCTCATCCAGCCTCTGCCCTGTCTTGCCCCCATTGGCCAAAGCAGATTCCCTGACCTACCCTGTGTCCTGCCGAGGGCACCCCTCGAAGGCCTGGATTTCAGGAAACAGGGTCCATCGGGGGTCATTGGTGTAAAAATGGATCGCAAGATTGTCGGGGTGGGGGGGCTCGCAGCCACGGCTGCTACCTCAGAATCAAGGAGAAGGGGTCTCGTGGAGCTGGGCCCAGACGTGTGAAGAGCAGGCACGCCCTGGCTATGCCGGGAATGCGGGAAGACGTTGGAACCTGGAACCGTCTGCTGCTTCGGGGGGATCAGCAAGCAAATGGGTAGGAACAAGCCTCTCTTCTTCCCCTTCCAAACTCCGTCCAAGGCCCCCTTTTGGACAGCAGACAAAGGAGGAATGTAGCTTGCAGACCCCCAGCCCCGGCCTCCCAGAGCGCAGGGTGGAGGCCCTGCGCCCAAACACACCTTCACACACAACTGCACTGCCTTGCACGCTTGTCGGACTGGTAGTGCGCGCATGGTGCTCGGCCCAGACGCGGTGTTCAATGAGGGATAACTATTCGTATCGTTAACTCTTTTAAGATTTTACGTCATCTCTGCACCCAGTGTGGGGCTGGAACCCACAATCCCGAGAGTAGGACTCACAGGCTCCACCACTGAGTCAGCCAGGTTTCCCTAGTATTAATTCTTTAAAAATCTTTCCTAAGCACAGTGGCACTGAACTAGCACTATACTAGGTACCACGCCCTGGCACAACATTTGGAGGTAACTGATATTTTCTTGCTGCCCTGTGGCCGTCATCCATAAAGACAGTCACATTTCTCGGCCCCGGGGGAGAATGTGTCAGGGCCTGGCATTGAAGGCCTTGAAGGTCACAGAAGTTCACAGAGCTTCTGAGTGGATTTTCCCAACTTTTAACTATGACAGTGGCCTTGAAAGCCACACCTTTGCCTTGCAAGATCTGGGTTTATTCAGAGAGAAAGGGTTTCTTGAGATCTTAGAGACTAGGGCCCTGGAGAGCTCAGAGTACAGAGCTCATACCAAAGGTGCAGAGAGAGGGCACCTGGGTGGCTCAGTTGGTTAAGCGACCAGCTCTTGATTTCAGCTCAGGTCATGATCTAAGGGTTGTGGGGTTGGGCTCTATGCTGAGCCTGGAGCCTGCTTAAGATTCTGTCTCTCTCTCTCTCTCTCTCTCTCTCTCAAGTAAAAATAAAATTAGGGGTGCCTGGGTGGCCCAATCAGTTAAGCATCCAACTTTGGCTCAGCTCAGGGTCTCACAGTTCGCGAGTTCAAGCCCCACATAGTGCTCTCTGCTGTCAGCATGGAGCCCGCTTCAGACCCTCGGTTCCCATGTCTCTCTGCCCCTCCCCTGCTCGTGCTCTCGCTCTCAAAAATCAATAAACATAAAAAGATACATTCTTTTAAAATAAAAATACATAAAATTTAAATAAAAATTTAAAAAAAAAGTGCAGAGAGGAAAGGAAGTTTTTCCCAACCCCAAAGGAGATAACAGTGACCAACTAGCAGGAGAGAAAGAATCAGAGGAGGGTAACTGGATCTGGTGTGTTAGGCCTGAGAGAGGGGTCCCAGATGCTGATTTCTCCCAGGAGTTATACACAAATTGCTGAGGGAGTGCCAAAAAAAGGGAAAGATCTGTGTATTCTGTCTCAAAGAGCTAGGAACAGCCTTGTCTGTATCCAGCAGGGCACAGACAACATACTCAAAGTGGAGATTTGAAAGGGATTGAATCAGGATCTATTTACAAAAGTGTGGGCAGGATTTAGTAATAGCAAGGAGACACTGGTACAGTACCCTGGTACTAATAATAGTTGGGAGCTATTAACTACCACTCTTAGGCCTGACGAAGCAAGAGGAAGGACCGATTACTAGAACCTAGTGAGCTGTGTGATGAGGACTGCCAGACAAGGGTTAGGATTTGGGGGAGATGGCCAGCCCATTGCAGTGACCCAGCAGGTGGGAAGTTTGGGGGGAATAAATGCAAATCTCTTTCTCTTTTCCCCTTCCTGCCAGTACGAGCGTTGCCAGATTACATGAGAAATATTTAGCTAAAAAATTATTGTTGCTTATCTGAAATTCAAATTTAACTGGGTGTCCTGTATTTTTATCTGGCAAGCCTAGCCGGCACTCCCCTTTGGCTAAATCCCGACAGAAGCCAAGGCCCAGAACAATCTATTGATGCAGCCACAAATGTCCCTATTAGATTTTATCTTGTAGGCAATAGAAATAACAAACGATTTTCAGGAAAGGGACAAATATTTTATTAAACAATTCTTTATATATGATAGCATAAAATGCACGTTACAAGAGGAATGAGTAAATTGCAATGGTCACACAAGGGAACAACATGGATTTTTGTTGTTTTTATCAGTCTCAGTTTATTGGTGTTTCTTTGTATAAATTTCTTAAATAACAATGTTTAAATTTAAAACAAAAGCATATTTACTTTATGTAGGATACATATCTTAATTAAATTTAATGGACATGACATATTTTTTATGACATCATTTTTAAGGTAACTACTATATTCAGTTGGTTGGGCATCTGACTTCAGCTTAGGTCATGATCTCATGGTTCTTGGGTTTGAGCCCCATTGTCAGGCTCTGTGCTGACACCTTGGAGCTTGGGGCCTGCTTCGGATTCTGTGTCTCCCTTTCTCTTTCTGCCCCTTCCCTGCCTCTGCCTGCGCATGCTCGTGCTCTCTCTCTCAAAAATAAACATTAAAAAAAAAAAGATAACTACTATATTGTACACCTGAAACTGAAACTAATATAACACTGTATGTTAACTATACTGAAATTAAAATAAAAAACAGAATAAAGATAACTAGATTGCAGAGTTATTCTCAATCTTGTGTATCTTTAACGTAGTTAAGTAGGCCATTTAGTGTTGCCATATAGTTTTCCAATAAAATAATTTTCTTTACATTCATTCCTTAGCACCTTTTTATGAAGGTATAATTTAGTCCTGTAACTATCACAAAATCAAGCTATAAAATAATTCAATCACACCTCAAAATCTCCCTATACCCCTTTGTAGTTCAACTCCTCCACCAGCCCTTCTCAGCCTCTGCCAACCACTGATCTGCTTTCCATTCCCACAGTTTTGCCTATTCCAGAATTTCATACAAATGGAGTCATACAGC
Source organism: Cryptoprocta ferox (assembly GCA_028646485.1). NCBI lineage: Eukaryota > Metazoa > Chordata > Mammalia > Carnivora > Eupleridae > Cryptoprocta > Cryptoprocta ferox. Next base: position 71,054,026 of record CM053561.1, on the reverse strand, counting down.
ATATGGCCTTTTGAACCTGGTGTATTTCATTCAGTGTGACGCATTTGCGATTCCTTCCTGTTGCTGCCTGCCCAGCGAATTCTACTTCATTGCTAAGCATTATTCCATTGTATGGATGATGCAGTTTGTGTACCATTCATAAGTTTAAGGACATTTGGGATGTGTATCAGTCAGGGTCCTCCAGAGAAACAAATTCCATAGGACATACATACATATATACACATACGTACATATACATGCATACTACATCTATATCTATCTAGATCTCTATCACCTGTATCTAGAGAAAGGGAACGTATTTTAAGGAATTAGCTCCTGTGGTGGGAGAGGGGGGCTGGTGAGTCCAATATCTGTAGGGTTGGCCAGTAGGCTGGAGACTCAGGCAGGACTTCTATGTTACGGTTCCAGGGCAGAAGTCTTTCTTTAGGAAACCTTAGTTTTTGCTCTAAAGGCCTTCAACTGATTTGATGAGGCCCACCCACTCTATCAAGGGTGATCCTTACTTAAAGCCAATGGATTGTAAACACTAATCACCTCTATAAAATACTCCCACAGCAACATCTGGGCTCATGTTAGACCAAACATCTGGGTACCATAATCTAGTCAAGTTGACACGTAACCATACAAAGTATTTCCCGTTTTTGGTGAACAGGAATAAAGCTGCTGTAAACATTCCTGTATGGGTTTTGTGCAGATATAAGTTTGCATTTAAGTTGGGTTACTGATTTGGAGTAGGATAGCTAGATCATAGAGTAAGTATATGTTTAATTGTATAAGTAACTGCCAAAAATGGTTTTCCAAAGTGGTTACACCATTTTGCATTTTCACCAGCAACATGCTGGTTGCTCGTATCCTATCCACCATTTGGCACTGTCGGGTCTTTTAAAAATTTTTAGCCAAGGTAATAAGTGTGAAGGAATGAAAATGGCAAGACTACATATGGCATTATACACTCTTCCATAGTTATAATAAGGAAACTAAACAATATATATATATACACATACATGCATTAAAATGCTAATTTAGAAAATAAAATAATGGTAAACTCAAACTTTAGGATAGGATTTAACATCTATTAGGAGAAGGTAGGGGAATGAGAAATAAAGGAAGCCTGTAAGTGCCTATGTTATTATCAGTGTCCTGGTTCCCAGGTTAGCTGGTGAAATCGTGGCCGTTCCTTAGTCAATTAAAATAGGAATAAAATTAAGACGGGCTGCACATGGACCAATGATGACAGTGTGTTGAAAACCAAGGATTGTGATAAATCCAATTCTGTACACTTAAAGTCCAATTTAAAAAAAAAGGAAAAGAAAGATTAGTGACAAAATGGATGGTGTATTAGAAGGGAGAGAGAATGATGGCATGAAGAACCAGGAAAGAAAGGAAAATTCTAGCAATCGGTAGAAGCTATAGACCAAAGATGGTAAAGAAAAGATGGAGGGAGACAGATTTAAATGACAAGTCAGAGGGGAAATGGAATGGACGGGGACTCCGGGATCAAAGGAATGCAGGGAGTAAGAAGAATGGTGAAGTACACGGTTGGTTGATGTTTCTAGAGTGCAGGAATGACGTCATTCCTCAAGATAGGGAATGCCAGAGTGGAATTTTGAGTGGGATGAAGAGCCCATGAGATTATTCAAAATTCAAGTATGGAGCTCAGGAAGTGGAGAAGGACTTGGGAATAATTTGTATATAAAAATGATTTTTATTCAACGCCCTGTCTCAGACCCTGGAACAAATGTTTTCCATGTGTTATTCCACTGACTTTTTATGGTAACCCCATAGTGCTGTTTCATACATATTTGACAGAGAAGAAATGGAGGGGCCAAAGGAATGCTGAGCGGACTTAAGGGCCCCATTGAGATCAGAAGCTGTAAATCTGTAATGGCGCCCATTGGCAAGGTTACCCACTTTTTCTCTGGCAGTCCTTGACAGCCAGTGAAAAGGAGCAAATAGAAGAATCTAAGGTTAGGGATTTGGGGTGAAGGACAAGGTGGTAAGGATTAAGGCAGAGTCTCCTGACTGATGACTGTGTCCAGGGTAGAACCCTGGTCCAGCAGACAGTAAGACCAGGGAGCTGAAGGGCTATGTAGACGAACATGTCCAGACCTCCGTAAGACTTAACAGATTCCTGGTCCTCAAAGTCACAGACCACAGATTGGAGGACCTCTGACTTTTCATGTAGATCACAGGCTTGTGATTTTTCTAAATTGATTCTAGTGACTTCACACACTGCAGCCTCTGATGGCAGTAGGGGCTGAGATTGCCGTGGGCTGTACTTTCCATGTGTCTAGGTTCCTCACTCGTCCAATTTTGAATTCAGATTGGCCTCTTGCCATTTGTTTTAGTTGCCTGATTTTATGAAAAGTGAGGCCTTTTGTCATCTACAGGGTACTCACAGGCCTGAAGTCCAGAATTAGGGAGGATTGGTTTCCATATCAATTCTTTTCTTCTTAAGATTAATTTTTGGTTTTTTAATTTATGTAAAAAAATTGTTTAATATTTATTGTTGAAAGAGAGAGAGAGAGAGAGAGAGAGAGAGTGAGCATGAATGGGGGAGGGTCAGAGAGAGAGGGAGACAAGACTCTGAAGCAGGCTTGGCTCTGAGCTGTCCGCACAGAGCCCGACACAGGGCTTGAACTAATGGGTGCCATTGCAATTTCAGTTAAATCGGTATTCAGTGTTTTTGTTATTATGACCACGTAAAGCACAGCTCTGCGCAGCTAAGCCAATAACAGAATACAACTACTTTTCCTTTCCTATATGACTGTCTTTTTAAGGAGTTGGTAAATGTCTTGTTTTCTGTTCATTGGGTTTTTCATGTACTTATTATTAACACATCCTCCAATACTCCCTCAGTTGATTGCTCTCCTTTCAAGAAGATCAAACAAATTAGGTGTTCATTACATTCATTTTTCTTGGAGAAATCTCTTACAGAGCCTTTTAGAAGATTGTGGTCAAATACACATAACATAAAGTTTACCATTTTAACCACTTGTAAGTGTACGGTTTGGTGGCATGAAATATTCATGTCATGGTGCAGCCATCGCCACCCGTCTCCAGGCCTTGGTCATCACCCCACACTGAAACTCTGCCCCATGAAACAGTAACCCCCCAAACCCCCCACTTCCCCACCCCAGCAGCCACCATTTTACTTTATGTCCCTTTGAACTTAAGTGGAATCATTCAATATTTGCCCTTTGTGACTGGCTTATTCTACTTAGCATGATGTCTTCAAGATTCCTCCACAGTATATAGCATGTGGCAAAAGTCTGCTCGTTTTTAAGACCAATAACATTCCATCGAATGTATAACCACATTTTGCGCACCCATTTATCCATCAGTGGATAGTCACTTTCACCTTTCAGCTGTTATGAAGAGTGTTGCTATGAACATGGGTGTACAAGCATCTCTTCGAGACCCAATTTTAATTCCGTCAGATACGTATTCAAAAGTGAAATTGCTGGGGCGCCTGGGTGGCTCAGTTGGTTAAGTGTCCAATTTTGGCTCAGGTCATGATCTCAAGGTTCATGGGTTCAAGCCCCAGACTGGGCTCTGTACTGACAGCTCAGAGCCTGGAGCCTGCTTTGGATTCTGTGTCTCCCTCTCTCTCTCTGCCCCTTCCCCTGTCACGCCCTGTCTCTCTGTCTCTCAAAATAAATAAATGTTAAAAAATTTTTTAAAAAAGTGGAATTGCTGGATCATGTGGTAATTCTCTTTTTAATTTTGAAGAAACCCCCACAGGGCGCCTGGGTGGCTCAGTCGGTTAAGCATCCGACTTCGGCTCAGGTCATGATCTCACGGTTCGTGGGTTCGAGCCCCGTGTCGGGCACTGTGCTGACAGCTCAGAGCCTGGAGGCTGCTTCAGGTTCTGTGTCTCCCTCTCTCTCTTACCCTCCCCTGCTCGTGCTGTCTCTGTTTCTCAAAAATAAATTAAAAAACATAAAAAAATTTAAAAATTTTTTGAAGAACCCCCACACTTACACAGCCTTTGCATTATTTAACATTCACATCAACAGTGGATGTTTTTCTACTTTCTTGTCAACTCTTGTTATTTCCTATGTTTGGTTTTTGCTAGTAGCCATCCTAAGGGGGTCTGGATAGTAGGATTTTCCTTTTAATTACTCCTCATCATTTTTTTTAAAGCTGGTTCCTCCTCCTCTGACTTCTCTCTCTCTCTCTTTTTAATGTTTATTTATCTTTTGAGAGAGAGAGAGAGAGAGAGCGAGAGCCAGGGAGGGGCAGAGAGGGAGACAGAGAATCAGAGCCCGATGTGGGGCTCGAACCCATGAGCCATGAGATCAGGACCTGAGCCAAAGCTGGATGCTTAACCGAATCAGCCACCCAGGCGCCCCTCCTCTGACTTCTCCCTTTGTATGTTAGCATCTTCCCATGCTCCCAGCCTTCTTATTCCCTACACCCTCCCCAGTATGAAGTCTCACACTAAGACTTCAAATACACTTATAGATTGGTTACTCCCAAAGCCAGTCTGGGTCTCTACATGAGCTCCAGACTCCTATATCCATTTGTACACTGAGCAGCTTTAAATACATGCCCCATCCGCAGGTACAAAACCAAACTAACATTCCCTGAAACCTGTTCTTCCTCCTATAATTCCTGACTCAGTGAAAGTCTCCCAATCTGGGCAGACGGCCAAGCCATTAACATGGGCATTGTCTCCATTTTTCCCTTTCTCCCACTTCTGCCTCTCTGTTAATTTGTATCCATAACCTGTCTTTTCTCATTGTTACTGCCTAAATCCACTCAATCTATACCTCTTTATCTCTTACCTGGATTATTGAAATTAAGTCCTAGGAGCTCTCTCTGCCTGAAATCTTTCATCCCTATAATAATCCACATATCTGCGGGCATTATCCTGCCACAGTACAGATCTGATCTTGCTCCTCTGCTTACATTTGGAAGAGTAAAGGGCCAAGAGTGACAAGGACACTCCTCAAGAAGAGCGGGAAGAAGGAGACTAACCCCACAAGGATTAGAACTTATTAGGAGGATCTATTTTTGTACTGGCACATAGAGAAGTTGGCCAGTGGAATAGAGAGCCCAGAAACAAACCAGCGCCTGTATGCCCTACTCAGACTTTCCTCCAAGAGCACCTGCTGCAATGAGTGGAGTTAGTGGATAGCCTCCAGATCTTCTCCAGGACAAAACTAGTAAATATTATTTACTAGTACTGCAGCATTCACACGGACATGATGTCTCCCAGCGCTGCTCTCAGCCAGTGACTGAGATGGTGGAATTACTGGCTGGGCCATTTCTGCTCCACAGGGGATTTTCCTAAGGGGCATTCTTTGCTCTGGGGCTCCCCAGTTGCTCAGCCAAGACTTTCTTAGAGTCATGCAGGGTCCGAGGCAATTGAAAGCCAGTCTGTCTGTCTTCCTTCCTTCCTTCCTTCTTTGCTTCTCTCCCTCCCTCCCTTCTCTCCTTTCACAAGGAGAACGAGTTCCCTTCTCCGCCCATCCTTCACGAGGTTCCCTCAGTGCATCTCTTGCACATCTAATCCTGTTTTGGTGTCTTCTCAAGAGGACCTAAACCGTACAACGACGGAAGGATCATGTCTGAGCAACTGAAAATGGTTGGGAAGCTGTTTGGTAAATATAGTTAAAAAGATAATAGTTATCCATATGGAAAAATAGGCAATTGGAGCCCTACCCTACATGTATATAAAATTTAATTCCAGGAGGATTAATGACTTAAATGTTAAATACAAAGTTTAAAAAGTTTTAGTAGGCTCCATGGGTGAGTCTTTTTTAGAGTCTATAATTCAGGCTTAAAGTGGGGAAATATTTCTTAAAACACACACACACACATACATGATGGATGTGACCACTTTAAAATTAAGACCTTTCATGGGGCACCTGGGTGGCTCAATCGGTTAAGCATCTGACTTCGGCTCAGGTCATGATCTCGCAGTCCGTGAGTTCCAGTCTGGTGTTGGGCTCTGTGCTGACAGCATGGAGCCTGAAGCCTGCTTCAGATCTTGTGTCTCCCTCTCTCTCTGCCTCTCTCCCGCTCGTGCTGTCTCTCTCTCAAAAATAAAATAAACATTAAAAAAATTATAATTAAGACCTTATGTTCATTAAAGGCATGTATAAAGAGAAAGCAACAACTTACAAACTGGGAGAAGATATTTGCAGTATAAGTAACTGAGAAAAAATTAGCATGAGAATTCATAAAAGGCAATGAGAGGGCGCCTGGGTGGCTCAGTCGTTAAGCGTCCGACTTCGGCTCAGGTCATGATCTCACGGTCTGTGGGTTCGAGCCCCGCGTCGGGCTCTGTGCTGACAGCTCGGAGCCTGGAGCCTGCTTCAGATTCTGCATCTCCCTCTCTCTCTGCCCCTCCTCCACTCACACTCTGTCTCTCTCTCTCAGAAGTAAATAAACATTAAAAAATATTTTTTAAAAAAGTCAACGAGTAAAGCACATATAACTTCATAGAAAGAACAGGGAAAAGATACCAACAGGTATTATTCAGAAGAGGAAACACACGGGGAGAGATGTTCAATCTTATTGATTAGGTAAATGCAAATTAAGACAAAATTGAACTCACACTTAGATCGATAAAAATGTAAAAAGTGTGATAAAAGCACGTGCTAAAGAGGACGTGGATCCAGGGCAGAAGACCTCCTACACAACGCTACTGGGAGCGCAAATCAGTGCAGCTCCTTCAGAAAAAATATTTGACGTTATCTTTTAAAACCGAATATTCACATACCCTGTAACCTAACAATTCTACTTTAGGTATAAACCCAAACAGACCGAAGAAAGCTCTTGCACTTCTGTACTAGGAGACACAAACAGGCATGTTCATAGCAGCACTGCTCCTAATACTAAGAGCCCAAAGGTAACCCAATTGTCCATTTCCATGAGAAATCAAAGTGTGGTATATTCACACACCGGAAATCATACAATAGCGAAAATGAATAAGCCAAGATACATAAGACATGGCTGAATCTTACATATTAGGCCAAAAAAAGGTCTCGAAAGGATACAAAGGCCTACGTTTTCCTTTGTAACAGACCTCATGTTTTTAGAGTTCCAGGTTTATAGAAAAATGGTGCAGAAAGTACTAAGTTCCAACACACCCTTCCCCCCATTCAGGGCATACAGTTTCCCATTATTATTACCATCTTGTGTTTATGTGGTACATTTGTTGCAATGGATGAACCCTTTATTTACTGAAGCCCCCACAGTTTACATTAGAATTCACTCTTTGCCTTGTACAGTTCCATGGGATCCATCAAACAGTATCAGACAGAAGACGGTCACCACCGTTAAAAATGTCCTGTGCTCCACCATTTATCTCCCCTCCTTCTTTGCCCCTGGCAACCATTCATCTTCTGTCCCCACACTTATGCCCTTTCAGGAATGGCACACAGTTGGAATCACACAGTATGTAGCCCTTTCTGACTGGCTTCTTTCACGTAGCAAGATGCATTTAAGATTCCCCTGTGGGTTTTTTTTTTTTTTTGGCTCGATAGCTCATCTTTTTTCTTTCACCAAATAATATTCCAGCATGTGGAGAGACTACAGTTTATCCATTCCCTTATTGCAAGACATCTTAGTTGCTTCCAATATTTTGTAATTATGAATAAACCTGCTATAAATATTCATGGGCAGGTTTTCGTGTGGACATACGTTTTCAACTTATTTGGGTAAATACCTAGAAGCTATGGTTTAGTTTCGTAAAAAACTGCCAAAGCGTCTTCCAAGGCGGTTGTACCATTTTGCACTCTCACCAGCAACGAACATGTCTATTGCTCTGCATCCTTGCCAGCATTTGGTGTTGTCAGTGTTCTGGATTTTAGCCATTCTAATAGGTGTGTAGTGGGCACATTCTTTTTTTTGGGGGGGGGGCAATTACATTTTAAACAATTAAAAATATATTGTAGACAAGTACTTTACATATATATATGCATTCCATACAAACACATATATGGAATAAAAGCTTATAAAAAAGGAAAACAAGAAATGGTAAAGATTCATGATTATGTTAACCCTGTTTCGGGGGGGAGGGGAAAGAGGATGAGTTAGTGTCTGGGGGAGGCAAATCATACATCTAGTTGTAAACTGCTGTCATTATAACATCCTTTTAGGGTGGTGAGTTCTCAGCTATTGTTTGATTGTTAAAAGTAACTAAATTAATAAAAGTGGGTTATGTGTGGTAGGCTGAATAATGGCCTACCAAAGACTTCTAGGTCTTAATCCCCCAAATCACAATACATGTGCTATAGGAAAAGGGCCTTTGGGGATGTGATTAAAGGTGTTGAGATGGGGAGATTATCCTGGCCCAGTGTAACTACAAAGGATCCTTGTAAGTGAAAGAGGGAGGCAGGAAGATCAGTCAGAAAGAGCTGTAAGGACAGAAGCAGAGGTCAGAAAGGAAAGACGTTGCCTTGCTGTTTTTGAAGATGGTGGATAAGGCTAAAAGTCAAGGAAGGCAGGCAGCCTCTGTAAGATGGAAAAAGTAAGGAACCCATTGTCCCCTAGACTTCAGAAAGAACCAGCTCTACCAATACCTTGATTTTAGCCTAGTGAAACGGACTTTGGACTTCTGACCTCTAGAATTGTAAGATAATAAATTATTTTAAGGCACTAAGTTTGCCACAGCAGCAATAGGAAACTAATACAGTGGGCCAGGTATGGGTCAATGATCAATTGGATTATGATGAATCCAGTCCTATACTTAGGTCCAATAAAAACAAACAAAAACCCCTGAATAACTCCTTACTTCCAGAAAGACAAAGGTCAACTCCTCAGCCTGGTACAAATCCTTAACAACACAATTCCTTAAAGCCCACCTCTCTACTAAGCTCTCAAGACCCCTATTCCATACTTTCCCCTCCTCTCTCTCCCCAAATACTTTATATATACTTTAACCTTAGATCCTGGCTTCTGTGCCCTTTTTTTTTTTTTTTTTTTTTTTTTAAGAGAGAAAGAGCGTAGAGTGTGGGAGAGGGGCAAAGGGAGAGAATCCCAAGCAGGCTCAGGCTTGATCCCCTGACCTCAGGATCATGACCTGAGCCAAAATCAAGAGTTGGCCAGTCAACCAACTGCGTCACCCAGGCGCCCCATTCCCACTGACTGTTAAGGGGCTCAACTTCCTTGTCATGAGCTCTATGAAGCCTTTCAGGTTCAAATCCCCCTTCCCCTCAGTACATCTTGGCAGAGCCAACTCTTAAAGCCCTGTTAACTGGGGCCCTTAGGCTTGGGCAACAGGCTGAAAAATACATCTTTACCACCAGCCTTCACTAATAGCTGGCACAAACTCAGTAACATTCTCCTAAAGATGCTGTGGGGAGGGGACAGGAGCACACCCTGAACTGTTTCGGAAGGGCGGGAGAGGGGGGTGGGGGGGGGAGAAAAAATTCTGCAAGGCTAGAGGCAGTTTGAAAATGGCTGCCTCCATCCTCAAGCAAGACTTCATTTTCCGTCTACATGATGGTATCTGCAAACACCACCTTAAGTTTGTGCACGTCTCTGCCCAAGGATTTCTTTCAACTCCAAGAATTAAATACGGGGTTGGAGGGCATTATCACGGTACTTTACACTGGCTCGATGAGTCATTTTCATGGAGGACTGCTCTTCTTATCCTCTGAGATAAAGGATGGGGAAGCCTTGTAAACTTATAAAGCAATCTACAAACAGCCTACCTAGGCTAGGGATACCTATTTGCGGGAAAACACGCCGAAAAAACACGCCCGGACCTCGGGAAGCCCGAGGGCCCCCAGCTAGCGCAGCTCTCAGCTCAGCTCGGACCCGAGGTCCACCCCGGCCCCTCCAGCCCGTCGCGCGGGTCGGCGGTTGATGACCACCGGTCGGCTGTTTTGATGAACAGAGCACGACTGGAAAGGCCTGCCGGCTCAGACACCACGCGGAGCCAAAGCGCTGCTTCAGACGCAGTTGAAGAAACCGCTCTCAGGCTGGACGAAGGCGGAGCAGCAGCGCAAGCTGAGCCAACAGAGGAGCCTTAAAATGCTTAGAGCAGTCCTAGGCCAGCCTCCAATGCGAGGCACTCTGGGACTTGTAGTTTACTTCCCGGTCAGCGTTTTTTTCCCATCCCGTTTCCCCGCCTTTCAACGTCGCTTTTATTCTCTCCCTCTGCTTCCAGCACGCCGACTTCCTGGTCGCCGCATGTCCTCAGTTACGACTACACTACCCAGAAGTCTCTTCTTCGCGACTCAGCGCGCCGCGGGCGCCGTCCGGCTCCTGTGGACTACAATTCCCAGAAGTCCTCTGGAGAAGTGCTTCCCTCTTTCTCCAGGACCACAATTCCCAGAACCTTCAGCTTCACGGCGGTTCCCTTTTCACTCGAGCTCTTCTTGAGCTGGCTGGGCTTCAGCCGGCCAGCAGGCGCACAGCGACGACGTGATTCGTCGGGACTGGGCACAGGGTTTCCTTAGCGGCCCGTTTTTCTCCCCACTCAGTTATCCCATTTACAGGCCGTCGCGGCTGGCCTGAGCGGTGACCTGGCGGGCCGCGCCTGCGCTCTGCCCCGTTTCCTGCCTGGCTGGTGGCGGTGGCCATTTTGTTCATCCTCCTCCTCCTCCTGCTCCTCCTGGTTGGAGCGCAGTGTCCGGAGCGGGCTGGGGGGAGAGAGCCCGAGAGCAGGGTTTGGTGCCTTCTCCTCTGTCCCCAGCCGGTGCCCGGAGCCCCCCTCCCCTTCCTCCCCACCCCCTCCCCTCCCCAGCCCTGCCCTCCCCCTTGTCCCGGGATCGCTCCGTCGCACCCACCATGATGGAAGACGACGGGCAGCCCCGGACTCTGTGAGTACCCGAGACGGGGGTTGCCAGGCGCCGAGAGGCCCGGGCACCGCGGGAGACGCTGAGGGAGGGAGCAAGAGAGCCGGGCCGAAGCTGGGACTCACGGCGGCTCCTGGGGTGGATTCCGGGGTGGCGCGGACGCGAAGTGCATTCCTCCTCTGTCCCCTTTTCCTTGGGAAGGAAGCCCTCCCTTCCCCCCAAACAGTCGCTTCCTGGGGTCTGGGGTTTGTTTCGACCTTTTCCTCTCGCGCCCTCCTTTGCACACCCTTCCTAGGCCGGGTTTCTGCACGGCAGGGGCTGTCAGGCCCGGGAGAGCTCCTGCTCCCCCTCTGCTGTGGGGGCCCTGGACTGGGGCCGGGAGCTGCCGGTCCCCACGGGGGCAGGGCCTGGGTGGGGGTGGGACCGGGGGTGGGACCGCAGCCTGGTGCCCGGCGGGCCCCGAGGAATTCGCACTCTCGCCCAGCACGTCCCCAGCTACCTCGCTCCCACCTCTTCTCCCAAGCTGAGCTCTCCGACGGAGCCGGGCACTCTTCCTCCACTCAAGTCCCTTCTCTCTTTCTGCCCCACGTGCCCCCGCCCACGCTGTCAGAGACACTCGAAAAGCGCCCGCTACTTTTGAAGTGCAAAAGGGATGCCTCTTGCCACCGGAGCATCTTTCCCTTCTTGGAAGTTTACTTTGAGCGCTACCTACGCTAAACTGACAACCAGTTGTTAAACTGCTTTTGCTCATTTGGTGTTGCCTCCTCCTGATCTGTTTTGTGCTTTGAGACCTTCAGAATTGGATAAAGTGATGTCCATCCACTATTCGATGTGTGTCTTCTGAGCGCTCTTTCTTCTGTCTTGCTGTTGCTTTTTACCTCAAGTCCGAGCTAATGAATGAATTTCATCTTCCAACCGCTTATTCGAGTTTTCCTTTTCTTTCCTAATGAAGAGTGATGACTCAGCATTTGCATTCCTTTCCGGATAGTGTGGCCCTCCTTTCTTTTCTCTACGTTTTTTAAAAAGTCTTGAGTAATTTCTCATTAAATGTTTAAGTTGGGCACCTTCGGTTTTCCTAGCCTCTGGAAGCACAGCACCCCAGTACAAGGAGTCAGATCGCTGCTTTGTTTTCTCTTGCCTCTGCCTAGTATTGATATGATCATAGTCCACTTGGCTCTGTCTGTTGGGGAAATTACTTTTTGGGGAATAGATGAAGGTGGATGGGTACATAGGCAGCCTGACTAGCTTCTCATCTCTTCTACCAAAGAAAGTTGGCCCAGGAAAGAAGATAGATATTTGTGTACAATATTGATACAGGTTTGGGGTTTGTTGTTGTTGTTGTTGTTTTGTTTTTGGGGGGGTCTTGGGGTGGGCTTGCACTCTTTGTAATCTTATTTTTCTAATGTCTCACTAAAGTATTTGCCATCCTGCTTTGAGAATTTGAGGCCAACTTTAGCCCGTCAAATGCTTCAATGAAAAGCCTGCTTAGGAGAATTTTTATATTTATGTTTTGTGCTGTCTCCCATTTCTAACCTTTTTTCCCAGAAAAGAGAGAATTGGGACAATTTGAATTTGCCCTTTAAAATCTCTTGAAGCAAAGGCTGGATAGTTAGCCATGTGTGCTTTGATGGACGCATCTGAGAAAGCTGGATTTAGTGCCCAGCTGGCATATGTGTTTAACAAAGATAAACGTTACGTTGCATCTAAACATCTGAAATCTCATCACTGCATCGTAACAGCTACTGAGTGACTGGTAAATTCTCATGGCACGTTTCTCATTAACTCTGTCTGTTCCTTAAGAAGAGGAATTGCTGATTTTGTCAGGCTAAGTAATAGGCCATTTCACTACCTTTAATTCACATAACCGTCTCTGCATTTGTCTTACGTCTCCATCAGACCTTCCCCGGTAGACTAATGAGCTGACTTTGTCACTGGTTCCTTACCTCGACTTTCTCCAGCATCCTCCTCTTTCTCTGAGACACACTTAAGTCCTCTATGTTTACAGTTGTCGTCTAAGAATGTGACACGTGTACATGTGAGTGAAGAAGCGTTTGGAGCTTAGTTGTACATGTTTACTATTCTGTCTTCCTTTTTCCTTCTCCCACTCTTCTCTATGGGAAGGGTTTTTTTGTTTTTTTTAGACAAGGACTGCTACATCTTCCTAGGTCTTACCCCTGCAGCACTTAGCTCACTGCCCGGAGCACAAGAGGTACTCAAATATTTTACAATGATTATACTTCTTTTCATTAAATTAGCCTTAAGTTTGTTTTGTTTTTTTTTTTTAAAGTCCTGATTGATGTAAAATTATGAGCAGACATGACTGTCATACATGGTGTGGTCTGTTGATTTTTATATATTTTTTAAAACCTTCATATGTAAAGGGAAAAAAAACCTTCATATGTAGAATTTTGAGATAAAAGCAGAGGTTTCAGAATTGGGATTTTTTTGATCAGATTTTAATAAAAATAATGCATACTAGTTTTTCCTAAGTGTTCATTTTACATAATTCCCCCTCAGAGCATTGTTTCAGGTGTACGTAACGTGATGAAAACTTTGAATGTGACTTTTAGAGATTGACATCTAGTAGGATTTCTTTTTGTTTATTTACGGAGATCCTTCTTTTATTTTACATTGTGATCTGTGGGTTAGGTTTTCAAGTGGCTAGTATGTTTTAAAAGAATGTACTCTTAACAAAGCATATCTTAAACTGTTTCCTTAAGATGCCTGTGTGTTACTAGTGAGGTTTTTTTCCTGCAGACACACACAAGCTAAGACATATGGTTCTATCATCAGAAAACAATATGGTGTTTATAGCCTAGGTAGGTCTTTAAATATTCATTACCTACAGTATTACTAATTTATTTGATGGTATTTAAAGTGGTATAGCATTGCTTTGATGTTCAGCCTAAAGTTTATTTATCCTTCAAAGGTCTGTTTTCTGATGTTCTTTGTTCTTATTTGACATTTATTTTGGGGTTATGTGTATGGGATAACTTGCGATCTACAAACAAACAAACAAACAAACGAGATCATGCTGTGTAATCTGGTGTTGGACATGAACTGCCTGACACCCACGTTGTAGGCCCCACGTTTCAGACTTGTGTTGTGGCCAGCTTTTGAGTGCAGTGATTTGATCCATGGTATATCTGAATCTACAACACAACATTAAATTATAATGGTGTTCTATTGTAGTTTAATTAACTTTCTTCATTTATCTGATGCACCAAAAGGAGTCGGAATCGTGGATCTGGGATTACACCATGTTATGCAATGCCATCCTTTAAGGCTGTTCTTTCTTTTTGATAGAGGCTGTCAAAAAAGAAGGAAATAAAGCAGTGATTTAGAGTATAATTTGCACATCTGAGGGCAATAGCAGAAGAAACTATTAGATCCCCTTGTAAAATTGACTAGCTATACAATGGATTTGGCTATATTGTAATTAAGTGTCTTGTTCAACTTAATCATATTCTGTTTCTTTAAAATGTGTGTGTATGTGTGTTGCTATCCCTTATGTAGTGGTCCGTTCATTTGGACACCCTGCGGCCCCCCGCACCTTTCGTCCCCTGTGCCTCTCTTCCTCAAATGAAATACTGACAAATTGATCAGTTCATTAGAGGCCCATTGAAGGATATTGTTAAAAAATCTCCTCTTCTATAGGAACTTGCCAAGAACAAAAGCAAAAATGTTACTTTCATGGAAATTTAGCCATAGTATCTTGTGTAAAAGTGCATGTTAATTTCAACCTTGGTAGCTCTTTTCAGAGTGAGAACAAGTTCAGTGTCGAAAAAACTTGATTAGTTTTCTGAAAAGGCATGATGTTCTTTACTTAAAATTCTGCCCAGTTGGACATAGGAAGGAGTTTGGCAATGTGAACTTTTGCCTGCAGTCAAACTGCCAAGTCTCTGGTCTCAAATTGGATTTTAACCCTTATGTTAGGGATAAAAGCATCATTTTCCATTTTTAATGCTTTAGTCCCTACAGTTCCTGTTCATAGAAGACAAAATAGATCTAAGGTATGCCTTCCTTTTTTTTTTTTTTTTTTTTGAGTAAAAAAATTGTTTTGGAATTTTCTAAGTGTTTACTCTTTGAATTGACCTCTCAGTACAAGAATTTGAGCCATTTGTCTTTTTCTGTTATTTTGTATGTTCTTCAAGTAAAAATTTTATATATACTTAAATATTTGGAACTTTAGAATACACTGAGTACTTAATAACCAGAAGAGAATGAAAGTGAAGTGTAGAAACTACAATGTAGAGAGAGAGAAGCTACCATTTCGATGTACTGCAAGAGACGGTTTTCTTTCCAGCTCAGGTGTTGAACATCTGTCTTACGTATTTTTGTTAGTATTTATTATGGGGGAAAATGTTACAATAACATAAGATACTTAAGCTGTGTAGTACAGTATTTTAGAAGCTATAAAAAGTTTTTCTGTTGAGTGTTATGAAGGATGGAGGCATATGCAGATGAATGAATTACAGAACTTGAGTAAAGGAGAAGGTAGTCAGATTTGGGTGAGATTTAGGTGAAATTATATGATGAATTACTTCCTTTTTATCCTGGTAAATTCAGGCGTCCTGTGTGTTGTTTTGGAGGGTCTTTTTTATATTAGTGTTTGGAATTCACTTTGCTGCTTTACCACTGAACTTTTAGTGGAGATACTTAAAAAATAGGAAACCTGAACACTGGATTATTGTATTTCATGACCTTCTAAACTTAGATACCATTTTGCTCTTTGACATCAGTGCTTGAAATGTGAATTGCTATATATGGCAAATTTAGCCTCTAGAAATTCTTCAAAATTTATAACTCACTCAAAAAATGTTCATTTGGAATCAAAATCTATTAAACAGTAATAGCTTTAATTGTGACTGTTAAGTGTGGATGGTAATTAGTCCCCATGCAGTTTTTTTCTCAACAAATCAATGTATAAACAGTAACACAAATCTAAAACTATGTAAGTATTTAAATTTTATTATATGAAAACGGTGATTCTGTTAACTTCGTTATTAGCGTCAGTATGTGAAAATGAGTTTTATCCATTCCTCTTGTAGTCTCTTAGAAATGAACTAATAGTACTTTAGGTTAAATGAATATAACATTTAGGAGACCAAGGTCACTTGTTCGTTTCCTTTATAGATAGTTCTACCTTGTACAAAAAGAAATTATTCCCTGGATACAGGCTCACAAACCCCTGAGTTAAAAATGAATAGGCAGTTGTCTGACGAGCTTATAATCCTATATAACCTTTTGCTACTGCTGGAAAAAGTATGTCACTCCATGGCCTGCCGATGGTTCTGCTCTACTTTAATTAGAAAAAAAGACAGCATAGTAGACCTAAACGAGTTTGTCACTGGTGTAATCTTCTATTTAAGTAACATTGGACTTGTGTTTCAGTTTTAGAGCATGTAATTGTTAGTACCCACTGCAGTGAAAATTCTTAGCTGAACTGGGAAATTGCTACTCATTCTTTTTTTTTTTTTTTTTAATGTTATTTATTTTGAGAGGGAGAGAAAGAGCAGAGAGCAGGGGAGAGGCAGAGAGAGAGACTCCCAAGCAGGCTCCTTGCTGTCAGCACAGAGCCCAGCACAGAGCCCAACACAGACTCGAACATATGAACTGTGAGATCATGACCTGAGCTGAAATCAAAAGTCGGACACTTAACTGATTCAGCCACCCAGATGCCCTCGCAGTTCATTCTTAATCAGATAATTTTTTTTACATTCTACATTTCTCAGTTTACTTTTCCTTTTCAGAATGTTCCAGCTTAAAGCAGTGATGTATTTAATATGGTAACCATAGATGCAAGGCTTATTTTGGTCTCAGTACTCAGTTTCCAGATGTTATATATTATTGTTAGGAAAATAAACCTTATGTCTTTTTAATTTCCAGGAGAAACTATGTTAAATTTTATAAATATTGTTGGGTTTATGGGGTTGTTCATAACAGATGTGAGTTTTAAGAATTTTACACCGAGTTCCAGAAACACTTAAAAGCTTGGCAATTTAAAAAAAAAATAAATAAATAAAAATAAAAGCTTGGCAATTTATTAAGCTAAATGTATACAAATCCACGGGACAAGAGAAACCCAGTGGTCATTTATGGGTGGTGGTGTTCTTTTCTTTTGAGTTTTTCTGTATTCAGAATTTCTTATAAAAAGTACATATATTCAGTTTGTAATTTTAACAAGTAATCCCAAATCTTTAAATAGGTGTAGTTAGAAGTATACCTAGATTTTCTCCGAATTTCTGAAGAAATCTTATATTTGCTTTGTTATCTATATAAAGATGAATTTTATTGCTTCTGATGTATTCTGGATTAGGAAATTTTATTATGTTGCCCTACTTTCCTAAAATAAAACAATGAAGACATATCAATAAATCTTATTTAGCAAGACAAAACAAAGCCCTCCAATCTCTGTGTTTTGCTCTAGCTTTAATTCTGTTCTTTGTTGGCGTAATTGCTTTAGTCGGGGTTCTGAGATAAACTCACCTTATGTTTAATATCCCTGTTTTACAATCAGGTGTTATAACTAATCAGTATTTTTGGTATTTTGTGTGTGTGTGTGTGTGTGTGAGACAGAGAGAGAGAGAGAGAGAGAGAGAGAGACATACACACACATTATTTTGAACTCTGTTTTACATCCAGAAATTGTAGTTATTTTGAGACTGGTTTAAATTTTTATGATTTTTTCCTCTAACAAATAAAATGAAAAAATGATACATAGGTTACAGAATAATAGGGGTATCATTTTGGGGTATACAAATTAACACTGATTTCTTTTTTATAACACGTATGAAATGTTGCTTTAGTGGCCTAGCTTAGTACCTAAGAACAATTGCTGCTTTCCTACATAAGGGTTAATCTTACTTTCGTAGGATTAGGCTTAGTTGGAAAAATGTTATTGAAGACAGAGGAAGTTAAGATGAAATAAAACGTGTTGAGTTAAATGATAATGCATTAGAGCCAGAGCTGAAGGGAAATGCTGATAATATATTCTTCTTCTTGAACAGATACGTAGGTAACCTCTCCAGAGATGTGACAGAAGTCCTTATACTTCAATTATTCAGTCAGATTGGACCCTGTAAAAGCTGTAAAATGATAACAGAGGTAAGATCTTCCCAGTTCCATGTGCTGACAGCGTGATGTGTACCATTTTGAGATACGTGAGGTGATTAGTATCATTTTAAAATATCGTTTAAAGCCTCAGGTTATTCTGATGGAGAGAGTCACGTTTGTCGTGTTGACTTACTACTTTGGTTTGGCTGACAAACTAGGTTTAGAAAGGAGTTTTATTTGGGAGGACAAAGTTTGTGTGCTCTTCTCTAACTTGGTCGTTCTTCAGGATATAGTTATTGTCAAGTGATTCTGCTTGTAAAAGTTGTTAGAGCTTATCTCAAGAGTGTTGAGAAACTAGGTAACGTTGCATACGCTTCCACTAGGAATGTACGGATTCAGATAATATTCCTTGACGTTTAGAACCGGTGCGTGTGAGAGCGCAATTAGGCTCTCTTGGGCGCACTGCGGCACCATGTGTCCTGAGCATCTTTAATAAATACTAATAACTGAGCAGCTCTACACAGATAGGAATTAAATTGTTAGGGTAAGAATTTTCTTTTCCTTTTTGTAAAGAAAACTTCCTTTTCATACTTTTCTGGTTAAGACTGTGTAGCAGTGTCCAAAGATTTGTGTTTCAGTTCGTTCTCGTCTTCCTCCTTGTTTATTCACCCACACACTTTTTAGACTATTTACTACCTACCAGCTATTCTGGTAAGTGCCAGAGACGCAGTGACGAATAAGTCCGTTCTTAGCCCCATAGAGTTTTTCTGCCTAATGAGGGGAACAGAGGAGTTAACAGGCACTAATGACACAGGATGATAAATGCTCTGGAAGCAGGCAGCTTCGAGTGCTGGGGAGGGGGCGCAGAGGTCCGGTCCGGTCTGGGGCAAGGGGAGGCTTTCTGGGAGGAGTCGGGTGTCTGGGCTTTAACCCTGTGTGGACACAGGGAACAGGAGGACCTGTGAGAGGAAGCAGGAAGGTAGAAAGAAACCTTAGCGTGGTTGGCCTTCCAAAGGAGATTAGTCAGAAAAGATGCCAGGAGATGAGGCAGGCGTGTACTGCAGGGTCCGGAAGCTGTGCTGAGGAGTGTGTTTGCCTCGCAAGGGGAACATGGAAAACCTGTAAAGCAAATTGGCCTTTTGATCTTCTTTCCTTACTAATAATAATCATCATTCTGTTCCAGTATCTCTTTTTTCCTCCTTGTCTTTGATTATTTATTCATTCATTCATTCATCCTTATATTCATCAAAAATTTACTTGGTGCCAGCACTGTTCAGAGCTCTGGGGATATAGTGGAGAGCCAGATAAAGGAGACTCCCATGAGTTTATGTGCATTGAGGATATCGTTAACAAAACAAGTAAACAAGATATTTGCCGATAGGGATAAGAGCTATGAAGCGAATAAAACAGTTCTGTGATGGGGATTGGAGTTTTGGTGCTAATATAGGCCAGGTGGTGAGGGAAGAGGTCACCTCTCAGATCTGAGAGCAGGAATAACAAGGTGGTGCCATCTATGTTAAGAGCTGGTGGCAGAGGGAATGGCAGATACAAAGGCTGTGAGTGGGTAATGAGCTTGGTGAGTTCCTGGAACCATCGACCAGCATGGCTGGAGCCTGGGGAGTGGAGGCAGGTGGTGGTAGATGAGTGTAAAGAGGCAGGCAGGGTTTGGAGTCACCTTGGTCATACAGGGCCCTGACACTCAGTTTGGACTTTACTCTGATTGTGGTGGAGTTTTAAGAAGGGGAATGAGTTACTCTTGATGTTTGTTTAGTTTTGAGAGAGAGAGAGTCAGTGTGAGCATCAGAGGGTCAGAGAGAGAGGGAGACACAGAATTCGAAGCAGGCTTCAGGCTTGAACCCACGAACCACAAGATTATAACCTGAGCTGAAGTCGGACACTTAACCGAGTGAGCCACCCAGGCGCCCCCTGATTTGCATTTTTAAGATTATTTGGAGAATGACTGTCGTGGAGAATGGATTGTAGGGGGCAGCAATGGAAGGAGGGAGGCCAGCTGGGTTTATTTTACTCATCTAGGTAAGAGATGATGGGGGCTTGTTCTGTAAAGTGGTAGGTGTAGAAATAGAAATAAGTAAGTTTGGAGTATAATTTGGAGGTGGAATCAATAGGACTGGATTGGCGGCGGGGATGTATGGGAAAGGAAGACATCCAGAAAAGACACTAAGATTCTTGTTTGCAGTTGTGTGGTTGGTAATGCTATTTATTTGCTCAAATGGGCATGACCAAGGGAGGCACAGGGCGGGTAAGGGGAGTGGTGGGAATCAGGAGTTCTGTTTGGGCAGTGTGAAATTGAAGGTGTGCATGTTAGACAGATAGATGGACCTTATATGTAGGTAGTTAGATAAACTGAAAGACCAGTGCTGATGATACATGCTTGCAGTGGTATTTGAACCTGTGGGAATAGAGGAGATCTAGTTGCTGGATCTGCAGAGAGTGCTGCTGATGGAGAAGAGCAGGGTGGTTCAGGGCCAAGTGCTGGGGCATCTCAACATCAGAGTGACGTTCAGAGTTTGAGTGAAGGGGGAAAAACTACCTTCTGCAAGATCCTCCCGTGAGAAAACCAGAAAACCAAGAGGCTGTGTGGAACCTAAAATAGAATATTTAAGGGAGAAAGAATTGTTAGCTGTTGTGAATTCTGCTTGAAAGTCAAGATGAGGACAGAAAAGGGATCATAGAGGTGGCAGAGGGTCGCCGGTGAGCTCAGCACAGTTTCATTGGCCCGGTTGGGTAGGAAGCCGCCTGGAGCAGGTTCAGGAGAGAATGGGGTGTGAGAAAGATGGGAAGAGTCACTAGCAGATTTTTGAGAAGCATTTGATAAAGATTTATTTTAATAGTATTCTTTTTAAAACCTGTGTACACAGTCAGCCATTTGAGGGGAGAGGGATTTAAAATGAATTTTTATAATTCATCCATATTCTGCTACTCCAACATTCAGACTTGTAGATAGTTGTAAAATTTCATTATTTCTTTGTCTTAACATTTATGTCATCCAACAAAAATTGGTGACAATTCTAATTAAGGTAAGGACACAGTTGATTTTGTTTATTTTTATTTTTATTTTTTAATTTTTTTAATATCTTTATTTTATTTTGAGAGACAGAGGCAGAGAGCAAGCTGGGGAGGGGCAGAGAGAGAGGGAGACACAGAATAGGAAGCAGGCTCCAGGCTCTGAGCTGTCAGCACAGTGCCCGACCCGGGGCTCAAACCCACGGACTGTGAGATCATGACCTGAGCCGAAGTCAGACGCTCAACCGACTGAGCCACCCAGGTGCCCTGACAGTTGATTTTGTTTAAAGCGTCCTGTGGTTGCATAGGTGGGGACCTTCCAGAGAGCATGAACTTGACTACAGACTACGTAGGCATTTATTTTTCTTTTCATAAGTTCCATTTTAGATTATGAGAAATCCTTTTTTTTTTTAGTTTTATGTTTTTTTTTTTTCTTTAGATATCGTTTATCTTAGATTCTAGCTTTCTCTGTATACTATAATGTTACGTCAGTGATTCTAAGGCTAAAAAATTTTAGCATCTCTGACAGTTGGGTTGTGACAAATCAGTGGTGTCTTAGATGAAATGCAGTGTGATGTGAATATGTGAGTGTGTGTACATGCACAGTTCATACACTGAATGGAGGTGGCCTGCTACTAGTTAGATAAACTTGAAGTAAGTGGGCTAGTTTACTAAAGCTTGTTGTTATCATGATCTGCCATTGGACCCCTGTATGTCTTGCTGCAATTAGGGCAGAAGAGATAGGAGTAAAATGAAAAATTGACTCGCATAGTTTTAGCTTGCTATTTACCTTTAAATCCTTTGTACAAATGAATGTTACTGGTAAATGTTAACTCTTTTACAAGAGGAATTTAAATGCATGTTTTTCTTTGGACTCTTTTTCCCATTTCCTTTCTATACTTAAGAACAGAGTTCACATGACTACGACAATAGTATTTTGTATGGGAGCCCATAGTTTTCTTGTCAGCATTAATGATCACGCTTTTTTTCCCTCAAGGAAATGCCTTCTGGTTGCTTCGCCACTCTTGTTTTAGACGTCTTATTTTGGATTTTTCTTCTAAAATTTTCCTGGGATGAAAAACAGTGGTTGTTGAAAAGATCTTTATTTTATATGGTATTTTGTACCCCTTGTAAGTGCAACTAGAATTCCACGCTGTAAATAGTATTATTTTTTTTTAGGGAATTTTACATGGAACAGTGATGACTGCTTTAGCCTTCTGCAAAAAATGTATTTGTATAGTTGTGTGGCTCTTGGGTATAGGTTGCAGTTTATAAAATTCATTTCCATTTTGGTTGTTAGATTATAAAGTTGCTGTAACTTAAGTAATAGTTTCTCATTGTCTTTATAAATGTCTGTTTGCTTAATATTGTAGAATATATTTAAAAAAGATTTCTTATGTTGTTTTTTTTGTGATTAAAAATTGTAGCTTTGTCTTGGCATATCTTACTAAGACATTTTCAGAAATTCTTTTCTTGATTACTAGTATGTTTTTCTGGTCTTTGAAGACTAAATAGAATCTCCTGTTTACTAGGCTGTTTTCAAAGATGGGGAGTTCATTTCACTAGCTGGTTATAAATGTGAAATTTTTCTGGTTTTATTCACATTCCTTAAGAAAAGAAATACATAATCTCATCTCCTTGTATGTAGTACTAATCCTAGTTTCAATCAGGAATAAAGTTTGTAAAGTTGGTTCATTTCTGTATTTTTTTTTTGTCATAAGATATACTTTATGAAGGATTATGATGCATAAATAGAATTCATCCTTTTGGAAATAATGTTGGGAGAGAGAAGAGCAGTGGTAAGGAGTGGTCCTTATCTCAAATATAAACTTAAGGTTTTGTTTGGTCTAATATAAACTTCTGTTTTATATTTAATGTCTTTCACCGGAATTCTGTATTTTGATTTAACACCGACAGTCGTGATTTTATAGTGCTCTCTTGTTTCTGTTTGCGTGCAACAGTTTTCTGAGGTACAAAGTTAGGTGTAGCTATAAATCTTAGTTTTATAAGTGTTAGGCTTTCATAAGCTGATGCAATCTGACCTTGTACATTCCTAGCTGTCAGTAATGTTTTTTCCTGGATTTTCTTCTCAGCAACCCGATAGCAGAAGGGTCAACTCTTCTGTTGGATTTTCTGTTTTGCAGCATACAAGCAATGACCCATATTGCTTTGTGGAATTTTATGAACACAGAGATGCAGCTGCTGCATTAGCTGCTATGAATGGGAGAAAAATTTTGGGAAAGGTAAGATAACAGAATGATGGCACCTCACGAGTGTGTATATTTGCATGTCGAATTAGCTTGTATTTTTTTTTAGCGAGTTTTTAAACAAACACTCATCTGTGCCGAGTGATGGTTTTGCTTTATTCAGCCTAGTGTTTTTACAAAAATCATCCTGTTTGATAAATGATTTAATACGTGGTAAGTGTTATAATTCATAATGACATGCCTAATAATTGTATTAAATATAATCTTTATTTTTAGGAGGTCAAAGTAAACTGGGCAACAACACCAAGTAGCCAGAAAAAAGATACTTCCAGTAAGTACTTCTGCTGCATTTTACTGTGGAAGAGTTCTCAAATTATCCCAGCAGCACTACCAGCTTAAAAAGGGTTTCTCTTCCCTTAGTGTTACCTGAAAAAGGCTTAGGAGCTGACTTTTTAAGTATTTGATTACCAAATGCTTTGATTTCAGATCACTTCCACGTGTTTGTTGGGGATTTGAGTCCAGAAATTACAACAGAAGATATCAAATCAGCTTTTGCCCCCTTTGGTAAAATATCGTAAGTATCATAATCAATACTATACTCAGCAGTGATAGGCAGAATTGTATATGACTAACTTGTACTGGAAGTAAGATTTTCTTTCCCTAGTTAGTGTGATTTTTTTTGTTTGTTGGTTGATTTGTTTTTTTATTTTGATAAGTAGATGTTGTTGAAAATGTTAATGTCATTTCAGTGTTTTGGGGTCTTGTTTTCTTCTAATCCTGTGTATAATATGTTAAAAACTTTTAAGTGATTATTCTGTTTGTTATCTTTGAAGCAGATGTTTGGGTGGTAAAGCCTATTATAAAGTCCAACTTTCTGTCAAATGTTTTTAAAATTTGGTGGTTAACCAAAAGTGAATGTGATGTATACTGTGTATTAAACTTTTATAGAAGGGATTATAAATTGGGAAAAGTAGGTAAATCCTTGGATATATTGTGGTTGAGTTGGAAATGTACATGTTTAATTATAATGATAAATGTGTTTTAATATTTTAGCTCGAAAGTAGTACTGTTATAATATTAAAATGTTTCATTGTCTGAGCCATAAATGTGGGATTAATTAGTAGATGTTTCTTTGTTAGTGGTATTTGATTCTGCTAGTTAGGGCCCAAATGTGGTTTGATTTTTAGCAAAGTTTATGCTCAAATTTCACTGAATGTTACATGATCAAATATATTGAAAATTAAAAGTGGTTTTATAAGTTTTATAAAATGTTTATCACAGTATATCTTTCTGATTAAAATTTGTGTAATGTTTATGTACTTCCTGTAGATTTAAATGAAACTTTGTAGTACTACTTGACAGGAATGTGTTTCAACTCAGAACAACAATATTTTTCTGTATACAATTTGTTGTTCTATAGATTTATTTGAAAGAAAGATTTAATTCTTAATTTTCTATTTTGATATTTGCTTTGCTTTTTAATCTTTAAATGTGGTAAGTAGTAATGTTTTAAAAATCAGTATAAAAAATAATACAGGTTGCTGTTTTTCAATCTTTATTTATACCTGAGACCTGCAGTTTTTCTAAAGTCCAAGTCACAATTAAAAGTAATAGCATTCTGGTTATTTTGCAGAATTGCTCATAAGAATGGACAGGATCTTGAAGGCTAACTGCAAGGAACTGTGCACACTGGAACTCAGTTGTAGATTTTTTTCTCATTTCTATTTATTCTTATTATACATTATTTATATATACATATTTTAGTATTTACATTTTAACATTCTATATTCAGTGGAGTTCTATATTTCCAATCATTTTAACTTACTCACTAAAATTTCTGTGTAAATTTGTTGTTTTCGTACTGGTGTGCTTAGCATTGTTGTTAGTTTTTTATTCTCCTTTCTTAAATTTCTGAAAATGTCAATTTTTCAAAATTTACAGCTGCCCAAACTCCAAAATGATGATAGAGAATTGACCAAGAAAAATAAAGAAATCTGTTAACAGGCCATGTATGCCTTTTTAATTCCTATTTTTACCTCTTTTTCAATTTTTTAATATTTCATATATTTTGTATCACTAGGCAGAAGACATTTAACTATTTAGAGATTGCATGGTAAAGTAGTTAGCATTGTTACAGTAATTTATAGAACCAGTAAACCTTAGAGGACACTAGCCAATAGAATATTAGAAAAGGAAACTATTGTTCCTATTAATCTTCAAATTTGAGCATTTAGTTTAGAAAGTGCAGGCTATTTGATTAGGTTGCATGTTTATTACATGTTTTTGTCTTACTGCTTTTTTCTAACAGGTAAAGAAGCGTTAGGGAGAGTTCAGGAATGGCAGTAGTTAATTAGGGCTAACTGGAATTTTATTTAAAAAAATGCTCACAATACAGTGTGTGTGGTTCCTTTTAGTTTTTATTTTGAGGATGACTCTTACTTCCCTCATTTAGCTGTGCTTCTTTTCACAGGGATGCCCGAGTAGTTAAAGACATGGCAACTGGAAAATCCAAAGGCTATGGTTTTGTATCTTTTTATAACAAACTGGTACGTTTTTCAACTTAATGTAGATTTAATAAAAAATGTAGTTGTTAATTATTCTGAATCTTGAATGTTTTTAGATGTTGACAACAGCATTTTTTTGGTGTAATTTTGCATGTTTTCATAGTAGAGAATAACTGTTTTCTGGGAAATAAATAGCTGGAAAAAGACTGATTTTAAGGAAGAGTATTATAGGTGCATTTATGCATTGGTAAAGGTAAGATGTGTGGGAAGTCAAGCTCAGGACTAGGACATTTGAGCTCATCTCAGAATTTGGAGGGAAGTTAAATTATATTCAGTCTGAACCATGAAAATCTCAGTTTTAACTTTTAAATTGTCCATACTTTTGTAGCTAGGATATTAACGACTACCGCAAATTTTGTAAAGGAAAAAAAAATTAAGTTCTTTAAGAAAGAGGTACCAAAATATCTAAGCATTTGCACTGACATTAAGATCAAGTAATAAAGCAGGCTTTGGTGTTAACATTTTAGACCAGTTTCAACATCTTACATGGTATACCTACGTTTTACTGAAGCAGCTTAAGCAGCAAGACCGAGGATAGGAGTTGTATTCTTTCTTTGTTCACATTCACGTTAGTTGTGATAATTAAGCTCAGCTTTATTGGTGGCATTCTGAATCACAGTACAGAAGTCTCTGTCTTAAAATGAGTTTTCAGTCTTGTGTCACAGCCATAATCTGTTGCTCCTAGAATGTAGATTTTTTGGGGGTAGGTAATTTAGTATTATCTAATACTAATGTAGTATTAGAGTTTCTATAGATTCTTCAGTAAAAGTTACATTTCAGATCAACCATTAAATTATTTGTGAACAGCTCTGTGTTGCGGGATTCCTACTTTCCCCTTTCTTGGTAGTCCATGGGATTATGATTTTTCCTTGTGTATTTGAATCACAGTGCTGCAGGATAATCCCTTAATGGTTAAAAATGCTGTACTTTGAAATCTGTGAACAAAGATAGTTTTTATGTATTTACCCGAGTTCAGATCATTGTTTTGTGTTGTTAGTTCCGTTTTGTATACTTATGATGCTTAGCGAATTCGTTTATTGATAAGATTTATCGGATCCAGCAGCACCAGCATTTTATTTCATCTTACTAGGTCTTACGTACCACCGTTTTCTGTGTTGGTTGATTACTCTGTCTTTTTCTTTTTTCTCTGTAGGATGCAGAAAATGCAATTGTTCATATGGGAGGTCAGTGGTTGGGTGGTCGTCAGATCAGAACCAACTGGGCCACACGTAAACCACCTGCACCTAAAAGTACACAAGAAAGTAAGATATATCTACTGTGTATGTTAAATACAGATATGTCACAAAATCATGAATTAGTGTGGTCTTAAATTTCTTAAAATTTAAATGTTATTCTACTGTAAGGCTCATTTCACTTGAATATAATTTGCTGCTAGTAACTGGGCTTTGATAATTAGTATATTTGGAACATGAACCAGCTGACTTTATAGATCAAATCATAGGGTCAAGAAAAAAATTGTGTTTTCTTGCCCAATGAGGCGTATCTTAACAGTATATTGTAATCCGTTTTATACTGCTGTACAGTCATCAACATTTTTGTTTTCTTTCTGTATATAGATAACACTAAGCAGTTGAGATTTGAAGATGTAGTAAACCAGTCAAGTCCAAAAAATTGTACTGTGTACTGTGGGGGAATTGCCTCTGGGTTAACAGGTACAGTGTGTGATCGTCTCCTCCCCTTCTCTGCGGGGCGCCACCGGAGTACCAGGGTCATGAGCCTCAAGTGTTTTATTTGTGTGTTTTTGTTTCTCAGATCAGCTTATGAGACAGACTTTTTCGCCATTTGGACAAATTATGGAAATAAGAGTTTTTCCAGAGAAAGGCTATTCATTTGTCAGGTAAAATCCTACCTGCGGGTTACTTTTCTGTTTGACCCGTTCCTTTCAGTTCCATGATTTGATCCCCTCAGGCGTCAGTGTTTGTTATTTTAGTACTTCTTGGCAATGTAGAACTTATTTCAAGTTCTAGCTACACCAAGTTGACAGATATGAACTAATGAGTTTCTGTTATATAGTGTGTTAAGTTCTTAAAAAAAAAAAAAAAAAAAAGAAGACCAAAACCTCATATCCTCCTCTTTTAGATTTTCAACCCACGAAAGTGCAGCCCATGCCATTGTTTCGGTGAATGGCACTACTATTGAAGGACATGTTGTTAAGTGCTATTGGGGTAAAGAATCTCCTGATATGACTAAAAACTTCCAACAGGTAATTCGATTTTTCACAGCACTTTTTAAGGTTTCCGTCTTACACATCTACATAAAAGCTTTAGAAACTCTATAAAATAAACAAACAAAAAATAAAGCCTATAGCTGCTTTCAGTTGATTTTGTTAATGCTTTTTCAAAAGTGATTATTTTGCGGTATTAACTGAATCTTAATACTTTCTTTCCACAGGTGTCACCACCCCAATAAACTTAGACAATGATAAATAACAGAGTCCTATTCACATAAGGGTGCTTACTTAGTTTTTCTCTTCCTTGTCTCCCACTTTCTTCAAATACTGTGTTTCTTACTTCGCCCCTAAAACAGCGCTCTGCTTTTTCCTAGGTCGACTATAGCCAGTGGGGCCAGTGGGGCCAGGTGTACGGAAACCCCCAGCAGTACGGACAGTACATGGCAAATGGGTGGCAAGTACCGCCTTATGGAGTATACGGGCAGCCATGGAACCAGCAAGGATTCGGAGTAGAGTGAGTTGTTGGGTTTTCCCAGTGTACAAACAGATCCGGTTTTGACAAAAGAAATAAAAAGTGTGTTTTTCTGGGGAGACTCTATTTAAAGTAAATTCATCAGACTATTTGACATTATAAGCCTTATAAAAACCTTATGAATAGTGATTGATGGTGCTAAAAATTTGCTTTTTATTATGTAGGTGAAAGAGGAGGTTGGGGTAACATTTGGTGTGTCCTACTATCTCTATTAGCAGTTGGTAGAATTTCACTGACATTTCTACTCTGTTATATCTCCTTGTTAACTTTTGCTTGGAAAAGGTCTTTGTCTAGATGTGTTCAGAAATTTAATGATTTATGTCTGTTGGCTTGTGTGAGAAATCTTAAGAGATTTATGTGATACAGAGTAGCTTGCACCCCCCCCACCCAGTTTGTTCATAGAGTGGGTTGGTCCTTTGCATTTTTTTCCCCAGACCGCCCAGGTCTTTATTGTGACTGGTTCCTTCTTCCTTCTCTTTCCAACATGAACTTGTGTTTTTTTAATTTCTTAAAAATTGATGTACCATGTGTGCAATACAAGATAGACAGATGATCTGTCATTTTATAAAAATCAGTTTTGAGACATTTTTCAGAGAAGTTACTGTGTTAAGTTGTGATTATCTTAAGAAAAATTTAAGACTAATCCTGGGATACGTATTCTATATACATGGATGCGTATCATTTTTTCTTTTCTCTTTGTGGTAGGGGTGTTGATTTCTTGTTGTCTATTCTACAGTTAGGCTCTGTTTGATTTTTGTATAAATGTATAGATAAGTTTTTCTTTGTGTTTGCTCAGGATGTTTTTGTTTTTGTTTCCCCCAAGTCAATCACCTTCTGCTGCTTGGATGGGTGGATTCGGTGCTCAGCCTCCCCAAGGACAAGCTCCTCCCCCTGTAATACCTCCTCCTAACCAAGCTGGATATGGTATGGCAAGTTACCAAACACAGTGAGCTGGGACTCTAAACAAAATTGTAATTCATGATAGCTTCAGTTTCCTGTGACACTCTGAAGACATGAAAGTAGACATCGGGAAATGAAAATATTTATTTTAAAAATTGAAATGTTTGGAACCTTTAGCACAGCTTTGCTTTGGTGAAGGACACATGTCTTCTAGTTCTGCCTTTTTAAGTTTTTGTTCATGATGGATATGAACATGATTTTTCTTTGTGTACAAAAACTAAAATAAAGTCAATAAAGACAATTCTGACTACAAATTTTGATATAATAGGAGAAATGGGTAATACGTTTTGATTCTTAGATACTATTCCATTTTTATCTTGCTGTTCAGTATTTTAACTCACTGTGTTTTTAAAAGAGCAAAAAAAGGGAGGAGCGTGAAAAACTGGGAATCACACATAAGTTCATCCTGAACCTGACCCTCCCCTCCCTTCCCCTGAGGTGGACCACATTCGAAGTCAGCAGAAAAAAAGTGTGCTATTGGAAGAAATTGCATGATTTTGGAGTCGCTTTGAAGGAAATACTTACTTTATGCCTAAAGAAACCGAAGCCAGACTGATAAAGAAATTTTCAAGCTAAATAAGGAACAGCATTATCTGAGTTACTTGAGCAAATGTTGGTGGTTCACATTTAAGACATATTTTTAAAACTTTAAAAAGTGTTGATTATTAAAATTGTAGTAAATTACATTTCATTTTGGGGGGAAATTCCAAGTATGGTGTTTGTATTAAAGCCAGACAGTCATACTTGTGCTTTTACATGAAGTTAAAATGATATACATTGTAAATATTGAGTAACTACAGTGTTTAAGAAGCATGCTTCAACATAGAAGTAGCACCAATGTAATTATTTGAAGTAACACTTCACACGCTCCACTGCATTGAATGCAGTGGATTGATAAGAATGTTTAAGACTGACACTTCCAAGGTTGGCTACTATGTAAAATTAAAATTTTACAAGTCAGTATACAAAAAAAGGCCTTAATTTTAATTTCATACAAATCTTTGATCTTTGATGCATTAGTACATTTTAAAATGTCATTGGAAATTAGATTTTTTTGTTTTCTTTACATCACTTGGTATGTAAATACCTTGATTAAAACCTTGTAAACCTATTTCAAGGTTCCTCTAAGTTGTATAGTACAAGCGTTTTTAAAAAATCTTGGGGTGTTTTTTAAAATTAGATATATTTTGCCCAAGAATTTTTTTAACAAGATTGCTAAAACATCTTATTTAGACAGTTTGATGTACCAATTTATAATTGGATATTCAGCTTAAGTAGTACACAGAGTTGTGACTTTTATTTTTATTTAACTTGTTTTCCTTGTGGGTCGTGTGCATGGGATGACAAGCCTGAGCAGAGGCTGAGTTGAATGTGTGCAGAGCTTGTAAATGAACCACTTGGGTAGATCCGGAAGACTGAAGTTTGCTTCTGGGGTGTTTTTCAGGCTATGTGGATAAAATCTGCCTCAAAGTTCTATCCCAACAAGAATGTAAAAGGTAAAATCTTATGCATTTGAATTCTGACAGCTAGAGGGTGCACATGTTTAGGCAGTGTGTTTGAAATGGCTGCTTTGAGGCCTGGGCAAGCAAGATGAGAAAACCCTTACCAGTTACGTGGTAAGATGCAATTAATACCCACAAATGACTATTTTTTAAACTTTTGAAGTCTTAGAATTAGCTTTAAGATGATGGTTTTATAAATTGGTGACCACAATACTTTTGGTATTATTTTTCTTCTTCCCCCCCATTTAGAAGAACAGTCAAATGTATTGAATGTGAATATTTGCAGGGTCTGAAGCTCACCTTTGGGCCAGATTTGTTATGGCACTTTAGTGTTACCCACAGGAGTCCTGTGACGCTCTTCTGTATAAAATCTACACTTATTTCTTTGTTCATGGCTAGTGTTCTTGGGGGACGTTATGGAAAATTACTTTATATTTTATAAGGAGAACACTCAAATTATATCAGTTATGCCTCCTGGTGTAAAATTTCTTGAATATACCTGAAACTTGAACAACTAAAGACTTTTCTTTTAATATATCAATATTCTCAGTTCACCTGTTTTGGTCTGCCAGTAAATTCAATAGCTTATTGTGATAGCAGCTCCGTGTAGCTGCGGTGTTTCCTGGTTGTATATTCTGATTTAATAAAATTATCCAGACTAGTTATATCGCCATAGTAAACATACTACTGAAGTGTCCTTCGTCTCAATCCAAAAGAGAGAAAGATTTCATGATCAGTTCACTTAATGGAAGTTATTTAATATTAAATGGTTTTTAAAATACAAAGCTACTTATCCAAATGAAATGCACCATTTTAAAATACAACTATCAAGCTAACACAGACTCGAGTCTATTTTATAACAAAGTGAAGTCAGTGCTATCTTGATCAATTTAAGCCTAAGAATCGTTACCTTTTCCATGTTCATTAAAACGCAGAGATTCTTTGGCATGCAACAGAATGTTTATTTCTTAATTATTTTGAGAATTATTTTGGTGATGTGTTTCTGACCGCCATCTTTGCTTTAATAATCTCTCTCCTAGTACTTCCCCCATGCCATTCCCACTTGATTTTTATGTCTGCTGGCAGTGAGAGGCTAAAATGACTGGCCAACGTAAGCCAAAGCTGTAAACCACAGTTGAAGTAAGTCTTTAAATAAAGACTAGACTCTATGATGTGGCTTTTTCTTATTGTCGTTTATTACTTAATTATTCCTTCCAGGCTGCCATGAAATGAGCGATTTTGTTTTGAGTTCTTAGTAAGGTGTATGGAATACACATATATTCAGGATCTGTTTCTGTGTTCTGTATAAGTGTCAAAAGTCCATTAGATTTTGTTGAATTAAAATTTAATTTATGGATATGGAGCAATAGAAATTTGCATTTTTCTAAAAACGTGTGCTCTACTGAATATTAATCTAGTGAAGTTTCATTAATTTAGAATCCCCAGACAATGGAAACCATTGTTTTACCATGAGTAAAGTTTGCACTCAACAAACAGAAAAAATAGGGAAAAAAAACTACAAACACTTTCCAGCAAGTATGCTCAAATTAAATCCTACCTCCTAGTTAAAAATCAGCATTTGGGCTTTCACTGAATACATTTTAAACCTTGGAATTGTGTTTTTAGCATGCATTGGAAAGATGCAAAAATGATACAGACTTTAGCTTTATGTAAGCCTTGTCTTAAGTGGTCCAGACGAGCGGGTTTTTTAAATATGAATTCTATGTGTAGTAATAAAGTGTCCTACTTACTGTGTCCAAATAGGTTACTATGAATTAGATTGCCATCTATTCTATTTTGAAACAAGGAAATTACGTGAATAATTACGACTTCAAAGAAATGTGTTATTCCAGATTGTGGTTAATTAGTACAGATTAATGTGAAAACTGGGCTCCAGCCTACTTAAAATCAGGTCTACTTTGACAATTAGTACAGATAGGCTAGAAACTAATTCACAAGGTACTTTGTGTAAGCATCTCATTTGGGGGCAAGAATGACTTGGTTTTAGAATTGCCTAAGTGTGAAGGAAGTTCAATTTATATCTAGGAAATAGAGGAGGGGCAGCGTATATACTGGGGGTTTTTTGGTAATCTTGGGCCAAAGAGAGGAGGCACTGATGGTAATTGACTTTTTGATCTGGTAAGGATTGTATTCGAGGGAAGAGAGAGCTTAATCCACATAGCATTCACAGTTTGGTCTGTAAACAAGAATGTCAATGAGAGTAACAGCTGACAAAAGGGATGTATCAAACGATTTCCTCAGTGTTCTCAGTTCTAATACAGATGCTAAATTTTAACTTTTCCAAATTGTATTCTTTGTAATTCACTAACCATTGTTTCTCTGAGGTGTTCCTCTAGGAAAGTGATATCCATCAAATATTTTGAAGTCAGCTTGGAAAGTCTGCCAGACGAATGTAACTGGACTGCCCTGGGCTAGCTGTTCGAGGAAGGCAGGGTAGCTGCTTATTGAAAAGTAATTGCATGTGGTAGAGCTGGGCTCAGCTCACCTGCGGATCTCCTGTTTGGACTCTGCTTCGTTCTGGTGAACTGGCAGGCATTTGCAAAGAGCCTAGTTATCAGGTAATACTGGGAAATTGCTTTTTTTTTTTTTAATTAAAAAATTTTTTTATATATTTTTGAGACAGCACGAGTGGGGGAGGGGCAGAGAGAGAGGGAGACACAGAATCTGAAACAGGCTCCAGGCTCTGAAGCTGTCAGCACAGAACCCCGTGCGGGTCTTGAAGCCACGAACCGCAAGATTATGACCTGAGCCGAAGTCGGGCACTTAACCGACTCAGCCACCCAGGCGCCCCTAAATTTTTTTTTTAATGTTTATTTTTGAGAGAGAGAGAGTGAACTGGGGAGAGACAGAGAAAGAGACACAGAATCTGAAGCAGGCTTCAGACTCTAAGCTGTCAGCACAGAGCCCGATGGGGGACTTGAACTCCTGAACCTCAAGATAGTGACCTGAGCCGAAGTCAGACGCGTAACTGACTGAGCCTCCCAGGCACCCCGGGAAATTGCATTTTTGAGGTAACCCAGGTTTTGCTGTAAACAGCCAGTTGACATCATAACTGGCCAAACCGAGGGGGGGGGGTTGTTTTGTTTTTGTTTTTGTTTTTGTTTCTGTTTGTTTTTGTTTTTTCCTCCTCTCTGTTTCTCCCATCTTTTTTTCTTTGGGTTTTGGTATACCAGTGAAGAAAAGTCTAAAACCATCTGGACAAAATGGCATGAAGTAATGTAGCCATGTGCAACTGTGCTCGTTCTGAAAGTTGTTACTAACACTGTGTACATTTTAGATTTTCACAGTTCATTTTACTGGCTAAAGGTTGTGAGTTGAATTGTTTCATATGTGGTTTTATAGGATTACTTTTGCTCATAGAAATAAAGCTAATTCATAAATCTTAACGTAGCTAAACAAAATTGAGAATGCCCATCTAATCTTAGTTTGCTTCTTTTTGAAACAGACTAAACTTGTAAAAACAATTAGTTTCCTTTGGCTAGGTTATATTTTTAGCATATGGCTATGCTCATACTTGGTTATCTGTTTACTAAGGATTTGGATGGGGACAGGAGGGTGACTAGGATAATAAGGGGGGCAGAGGTCCTTGATTTGGAAGACTCTTGACATGGGAACTGACAGCCCTGGGCAGGTGGAGCAAACCATGGTGATCGGGGCTTCAGTGTTGGTATTTCATGTTAGTTTAAGACCATATACACATTTTACCAGGAACACCAAGAGACTTACCAGGTTTTCGAAAATAAAATATTACCAAGACTTTTGTTTTATTTACTGGTCCTGGTTATTTTTCAGTTTTCTTTAATGTGTATATTAAAGTATCTATGTGTCTGTTAGAATGTTGGGCAAATGCTGTGGTGTTGAAATATGCCTTTGAGCATTTTCAGTAAAGTTGAGCTAAGATACCATTAAAAACCCCCATTTAGTTTATTATAACTAGGAATCTTATTTTAAAAAATGGGTAACTTCCATTTCCAGATTGCTCTGCCATTTTTGTTTTGGTTTTTTAAATTTTTTAATGTTTATGTTTTTTTTTTAAAACATACATTTATTTTTTGAGAGAGAGAGAGATAATGTGAGCAGGGGAGGGACAGAGAGAGAGGGAGACACACAATCCGAAGCAGGTTCCAGCCTGAGAGCTGTCAGCACAGGGCGCAACACGGAGCTTGACCCCACGAACTGTAAGATCATGACCTGAGCCAAAGTTGGACGCTTAACCACTGAGCCACCCACGTGCCCCAGCTTTGCCATTTTTGTATCTTTGGTTCTGTCCAATGCCCTCCATTAGAGTGTAAGCTCCAGGGGGGCAGGATTTTCTGTTGGTAACTACCTGAGCCCTGGGGCTTACAGTACTTGGCACGTGGTAAAGGTTAAGTCAATGTTGAATGCCATGACTGCAGTTGAGGAAGTGGAGGTAAATGTGTTTTAGTCTCCCTCTTAAAACCTGGAGTAGAATTGATCAGAATCAACTGGGAGCTTGTCAAAATGCAGATTCTGCGGCTCCACGGTGGTGGATGAAGGTAATCTGAAAGTTAATTGGCATGGGTTCGCTTCTTCCTCTTCTAACTCCTATCTAGGAAAAAACCCTGATGGCCATGGTCACATATTTTCCAGAAAAATCTGTTTTTTGGGAGACCGCAGTCTCTCTGATCGCCACCCAGTATAGCTAGCCAAGCATCTTTCAAGGTGATTAGGACGTATTCCTAATGGTAATGTACTTGGGTGCACCGGGTAGGAACCACAGCTGTCCCTGCGGAGCACTCTTCCGAGAATGAGAGGTAACTGGGCCGCGGTGCCAGATAGTTCAGGGAGGATTACTTTTAGGAAGAGAGGCTACCAGCAGGGCAGAATTGGGTTCCTGGACAGGCAGCATCTGGGTAGAACAGACAACCTGGAAATAGCCCATAGGAAGTGACACAGTTGAGATTCTGAAAGTGGCAAGTATATATATAGCACGTAGACTTCGAAAGTCCCGTGTGCCGCAGCGGATTGACTGATCAAACTGGTTAGAGCAGGAGGCGATCTTTTAGTTGTTTAAAAACAGGATGAGAAGACAGATTACAAAAGACTTCTGCAGGAACCCAGGCCATCTGAATTAGTGTTGGCCTTTGATGGCATGGCGTCTGCCCTGTGAGTGCACAATTAAAATAGCGTCTTGTTTAAAATTTGGTTTGCCCCTCCACTCTGAAGAGTAAATAAATGTCTATTGATGGCCTTATATCCTATATTCTTAGTTTTTGGCTGGGTCTTAAATGTGCCCTGAATCTAGCTGTGCTGTCAGAGACCAAGGTTTTAAATCCTCATATCCGGGGGTGCCTTGGGTGGCTCAGTCGGTTAAGCGTCCGACTTCGGCTCAGGTCGTGATCTCACGGTTCGTGGGTTCGAGCCACGCGTTGGGCTTTGTGCTGACAACTAGCTCAGAGCCTGGAGCCTGTCTTCAGATTCTGTATCTCCCTTTCTCTCTCTCTGCCCCTCCCCCATTCATGCTTTGTCTCTGTCTGAAAAATAAATATTAAAAGAATAAGTAAATCCTCATATCCGGAAATTACTCACATATACCCACAGGTATTTATAACCTTACCCCAATTTATTGCCTCTTCCAAGCAAATGCTTTATTTTGACATTAAATCTGCTGATGATTTTGTTAGACTTAACTAGACTGGTGACAAAATGCAAAAGCGGAACAACAAAAGCCTGTCATTTATAGGCCTTGTCCCCACCCACTCCCTGTTCTTCCCCCAGTCCAGCTGCCGTCTTCCGTCTGCACTCCTGCAGGGTCTTCCTACCTCCTAGACACATATATATGTATCAACATTCCAGAGAGCTCCGAGCTCTCAGCGAACAGTCAGGTGGCACCGAAACTGGGTAACGGCGTTGCCAGAGCCCAGAAGCCTGCCCGCCCTTCGGGCTAGCTCCGCTCTCCCCCTAACATAACTGGTAGCCTGGTCTGTGTGACCGTAGATGACTTTGCTCACTTTCAAACTAGTCTAAATACGGAATTAAGCGGTGTGTATCCTTTTGTATCCAATTTCGATCTTAATGCTGCGCTTTTCAGTGCTGTAGTATTGTGTGAGTGTGTCACAATTTATGCCTTTTGCTCTTCACTAAAACACTTGGCTTTCCATTTGGGATTAATGTTTAGTGCCGTCATGAATTTTTGTAACTGTCGTGGGGAAACATACATACTCGTTTCTGTTGAGTAGATTCCTGGGGATGGAATTCGGTGTTCCGTCACGTGTGTCTGGCGAGTTCCAGGAGGTGCTGCCCCGCAATTTCCCAAAATGGCCGTGTCAGTTTGCACTTGTGCGCAGCATGTGAAAATTCCACTTACTCCTCACGTTGCCAACAGTAGATACCATCAGTCTTTTTCCTTTTAACTGTTCTGGGATCTTATCCTAAGTTTTAACCCTTCTAGTCTTTTCGGCACATCAGCCAGAGTGAGTTTTTTAATTTTTAACTTAATTTACTGCTATGTAGGTAATTCTTAAGCGTGATACATAATTCAAAAGATGCCAAAAGGCACACAGTAAAAACTGTTCCTCCCACTCTTCTCTCCTAGTTCCCATCTCAACAGGCACCCATAATGTTACTGGTGTCTTGTATTTTTCCAGAGATACCCACTTATATATCATGTATTCGCCCTTTTCCCTAGAAATGATAGCATGTTGTGTACCCTGTACTGCACCTGTCTTTATTCACTGAAAAAAATCTTAGAGATTATTCTGTAACCGTTGCATTATTTTTTTAAAAAACACCCAACTAACATGTAGCCTGAAAATGCCTCAATAACTTCCCATCGCACTTTGCATAAAATCCCAAGAGCTTCACAGTCTCTTTACAGCTCTGCACAACCAGGCGCCTACCTGCCCGGCCAGCCTCTCTCCACCCCCCTCTCTGTTAGCAAGCTCCAGACACCCTGGCTGTCTTTCACTTCCTCTGTTCACTGAGCCTTCCCACCCCAGGGCCCTTGCATATGCCTTCTTGACCTAGAAGGTTCTTCTGCTTCCGCCTACCTAGCTGTTTACGTCAGCCTGTCGCTGTTCTCCGAAGTCTCTGACTGTGCCTCAGCCCTACGTATAATTTTAAGGGTCCCTCAGTTGTGCTTTCATTGTCCCTGTATTTTTCTTTATGGTCCTTGAGACCCTAGGTGTGTATTTGTGTGATTATTCGCTTAATGATATTCTACTAGATTATAAATTCCACAGGGGTAGGGATTTTGTCTCTTGTTTACCACTCCTGGCATGGTGTTAGGTGCTTCATTAACAGTTACTGGGTGAATGGGTTCGTGTGAGGTAAATTTGCAAACTGTTATTTAAAGGGCTTAATGGCAAGTGATAAAGTAGGACCTGGGACAGAAGGGAAGTGGATCCTGTGTACAAATGTGGAGCAGTAGTCTGACTGTATCTGTTAGAACCAGGCAAATGGATTGATAAAGGGGGCAGCACAGGCCATTCTGTTTTCCAAGACGTAGTTCCTGCACCTTGCACCACGTCTCTTGGATATTTCCCAAAGTCTAGTGTAGGCCGCTGAGACCTTCCTCCGGCAGCCTAGGTGGCGACCACCGGTGACAGGAGCCCCACTTCTTAGCTATTCTGGGGAACAGGCAAGTCTGCTTCTTCCTAAGAGCTCCTACTGGTGTTCCTGAAGGTTCTGTGGCAGTGGTTGGAAAGGAAATCTCCGAGAGAGGCCAGTCTGGTTGCAAATTCATCCCTTCCACCTCTGTCACACCAGTGCCCTCTCCTCCCCTTCTCTGTCACTCTCAGCCATTATTACTGTGTTGACTATTGAATAGCCCTTCCCGATGGACTAGAATGAGGCAGGGTGTTCTAAGGAAAGAATAAGCAGAAATCTAAAAAAGAAAAAGACCTTGAAGTTAAAATGTTTAAAAGTTCTGGGAATAATGACTTAGTCACCTATATACATTTTGAAATACTTGAAACGTTTTGGACAGTTATTTCCAATTTTTTTCAACATTCAGTAACTTAAATTGAAAACTTTGCCATGGATGTGAAAAGTGTCTATATCTATTTAAAGGGGGGAAAAAAACCTAACAGGTGTTGGTGAGGCTGTGGAGAAATTAGAACCCCCGTGCACTGTTGGTGGGGATGTAAAATGGTGCAGTCGCTGTGAAAAATAGCATGGAACTTCATCAACAAATTAAAAATAGAATTCCCATAAGATCCAGCACTTCTACTTCTGGGTACATACATATCCCAAAGAACGGGAAGCAGAGTTTCAAAGATATTTGTACACCTATGTTCAAACACCTATGTCCACAACAGCCAAGAGGTAGAAGCCACTTAAAAGTCTGTCAGTGGATGAATGGAGGGACAAAATGTACGTACATACAGTGGAATGTTATTCAGCCTTACGTGGAAGGAAAGGCCAGCACACACTATGACCTGGATGAACCTGGAAGACATTAACTAAATGAAACAAGCCAGTCCCCCAAAGACAAATACTGAGTGATTCCACTTACACAAGGTTTCCCAGGTAGTCAGATTCATAGGAACAGAAAACAGAATGGTGGTTGCCAGGGGCTGAAGCAAAGGGGGAAGGGGAAATTGTTTCACGGGCATAGCTTGAGATTTGCAGGATGAAAATGTTCTGGAGATCTGTTTCACGACAATGTGTGTATATGTAACTATACTGAACTGTATACTTAAAAACGGCCACGATGGTAAGTTTTATGTTGTGTACTTGCACCACAGTAAAGCATACGATCTTTAGATGTTATAGATCACATTTAAAAGTAGTAATAAAGTAGAAGAACTATTGCTGCTTCCCTCTAGATACTGTTTACCTCTCAGCTTCGTCCACTGCTCTCCAAATCTGGATCTCAGTGCACATTTACTCAGCTTTCCTTTTGTTAGGTGAGTGTTCTTAGATCCTTTTCCTCTTGAGAAACACTACTCTTCCACATCTTTGCCTTGTTAAGTGTCCATTTTATATGACAGAACTTAGGTACTTGACATTAGGACAGTTAAGATCTCAGCTAGTCACCAACTTAGGAGTGGATATCCTCTTGACTTTAATGCTTTAAGGTGCTTTTAATCTACTGGCATTTTTAATCTAATGGCATAAAAATATTAGACATGAAGAAAAAAGGTGGATCCAATACAACGAAGTTCTAAATGTCGGCAAAATATAGCAGATAATAGCCTTATTCTTCAACTGCTCCGTACCCAGTTAGCCTATAAAGTCAAGAATGGTATGTTTGCACTTGGAGAATTTACCGCTGTTTATGTTAAGGGTGAAAAAACTTTCTGGTGACCGTGACTAAAAAAGGTTGAGGATAGTGGTGGCTGAGAACAGACTTGGCCTCAAGCTGAAAAGATTGTTCAAGGTTGTAAATAGTGACTGGCAACACATTTTACCTGTATCTATAAATCCCTTCAAAATGTGGACTGGATCCAAAACAGCACTTTATAGCCTATTATGTAAATGTGTGGGATTTGCAGTTATTAAAAGAAAGCGTTCTGGTATTTGTGACTGGAAACATATAAAACTAAGTACCATT
Source organism: Cryptoprocta ferox (assembly GCA_028646485.1). Lineage (NCBI taxonomy): Eukaryota > Metazoa > Chordata > Mammalia > Carnivora > Eupleridae > Cryptoprocta > Cryptoprocta ferox. The sequence goes on along the minus strand of CM053561.1, from coordinate 71,013,692 downwards.
AATGGAGTCTCCTGTCTTTATCAACAGAGATCATCTAACGATACTGATAACGAGAAATTTGTGTTATTTGCCTCCCTATACAGGTAACTCCTTTTTATGGAAAAGATCTTTGGGCTTAAACTTTGGATCTGACAATTGCCAGATGTCTGTGTGGAATTAATGCCTACCCTTGAAAGATGTAAACTGTACAGATTGTCTCTGAAATGCATTTAGCTGTGGGGCACCTGGCTGGCTCAGACAGAAGAGCATGCAACTCTTGCTCTCAGGGTTTGAGTTTGATTCCTACTTTGGATGGGAAAATTACTAAAAAAAAAAATTACTAAAACAATAAATAAACTTTAAAAAATGCATTTAGCTGCTGTGCCAACAATCCTGTTTTTTAGCTTGCTTACAACCTCATTTAAATATGTATATATATGCATATACATACATATATATGTATTCATATGTGTATACACACCTATACACACATGTATTTTTCCTCCCTAAGTATGTTCAAAATCTGAGTTACAGGGGTGCCTGGGTGGTTCAGTTGGTTGAGTGTTCGACTCTTGGTTTCGAATCAGGTCAGGATCTAATGGTTCTTGACATTGAGCCCCATATTGGGCTCTGTGCTATCAGCACAGAGCCTGCTTGGGAATCTTTCTTTCCCTCTCACTGTCCCTCCCCCACTCACACAAACTCTCTCTCTCAAAATAAACTTAAAAAAAAATTTTTTTTTTAAATCTGAGTTACGGCTTTGAGTGTTATTTCAATTTTTTTTCCCTTTAGGGTGCAAAAATTCACATGTGATCTTCTTTAACACTGATAAATATATCAAACTTGTGCACCTAAGAACATGGTCAACATTTCCTGAGAACTTGGCCAATGTATATCCAGGAAGAGGTGACTCAGGAAAGTTTCCATGTGGCTAAGATTTATGAAAGAATGACATGATTTGCAGTCCCTGCGTTTTTGTCAGATGATTTTCTTATGTGTAAGTTTACTACCTTTTTTGACATATTTTCTACAATCATATGGAAAGCAGGTATAAAATAGCTTTCAGGTAAAATTTGATGGCTGGTCAAAAGATACTTGGAAATCACAAATGGAAACGTTTTAACATCTTTCAGATTGCTTTCTAACAGTATCTTGGTTGGGTTTAGTTTAAGAGATTAATTTATAAGCATAAATGAATACCCAGAAGACCTAATAAAAATCATTAAAACTTTTTCATTTTTCATATCAATTAGGCTTGGGTTAAAAATGATTTTAATATGTTTTTTGTTGAACTCTGTCTTACGGGGTTGATTAGTTCATGAAGTGTCCACTTTTTAAATTAAGTTTAGTAAGGAACATTTGTGGGTTTATTATATAATGGCCATAAACTTTACTAATGTAACTTTTTGTTTTTATAAAGTCATTCTCTTTTAACCATGCCTGATTTTATATATCCAAGATGTGAAATATGTGGTTTTGTCTTTAAAAGGAATCAACTGTAATTCCCAAATGCTGATCCTCTTGAAGTCACTCTTGGGCTTGGTTTATAAGCCATACGGGTTATTTGGCCCAGCCGTGTCGCTCACCGCATTCTTCTAATTTTCATCAAATGGCATCTGGCCATTTCCCAAAACTGGTTAGGTCCACAACTATTGCTCACTATATCCAGGAGAATGTGACATTGCCAAGGAGAAGTCTTTGAAAAGGTCTCAACAGTGGTGGCTACCCAGTTGCCTCCGTAGGGTGTCTGCGTGATCACACTGAATGGGGCAGCACTTCGTGGGAGATGTGTGCTGCAGTGTGATTGTTCAGGAAACCCCAGAATAGTATTATGTATGGTCATCCTTGTATGTATGCGTGAGTGTGTGGGTACCCATGCACTTCTGGGAGGGGTGGGGGGGGGATGGTTTTTTTGTTTGTTTTGCTTTTCAGAGGATGTTTTTTGTTTTTGTTTTTAAAAGTTTATTTTTGAGAGAGAGAGAGAGAGAGGGAGAAAGAATCTAAAGCAGGCTCCAGGCTCTGAGCTGTCAGCACAGAGCTTGACACAGGGTTCGAACCCACAAACCGCGAGATCCCAACCAGAAAAGAAATCGGAGGCTGAGCCACCCAGACGCCCTTCTGAGGATGTTTTTTGAATCTAGATTTGAAGGAAGGTCCAGGTTAAGAATCTTGGAAATGCCAAACTCTTTTCTCCTTTAACATTTAAAAATAACAGAAGGATACACTGTTACAAAGTAGACACCTGGAACAGGGATTTTTAAAAATCATTGATTTGGGGGATGGGAGGCAGCCATGCAGAGAACACCGGGAACGAGGAGACCTGAACGCTAGCCCTCCTTTTTCACTCGTTCCTGTGACATTGAGCAGTTCTCCAGACCTCTCAGAGACCGCTTCTACATCTATAAACTCCCATATCACCGTGTTAGTGAAGATCGAATGAAAATATGTGTGCATGTGCTTTTTAATCCATGAAGAGCCACACTTGTACTTGCAGTTGGTGATCTGCCACCCTTAGAGGCAGTCTAGAATTGAGACCCCTCCAAACGGTTGTTAAATGAGAACAGTATTTCAAACAGCACTTAGAATGGTGCCAAACACATAGCAAATACTCAGTGAGATCTAGCTGTTACCATTCTTAGTGATATCACCAAGTCTCTATTTTTTAAGTTTATTTATTTATTTTGAGAGAGTGTGTGTGAGAAGAGCAGAGAGAGAGAGAGAGAGAGAATCCCAAGCAGGCTCTGCACTGTCAGTGCGGAGCCTGATGTGGAGCTCAAACTCATGAACCATGAGATCATGACCTGATCTGAAATCAAGAGTCGGATGCTTAACCAACTGAGCCACCCAGGCACCCCAATATCACCAAGCCTTACCTCTTTCCTTATGTACGAGGCAGGTGGTGATTGCTAGAACTTTTTTAAGCTAATTTTATTTTCATTAAAATGATGTATAAGAGTTTAAAAAGTCAAATGGTACTAAGAGCCAATGAAAAATAGCACTCCCCTTCACCATCCCTTCCCAGGCTTAGTCCTCAGAGACTACCCTTTTCTTGAATGGTTTCTTGTGATACTTTACCTCCATATGTCATGAACAATATACAGTGCTGCTGTTTTAATACAACAATCTTAGAATTTTCTATTGACTTCCCCTTAGGATTGATGAAGATTTAACCATCTTACTTTTTGTTCTCTTCATTTCCCTCCCTCAAATATATCAAAGTGTTCAGAGAATAGTGTTTATTGATTGTTTTCTTTTTTGTGCCTTCTGGTTTTTTTCCCCTCTAGAGTTAATAATTGCCTGATTTTTCTTTGCTTAGTTTTCTATATACTTGTCACCAATTTTAACCAAATCCAGCAACAGGTTTATCATATGCATCTCAATACAATTTCTAAACATTCAAACTCATCAAATGAGGCTCCTGGCGGCTTCAGTGCTTCCATCTAGACTGGTTGCCCTTCTCTGTCACACACCCAATACACCAACGGGGACTTTGCCACTCTCTCATGTTGGGTCCCCTGATTCCCAGGAGCCTGTTTTCCTCTGTTTCTGCATTTGCTCATTTTTTGTTGCAGCATATCTTCCAGTAGCTTTCCAAGAAGGCCAGTGGTGGTTTGAATTCTGAACCTTTGTATGTCACCTGTTTTTTATCTTCATAAATTAAAAAAGATTAAACAATTTTGTTGAAATATAATTTGATTACCACAGAGTTCACCTATTTAAACATATACTTAAATGATTTTTGGCATTTACAGAGTTGTGCAACCATCACCATAATCTAATTTTAGGACTTTATCATCATCCCCAAAAGCAAGTTTGTATTTATCAGCAGTCCCTGCCTACTCTCTCCTTGCCTTGGGTTTGGGTAACCACTAATCTGCTCTCTGTCTCCACCAATTTGCCTATTTTGGACTTTATATAAATGGGATTGTACCCACTTATGATTTATGAAATGTGTGCTATTCTGTGATGGTTGTTTCACCCAGCATAACATTCTTAAGGTTTTTAGATGTTAGATTTTTTTAAATGTTTATTTTTGAGGGAGAAAGAGACAGAGTGTGAGCGGGGAAGGGGTGGAGAGAGAGGGAGACCCAGAATCTGAAGCAGGCTCCAGGCTCTGAGCTGTCAGCACAGAGCCCGATGCAGGTCTCAAACTCACAGACTGCGAGATCATGACCTGAGCCGAAGTACACTTGTGCATTTGTCAGTCAATGCACATTTGGGTTGCTTCCACTTGGGGCTATTATCATTAATGCTGCTATGAACATTCATATACAAGTTTTCGGGTGGACATTTGTTTTCACTTCTCTTGGGCAGATGCTTAAGAAGTGGAATTTCTGAGTTAACCGTTTCTGCATTTCCATCTGCTTTCAGATTGGCTGAAATCTCTCTTCCATTATTGCCTCCTTTCCCATACACCTTGTCCAGGTGGGTTTATACCTCACTATAAAAATATACCTGTTTTTAATGACTTTTCTGTCACCTTAGTAGAATTTTGGGAGAGAGGAGATCAGGATTCTCTTGGTTCATTAACATGTTTTGTTGACTACTTATTGTGTGACAGGCCCTATCTTCTAGGTGCCGGGACTCCAGGGAGAATGGAAGGTAAGGGGAATGTAGGGACTGTACAGAGAAACAGACAGCAAACATAGCGAGTAAAATATAGTGTGCTAGGGGCGCCTGGGGGGCTCAGTCGGTTGAGCATCCAACTCTTGATTTCAGCTCAGGTCATGATTCCAGGGTCGTGGGATTGAGAGAGAGAGATTCTCTCTCTCCCTCTCCCCCTGCCCCTCCCCGCCATAAAACAAAATAAAAATAAAACTCTGCCTTTCAAAAATGTAGTATGCCTAGAAGGTGATACATGCCTCGCGTCCCATGGCAGGGATGAAGGAAAGGGGGTGTGGAAGTACAGGGGGTGGAGTTGCCATTTTAAACACTGATGAGGCAACATCTGGATAAAGCCACGAAGAGACTGAGGGTGTTTGCCATGCACATACCCAGGGCGGTGTGTTCCAGGCAGGGGAAATAGCCAATGCAAAGGTCATGAGGTGGCAGTGTGCGGAGGTGTTTGAAGGATAAGTAGGAAGTTAGGTGGGAGCAGATGAGTTGGGGGGCAGCGGGGGAGACCTGGAAAGGAGGCCAGAAAGGAATGGAGGCCTTGGTCATGTGGCGCCTTGTCGGTCTTTATAAGGTCTTGGGCTTTCTCTTGGGGTGACAGGAGGAGCCCCAGTGCAGTTTGAGCAGAGGGTCAATGTGGTGAGACTTCCTTTGTTTCAGTGATCCTTCTGGTTGCTGGGTTTATGACAGACGACAGAGAGGCGGAGGCAGGGAGCCAGCGGTCATGCCCTGGACCAGGAGCTTCTAGTGGAAGTGAAAGTGGTGAACGCGTAGACTTCCCAGTTTTTTTGGGAGGTAGAACCTGCAGGATGGCTTGATGGATTTGATGTGAGGTGTGAGACAAAGAATGATCAGAAGTATCAGAAGACTCCCAGATAATTGATCTGAGTAACTGGAAGGGCGGCGTTGCCCTGAATTGAGATGGGAAGTCTGTAGGGGGGGCAGGTGCGGGCAGGAAGAGGAGGGTCCATTCCGTACACACTCAGTTTGAGAGGTCTCACTAGGCATCCAAGATGTCAAGCAGGCAAGTCCAGGCAAGTGTGGGAGTTCTGTGGTGTAAAAATGGGTTTGGGGGGGCATCTGCCTGGCTGGCTCAGTCAGAAAAGCATGCAACTCTTGACCTCGGGGTGATGAGTTTGAGCCCAGTGTTGGATACGGAGATGAAATAAACTTTTTTAGAAAATGGGATTTCATATGGACTTGAGCATATGATGTGTCACGTAGGTTCATCAGTTGTGACAGATGTATCACTCCGGTGGGGGAGGTTGATAAGGAGGGGTGTGCACATTGAGGGTTAAGACATCATATGGGAACTCTTCTGTATGACCCAGTCAATTTTGCAGTCAACCTAAAACTACTCTAAAAAAAGCCTATTTTTAAAAAATGGTATTAAAAGCCATGAGACTTGATGAGATGATCAAGGGAGTTGGTGTGCAAGAGAAGAGCTCCAAAGACTAAGGGTGCAGTGCCCACTTGTCATAAGAAGGAGAGGTGGTCGTGGGAATAGTAAGTGTGGCAGGAGGAAAGCGAGGATAGTGGCTCAAGACGGGCTAGGGGAGAACAGGCTCAAATCTCTCTGGAGACCTAGCACCATGTCCTCGCTGAAGCTCTCCCTGGGCCTCAGTTTCCTGATCTGCAGGGTAATACCCCAACCTCCAAGGATCCCTCTGGCTGTGATATGCCATGAATGTGTGACTTGAAATGCAAGGGAGATCAAAGATGGGAAAGGCCGTTGGTGTCTGCTTGCTCCTTCCGTGGGAAATGCGGAGTTTAAAGACAGCAACGTTGAATGTTGTAAAAATGTGGATTTAAATATTGGTAGGTTCAACCCCATAGAGATTTGGACCAGTTTCCAACTCCTGATTTTTCTCCTCGATTTGAGAGCATATACACCGCAGAAATTCTGCAAAACTAGAAAATGTAATCATGAAAATTAAAACCACCCCTTAGTCTATCGAGAGATAAATGTTAGTAACATTTTGGTCTAGTTTTCTGCAAGCTTTCTATCCATAACTGGACTGTATTTCCTCCTCTTCCCCACTGAAGATTTTCTCTGTATTTATATCCTGATTTTTTTCAATGAAAAAAAATCTGTTAAATATCCCGTCATAGGAATATACTGTAGCTTAGTCACTTAAGGCTTCATTAATGAGCATTTAGAGCACTCTAAACAGCATTGATTAAAAAAAAAGTTAGGATGTTCAACTGTACACATAATCTTTGCACCTCTTAGTCTTTCTTTGGCATAAATTATCAGTTGTAGAATTATTCACTGGTCCCGTGGGCATAAACATTTGGAAAGCTTGTATACATGTTGCCAAATATGCATCTTAACACATCTGCCTCCCTTGCCTTCCAGAGAGGTTGTAACAATTTACTTTCCTCCATTCTCTGTGTCTGTCGGTTGCGTGACACTGTTACTAACCTTGCTGATTCCCCATTAATTCTTTAAAAAATGCTACTTTTCACTGTGTAGAGGCTAGAGTTTACTAAAGCAGCACTGTAAGGGGGAGCAAGAGTAATTCAGATTGCAGTAAATTCTTGTGCCTACATGTGCTGGGCCCTCTGCCAGGTGCTTGCTTGTTTATTGCTAGTGAACGCCACACCCCTAGAATGTAGGTGGCATCCATCCTACGTTGTCCAATCCCATGAGGCTGTGTTTGAAGACACACAGCGAGTTGGCTACATGCCCAGGACGGGTATCCAGGTCTCTTGATTCCAAGTGGGGTACTTATTTCTCATACTATGTACTTCACCTGCCTCAAATGGTCTTCTACACTCTTTAGGAGAGACTCTAAAATATATGTAAAATAGGAGAGATGCTATAGTACACTCACAGCTTACTACTTTTTTTAAGTTTCTGAATAGAACAAGAGCTACTGAACTCTGAAGTCAATGATCACTCTGACATCCTAGGCTGTTTCTCCTTGCTTGGCCAAATGAGGATTGTTCAACCAAAGGTGAGACCAACGGGGATAGGGAAAGGCCAAACCTCTTGTCCTCGTCTTGGCTAGATTTGAGAAGCCTTGAGACGAGCTACGGAGAGTGAGTGATGCTATCCAGATGGTGGGGACCTTCAGCCCCCATGCAAACCACAGGCAGAACTTAATCGTGTGTATGTATATGTGTGTGTGTTTTCTTTTGGGAAACTTTAGGAACCATGAGGCTCTATACCTGTAATCTGGGTCTTTTATACAGCGCACCTTGAAAACTGGCTTTTGGATCTTTAGACACTTAAAACAGATATTTAAAGCAACTTTACTAAGACAGTCTTTTCATGTCCTCAAACAGAAGTTTTAAACTGTGTACATTAAACCTTGACCATGGTCTTTATTTTTAAAGTTTATTTATTTATTTTGAGAGAGAGAGAGAGAGACCAAGTGAGCATGAGAGGGGAAGGACAGAGAGAGAGGGAGAGAGAATCCCAATAGGGCTCTGTGCTGACACACAGTGCCACGTAGGGCTCGATCTCACAAACTATTAGATTATGACCTGAGCTGAAACCAAGAGTCTGTGGCTTAACTGACTGGGCCACCCAGGCGCCCCCATGGTCCCCTGGTCTTTATTTTTGTACTCACCATTTGATTCGCTAACAGGACAGTGAAAGCGATTTGAAGCTGTGCTATTTTCCCCTCATCTCAGAAAGGCCTGGCTGCCCTCTTAGCTCAGGAGGCGTTCATGAGCATGTCCTAGGCCACCCCAGGGCATTTCAGGACACTGTCGGGCTGGACCTGGCAACTGGCATATTTAGCGACGCCCGATGCTGACCCATGCCAGTCTCCATGTTTCCTGTGTTAGAATTACCTGTTATGTCACCTGTAATTTGGCCTCCAGAGCAGTTTTCTGGGGGAGGTGTCCTGCACAAATGCCCTCGTCACTGCCAGGAGAACGCAGCCACCCCGCTTGGATCCAGGACTCTGCCCCAGTTCAAAAGTCCTGCTCTTCCGGAGAGGGAAGTGGCTGTCTGGGATTGACACTTGTTACAAGGGCCTGGAAGCCTGCGGGGAGGACACCCCGGGAGGAGGCCAGCAGGAGGGGGACGGTTTTTATTTTCTTAATGTTTATTATTGTGAGAGAGAGAGAGAGAGAGAGAGAGAGAGAGCGAGAGAGCAAGCACAAGCAGGGGAGGGGCAGAGAGAGAGGGAGACACAGAATCCAAAGCAGGCTGCAGGGTCTGAGCTGTCAGCACAGAGCCCGACGCCAGGGCTCGAACTCACGAACTGCGGTAGGAAGCTTAACAGACTGAGCCACCCAGGCGCCCCTTGGGAGGGTTTTTATATTGAGCTCTTCAGCTGGTTCTAGGCTTGTTCCTGATCACCATAATCTCCTCCATCCTCCAGGGCAGCTCAAAACTCGGGACATCTTCACCATCTTCGATCCTTAGGAGCCAGAAAAACCTCTCCTGGCAGCCCCGGGACAAGGGGGTGCACGGAAATACTCTTGAGGAAAGTGGCTTTGAGAGGTTGCAAGAGTGAGGACAGAAATGAGAAACAGGCACAGGAGGCCAGGGATGGGGTAGAACTGGGACCGAGCGGGTGGGTAGAAGGCGGGAGGAAAACTGAGCGCACCGGGCAGCTCAGAATAGAAGATACAAAAGAAAAGTGCCAGCTAGTGAAAACACTGCAAACGGATGGGTGGCAGGGCCCGGCGACTGGGGAGCGGTTTAGAAAAATAGCAATTAGCACAGCTAAAAATAAAGACCAATTTGGAGACAAAGCCAGATACACAAGGAGAAAAATAAGACTCGCCAGAAAGACAGTTCTTCGCAAACCGAACGCTCAAGAAAATGAGGCTAACGACACTCCCTTTGGGGCTGTTTTGCAGGGAAAAGAGACAATAGATCGAGCGGGGGGTGGGGGTGGCGCGAGCAGGTGACTGGTGGTGGGAGAGGAGAAATGGGAACCGGAGCGCAGCGTGGACCTGAGTGATTCCAAGCGTTGAGCAAGAGGCCCTGCCGGAAGCTGCAGCACGTGTCCCCAAAGTTAGAGAGGTGTCCCCGACCGGCCGTGCTGGAACCCGGAGGGTTCCTGCAGAATTCCGCCCAGTCCCGCCCTGGAACCTCCAGGCCACGGGGAGAAGGCGCCCAAGTTCCGGCGCCCGTGCAGCGCAGCTCGGCTCGGCTCGAAGCGGGCGCGGCCCGGCGGCCGGCACCCTGGCGACGCGCCACCGTCTTTCTCGGCCGTGGGAGGGCCAGGCACCCACGGAGTCGCGGGGCGGGCAGGCCCGGGCCCGCGGGGATCCTGGATCCCGGGGGCGAAAAGGCGAAGGCGGTGGGCCGCGCCCGGGTTTTGCAGGACCGTGAGGTCTCGGCTTCCGGGTCCACGTAGCGGGAGGGGACCCCGATTGCCGCCCGGCGAAGGCGCGCGGAGCCTAGGAGCGCTGTGCGCCCGCGGCGCCGTGCCCGTTTCCCGCGGCTGCAGGAAGAGGGCGGGAGACCGGTTTGGACGCAGAGTCGCGAGGCGGGCGGGGCCCGGGGCGACCTCTCTGGCGAGCTCCGCTGGGCGGCGAGGCGCCCCGGGGCGCACGGGCGCCAGGACAGAGTTCCTAAGGCACAGGCGGCGCGGGCTCCCTCCGGGGGCAGTGAGCTCCAACCCGGGCGCGGGGACGGGTCCCGGCGTTCGATCACCCGGGGACCGCCCTGGCCCGCCCGGGACCCCGAGGCGGGACTGCGGGGCCCCTGGCTGGGCGGGCGCGCAGGGCGCACCGAGCGCGCCACGCGGCGCCTGGCTGGGAGGAGGGCGGCGGGGCGGAGGCGGGCGCGCCGGGGCGGTGCTGAGCCGGCTCCTCCTCCTCCTCGGCCTCCACCTCTTCTCCGTCCTCAGGCTCAGCCGCCGCGCCGCCCGGCTGCTCCTCCTTCCTCCCCCGGCGACCGCGGCGATGTTTAACCGCGCCGTGAGCCGGCTCAGCAGGAAGCGGCCGCCGTCAGGTAAGCGGCTCCCGGGCCGGCGGGCTGGGGATCGGGGCCCCGGAGGGGCCGCCTCGGCCGCCGCTGCCCGCCCGGGGTCCCGGGCATCCTTCCTTCCTCCTGTGTTCGGGCGCGGCTCGGCGATGCCACCCGACGAGAGTCCCCACGGTCCGCGCCACTTCTCGCTGCGTCCAGCGTCCCTGCGGTCGCAGCCGCTGCGGGAGCGCAAGAGCCCCCGAGAGGCGCTCCGGGGAGGAAGTTTGGACAAAAGGGGAAACAACAGTTTTCTTCTTAGTGATGGTCTGGGAGAAGAAAGGAGATCTCAAACACCCCCAAACTTTGGAGGGAGTGTGGGCTCTAGATCCGAAAGCAGAACGTCGCGCGGGTCCCTTCTCCGCTGGAGTTCTCCGCCTCTCTCGGCTGCTGGCGTTGTTGCGACTGATGCCCGCGCGGCGCCCAGAGGAGGCACCACTGGAACCCGGGGCATCGGACTGGCAGCGGGGCCTGGGCTGCCCGGCGCCTTCAGTTCTGCGCTGCGGGGTCGAAATGTGGGCGCGCAGAGGAGGGTGAACACCAGGGTGGAGACGGCACATCTGTGGTTCGCGCCCAGGGAGCGCTGACATTGCCCTCGACTGGGCTTGGAGGTCCCGATGGACCAGCCTGAGCCACAATTCGGAGCAGTTTGATAGGACAAAGGATCCACGGTGGAGACGAGACCCTGCGTTAGATTCGAACCATCTTACGGTTTTTGTGCAGAATAATGGCTATGCTCCTTTGAGCTCTCACGTGGGCCTGGGTCTCTTCACCCCGTTCTGTGTTCTCTCCACCTGTAGGACGATCCCCTGAGATAGGTACTGGCAGTAGCCTTGTTCCAGAGGAGGGAACTGAAGCCAGGAGCGGTTAGGTGACTCGCCCCAAGTCACGCTTAGGATGTGATGGGGAATCTCTGAACCCCAGGTGTGCCTGGCTCTGGAGTTCAGAGGCCTTGTTGCAGTTTTCCATTCCGAGAGTGACTTCTTCACGGTGAGAAGAGTCTGTGCTTGTTGGTCCCTGCCCCGTTTTTTTTTCTCACTGACCATCCTATTTTCTGAGGGACATTGCAGTTAAGAGGATGAACTGGGACCAGAGTGGCTGGGACCAAATGCCACCTCCACTGCTGTGGAAGCTTTGTGTCTGTGCAGATGACGATCTGCAAAATGGGAATAAAACAGCGATCTCTCTTTGAGCACTTAAATGGAGCTGGTTTCTCGTCCGTTATGCAAGTCATTGCATTTAATATTCAGGACGATCCTTATAAAGTAGGACTTCATCGGGTCATTGTAAAGAGCTTATATTAGTCTTAGTGGTCACCTAAACCTTGTTGTCTGAGGGTCAAAGGGTTCCTTTGTGGGTGTTCATTTCAGCCCGTCCCTGTTGAGGATTCACAGGCCTGTGGAGCAGGAGTCAGAGCCTGGGCTCTGGAGGTAAACTCCTGGCTCCCACCCTGACTCTATCATTTAGTGACTTTGGGCAAGTGACCTGACCCTGAGCCAATTGCTAACTTACCGGAAAATTTGAGAACTGGTTGCTAAGTCATGGATAGCTTGAAATTGGCTGTTGGTGGGTATATTTATACCATGGAAATCGGCAGATGCTAAAAATCAAGGCTCCCCTCCCCTCCCCCACCCAAGGAGAGCTGGTTTTCTAGCACACCTCCGTGTCTGTTTTTCCCATCTGTAAAGTGGGTTTCACAGAGTTGTGGGATTAAACACACTAAAACATATGAAGTCCCTAGTGCATTGCCTGGCATGTACTAAATGAATAATAATGGTTAGCCTCCCCCTTTCCTGTGATGAACAGAGCTGCTCGGAACATCTCTGCCTGGGTTATTCATTGCTCTGCTCTCATTAGGGGGCCTGCATGGTTTCAGGGGGAGGGCGTTATATGTGTGTGGGTTCACTCCAGAGAGACTGGGGCAGTTTGGGGGACACCAGTGAAGTGTATTTCTTTTAGGGCAGCAACTCGTCAGCCTTACAAAATGGGGTTCAGTCACAGATACGAAGATTAGTAGCTAAGCATCACGGATTGGTATTTGATGTCCAAATCTCCTGAGGATTTTTAGGTTTAACGTGTGCCCCACTGACGGGAAAGGGCAAATAAGGCCTGCCATTTGGGCATCACCATTCAGCAGTGAGAAAAGAAGGAGTCAAGCGAGAAAGGGGGAATGTGGGCCCGGGGTGGAGGTACCGGAAGCCAGCCAAGTGATCCATGGGACCCTGTGCTACTTTTTTATTTGGTAATTTTGAATGCTTTTTCCTAAAGAGGCTCTCCAAATTGTATAAGCTTCCAGTCCCACCAGCACTGGATTCACTACTGCAGACCCCTGATATGGACCTGGCTACAGTCCTGCCTCCCAGAACCTTCTCCTGTAGACTTTTCCTGCTTTTCAGCAAAAACTTCTTGGAGACGGTGTCTTCAAGCTGAGGGTTTGGAGTTCCTAACCTCCTAATCCCGAGGTTCAAAATGCTGTTCCCTTATTCTCCTTTCTGAGATTTCTCCGAGCGTGTTCATGCACCACCTGGGGGTGGGGAGGGCATCGATAAAACGCCACTTTCCTGGCCACACCAGACCAGGTGATTCAGTCTTGGGGATCCCAGGTGGGAGGGAGAGGAGGCTGCATTTTCAACAAGTGCCCCAGTTGATGCTGATGCCATTGAAGTGGGAGGATCCCTTGAGAGGCTCTGACCCCCCTTCGCCCCTCACAATCACTTACGCTGTTGATGGTAACTGACGCGACTCACCTGAAAAGCAAAGCCAAAGCCACAGCCTTCCGTCTGCGAGCAGACTGAGGGGTGACCCGTTGAGGGAGTCCCCACCCAGCCAGGCAGGCCATGGCCCTCCTCAAGGGCCTGTTGTACATTATCCCATTAAACCCTTGGGACCAGTTTCAGATTTATTGCTGGGCTTAAGTTTTTTATTTAAAGGTGACAGTCGACACAGCAATTTAACATCTTTGTTTTTAACAACCCAGCGGCCGGGCAGTCTTGGCCCCCGGGGAAACTTTCCCTGCAGAACATCACTGGCTCAGGCCTGTGCGTTCAGGGGACAGAGAGGCTGGGCTGGGCCAAGGGGTGATGATTTAAACCAACGTGGTCAGCCCCGTGGTCAGTGCCAGCTCTGAATGCCACCAAGAGCAGCCTGCAGACCATGGGTGTCAGGTGCTAATGGTGCTTTTTTTCTTTTTTCTTTTTTTCTTTTTTTTTTTGCCTTCACTGACTTTGTATGTGACCGATGTCTCCTTTTGTCACTATGAGGAATGTGGAGAACCTAGGCAGGTGCCTGGTGGGGGGGGGGTCATTTCCTAGGGCTTCCTGGGTGAGCTGAAACACTTCCCCCCTCCCCTCGGCCTCAGGCGCTGGGCTCGAAACTTGCTGTTTAAATTGTACTAAATTTATCCTCCCTGGTGTCTTCTGCTTCCCTCAGATAGCTCCCCACTGCAGCAGGCCCTGAGAGCCGGCAGCGGGGGGCAGAGGGGGTCTGGGCAGGCGACAGCAGCCGCTCCTTGATAAGAGCTGTCAGGAGGCGTCCACTGGGAGGAAACAGCCCCTTGCAGGCTTCTGGGGACTCATTTTCCTTCTAAGCCAGGTCGCATCCCTCCAGGGCCTTGCCGAGTGCCCGTGCCATCTGCGCGGTGCTCAGGGACCCCTCACCTGGCTGGCCCCACTTCCCCCGCTCTCTCTGTGCCCTTGGGTGGCTGGGCATTCCAACTTCTGCCCCTTTGCTCCCTGAGGGTGTCCTCAGTCCTAAGCTGGGTCTCCCTGCTCCCTGGCGCTCTCCCCAGCCTCACGCCCCGAAATGCAGCCTGTCCACTCTGTCTTTTCCCGGACAGCTGCAGCGGCCACCAAGGGGCAAGGACTTGTCAGGAGCAGCCCATTTCAGAAGGGACAGACCAGAGAACTCAGCTCCCTGACCCAAGTCCAGAGCTACCTGCTTGGCCTCCCTCAGGATCCACTTAGTCATCTTGTTAAAATATATTTGGAGTTGGGGCCCTAGGCTCAGAGCCTGGAGCCTGCTTCGGATTCTGTGTCTCCCTCCCTCTGCCCCTCCCTCGCTCACGCTCTGTCTGTCTCTCTCTCTCAAAAATAAATAAACATTAACAAATATATATTTAGAGTTGAAATATATATATAATTCAGAGCTGCCAAATTTTCTTTCCTGTCTTCCTGTCTCCCTTCTTCCTTTTTTTTCCTTTCATCCTTTTTCCGGTCAGGATATTATAAACAAAGCCATCATCAACCATCTTTATCATTCCAGGAACAAAAGGGCATTTGAGCACCCTGAGTAGTAAAGATATAATCTTGTGTAAAGAAATGTCCTGGGGGCGCCTGCGTGGCTCAGTTTGTTGAGCATCAGCATCCGACTCTTGATCTCGGTTCAGGTCATGATCTCAGGGTTCATGGGTTTGAGCCCTGCACTGGGCTCTGCACACTGACTGCATGGAGCCTGCTTGGGATCTCCTCTGTCTCCTCTCTCTGCCCCTCCCCTGCTCACGCTCTCTTTGTCTGTCTCAAAAATGAATAAATTAATAACCTTTAAAAAGAAATGTCCTGATACACAGGAATCTTCTAGAAGTTGTTGCACCTAGGGAGAGGCACTGGCTAGGCGAGGGACGGAGCTGAGAGGAAGCCCTGGTCTACTCTGCTCCCTTTTCTGTCTCTTGAATTTTGTACCATGTAAATAAATATAATGATCTCTTCCCTAAGAACAACCCAGGGCTGGTTTACTGCCTCAAGACAGCTCACTCGGTAAATATTTCCTTATCCTTATTCTCATTTCTTCATGAGCCAGTGAAATAAACTTCATGCCAGCCTGTGGCATTGTGGGCAGACGGCCATCTGGGAACTCCTGGCCTCATCTTCTCATGAAATTTTAAGTTTCGTGAGAAAAAGGGCCTCGCCTTTTACTTCTTGCGCCTGTCACTGCCCTTCCCTTTCCGGGCCCTGATGCCAGACAACTTAGGGTTGAATCCTACCTCGTCTACTTCTTGGCTTGCTCCTTCGAGCAGGTTTATTGAACCTCATTGTGCCTCTGTTTCCTTCTCTGTAAAATGGGCCAAAGATGAACCCGACTTCTAAGGGTCGCTGTGAAGTGGAGACAGGATATAGCAAGCGCTCAGTCAAGCAGCTATTTTTACAGCTGTCATCCTCACTGTCTCGCCCCCAATCTATCAGAAAACATTCATCAATGTAAACATGACCATGAGCGCCGGACACTGTTGACCCTGAGGACCACGCAGCTCTTGCTCAAGAAATGCACAGTCTCTCTGATTCTGGCAGGGGGGTGCCATTTACTTCCCTCACAGTAGGGGCCGGGGGACAATGAGGACACATTTATGCATGACTTTCAGGCCCCAAGGGAAGCATAGGGGCTTCTGGGAAGTGAAGAAAATAATGACAGGGTCTTCATTTTCACCCCCAGGATAGGGCTCCTGGGTCATTTTATTTTTTCTGGGTCTTTGCCTAGAAAGTGAAGATTCTAGAGAGGCTACAAATAACAGTCTGGCGTTCTTATTTCCTTCCCTCTGGTAGAAACTGGAAACCAGTGGCCATCTGTTGTTTAGTCCACTCAAAAGAGGATGTGGAGGCTTGTTTTTCCTCCAGACCTGAGGGTGCTCAGGAGACCCACAGCCCCCCGGCCTGTGTCACATGAAGCGTCTTTGAGAAGGCAGTGGGTTTTTGGGCTGCGTGAAGCTCTTCAGGTGGACCCCAGGGCATGGAACGTAAGGAGTGGCCCCCACCGGCTTTGGCGATGTCCTCAGCTTGCCTATCGCCCGGGGCGGGAGGGGACAGCGGGGCAGGGCAGGGGCCGTGGGGAGTGCGGAGTGCAGACACAGGTGTACAGGTGACCTTTAGAGTCACCGCCTGAGTGCTCGGCTTTCTCTGAATTCTCTGGCTTCGTGTGAAAAATGCCGTGATGCCTTTTCTGAGCCCAGTCCACCCTCTGCAGCCTGCTCACCTTCTCTGGTCTTTGATGCTTGCTATTATTAGGATTATGTTTAAGCTTTTTTCATTTTTATTATTGTACTCTGCTAATTGCCATTCACGCAGACCTCCCCACCAAGGGAATTGCATGCTTGAAGGATAGTTATTCTCAGAAGTTAGACACTGGAGCCGAAAAACACTTAAGTAATATTTAGATAGAGTGTTTCCATGACCCAGTTTCTCCGGAGCCTTACATAGATCACCAGTTGTAACAAACTGATTCTCTGCTTCTAAGTTTGGAAAAAAGAAAAAGTCTTTTTTTTTTAAATGTAATATGTTTGATGTGGCATAGTTGATATGAGGTTTTAAATAAGTTTCATGGGGGCGCACGCTCCTTGGATATTTATGGGAGTATGGTGTGTGTGTGTGTGTGTGTGTGTGTGTGTGTGTGTCTTGTACCAAACCACTTTAGAATTTTGGAGTGAACATTTCTGCCTCTTCTGGGCTTGAATATTTGGTTTGTTTTCTTGAATGATGCTGTACGTTTTGGGGGGTACTTAGGATAGACTCTTTGACTTTGTATGTTGACTCTGCTTTGAGGAAGTTGGGATTGAGATTTTATTAGAACATTATTGACTTGGGAAAATTGTCTATGCAGGATCATTACCCAGACCTTCCTGCAGACTAATAGCAGGGATCCATGCTGTAAGCGTTCAGTTTTGATGAGTGTTATGGACGCCTTCTGAGTATGGATTTCCAAGGAGTTAATGTTTGGAGAAAGTCTCTGATAGATATGACATCACAGCATCTATAAATAATGCATCACAAAAATGCTGCAAGCCACCAGTCTCCGCCATCTGTATCTTTGAAATAATGGCTTTTACTGAAGTCAGAAACCACGTAGAACCACATAAATGTGAATGGAAAGTGTATGTACACTGTGTTTGCGTGTTAGACGATGCTGGCCCAGTCTTGTGTGGGTTTTTATCTACGTGGAATTCCTTCTCAGTTTTCTCAGGCTTTTCCCACAGTGCAGATGTTATCTTTCTCTTCAAGGCTGCTGTGTTCTGGCCTTCGTGAGTGTGAAGATCAGCAGATATCAAAAATAAAAATGGTAGTAGAGCCTCATGGTAAAGACCATGTGCTCTGGAGCTGTGCTTGGATCCTGACCCTCCCCCCCCCACCCCCTCCTAGCTGGGTGACCCTTGCAAGTTACCGCACTTTGTCTGTGCTTCCTCATCTGTGAAGTGGGGATGATATGAACCACACCACAGGGTCATTGTGAGAAGTGAATGATTTAAGTCCTGGAAAAAGCTTGAAATAGTACCCAGCACACTGTAAGCAATTTATAAATGTTCACTGTTGTTATTAGCTAAGGATAGATTAATCTGAAGATAAATTTATTAATAAGTAAGTCTTGTGCCTACAAAAATCTGATCTAAAATGCTTTAACTTTTTTTTTTTTTTTGAGAGACAGAGAGCGAGCAGGGGAAGGACAGAGAGAGAGAGAGGGAGATACAGAATCCTGTGCAGGCTCCAGGCTCTGAGCTGTCAGCACAAAGCCCGATGTGGGGCTGGAACCCATGGCTGGGAGATCATGACCTGCCTGAGCCGAAGCCGCATGCTCCACCGACTGAGCCACTCAGGCACCCCTGATCTAAAATGCTTTAAAGAGCCCAGGAAATTAAATTTTTTTATCCAGGGGCACCTGAGTGGCCCAGTGAGTAGAGTGAGTAGACTTACCATTTCAGCTCAGGTCATGATCTCACAGTTTGTGAGTTCAACCCCCACATTGGGCTCTACACTGACAGCCTGGAGCCTACTCGAGATTCTCTCTCTCCCCCTCTCTGCCCCTCCCCTGCTCTCTCTCTCTCTCTCTCTTTCTCAAAGTAAATAAGCTTAAAAAATTAAAAAAAATTTTTTCCATTGCAAAAATGTTTTACAGGTGAACTAAAAACAACAAGAAAAGATAAACAGATCTGGACAAAATTGAAACAAACAAATGTTATTGTCAATAATTCCGATTCCTTACTAGCTTGAGTGATCGTAAAGCTGCTAGAAAGATAGGTTTGATTTTTTTTCCACCTGTGGATTCCAAGCTTACTTTCTTGTGTAATCCACCTCAACCAGCAACTTTTATCAATGAAAAAGCAAAGGGGAATATGACACCTTTATGGCTCCAAGTGCCAGGATTTGGGAAGTTGAGAACCCTTGATTTTGTTTTATTCTTAAGTTCAGATGTAAACCTGCTTGCTATGGAGAAAGATTATTTCTTTTTCTTATCCTTATTGGACTGATTGTAACATTGAAGGTGAACTTGTCTTAGGATGCCTTTACATACCTGCAGTGGGAAGTAGTGAAAGTCTCCTGAGTGAGGGACCCCGAGTAACAGAAATGCCCCGAGTTAAGGGGCTATAGCTAGAGCAATGCCATATGGGGCGGAGCTCTTCTCAGTCTCGCTGAAGGTCAGGATAATGACTTAGAAAAGAGACACACCATTAAATGAATGGAGTTTGCAAATGCTGCTCTCTCCAGAACTGTCTATCTATATTGATACCAGTCAAGAAGGATGAAGAAAAAATGCCATAGCCAAAAGCCTTCATAAAATTGAAAGACAACCAGGAGGTCTTGGAAAAATTCAAAGCAATATTTCTGGGGAAAGTGAGAATGCATGGCAGACAGAGTGTGAGTAGAAGATTCCTATGGTTAGGATGGTTGGGGCAGAAGGTGGGCAGAAAGGCAAGAAGGACATTGTCTTTTATTTTTATTTTTTTAATGTATGTTTATTTTTGAGAAAGAGAGACAGAGACAGAGAGACAGAGCACGAGTGGGGGAGGGGCAGAGAGAGAGGAAGACACAGAATCTGAAGCAGGCTCCAGGCTCCGAGCTGTCAGCACAGAGCCCCATGCAGGGCTCAAACCCACAGACCTCAAGATCATGACCTGAGCCGAAGTCTGACACCTAACCGACTGAGCCACCCGGGCGCCCCGGAATTTTGTCTCTATCCAGGGCAGCAAAGCCAGATGCCAGTAACCACGGCCAAGGAGAGTAGTGAGTTGCATCCTGGTGCCCTTTCCAAGCCAGCCCTGGAAATTCCGTGTCCTTCTGTAACAGTGTCATGGGAGATGTATTCCTTTATGATGGCAAGGAGGTGGCAGCCCCGCAGAGAACTGAGAGGAAGGGCCATTTATTGGCAAAGTCCCCGTGTTCTGGAGCAGCCTGGGGTTCTGTGTAGGTGGTCCTGGTAGGGACAGTCGCCTTCGCCTGGAAGTCCCAATACTGGTTCCACCCAGGAGTTCTAGGTCATTTTACCCTCTGAACCTTTATTTCCCAGTACGTAAAATAAGGGGACGAGACCAGGCTAGTGAGCATTGAATTTTAAGACTTTTTGTTCAAATGAAAAAGCTGGCACAGAAGCCTAGGATGCAAAATGATTCGAGTATGAAGTAAAGGGTGGGGGAGGTACAGTTATCTCATGGTGGGGCCAGATAGCCTATCTCTCTGATCTGGTTAACCAGAGCACTCTTTTGGCTAAATGAGAATCCACGAAGTGTACTTACGTGCAAGACAGCGTGGCAGCGACAGCCCAAATGTGGTTTGTTTGGTTTCTTATTGAAAAGAATGTCAGGAGTTTGGGGATCCTTTCAGACCCAGGTTGAAAACTTACGGGCAGAGTAGGTGTTCTGGGACAGGGAGAGGAATTTGCGGCTGCCTGAGATTGTTCCAGGAATAACCCACTTGTGTCTCTGCATTTATTTACTTAAGAGAAGGTCTGCAGAGGAAATGGAGTCCGTCAAGCTGTATTCAAGGACAGGACGGTAAATCGGTGAGATGCTTGGCAGAATGAACCCTCTTGCAGAACTTTCTTAGAATAATGACCTTGTAAGTTGATTTATGCTTTGTGGGGAAGAAACTCGGTGTTTAGAAGCTTGCCATTCTAGCATTTGCAAAGAGAGCAGGGAACTAATTTAATATCCACGGACTGAAGATTCACTTTAGAGAAGCGTCAGGTCCATTTGTGATGTGTTCGAGTGCGTTTGCTTCTCGATTAGAGGAATAGATTTGTCCCAAATAATTCTTTTATGTGCTGCATCACCAATGCGTGTGGAAACACAGTCCCTGGCTGGGGTTTCTGGCTTCCGTTTCGTTCAGCCCAAGTCAGCCAGTGAATGTCTAAAATCCAGGTGGTTCGGCGCCTGGGTGGCTCAGTCGGTTAAACATCCAACTTTGATTTCGACTCAGGTTATGATCTCCCAGTTTGTGAGTTCATGCCCCGCATCGGGCTCTGCAGTGGCAGCGTGGAGCCTGCTTGGGATTCTGTCCCCCTTCTCTCCCTCGCCTCCCCCCGTTTGCTATCTCCCTCTCTCAAAATAAAGAAAAATAAACTTTAAAAATAAATAAAATAAAATAAACCCAGGTAGTTTTCCCAGATGCTGGGGGACAGTCTCAGCTGCCTGAGAAATTAACGCGTGTGTTGATCCCCAATAGAACATGAAAGATCATGGAAACTGAGTTACTATGAAGTACAATGTATCATGATACGACTTCCCTCCAAAAACGTTTGAGGGGCGCCTGGGTGGCTCAGTTGGTTAAACGTCCAACTTCGGCTCAGGTCATGATTTCACAGTTCATGAGTTCGAACCTGTGTCAGGCTCTGTGCTGACAGCTCAGAGCCTGGGGCCTGCTTCAGATTCCCTTTCCCTCTCTCTCTGCCCCTCCCCCATGCGCTTTCTCTGTCTCTGTCTCTCTCTCTCTCTCTCAAAATAAATAAATAACCATTAAACAAAAACAAAAACATTTTAAACTGTATGGCATCCTGGCTATTTGCAGCAGTTAATATTCATACAACTTTTTTTCATTTATCCTTTTTCAAATGGTTTGCTTTGCTGACTTTTTAGTTAAAAGCTTATTTTCTCCTACATTCAAACTTTTCTTTATAGAAACATGTTTCTACTCTGAAAACAAAAAGGCAATGGAGAAAAAAGTATGAGCTATAAAAATAGTTCCCTTGATAGATCATTATTTTAGGGAAGAGGGGAGAGGAAGTAACGTTTGTTGAGAGTCTACTGTGAGCTTCTAGATGGCTGGTATGCGTCTTCTTTTAGTCCTTAGAGAACCGGAGAGAAGGGAGGATTATCTTTACCTTACTTACACACAGAATGTTGCTCCTCACCACACAGTATGAATTGGCCGAACTGGGTCTGGAACCTGGGCCCACCCGAAGTGACATTCCATGGCTTTTCCTTGACTCCAGGAAGGGACCAAACTCTGTAGAATGAGGCATATTTGTGCTGTCACTTCCTCTCAGGCAAGTAGCCCATGTGTGTTGGCTGGAGGTCCCCTGCCCCCTTTCCTCCAGTCAAGGGACTTGGCAGGTGTCTTGAGGAAGAGAATGCATCAGATGTGCAGGTGCAGAGAGTCATTCCTTCATTCATTCTACACACATAGGAACAGTGTGATGCTGAACCATATTGGAGCCTGAGGCAAAAAGAAAAGGCAGTGATACCCATCCCATCTTTATTTAAAATTTTGGTATTTTGCTCATTATGGAATTCTTTGCATTAATTTTGATTTTTCAAAATCTTGCGTGAAAATACCATTTATGTTGATGTCTGAGTTTTTGTTTTGTTTTGTTTTGTTTTGTTTTGTTTTTTGGCAACTCCCTGAAATTTTGCACCTGTAGCCAGTGTCTCCCTTTTCCCACCCCATCCCAGCCCTGGTACACACTTTTATTTATGTGCCAGGCAATGAGCCACATGTTGTAGATTCAAGATGAAGATATACAGAAGCTTTCAGACTATTGAGTCAGTCATACAAATAATCACAACACAGCACAATAATTACAAGACTGTGCACAAAGGGTAACGGGGAAGGAGTTGGCATTGAGTCGGGGGCCTTGGGAAGATGGCTTGAATGAGACTTGAGGGCTGCCTTAGGGTTGGCCAGTGGTCACGTCGATGGAGGGAGGATGGACTTGGAGAGTGGTGGAAAACGGCAAGGCCCTCTTGTCATTGCTCTGAGCCTCAGTTTCCCTAACCTGCAAGATGGAGGAAATGGCAGTGCCTATTTCATAAGGTCATCATCAGGACTGGAATGATTTCCCTGGGTTAAATGCCTGGAATATAATTATCCTGGCACGTAATATATATTAGGTGGTGGTGGTGGTGGTGATGATGATGATGATGTTAATGACCATCATATGTAGATATTTTAAAATGAAAGTATCTTTGGGCCACAAACACATTCTGAACTTTGCTTTGCAGACATCCACAGCAATGATGGGAGTCCGGGCAGCAGCCACCAGAACCCCAAGAGCACAGCCAAATGGGCAGCCTCTCTGGAGAATCTGCTTGAAGACCCAGAAGGCGTGAAAAGATTTAGGGTTTGCCTTTTTTTTGTTGTTGACCGGGATTGATGCAACCCATGAAGAAGTTCAGATGCCTGTGGGGGAAACACAGGGCGGCTTTTAACACTGAAAATGTTAAACACTGTTTAACACTGAGAATAAGGACTTCTCAGTTGTCGTGGCCAGGATGGCTTTCCTGGATGGCCATGGACCAGAACTGAGGGGGATTCACAGACTGTTTCTGGTTTTCATCTGGCTGGATGGGAGGGCGTAGGGGTGAAGGGGAAGAGGAGCTCACTGGCAGAATCTACAAAGAATTTCCAGCTCTCTGACACCTGGGAGGGGGTGGTCTGGGTCTCTCTGATGTGAAGGTCTGGTCTCCTGTGTGTCGAAAATTCCCAGGATTCATTATTTATTTATTTTTATGTTTTTCAGTGTTTACTTATTATTTTTGAGAGAGAGAGACAGAGTATGAGCAGGGGAGGGGCAGAGAGAGAGGGAGACACAGAATCCAAAGCAGGCTCCAGGCTCCAAGCAGTCAGCACAGAGCCCCACGTGGGGCTCGAACTCACAGACCGTGAGATCATGACCTGAGCGGAAGTCGGATGCCTAACCGACTGAGCCACCCAGGCGCCCCTCCCAGGTTCATTATGAACAAGAGTGAGAGAGGTGGACAACAGCTAGAAAAGGGAGGTTGAACCCAGGGAGGAGGGCGGATGGATGGGAACTGTCGGTGCTGCCTAGAAAGAACTGTTTTGGCCGGCAGAAACGCCAGGTGTCAGTCAGAAGAACCATGTGTGACTTCTGAGAATACCCCGTGTCTGCCTGAGTCCCACCAAGTCCTGTCTTGAAGTCTTGGGCCAGGTCAGAGCAATCCCTGAGGCCATTGGTCCCTGTTTTGGCGCCGAGGGAGGGATGACGGGCTGGGCTACTCGCATTCCTGGACGCCAGGCCGCTGGGAGCCCTGTCTAGATCTCATGGAGGACACTGTCCTACGCACAGCGGGTTAGCAGGGTGTGCTGCTAACTCCCCAGTATCTGCCAAAAGAAAACTCACCTCCAACTTAAAATAGTTTTCACTGAGGCATTTTCAGACATGCTTAATATGTTTTCTTTTCCTTTGTTTAAAAAAAATGGGGCTGATTTTAGAGGAATGTACTTTGTTTAAACACTGTCTGGAAGGAACTAATGTATCTCCCACTTTAATTTACTCTTTGGTAATTTATTGCCAGCTTAGCCGTAGTGAGTAGATTCTTGCTTCGTTTTTACTCTTCCTCACAATGCCGAAGTCATTACGTCCAAATGCATATGAAATTCTAGCTTTAACATTAAACATGCACTTTGTTTTTCAGGATGGAGATTTTCACAGGGTGATTGAACCGTACTCCTTTGTTGAATTTTGCCAAATGAGTTGTTGGAGAGAAATGCATTGTTTGTTTGTTTTTAAAGTGGAATAGTGCTTGATATTTTTTCTTCTTTTTATCCACAGGAATTTTTAAAAAAGGAATTCAGTGAAGAAAATGTTTTATTTTG
Source organism: Cryptoprocta ferox (assembly GCA_028646485.1). Lineage (NCBI taxonomy): Eukaryota > Metazoa > Chordata > Mammalia > Carnivora > Eupleridae > Cryptoprocta > Cryptoprocta ferox. The sequence continues at coordinate 70,989,356 of CM053561.1, read as the reverse complement.
GCTAGCATGTGAAGATTTTAAGAAAACACAGGATAAGAAACAGGTATTTCTCCCAGTCTGTAATCACGTTCTTGACAATTTTTTTCTCTCTTTATAAAGTTCAGCCGCCTTGGGGCACCTGGGTGGCTCAATCGGTTAAGTGTTTGACTTCGGCTTAGGTCATGATCTCACAGTTGGTGGGTTTGATCCCTGCATCGTGCTCTGTGCTGACAGCTCAGAGCCTGGAGCCTGCTTCAGGTTCTGTCTCTCTGTCTCTGTCTCTCTGTCTCTCTGTCTCAAAAATAATAAACATTAAAAAATTATTAAAAAAAAAGAAATTGCCTAAAGAAACCTGATCTGTATTGGATTTGGGGAAAGACTGAAGCTTCAGATTAGGTCTCTTGTGTTGATCAAATATTAATAGTTTTAAAAAGTGGTAATTTTTAAATGGAGCTGTTCAGATGGACAAATATTTAAAGTAAAAATGACAACTTATGTCATTTCAAGTGCATCATCGCGCATGATTTTTTTTCTTCATGAATAAGTTACGAGGATGCCTCCCCAGAGTTTGACATGTCGGCATTTTGTACGGATGTAGTAAAACGATAAGCAGATGTGTGGCAATAAAAGCGCTACTCGAATCAGATAGATTGTCAATTATTCAACGTATCTTTACAAAACATCCTGCCATTGGCAGGCATCCCACATAGAACGTTTCTGACTCTTCTCCTGGGTAGATGTGTGCTCTTTGCCGGAGGTGGCCTTTAATTCTGATGTCAGTGGATTTTCTGCCCTTGAAGGTTGGGTGTGAGGAGAGGCGGAGGAGATCGTAGGGAAGGAGGCCTGTGGATGGGGTGTGTTTATGAAGCCTGTGCCTCTGTATTTCTAAGAGTCTACCAGCCAAATGCCTACTGGAGGTGGCGAGGAACATGAATCCGCGAGGCTTTTGGTGTGAGGCGATAGGGAGTAGTGGGGACTGGGGCCACTGTGGGCAGCCAACACTGCCTCCAGCGGCTGTGGTCGACTGTTTAGCTGATGTTGGCAGTGAGCGCTTGGGGGGTCCGTGGCTGTCTGGGCTTCCCCATGCTTCGAGTCCTGCCCACCTACACCTTCACTTGCCCACCCTTGCCCCCAGAACCCTGAGGGGCGGGCCTTTCTTCCTAAGGCCGCTTCTACCTTCTTCAGCCCAGTGCTGTCTTTCCAGAGAAATTGGGCATTTGGATTCTTATGAAATCATCCGATTTTATAAATGTTGGAACTGATTTTTAAAAAATGGAAAACCTTGCCTGCCAAACGAAACACATCCCCGGGCAGATGCAGCCTGGGGACTGCCAGCTTTGAGCCTCTGTCTCCAAAAGCTGGAATCCACGAAGCCGGCAGCTGTTACGTGTTGGTAGACAACCGCTTGGAAAATGTTCATCATTGGTTTATTCAAGGCCTTTTCCTGACTCACACACACCTCCCCCAGCATGGAGCAAGGGGGCCTATTCTCTGTGGGGGCAAGGATGGATTCTCAGGTTGGTTCTCTTAGCTCCAATTTCTTAGGGCAGCCTAGAAAGCCTTCCCAGGCAGGACGCCTGGCATTTGCTTCCTTCAAGCTTCTTCTCCTCCCTGGACGACTTTGAGCCTCCCGGGTGGTGAATGGCCTCTGGGGAAAAGGGAGCAGATGGGCCAGCCTGCCTTGGAAAGCTAAGATGCCAGCCTGGAAGCAGGAGCACTCAGTTTCCCTTTGGCCCCAGCACCCAGGATAGGGCCCAGGGACCACTGTCCATGGACTGTGTAATTGATTGGCCCAGTCTCAGTCTAAAACCCCAGCTGACAGTCAAGCAGGCAAACAGATGACGTCCATTCTTCTGCCATATTCTTTGTGTGCTGAGGGTGAGAGGGGCCTACAGATTAGCAAGCTGCCTCCCCCAGACCCCCTGTCACGTGGTCCTCATTGGGAGGCTCTGAGGTCCCCCCCCCCCCGCGGCTGAGCTGGGACTTGGACGAGTGTCCTGAGGTCACCCAGATGCTCTGCCTGCACACCATGCTGGTCCGTCCTTTGATTCAGCTGAGTTGACCAGATCTTTGTGGAATGCCCGCTCAGGGCCAGGTCTCATGAAGAGACACACAGGGACCAGACAGATGAGCTATTTTAGGGGAACAGGCATCGATTAGGGAAGCAACTTGTTAAATATGCCTTGGCAAGTATGCTGAGCAGAGAAATGGGAAGTGTGGGTTCCGTGGGAGCACAGGTGGGGGTCGGTGGGGAAGATAACACTGAAGTGGAGTTTGGGGGTGGGGGTAGGGGTAGGGTTCCTGGAAGGGGGAACAGCATGTGAAGAGGAAGGCCAGGTGGCAGGAGAGTGGTGCTTGAGGGGCAGGCCGGCTCTGCTGTGCGTGAGGCTGGGGTGGGAGGGGAGCTCACACCTGGAGAGCCACACCTGGGTGCCAGGGAGGACACTGGAGGGCCTGTGGGTTGCATGTCCACACCCTACAGTCAGAGCTTCCAGAATCTGGAAGCCCCTCACTGCACTCCCACTCCTGATGCCCAGCCTAAACTCCTTGGAGGTTTAGTGTCCTTAAGCCTGGAACGTGCCTGGCAATTCTGGGGCAGTGAATGCAGATGGTGTCTGGAAGGAAGGAAGGAAGGAAGGAAGGAAGGAAGGAAGGAAGGAAGGAAGGACACATCGCTGAGGCCTGTGTGACTCAGTTGTCAGTCTGGGTTATCACACTGAGCCTCATGACTGGCCCCCTCCTTCCAGATGTGTGCGCTGTGGTTTGGGAGGTTACACAGAAGCTTGCCCAAGGCTGCCCGGCTTGGTGCAGACCCAGGTCTCTGACTGCAGGGCCTGTGTGTTCTCTAGGGCGTCTGGCTACAGGGGAAGTAAAACCAGGAGTAAATTCTAAATCACTAATTTTAAAAAGTGGAGGGGGAGAAGTGGGCCCAAGTGAATTTCACAAGACTTGTCACGTCTGGTTCAGCAGGGAGTCTATGGGGGGTGTGTCTCTACAGTGAGCTAAGCCATGGCAGGATCGATGTGAATCTTACTTTGCCTCTGTTATTTTATTTTTTTAAAAATGTTTATTTTGAGAGAGAGCACAAGTGGGGGAGAGGGGGAGGAGGAGAGAGAGAGAGAGAGAGAGAGAGAGAGAGAACCCCAAGCAGGCTCCACGTTCAGCTCGATGTGGGGCTCGATCTCACGCCCCTAGGATCATGACCTGAGCGGAAATCAAGAACCGGACATCCACGTGACTGAGCCGCCCAGGCGCCCCTGCCTCCATTATTTTAAAGCCTGTGCTGGCTTGTTTTTCACGCTGTTACTAGGATTGTCCAGCTAGATCCCTCCAGAGCACTTACCAACTTATCTGGCATCTTGTGTGTATAATTTCTTTATTTCCTTCCGACAGATACTGTCTTGTCTTCCCTCTATCACGCAGGCTCTGCGGGTCTGAGATCGTTGTCTGTCTTCTCCCCACTGAATCCAAGTCCCCAGAGCAGCCTGGTGCAGTGTTGACTTCCAGTTCTCCCCCTTCAGCGGTCAGCTGGCACCTGAGGGACCACCAGGGGCGGGGGCCCAGCCCCCTCCCCTCCCGCTGCGGTTATAGCCTTAGAGACGGAAATGTATTGTCAGAACTCCCAACAGCGGAACAGTGCTGTGTCCCCGCTGTCTTCCCCGGCCTGTGCCTCGCCTCCTGGCAGGCCCCTTAGATCAGGACGGTCTTGACACTCCGCATGTGTGGCAGGGATGCTGGGCTTTAGGAAGCTGGGAGGGTGACGCCCCACGCCCCTGCCCTCCTTGGGGTTCCTGGGGTGGTTGTACCTTTTGGGGTGTTCATACTCAGCAGGCAGCTTTTAAAACACTTCTTTCCCTTCCCAGTGTCTTTGTGGCTTGAAATTTTTCTATAAAGTGCCTCTCCCCCATGAATTAGCATGAGAGATGGATCTTTCATCTAAAACCAAGCAGCACTGGGGCTCCTGGGTGGCTCAGTCGGTTAAGTATCCGACTTGGGCTCAGGTCATGATCTTGCAGTCTGTGAGTTTGAGCCCCGCATCGGGTTCTGACAGCTCAGAGCCTGGAGCCTGCTTCAGATTCTGTGTCTCCCATGCTCACACTCTGACTCTTTCTCTCTCTCTCAAAAATAAATAAACATTAAAAAGATTTAAAAATAAAAACAACCAAGCAGCATTTATGAGTTATAAAACCTCAGGAAAAGCAGAGATTCTTTGGGTATCCCTGAATTCATTCATTCATCCATCCATTCGTTCACTCAGGAGCACGTGCGTCCTGGGCTCGTTGACTATGTGACCGAGGTTAAGGTGGAAATGACAGGTTGTACAGATTTGTCGAAACCAAACCGAGAGTGGGGGTGGGGAGTGGTAGGGAGCACAGGTTTCTAATAATCATAGCTCCGAGAACGACTTGCACTGGTGTTTAAGCGCAATGACACCGTGCATTTTTACAGTGTTTCAGCGTTAACCGAGTTATGGGGAGAGGGGTCTATGGTATTTATGATTTTTTATCGTACATTATTTAACACTAAAATTTGATCCAGGGTTTAGAGTGTTTGAGCTTGGGTTTTCCTAAGAGGATAAAATGCCATCTTTTTTATTAAAAAGAATTATTTAAAAATCCCAAAGTGGGGTTACCTGGGTGGCTCTGTCGGTTGAGCGTCCGACTCTTGGTTTCGGCTCAGGTCATGATCTCATGGTTTGTGGGGTCAAACCCAAGTCAGGGTCCGAGCTGACAGCACGGAGCCTACTTGCGATTCTCTTTACACCCGCCCCCCGCCCCCCATGCTTGCTCTCTCTCTCAAAATAAATAAACAAACTTAAAAAAAAAAAAAAGTAAAAGTCCAAAAGTGACCCATGTTCCTTCAGGAGTAAGATGGGGTGGTTCCCTTCACCCAAAGCACCCCCCAGATTTCATTCTCCCTCTGGTTCGTGCTGTGCTTTCAGCATGAACTTGTGGGTCCAGGCTGGTCTGACCGGAGCTCAGCTGCTCCCGGTGTGGTTTAGGTCTGGCATTGGCCTGCCCTGTGCCCTGTTTCTTCTGAGCTAACTCATCACTTTTAGATGCTATCTACCAGCTTCCCCTTGCTTTCCCTGCGCTTTCACTCACTTACATCCCTGACTGTATTTTCACGGTTAAGACTATTCTTTCTTGTCTGCGGCTGAGCTGAAGGGCTCAGGTCAGGATCTCACGGTTCGTAGGTTTGAGCCCTGTGTGGGGCTCTGTGCTGACAGCTCAGAGTCTGGAGCCTGGAACCTGCTTCACATTCTGTCTCCCCCCTCTCTGCCCCTCCCCTGTTCATGCTCTCTCTCTTTCTCTCTCTCTCTGAAAAATAAACATTAAAAAAATTATAATCTCCAGTAGCCCTCTGAAATGCTTCTCGACAATGTTGCACGGGCTCAGGCCTCTTGGTTCATCTCTGCAGCTGGGGTTCACCTCTGACCACAGCCCCCACCCAGGCGTCCCCGGGTCTTCCTCAGCCACCACTGGCATCCCCTGGCCCCTCGCCCGCTTCGGGGACCCAGGCCCTCCTCCATTCTGAGTCACCCCCTCATTCTGGTATGGCATGGCCAGCTGTCACTTCTTGAGAAAGGGGATGTGACAGGTGGACATTTAAAGATCTGGTTGAGTGAAAATGTTAATTTTTTCCCACTTGCCCCCTTCACCGATCATATGCTAGAACATAGCATTGAATTCTAGGTTGAAACTCCCTCAGCATTTTGAAAACACTGTCCCCTTGTCTTCCATTTTTGTTAAGAGTTAGTATTTTATATGTAACCTGTTTGTTTGTTTTGCTTTTCCCCCCTCTGGAATAGTATACGCTCTTTTCATCACCGATATATACTTTTTAAGATTTTATTTTTAAGTAATCTCCACATCCAACACGGGGCTCAAACTCACAACCCTGAGATCCAGAGTCACATGCTCCACCGGCTGAGTCAGCCAGATGCCCCCATCATCAATATGCTAACACTGCACAGTCAGAGGCTTGGGAGTGGGGTGGGGTTCCTTTATTGTGTGGGTACTTGCTGGAGCCTTTTCATCTGGAAACGTAGTTTTGGGGAATGCTGCGTTATTATGCTGATCGTTACCTTTTGTGACTCCTTCCCTTCCACTCCTCTGGCCTTTTTCCCAGTGATGGTCCCCCCCGCCCCCCGCCCTCCACTGGAATGAGCCCTTCATTTTATCTTTTTTCCCCTATTTTTTTTTTAAATCTCTTTGGCTTTTGGTTCCTACTTCTCTTTTGGAGATTTCAACTTTATTTCCACATCCTTCTGTAGAATTTTTTCTACTTTTGTTTCCTCTAGACTGGGGCCCCGTAGTCTCTTCTGGTGGCCACAAGCCTGATATGCTTACAAACCACATGTATCTCCAATGGCCTGGGCTCGGAGGATTCCATTTAACTGTTCAGTGTCTCATCTTTGCCCTCCTCATGCCCCTGTTCTGCAGCTTTCCTGAGTTAATTTGTCCCTTTCTTCCTTTCTTCCTCCTTCCCTCCCTTCCTTCCTTTCTTCTTTCCTACCCACCTTCCTTCTTTCATTCCTTCCTGCCCACCTGCCTTCCTTCCTTCCTTCCTTCCAGTAGACTCCATGCTGGACATGGAGCCCAATGCGGGGCTTGAACTCACAACCCTGAGATCAAGACCCGAGCTGATATCAAGACTCAGACACTCAAATGACTGAACCACTCAGGCATCCCCCCCAGCCCCCCCCCCCAATCAAGTTCTGTAGAGGAGAAAACTCTAGTCTCCCATGGAGAAGGGTGAGGGATAACTGCTCAGGGTTGGGGGGGAGGTCAGGGACTTGGGGGTCTAATGGCTTCTTTCTGCTGTCCTCCTCTTCATCCCTCCCATCGGGGTTACCTGATGCCCCTGAGTTCCTGCCATTTTTGGACATTCCTTGTCGGCACTCCCCCGCCCCCCGACCTCCAACGCTTGCAGGTGCAGGTTTGTTCTAGTTCTCTGCAGAATTGTCTGCTGTCCTCCAACTGCTTTCCATTTCCTGAGCCTGTTCTCGGAAATATTCTTGCTTCGTCTGCTTGATATTTTCTTCCCTCATTCACTGTCTGAAGCTGATATTACTGAAGGTAGTGGCTCGATCCTTTACTTTTCTTGTGTGTCCTCTTGTCCCGTTGTCCGTCTCTGGCAGAGCAGCGGGAGTGGAGAACAGGCCGTGTGAATATGTGCATGAGGCAGAGTGAACAGATCTTGGCGACAGGTGCATTGTGGGGTGAGGCAGGTGTTGGGGACCGTGGCTCCCAGCTTCCGGAATAGAGACTGCAGGACCCACTGGCCAGGATGGGCCACTTCGTTCCTTGGTGTTAAGTTGGAGGTGTTCTGTGGAACATCCAAGCCCACATTTCTAGAAGTCAGTTGGCTCTATATGGTCAGTAGGTTGGGGGGAGAAGGTGGGATGAAATATTGGAAGAGCGTGTGGTTAGGAAAGCAGTCTTCCTAGGGCAGAAGTCTGGGAACCCCAGAACTTATGGGGGAACAGAGAGACAGACAGGAGCTTAGAAAGGAGACAGAGAGAAACAGGAAAGTGTTGGAGGATCCTGAGAGGGCGGCTAGGGGCCAGAGAGCGAACCAGAAGAAGGTCTGAGGGACTTAGGCACCAGCACATCCATGGCTGGCAGGTGGGAGGAAACCAGGCCGAGTGGGCTGAGGAGGGAGGGGGTGGTTCAGAGAAAATGGAGACACAAAATGCACACTCTTCCTCTGAGGTGTTTCAACAAGACGTCAGGGGTGGGGAAGTCTTTAGCTCTAGGGGCACATGGAGTAGAAGGAGGTTTTGTTTTCTTTTCCCAATGGAAAGAGTTTCCGCCCAAGTGATGGATGAGGAAGAGGAGCCAGACCACAGTCTTCCGAGCTTCACGGTGCTGCTGCCTTCGTCGTTCTTCTGAGTAGATTTCTGGGGCTGATGTTAAAGCTAGTTTGCTTCTCCCAAACATGCATTTGCGGGGAGCAGCATCTGGGTGCTGACTTCTGCCCCAGCCCTGTTATGGCTGATGCATTGCCAGGCAGGAAGGAGGGCCCCAGACTCGTGGCGTGGCTGGGAGACGCTCCTGTGGGTGCAGACGTGCCCACAGGCAGTCCTCAGGTTGATGCCAGGAGCTGTCACATGGGCCTGGGGGTGGAGGGGGCAGGGCCAGATGCTGGGCAGGGGTGCTGTCTGCAGAGTAGGGGCCTGTGGCGGAGGCCGAAAGGGCTGGGGAGGAGAAGCCGGCCGTCACACCCAGAGCCGTGGGCCCGGGCAGCCCCCCAGGGGTGGATGCTCTGTTCCTGTCCTGACAGGAGCTAGAATAGGGTTAACAAAGCTATGGAACATCGACCAAAATAACTCGAGAGACCCGGTTCTTCTTTTTTGTTCAGCTTCTCAGCATGGACACCAGGCCTTCCCGTGACCGGCTTGCGGTCTGGAGTCTGAGGGTTTCCCTTTTCAGTCACGCTTCCTATCCCGGCCCAGATAAGCTCTGCTGCTCAAGCCGTTCCCCTGTGTGCGTTCAGCCAGACGTGGGGGCAGCCCCGGGCCCCGGGCTGGGTGCCTCGGGGACCCCACTCCCTTCCCAGACAGACTCAGGAGGGGTGGCTGGGGCACCCAGACACTTGTATACCTACAGGCCCCCCCCCCCAACCCGCTTCCTCTCTCCCTTCCACCACCCCTCCCACCCCCACCTCCAAGGCTCAAGCTGCTCACTGCACTTCTCCTTTGCAACACCACCCAGGATAGCCTGAACTCTTCTGGAAAACTTGTGTGTGTGTGTGTGTGTGTGTGTGTGTGTGTGAATGTTCAAGGAGGAGGGGAGACCCAGAGTGATTTCTATTTCCAGAGCTCTGCACGGAGTTCGCCAGACTAGCTGAAATTGTACGTTCACTAAGTATTGTTCAAGCAGGAAGTGGTTTTCCAAAAATGTTCCTCCCTGACAGAGTGGGGGATGGGAGTGAGGCTCATGACTTGGTGGAGTTGGGGGGGGGCGGTCTTTGAAAGGCAAGCAACTCCAAAGTGCTACCCTACCCGGGTCTCTGTGATGATCTTCAGACCTGTCCCTCGGAATCGCCATGGTTATCTTAAGATGTGTCGTTGAGTTTGGCGTCAATTAACTGTTCACAGTAATAGTTGATCAAGAAATGAGGCCATGGCCTTGGGCGTTGGCCCCTGCCTGGGTGGTCTTCCTGCATATACTGTCCAGGCTTTCTTTCTGGGGGACAGGATGGTCAGGCCTCGGCCCCATGGCATCTTTTGTCAACTAGTGCCTGGAACCAAAATCAGTTCAAGCCTTCCCCCTCCATTCAAGCACCAGGTATTGAAGCCTTCTGGTGGTTTCTATAAGGCCAAAGGTTTCCAGGGCCTGGCTGGGCTTTCTGAGCCAAGCTCTGCAGCTTATGTGGGGTCTCAGATGGGCTCTCAGAGGGGAGAGAATGGCAGTCTTCTGGGCCCCACGAAGGCCCCTTGGTCCCCCACCCCCATCCCATCATGGCACGGTGACTGCATGTCAGAAGCATTTGTCTTCCAGCTTGCTCTGTGGGGTGAGGTACTAGGTTAGGCTGTAACATTCAGAGAACCAACCCCCATCTTTGCTGCCAGCCAGGTGCCTCCTTTCTTTAGTAGAAAATAGAACCCTCCGGGGATGCCCTAGAGGACCAGGCTGCCTTCTGCAGCCCCAGCAAGGAGGCATGCTGTTTTTAAGACAGAGCACTTACCCTAAGTGCTTTTGCTCCAGCCACGGTAGATGGGTGCCCCTTGCCCAGCTGTGCTCACAAGCCTTTTAAGGGCCTGCATCTACTTAGGACTGATGCTTTCCAGGCGGACTGCACTCAGGGTGGGCAATGAGCATTCTCCCCTTGGCTTATGCCCACATCCCACAGAACCTCTGTCCTGGAACGTGACAGACAGTGCACCTGGAGGGGTGATGTAGCTCACGGGCATGGAACTGGGAGGGGGGGCGGGATGCAAGGCTTTGGAGCCAAGTAGGCCTCGGTCTCCCTGCAGGCTCCTTGAATAAGCCGCATAACCTGAGGAATGACACTTTGCTGGATGCTCGGGGCTGTAACGCGTCTGGGGCAGAGTAGGGGCTAGATAACTGATTGGGATCTGTGCGCATGGTTTAACTTGCTTTTTAAATTGTGGTTAAATACACGTAGTATAAATCTTACCACTTAATCGCTTTTTAGGGCTCTTGTTTTTACTGTTTTAATCATTTTAAAGTATACAGTTCGGCGGCATTAAGTACATTCTGCGTGTTGTAGAGCCATCACCACCATCCAGTTGCAGAACTTTTTTATTACCCTGAAGAGAAACCTCTTACCCATTTGCAGTCACTCCCCCCACCCTCCTCCCCCCAGCCCTGGGCAGCCACTCATCTTTCTGTCCCTATGGATTTGCCTGCTCTGGTTATTTAATAGGAGCGGGATCATGTAGTATGTGGCCTTTGGTGACTGGCTTCTTTCACTCAGCATAATGGTTCCAAGGTCTATCCGTGTTGTAGCCTGTATCAGGACTTCCTTTCTTTTTGCGACTGAACAATATATAAATGATTGAGTCCTTGATTTGGAGACGTCACAGGGTGGTCCTGAATGGTGCAGAATGTCACTCGGTCCGGGCCAGGGTTCTTTCTGTCTTCATTTCTGAATGGTTAGTGTAGCAATTTCGGGACAGGAGGTGTGGCTGCAGATGCATGGGGATGGGGGTAGGGGCTAGGCCCAGCATGAGCCCTCAGGTAGAGCTCAGCCCCCAGGCAGCAGCCAGAGTCCCCCAAGGGCTCTGAAGCTGCCTCTCTTGCAGCAATAGTAACTTCTGGGCCTGGCGGGAGTGGAGAATCGGGCTCAGGCGGGAAGGATGGGGCTCTCAGATAACAGGCTCCCTGTGTCTCCTCCAGATGCAGGAAAAGGCCAAAGAGATCTACATGACCTTTCTGTCCAGTAAGGCCTCGTCGCAGGTCAACGTCGAGGGGCAGTCCCGGCTCAACGAGAAGATACTGGAAGAACCACACCCACTGATGTTCCAGAAACTCCAGGACCAGGTAACCTGGCTGCCCTACTTGCATCTTGATTTGACATTTATTCCCAGGCTGGAAGAATTCAGTTAAAACTGAATGTTAGACCCCCCAGAAGCTGCCCCCTCCAGCTGGTTAAACTGAGGCACACTGAAGGGCCACGGTCCGTGGACGAGAGGGGACTGGAATGCCAGGCTCAGAATCTGACCCATAGGAACCTCCCTCAGGCCTACTTACTTTCGGTCTACACAGTTTGAACCAACAGGGTTATCTGTCTTCTCAACCCAGATTAGAAGGGAGGCTGGAGCTATCGTAAGAAGCCCACAGTGAGGAAGCAACATGTAACTGCTGCAGGTAGGAACAGAAAAATCTAGAAAGCAAGACTCAGAGCGGTAGGGACCCTGGGGCTGTTTTTGTGCAAATATCCAAACATCGCCACTTCTTTCTGGTGGCCCAACACTGTACGCTAAGTGCATAATGAAGCTCTTGAGTAATAATGAAAAGGTTAACGTTTGGCACTTTATTCCATTTAAAGCAGGAAAAATTGAGTTTAAAAAATGGACCTCTAAGGGCTAAATTAGTTTTCTGGCAAGCTTTTTTATGAGAGATGCCAGTGGTAATAGGAGAAGGGATGAAACTGCTCTCCGGAGATTTCTTAGACAGGAATTTGCAGATGTGACTAATCGGGGTGCTTTGTTCCTATGGAATGGTATCTGCACACTTGTAGGCGATGGAACACAGACAGATGTCAAACTTCTGCTGCCCTGTCCTCACTGAGGGAGCAAAGGCCTTCCGTGGCCCACAGGTGGAAATTCGCGTTTAGCTTAATTCGGCAGCCCTCAGAGGTTGAGCAAGCCCATCTGGAGGGCTTGCTGAAACAGACCCTGGGCCCCACCCCCAGAGTCAACCTTCGACTTTAGTGGTTCCCAGGTGGCCTGAGACGCTCCAGGTCCTGGGACTGCATTCTAAGAACCGTGCAACGCATCGGTTGGCCCTTTTTTGACCGCCTGGAGTGCGCACAGAGCCCAGAGCATGCCCCAGCCTCCAGGGCGCCCCATCTTTCCTCAGCATCAGATTAGGAAACAAGTATACAGGTAGAAAATACAAATGTGACCAGTGGTGTGACACTTGTGTTTTCCCACCGACACAGTGGCAGGTGCAAACGCCATGTGAATCCTGAACCCAATTTTGGCGTTGAAGGAATTCCAGTGAGTGTGGGAAATGTGCGGAGGGCTTCCTGGAGGTGGTGGTTTTGAGCCAATGGGAAGGATGCCACGGACATGGATTTGTGGAGGGAAAGGAAGGAAAATGTGCAGTGAAAAGGCAATTTGTGGCTGTCGCTGTCTGAGGATATCTGCCCTGCCTGGACCTCAGAGTCTGTTAAGAGCTCCCTGGGGTACTTAAAAGCCAAAGGGGCGCCTGGGTGGCTCAGTCGGTTGAGCCTCCGACTCTTGCTTTCGGCTCAGGTCATGATCTCATGGTTGGTGAATTCAAGCCTCGAATTGGGCTCCGTGCTGATGTTGCAGAGCCTGCTTGGGATTCTCTCTCTCACCCTCTCTCTCTGCCCTGCCCCTGCCAGTACTCACTGTCTCTCTCTCTCTCTCTCTCTCTCTCTCTCTCAAAATAAATAAATAAACTTTACAGTACAGCCAGGATTGAGAACCTGTACTGAACCCCCCGTGTTCTAGGTATTGTCAGCAATAACAGTATTTGCTGTTCAGGGGTGCCCATCAGTGCCTGATGCCCACGTGGCACGTCTTCTCTCATTAATCTCCAGTGCGTATTATTATTATTCCCATTTTGATGATGTGAAGAGCAAGGTTCAGGGAGACTGAGGGGTTTGTGAGCACAAAGTCATGCAGGGAGCAGGAAGTGCTGGAGGCCAGATTCATTCTCGTGCGCCTGCCTTCAAAGACCGCGCTCTCCGTGCCACGCTCACAGCCTGGCGGTCTCGCCCAGCTCCTCAAGCCCCAGCAGACCAGCTGATGCAGAGGGATTGGAAGGGTCATGTGAATAGACAGTCCCATTTCCTGGGACTCAGGAGCCAAGGTAGCAGTGAGGAATGCAACAGGCTGACGTCACTCCAACGACCCAGACCTCCTACAGTCAGGTCCCCGGTACGTCTCAAAATGGGGCTGGACCCCTGCGAACCGGGCACTCGCCACTGGATGCGTACATTGGGAGGAAACACAAGGGACAGAGGCAGATTTTTTTTTAAGTGACAAAAAAAAATATGTTTAAGCTTACTTTTATTTACTTAACTATAAAAGGCATCCGTGCTTAACAAAAGAAGCTTGAGAAATACAAATATAAAGATGAAAAAAATTCATAATTCCATACCTGGAGAAAAACACAAATAACATCTGATCTCTAGATTTTTCCCTCCTTTTCTTTCCTATAAGTATGCACGTGCATGTAACAGTTGTGCCGCAATGCAGTTCAGAGTTCTTAATGTGAAGAAAGTACTTTAGTACCTGGTTGCTAAAATACATTTATTTGAGGGGCACCTGGCTGGCTCAGTTGGCTCAGCATCCAGTGTCGGCTCAGGTCATGATCTCGCCGTCCGTGAGTTCGAGCCCCGCACTGGGCTCCATGCTGACAGCTCAGAGCCTGGAGCCTGCTTCGGACTCTGCGTCTCCCTCTCTCTCTGCCCCTCCCCCACTCGCTCTCTCTCTTTCTCTCTCTCTCTCTCCCTCCCTCCCCCTCTCTCTCTCAAAAATAAACAGTAAAAAAATTCATTTATTTGAGAGGGAAAAAGAGGCACTAACTATCTTCCAAAGGCACAACAGGGTGGAAACAAAGTATGTGGAATCTGAACTGATTCCACAGCGAGTCCCTGGGAAGGGCTTCTGGGTTCTGTTTCACTTCAGAAAACTCTGCCTCTCAAGGGCCTTGCTGGGAAACATCAGCGTGTGTGCTCAGCACGGCCTGTGGTTCTCGGCCCCCAAAAGGCCCCCAGGAAGGCCCTGTTTTTCTAAGCGAAGGAGCTGAATGCTGGGAGGAGCGTATTCAGAACCACAAGATATCCCCTAACTCAGCCCCCCTCCCTTCAGTGGCTCTGGCTTCCTTCAGCACCGTTGGCTTCATTGCAGCGCCGTCTGAGCAGCCTGCCTCGTGCCCCCCGACACCCCCTAAACCAGGAAGACTTCAGGGAGCCTCGGCCCCTCGTCACTGCGGCAGCGCTCCGTCCCCGGAGGTGCTGATAGGGCAGCGTGGGCTTTAGGGCACAGCTGGGACCTGGAAGGGTGGGCAGATCGTCCCCGAGCATTAAGTTAGGGGACCTGACATCCATGCATCTTCGTGGGTCTTCATTCAAGTCCTGTTTACTCTTGGTTTACACACAGTTCTAGCGGGCTGTGGCTCTCGGGTCGAGGCAGATTGGAAGCGCTGGGAGGGGCTGTGCAGTGATGGGCAGCGACAGGCGACCGCTGACAGGCAGGGAGGAGTCAGAAAAGCGAAAGTAAACATAAAACCACAGCACAGCCATATCTGGAGCCACCGAGCACGGGGGCCCGCGGCCCCACGCACTGCCCCGGGGGCACCCCCGTGCTACGGTAGGGTGGTGACACCAGTAAGGATCCTGATCCCCCAGAGTGTCAGGCAAAACTTAAATTGTGGTCGGCGTGTTCTGTGAAGAATGGGTTAGCTGCTTCAATGTCTTAAGTTTGAGGTCTTAGGAGAAGTTTGGGGGCTTAAAACTCTGTTACTTTGAGGGGGAACCGGGTGGCTCGGGCAGCTGAGTGTCCAACTTCGGCTCAGGTCATGATCTCGAGGTTCCTGGATTTGAGCCCCACATTGTGCTCCGAGCTGGCCGTGCGGAGCCTGCTTGGGATTCTCTCTGTCTCTTCCTCTCTTTCTCTACCCCTCTCCCACTTGCTCGCGCGCTCTCTCTCTCTCAAAAGAAATAAATAAACTTTAAACAAACAATCAGACAAAAGTATTACTTTGAAAACCTATGGAAGTGGAGAGATCCTTCTCTGATTTATTTTATTTATTAATTTTTAATGTTAATTAATTTATTAAAATATTTTATGTTTATTAATTATTGAGACAGAGAGAAACAGAGCATGAGTGGGGGAGGGGCAGAGAGAGAGGGAGACACAGAATCGGAAGCAGGCTCCAGGCTCCGAGCTGTCGGCACAGAGCCCACTGAGGGGCTCGAACCCACAAACTGGGAGATCATGACCTGAGCCGAAATCGGACGCCCAACCGACTGAGGCACCCAGGCGCCCCTATTAATTTATTTTTTGAGAAAGAGAGAGACAGCAAACCAGGGAGGGGCAGAGGGAGAGAGAAATCCCAAGCAGTCTCCGTGCTGTCAGCGAGGAGCCTGACGTGGGGCTCGAACTCACAAACTGAGGTCATGCCCTGAGCCGGAGCCAGGAGTCGGACGTTCAACCGACTGAGCCACCCAGGCGCCCCTCCTTCTCTGATTTAGCTCAGTTCTGCAAACACGGCCCAGTTGTGCGCTCGGCACGTGCTGGCAAGGCCAGGAGAGGTGGGGTAGTTCTGTGGCGTTTCCTTGGAACCTTAGCCTAGAATCAAAGGCTGCTGTTGGACAAACTTAAATTGTGGGAAGCAGGAAGGAGGAGGCGACCTTACAGAGAGCTGGGTTTTTTTTCAATGAAGTGCTATTTCCTGCAGCGTCTTTTTTTTTTTCTCTCTTTCTTTTAAAAAAAACCACTACTGGCAGGTCTATTTCAGTTCTGGTTGGTTTGCGGCTTATTCTTTCCTTCACTCCCTTATGCTCCGATATTGACGAGAGCCCTGCTATGTGCCAGGCACCGTGTTAGGAGCTCTGTGTGCAGCGAGAATCAGCACCTACCTGTCCAACCATGAAGACGGAGGAGGACAGGTGCTAGGAAGGAAAGACTGCAGGTGTGGGCTAAGAGTGACCGGGAGGGGCCTACTTTGGAGCTGGTGGTCAGGGAGGGCTCCCTGAAGAGGCGACTGAGACCTGAGTGGTGAGGGGAAGCCGGGTGGAAAGGCGGCAGGACCTTCCAAGGAGAGGCAACAGCAAGTACAAAGGCCCTGGGGTGGGGCTCCACTAGGTGTGTTGGAGGAGGTCAGTGTGGCTGGAGTACAGCGAATGAGGAAGGTGATGAAAGCTAAGTCAGGAGGGACTGGCTGGGGTCAGGCCCCGAGGCTGCGGCAACCAGTTTACTTTCAAGGATTTTGAATAGTAACTTTTTTTTCAGAAAGAAATTTAAAAAAATTTTTTTAATTTTTTTTATTATTTATGTTTGAGAGAGAGAGAGCATGATCAGGGGAGGGTCAGAGAGAGAGGGAGACACAGAATCCGAAGCAGGCTCCAGGCTCTGAGCTAGCTGTCAGCACAGAGCCTGACGCGGGGCTCGAACCCACGAACCGTGAGATCATGACCTGAGCCGAAGTCGGACGCTTAACCGACTGAGCCACCCAGGCGCCCCCCCCCAAACATTTTTTTAATGTTTATTTATTTTTGAGAGACAGAGAGACACAGAGCATGAGCCGGGGAGGGGCAGAGAGAGGGGGAGATACAGAATCCGAAGCAGCTCCAGGCTCCGAGCTGTCAGCACAGAGCCCGACGCAGGGCTCAAACCCACAGGCCATGAGATCATGAACTGAGCCGAAGCTGAATGCTTAACCGACTGAGTCACCCAGCGGCCCGTTGAATGGTAACTATTTATAGAATGTGCCAGTTGGGCTAGTAAGGGTTGGGCCTCTTTAAAGCTGGGCAGCTTGGCTGTGACCGCAGCTCCAGCTGTGGCTGTCCCTCACCAGCTGTGTGAGAGACAAGGGTACCTCGGGGCAGGGCCATCTCTGTACTAGCGGTGAACCTGCGGCCTCCTGACCGAGGCTCAGCATATGTACCCTGATGGCCGGACACCTGCCCCCCCCCCCCCCCCACTGCCCATTGCTTCCTGGGTGCTGAGCTCGGACTTACTGTCACTGTCACTGTATGTTGGGTCAGCCGGGATGGGGAAAGGGGGAGCTCATGTTCCAGTGTGGCCTCCCTCTGGCCCCAGGTGAGCCCCTTTCTTAGTGCGGCCTCTGTGTCCTCGTCTGTAGCATGGGGCTTTTGCAAGCTCTGTTCCCTCTCGGAGCTGCACACTGAGGCAGTCTACCAACCTTTTGAACCTGACGTGAGAAAGGGGCTCCCTGCTAGCCACAGCCTCGTTTCCTTAGACCCGATTTTGTCCGCCTTTTCTTTGACTTCAGAAGGGAGTAGCTGTGAGACACTGGGCAAGATGCAATCCCTCTCTATGCCTCAGTTTCCTCATTTGTGAAATAGAGGTCATGATAAAGCAGTTGTGAGGACGAAATGCAGTCGTATCTGTGAAGTGCTTACGTAGGGCCCTCCGTAAATGTTAACTGTGCGCGTCCTTTAGAATGTCCCATGAAGATGACTGTAATTTCAGGCAGTAGTTCTTTTTTTTTTTTAAGTTTATTTATTTATTTTGAAAGAGAGAGCCTGTGCACATGGGAGGAACAGAGAGAGAAAGAGAGAATCCCAAGCGGGCTCCACACCGTCACCGCAGAGCCCGACATGGGGCTCGATCTCACAAACCACGAGATCATGACCTGAGCCGAAACCAAGAGCCAGATGCTTAACCGGCTGAGCCGCCCAGGCGCCTCTAATTTCGTGCAGTAGTTCCTAACTGGGGATGATTTTGTCCCCTGGGGATACTGGGTAATGTGCGGAGACCCTTCTGGCTGTCACAGCTGGGGAGGGGGCGCTATTGGCACCTCGCGGGTAGAGGCCAGGATGCTGCTGAGTACGGCGCACAGGACAGCCCCCCCCACGACACAGAGTTCTCTGGCCCAAGGTGTCAATGGTGCCGAGGTGGAGAAACCCTGATTTAATGTGACTTCCAAAACCATAGCAGAGTTCACGCGCCTCCCCGTCCCGTGCCTCAGCTCCCCCCCCTCCAAAAAGCAGCAAATAATGCATATGTCCAGTTTCTACCCCGTAGCGACTTCCAGGAAAGCATTAAAGCTGAGCTTCCTCACAGTTTACACAATGCTTTCACGGGTGCGTCTCATTTGATTCTCGAGGAGTCTCGGGGAAGGTGGCACCCGGCGCCTCAGTTTACCAGTGAGAAAGTTTGCTCCGTGGGAAGGCGATGTGACTAGCGTGAGGTCACGGCGCCGGGAGAGGGGGAAACAGCTTGGGCTCAGGGCTGCTGGCTCAGCTGGGTTCTTCCTACCGCCCCATCACCCCACGGGAACCCGGCTCGCGTGCAGCCGCGGTGTTTGTTCGGACCCCCTCCTGGTCTGGGCCGCCGTTTTCCTTTCACGCTTGCTTGACAGCAGGACTGCCTTTGGCATCGAAAAACCTGCCAGGGCTCTCACCTTCTCCATTCCCACTTCGTCCCCCTGGCTCAGCTGTGCTCTTTTGCACCTCCAGCCTGGCTGATTCTAGAACATTCCTGTCGGTTACGCAGGCACCAAGAGCCAGCTACAACATGAAGGGATCAAACCGGTCACAGCGGCCTGGCAAGCTTTTCTCTGTACAAGAAATGACAAACGTCCGTCTGTGCTCGCCTTGTCAGCTCAGTGGGCTGGACGCGTGTGTCCTGCTTGCCCGCGGGGCTAGGAGCTCCAGGGAGGAGGGCCAGCCCAGGGGTCCACCGAGCCGGCACTAGCCGTGAGCACACCCGTTGCTGTGTCACTCGAGATGCTGAGCAGGTTCATTTTAAAAATTATTTGTAATGGTTAAATAACTACATGTTCATTGTTGAGAAGCAAAGAAAATTCACGTAACCCAGGAGGGTCTGAAGTAAGAGGCTAAACCCCCCCAGGCCGTGCCTTCCCTCTCTCCCTCCCTGGAAGGAACTCTCGTACGTTTCGGATCCTTCCAGACCCTTCCCTGGACGTGTAAGAATGGAACACCTTGCAGTCTGCTCAGTGACTTGAGATTGTGCCGTGCCAGTGATTTAAAACAAAACTCTGCTGCTGTAAGTCTCTCAGCGCCATTTTATTGATACACCTTCCTTGCTCTGAAGCCTCTGGTTTGAAGTCTGCAGAAGAGCACGACGGGAGACAGTGGAAGGGCCAAGGTCATTGCAACCTGAGGTCATTGCTTTCTTGGACCACGAAGGAGGTTTGAGGGGGAGCAAGGCTGCTCATTCTCTTCCTTAAACCTCACCTCACCCAGGCTTGGTGCTCAGTCTGCCTGGGGAAGGCAGAAGGGAGGCAGCCGTCTCCACGGAAAAGGAAGCCCTCAACCTCTGATGTTTAAAAAAAATGTAGAAAAGCCTTCAGTGAGATGTCAGTGCTCCCAGCCACATCCTTGACAGAGAAAGGAACCATGTGTCAGGCCCCTTTGCAGCAGTGTCGTTTCTTTGAATTTCCCCAGAACCCAAGTAGAGAGAAACACTTCCTTTTTAGATATTAAGAAGAAGGGGTGGACCGGCGGGTGGGGACCCAGCAGTGAGGGAGGGGCCGCCATGCTTCCGGGGTCGAGTGGGGGTCCACGCCCCCGCACCCCCCTGCGGCTTCGAGTCTGCAGCGGTGGCTGGAGCCAAGGATGCTGGGTGCCTCCGTCTTGTGGGTGGCGACTGACCTCTGCCCCCAGAGATGAAGTCCACTCCCGAAATCGGCATCTTCCAGCGCGCAGAGCCAGAAAGGGCAGGTCGTGGGTTTGCATTCAAATGGAAGAAAAGTTGGCTCCCTGCGTCCACCAGAGCCGTTTGCCTTATGAGGGGCAGGGCAGGGGCAGGGGCAGGGGCAGGAAGGGTGGTATTTAAATACTTTGAGGTTTTTCTTTTTTTTTTTTTTTTAGTAGCTTTAAAAAGGTATTAGGGGAAGAAGGTGGGTGGGCACAAGAATAGCTTTTAAGTCTCCTCCTGATGGCAAAAGGCAAAAGTGAAATACCTTAGCCTCATGTAGAAAGCATGTCATTTGGGCCTTGGATTGGAGTATTATGGACTCCAGGAAAAAGCGGACCAATTGTCCCCCCGCTCAGTGACACAGCACCAGCCACATGGGCCCGTGAGGGTAGGCATCCCGCCTTTTCTGTCCACGTCCACCCTCTTTCTGGAGTTCGATCCCACCCGACATGGCATCCGTCTCTGGCAACCTGTCCAGGAAACCCTGTCCAGGGCGACAAGAAACTTCCAGCCTGGCACACTGGGACAAGGGCTGACCTGAGCTGCTCTCCACAGGCTGCCCTCAGACCTTCTCTTGGATGCACCCCATTCCCACTCAGAAGATGGGGAGACAGTCTTGAACTTGGGGTGTGGGGACATCCCTGTGTGTGCCCTGCCTGACAGCCTCAACCCAGCTGATTCTGCATCATGGCCTGAGGGCTGGAGGGAGGGGGGCTTGCTTTCTTCACACTCGGTACGCCTGCGTGTGAAAGCATGTCTGGGGTCTGGGTGTGTGGGGAGAGAGCACATTCTAGAAGTGCTGCTCAGAGACTGTAGCGCCGGCCACCTTCTTGAACCCAGTTCTTGAGGCAGACATGAAATCTCATTACTAAAACATCCTGTTGCATTAAAGGATTTATTTGTACCCAGTTGAAATAACACGGCAGGGGGTTGGAAAAGAGAGAGGATGCTTGAATAGGTCTTTTAATGTTCCTGTCATCTCAGAAGCATTAAAAAATTAGGCTTGAGGGCGCCTGGGTGGCTCAGTCTGTTAAGCGTCTCACTTCGGCTCAGGTCATGATCTCACAGTTCGTGGGTTCGAGCCCCCCGTCGGGGTCTGTGCTGACAGCTCAGAGCCCGGAGCCTGCTTCGGATTCTATGTCTCCCTCACTCTGTTTTTCCCCTGCTCACACTGTCTCTCTCTGTCTCTCAAAAAAATGAATAAACGTTTAAAAAAAAAAAGATTAGGCTTGAAACCCACTTAATCGAGGCAGTGACATAATCTTTACCGAGGGGCCTTCAAGCCTAGTTAAGCGTCCTATTTTCTGCAAGGTTGAGGGTGGCCTCAGGGAGGGTGTCCTTGCCTGGAGCTGCAGATTTGGCACAACCTCCGGTTGGAGCACCGCGTGGGTATTTTCCCTTGCAGAAAGGCAAATCCTAATCACCCAGCACCCTGGGGTCTGGAGGGGGAGGGCCTTGCCTGTGTAACGGGACCCTGTGCGTGGATGCCCGTGGGCGGGAAGGCTCCCTTTGCCTTTATCACGAGGGTTCCACCTCCAGCCGCCTGCAGGAATGGGTCCCAAGACGATGATGCTAAATAGTTTACAGCCCAGGCGTGCCACTTACAGATGTGGGGCCGCCAAAGCCTGAAACCTGTTGAGCCACAGCTGTCTTGGCAAAAAAAAAAAAAAAAAAAAAAAAAAAGTTACGGAATGCAACTTAGCTGCCAGCTCGAGTTTTCTGCTTCATCGGCTGCTGCCTCTCAGAAGGACGTCTGTCTGCTGTCTAGCTCTGCTCTGATGCCGCCTACCTGGAGCCCTCCCCCCAACCCCCCCACCAGATTTGTCTCCACCTTCTTCCTTTCTCTTCTCTGCAGGCAACTTGAGGTGTGTTGGAAGGGTGGTGCTCTCAGTTCAGGCCCAGTGAGGCCAGTTCTCCCCATCAGAGAGTTCTTGTTTTGTAGAACCTTCTGGAACACCTAGGGCCATCTCCTTTTCCATGCTCCAGTAGCAGTGAGCTGAAATCAATAAGCCGGCCGTTAGTTTCCAAGGGCTGTCTTAACAAACTATCTCGAACTGAGTCCCTTAAAACAACAGAAATCTATTCTCTAAGTTCAGGAAATGGGTTCAGGAGGTCTTGAAGTTCAGGACTTCAGTTCAGGAGGTCAGAAGTCCGAAATCAAGGTGTTGGCAAGGCTGTGCCCCTCCAGAAGAATCTTTCCCTGCCTCCTCCTGGTGGGGGCTACATTCCTTGGCGTTCCTGACTCGTAGCTGCCTCACTCGGATCTATGCTTCTGGCTTCACACGGCCTCTTTTCTCTGTGTCCCTCCATGGTGTCCTTTCTTCTCGTGAAGATACCACTCCCTGGATGAGATGTCATCTCGAGATCCTCAACTAACACTATGCCAAATAAGGTCACCTGAGGTTCCAGGTGGATGTACACTTTGGGGGTACAACATTCAACCCACCACACTGACTTTTAGTGATATTTGTTTCCCATTTATACCCACACAAATACATGTTTTGGGGTTTTTTTTTTAAGATTTAAAAATTTTTAAAAGTAAACTCTACACCCAACATAAGGCTTGAACTCAACAACCCTGAGATTAAGAGTCACGTGCTCTTCTGACCCAGCCAGTAGGGTGCCCCCACAAATACACTTTAAAAAAAAAAATGTTTATTTATTTATTTATTTTTGAGAGAGAGAGAGAGAGAGAGACACACACAGAGTGTGAGTGGGGGAGGGTCAGAGAGAGAGGGAGACACAGAATCAGAAGCAGGCTCCAGGCTCTGAGCTGTCAGCATAGAGCCCGATGTGGGGCTCGAACCCACGAACTGAGATCATGACCTGAGCTGAAGTTGGCTGCTTAACTGACTGAGCCACCCAGGCGCCCCGTTTATTTATTTTTGACAGAGAGAGAGAGAGCACAAGCTGGGGATAGGCAGAGAGAGAGGGAGACAGAAGATCTGAAGTGGGCTTTGGGCTGAGGACGTAGAGCCCAACCTTGGGCTTGGGGCTTGAACTCACACACTGTGAGATGGTGACCTGAGCCAAAGTTGGACGCTTAACTGACAGAGCCACCCATGCGCCCTTCACCCCTGTACAAATTCACTCTTGAAGAACGTATTTGGGATCATTGTTTTTTGTTTTACTGCATTTTTAAAATTCAGTGTTCAGTCTGTAACATTCACATATTATTACAGTTTTTTTCATGTCAACTCTTTGCAGACTTCATTTTCAGTGACTGCCTATTGGTCTGTCAGGCGAGTGATGGGACAGCCTAGTGGTTAGGAGTGCGGGCTTGAGATCGAGGTGACCAGCGTTTGCATCCTGCATGTCTGTTTTGGGCTTTGAAGGGCTGTGTCCCCTCCAGAGTCTGATGTTGGGGTCCTAAGCCCCAGTACGTCAGAAGGTGACTGTGTTTAATGGTAGGGCTTTTAAGGAGGTAATGAATGTTAAGTGAAGTCATTGGGGTGGTCCCTAATCCAATATGACTGGTGTCCTTCTAAGAACAGGTGATGAGGACACAGACACACACAGAAGGAAGGCTGTGTGGGGACACAGGGGGAAGACAGCCATGTACAGATCTTCCTCGACTCAATATGTAGGTACATCCTGACCGTAAGTTGGAAATAGTGCAAGTCGAAGATGACATTTAGTACGTCTAACGTACTGAACCTCGTAGCTTGGCCAAGCTTCCCTAGAACATGCTCCCAACACTTACAGGAGCCGGCAGCTGGGCAAAATCATGGAACTCAAAGCCTATTTTACAACACAGTGTTGGATATCACACGTCGTTCATTGAAGGCTGTAGTGGCCACCCAGCCTCGTGAGGGAGGATGGCACCAAGTATCGCCAGCCCGGGGAAAAGATCACAATTCAAAATTCGAAGTACAGTTTCTACTGAATGTGTATCATGTTTATACCAGTGTGTAAAGTAAAAAAAATCGTTAGGTTGAACCATACTAAGTTGGGACCATCTAAACTGGCCTCCAGAACTGTGAGGAGAGAACAGTCTGTGTCACAGTCTGTCACAGACCCCGGCCCCGCAGTCTGTGTCACAGACCCCGGCAGATGGGTACACCGACCACTGGGGCAAAGCCCCGAACCTCTGAGGCCTCATTCCTTCTCTCTATAATCAGGTCCCCCTGGGGCTCAGTGAGGAGTAAATGAGAGAACGCTCTGTGTGCTCCCTAGTGCTTGGTTGGAAGGTGCTCTAGGCAGCCTTGGTACCACTCTGGTTGATTTTGCCAGCATGCTGTTGTTGCACGTTGGGTGGTGCCTGTCCACCGGGTGAATATTTACTGGGCCCCAGTCATGGCCATTGGCCCTGTGATAAATAAGGCTGTGGCCTGTGGTCATCAGCTCGCTATGCGGTCTTTGGCTACTTTCTTGGAAATGATTTTTTTAAATGTTCATTTATTTATTTTGAGAGAGACAGAGAGTGCGAGTGAGGGAGGAGCAGAGGGAGAGAGAGAGAGTCCCAAGTAGGCTCCGTGCTCCATGCGGAGCCCAATGTGGGGCTCGATCTCAAAGACCTTGAGATCATGACCAGAGATGAAATCAAGAGACACTCAACTGACTGAGCCACCCCGGTGCCCCTGGAAGGGAATTTTAGGCGCTCTCTCTAACCTCCAAGCTGTTTTCACTGAGCACCTCCCAAGGGGGCCCCTATGATGGGAGCACTCTGTCGCCATGCGCTCCTAGGCCAGCGCCCAGGAGGCCCATTTGCTGGTGGCGGTGATGAGCCATCAGGCAGCTCACAGCCCTGGAGAATGTGGCCGTTGGGAATGACATCCCTTTCCTTTTTCAAACTTGTCGGGCTCTGATGGCTGCAGCCGCCACCTGGTGACTTCACAGCACCACGAGCTGCACCCAGAGGCGGGCGAAGGTGCTTGGCGCAGGAAGCCCTCGCCTGGATGCCTTTGTGGGCATTTCACACCTGTCCATGGCAGGGAGTGGCCATTATGCTCCTGTTAAATAGTTTGCAGCCGCCCTCCCCTCAAGCTTGTGGGCACCAGTGGAGTGCCAGGAGCCCGCAGCCTCGCGGCACCTCCTGGAGGCTGAGTCCTGCCAGCCCCTGAGCTGAAGCGACCTCCTGCCCTCCTGCCCCCACCCTCCACCTCCTCCGTCCCCGGGTGCCTCGAGCCTTGGCCTTTTTTCTTCTCTTCTTTGAAGTGTGAGCCTCAGAGCCACGGCAGGCAAACAGGATGCTCCACTCCCACACGCAGAGACTTCAGACGACACACTTGGGTCGCACCGCATCCTGCTGGCAGTGGTGGGTCCCATCTGCCGCAGGCCTGGTATGGGTGGGGGTGCAGGGTTGGGTGCCAGGAGGGGTACTCACGGAGCGGTTCTCATCTGTCACTCGGAGCCTCGTTCCAGAAGTCCAACTAGGTGGGCACGTCGGGTTTCCTCTGGGAGCTCCGTGCCTGGAAAGGCTGAATAATGCAGGCGGGGAGGGATGGTGACACCTGCTTACCGCATGTGTGAGAGGCCACGAGTCTGTAGCGGCGTTCCTCGTCCCCCGCCTCGCCGGTGGCTAGGACTTTTGTGTTTTCTGGGAGCTGTTTTGTTGTGGCCGTTGTTTGACAATGGGTAATTTCTCCAAACCTTGGCAAATCGGTCCAGGGTTCCAGTTCTCCCATCCCCCAGACAGATGTTCTGAGTCCTGAGACTCCATCAGACATTTAGTTTTCAAAATAGTTCGTGTGTGTGTGTGTGTGTGTGTGTGTGTGTGTTGGGGGAGGTCGAATTTAAAAGATGTCAGGGTTTTACCAATCATGTGATAACCCCGCCTGGCAGTGAACGACGTTCTAGATGCCTCTGGAATTTTCCACCTGTTGAGCCCATGGTAGTGCAGACAGTGAAGACACCAGGGTACGCGGTGAGGATTTTTCATCTGCAGAATGTCCTGAAAATTCAGCTGAAAGGTTTGAGAGAGTGATGATGAGGGAGATTTCTCAAGAGACTGTGCTCCTCAACAGCCGGAAAATGCTGTTGTGTTTGCTTCTCTCTTCCCCACCGGTTTTTGTCGGACAAGGGAGGAGGGTGAGGAAGGATCGGCTGGGAGGGCGGGAGAGGGGTACAGGGAGTAGGGGCCGTGGCTAAGAAGAAGCAGGGCAACTTTCTGCCCTACGGCGCAGGAGGCAGCGCTCTAATCCGAGGACTTAGGCTCTATCAGGGGTCCCGAGAGTGGTTTCTTTCCCAGAGACAAGCCCCTGGGCCTGCGTGAGTGTGCAGGTGGCCGTAGGCTGTAGCCAGCTGCTGCTTCCTTTAATTAGGGCCTGTTCCCAGAGCCTCTCCTTGCTACGGCTGTCGTGTCACTCCCCTGCTTGCATTAAACAAACCCCATTTTGCTTCTTGGCATAATAATAGGTTTGTTTGAGATCCTGGATTCAGACTTCTGGGGGTCTTACAATATTGGCGTCATCTGACAGGACAGTGGCCTTTACAATACGACCGTCTCTACAGGAACGGTTTCTCCTCTGCCATCTCAGGCTCCTGGAGAAATACATCCCTGGGTTATCTATCCAAATAAAGTGGAAGTTCTTAAAGGACCTCCTGATACAAGGGTATGAGTCAATGCTGTGTGCGTTCACACTTCCGTGGAAAATCAGGGTAGATTCAGCTTCCATAGAGGCTATTTGCAAATGACCGAAACCACCCAGGAAATCCTCCCAGTCTAGCACACGGCTTACTTGCTTTGCGCGTCTTGTACGAATTTGCCTTCTTTGGCACCCGATGGGTACGTAATAAACATTTGATAGGATTATTCACGGACTGATTCGCCTTCTCCTTTAGACTCTTTTTCATTTTCCCCTTAGATCTTCAACCTCATGAAGTATGACAGCTACAGCCGCTTCTTGAAGTCTGACTTGTTTTTAAAACACAAGCGAACCGAGGAAGAGGAGGAAGATCCGCCTGATGCCCAAACTGCAGCTAAAAGGGCTTCGAGAATTTATAACACATGAGTCCCCAAAGAGCCGGCAGGACTGACGGCTCTCAGAGGCGAAGGAACTCACTCTCGGGACCGTGTAGGGTTCCTAATTGCTTTGTTATCTGTAAGGACTGAAATGCGCAACCCCCCTCAGTGGGATATGTGTATTTTATTAACTGCTTGATCAGTAAGTTTTGCATGATGGCTAATCTTACATAAAAAAACAAATAGCTTGGAAGTTTTAGTTCACATATACACACACACACACGCATAAGACTCCTTAAACACTGGACACTTTGAGCATTTTGTAGCTTGATTAAACATTCTGTGAGGCCACCAGGTGAACTTATAGCCACCTTTTACATTTTAAGTCATTGCCCGGCCTCTCTGGGAGGGGTCACGCATGTCCACAGATTCACTTGGGCAAATCAGCTCAAGAAGGAAAGGATCTGACAAACTCAGGCCCCTGGGGGTGTTGGCTGTCAGGTACCTTTTGGGTTAAATACTTCTCGGGAATATGTTTAGTGCTGGGAAAAGGAAATTCATCACTCATAGCCGGGGCAGATTTGGGGAGCTGTGTGTGAGCATCATCAGAGGGTTCTTACTGCTTGTGTGGGGATTTGTCCTGGTTTTGCCTATCATCCGTGACATTTCAGGCAACACAGATGAATAGTTCATCTTGAGAGAAACAAGATCTCAACCAGGAAGAAAGACAGACAAATGGGAAATTGTTCAGAGTCCCCGTGACGCCACAAGGTGGTGTTGAATGGGCTCGTGGCACATGGCCTGTGCCGATGATGGAGTCGGTGGGATGTTCTGTTCTCCCATAGCCCATCTGAGGACACAATGGGGCCCTTTCTGCTCTTTGCCTACCCTTTTGCTGGACTTGTTAACTCTGGGCTTGACACTTCAACGAGAGGAAAGAAATGCTCTTTGAGAGTTTCTTCTCGGGTGGAGAAGCTTGAGTGAAATCTTGCTCGGCTGGGGCTGTCCCAGTGAGCCCAGGTTCCCCTCCCGGCCCCCCTTTGCAAGCAGAGCCCACAAAGCCCAAGGTCAGACACGGTTCCCTTCTGCCACTTGCTCCCGCCATCTGCTGCCGCCAGACCTCTCCAGCATGTTTGCCAAACCTTAAACTCCTGTTTGTACAAACAGAGCAACCAGACGCTGTTCCTTGTGAGCCTTCCGACTCAGACGTTTCCATTTGCAAGATTCCCTGATGTGGAGGGTGACTGTTTAGTTTATTAAGCAAACCAGGAAGCTTTTGATAGAGAAGGGAAGTCACTTTAGCAATTGCCTGGGATAACAGACATAGACTGGTTCTCTTCTGATTGAACCAGTTTGCAATGCTGACCCTCCCCTAGCGTGACCTCTCTGCTGTTCCCCAGATTCCCTAATATCACCGTCTGTCCGTCCACTGTGGTTGGAATGTTTCCTGTCCTTCCATCTGAGGCCTGGGGAAGGGATGTCTTCAGGGAGCCATTCAGTGCTGAGAACCAAGTCACCCAACCGAGCATTCGTCAGAAACAGCAAATGCTTGATCCGCTTACAGGGAGTTCTCTGCCTTCCCCAGGGCCTCCCAGACGGGCCTTGCCTCTGCCTGGGACGAGGCAGTGATACAGAGATAGACACGGAAGGGACATGCCACCTTCAGTTTGCAGTTTCCTAACCAGAAGAGTGTAGGGATGCAAATGCACTCCGCCCCACCGTTGCTGATGTAAGGTAATTTGGGGGCAGCAGAGAGCTGAGCCACCAGCTCAGTGCTCCCTTCAGAGAGCCCGTATGGGGCAGGTCCTGGGCGCTGCAGGTGGGCTGGGAACCCCTGGCTTTTTACCCTTTTACCACTGGGCTCAGAGGCCCTTTAGAGTGGTGGTCTCTTTGTAAGTGCTTGACTAAAGGAAACAGCCCAAGTTGGCCAGAAGATTATCTACCAGAAGAAAAGCCTATCATGTAGGAGTTGCCCGGAAGCTCAGTGCCAGTGGGACGTGAGCCACGTACGTTTAACCACAGATTACTCCTACCCGCGTGAACTCACGCCACTTCCTCTGGCTCTGCTCCTGCCTGGATGCCCACATCTCTTCCAGCTGCAAATCTGAGGCGTATACACAGCATTCAGCCCCCCGAAGCCCCTGCGTGAGCGAGCCCAAAGCGTGGGGAATCCCAGTAGCCAGAAAGATGCTTCTGGCCCAGCTTTCACTCTCGCCCCGTCTGTCTGACCATCCATCCGTTTGGTGATGAGTATTTCAACCGTGTCTGCCATGTGCTAGGGACTGTGTTAGGTGCCAAGATCCGGTGGGGGTCGGGGGGACAGAGCAGCCACGAGGATTCGTGCTCTTGTGACGTTCACAGGTGTCATAAAATATAGGTTCTCTTATTATTCAGGTGTGGGGAGGACACCGGGAGATGGTGACAGAGGGAGAAAGCGGAAACTGTGGGCCCGGGGATTTATTATGGTTTCCTTGGGAAAGGCAAAGCAAGGTAAGCATGCTAACCTCCGCAGGCTCTGGGGCCCAGGGGCTGTCCCTAGCTGCCCAGCCCCTGGGCCTAGGTGATGAAGGCAGGTGGCCCAGAGTGTGAGAGCCCTGTGACAACCTGATACAGGAGGTGGTTAGAGTATGAGCCCCAGTTGTTTGCTGGCTCTAGGAATTGGGGAGCCCTGGGAGGGGCGTCCCTCCAGGGCCAGCAAGGCCCCGGATGTCAAGGCATCAGAACAAAACTGAACCAAACCACGCCTAACACAATGGTCTGTGGGGCCTCAGACCCCCAACCTTCGGGCCATAGATGTATCTGATGGGGCACGTGTTTTAAATCTTTCAATGCAAATGCCTTAGGCAGAACATGAGGGTCCCCTCCAGGTGGCTGCAGACCCGTCGCTCCCTGTTGCCCATGACGGGCTTCTCACATATTTATATTCTCTGCTCACTCCATGATTTGTGCCCTGAACTCCACTTCCCTTGTGCAGAAAGCGTTGTCTCGGTGACTTCTTAGTCCTTAATGAGGTGCCTGACCTGCCTGGCTGTCTTTCTTTCCTTCTTTCTTTTTCTTCCTTCCTTCTTCCCTTCCTCCCTCCCTCCCTTCCTCCCCCCCTTCCTCCCTCCCTTCCTCCCTCCCTTCCTCCCTCCCTCCCTCCCTCTCTCCCTCCCCTTCCTCCCTTCTTTTCCTCTTTCCTTCTTTCTTTCTTTCCTTCCTTCCTTTCCTCTTTCCTTCCTTCTTTCTTTCTTTCTTTTTTGTTAAAGTTTATTTTTAGAGAGAGAGAAAGAGAGAAGGAATCTCAAGCAGGCTCCACACTGTCAGTGCAGAGATTGATGTGGGGTTCAGTCTCACAAACCGTGAGAACATGACCTGAGCCGAAATCAGGAGTTGGACGCTTAACTGACGAGCCCCCCACTCACCCCAAGCTGCCTGGCTTTCTAAGAGTTGACGGTGATCTGTGTCCTCCCCCAGTCCTGCCGACCCTGCCTTCTCAGTGGCAGCTCTCCCTCTCAGGCATGGGCGGGGTGGGGGCAGGGGGTGCTTCACTCCTTTCCCAGTGCTTCTTACACCAAAGCTTAAAAAGTGGGGGAGCAGCTAGGTCTCCCTTTTTAGAGACGGGAAAACCAAAACCAATGACGTGACTCACGCAGGCACATGCCCATGAGTGGTAGAGTCTGGAACCAAACTCGTGGCCCTCTGACCCCAGCTCCCTTTCAGGCCCACCCTGTGCCTAGACAGGGACTTAATGGTCACCCACGGTACCCCAGGCCAAATACTAGGCACAGGACTGCAGGAGAGGAAAGAATGAGGCACAAACCCTGCCTTCAGGGAGCAGCTGGTCCCTAGATGAGGGGGAGTCTTTTCCAAAAGCCCTGCTGCAAGGAAGTGACTGTCCCCCCCCCCCGGGAGAGGGGACGCTGGGACGTGATTGGCTGCTTGTGTTCATCTTTTAAGTTTGCAAACCCAGTTGTTTGGTCTTTCCCCTAAATATCAGGACATTAAGTGCTACGTTCACACCGGCGAAATGATTTCTTTAAAAAACACAAGAATGGCTGCTCTGTTCTGAGCAGAAGGGTTCCCTCCCAGTCTCAGGTGAATTCTGGGAAATGCAGACTTAGTTGGCGCAGTTTCCCCTCATGGTTCTGCTCACGGGGACACACGTCCCTTCCTGTGTGACAGCGTCGGGGCCTGATGAATTGGCACCAACATGCCAGGTCCCGGCTCTGAATTTGGGAGTGCGCTTTGTTTACAAGCTTTGTAAGCTGCTAGGCAGTTGCAGTCACGACCCATACTCTCTCATGATTTACCTTCATTCTGGCTGCGAGCGTTCTAGAACTTGCATTTATTTAAGGGATAAATGGGCTTGTGGCACCATGAGCGTCCAGGTTTTTTATAATGTGTGTTTCTTCTCAAGGTTAGTTGCACGCAGGGCAGCGGGCACAGTAAAGAGGGGCTGGCGCCTGGGCGAGGAGGGGGAGAGACCGCTGCGGAAATGGTCCCCAAACCCTGGGCAGATGAGCTGGGCTCTGCTCTGATTCCCACAGGCTCCACAAGTTTTGCAAGTCCAAAGCTGCTCAAGCAGAAACCTGGGGGGCCCCCCTCTTGGGGCCTGTGAGGGGCTTGCGGGTCGTTGCCCTCCCTGGGTGCTTGGGTGGAGGGTATTCACGGTGCTGCAAATGTCTGGGGATGGGGGGGGGGCTTTGCCAATTCCCACAGAGCCACCGAACAGGGGCACCTGGCAGTGGCCTGAGCGCCTCCCGTTCCCTGCACTTCTGTGTCTGATTCATCAGTTGTTTCTCTAGATTTTCCCCAAAAGCTAGCACGAAGGTGCCCACACCTCCTCATCTCCACAGCCCCAGGCTCAGACAATTGCCTCCCTTCTCTCTAGTCCGGACACCAGCCTCCCTGATGGTCGGGCCTTCACGCTGCACTCCCCTGCCCGGCACCATCCAGACCTCCCAGTGTGCTCACCTGCATAGGCCCCTGCTCCCTGCTGGGCCTCTCCCTGCTCTCCCATCGGAGCCCAGCCCCACCTCACTGTCTGCCCCTCCGAGGAGGCTCCCGGTTCCGGGACTCATGTCAGATCCGGGAGCAGGGCACACACGCTGCTTTCCGCAGCCTCTCACGCGCCGACCTTGGTGTGGCTGCCTCCTTCCCTGATCTTGGGCCACATGTTAGCTCCAGGGAGGTCTTTCCTGAGGACCCCGCTAAGCAGTCCTCCACCCTTAGGCCCATTCCCGGCCCCCTGGGAGCCCTGGCACACGGCTGTTCATCTGTTACACATGTGTGGCCCCCTCTCCCCGAGGACCAGGGCCTGGCGTGTTCCCCTGTGTTCCCGGAGGCGAGCCCAGTGCCCGGCCCAGAGCGGCCTCCTAAATGTTTCTAGTGTGAGCGCATGAATGCCGAATGGGTCAGGATCTTGAATTTTGGTTGATTTCATGCATAGTCTGGCACCTTGCTGTGGCCC
Organism: Cryptoprocta ferox; assembly: GCA_028646485.1. Classification (NCBI taxonomy): domain Eukaryota; kingdom Metazoa; phylum Chordata; class Mammalia; order Carnivora; family Eupleridae; genus Cryptoprocta; species Cryptoprocta ferox. The sequence goes on along the minus strand of CM053561.1, from coordinate 70,957,439 downwards.
CTTGCCAATGGCCAACTCTTGTGATTGTCATAAAAATGCAGAATTGGGAGGGACGGGAGAGACCTACCATTTCCCGAGTGTCTCCCACATGTTGGGCTGGTGGGAGACCCGCTGCAGATGGTGCCATGCTTCCACGGCATCCCTCCGGAATAGAGGAGCCGATCCAGTACCAAGTGGCCACAGTTTACAGCAGGCAGAGGCAGGATTAGAACACAGGTCTTTCAGACCCCACAGGGCACCACCTTTCGCTCTACTGAGTGGGGTCAGATTTCAGCTCAGGCAAATCTTTGGTCATTCTAACCAGAAAATAGAATTTCTTCTCTGTTCTACCAGGGAAAAGGCCACCCTCCAGCCCCTCTTGACCAAGTCTTCCTTTTCTTCTCTAGGACATGCAGAGGGGGCTTTGCGCCAGCTGGGGAGGTAGAGTCAAAGGCTCCTTTAAATAGACTGGTTTTGTATTTACCACCAGTTTTTTATTTCCTTTAGCGATGTATCATGACCATCTTTCTATGCCAGTAAACATAATTATACACCCTCCTCCAAAAAAGTCCAGTTTCAAGATTATCTAGGGAAGATAAATGTTTCCCTTGTGCTAATTCCAGTACAGTTTATATGCTGTTTTGCAACACGGGCAAACTGTTTTCTTCTTATTTAAGCATTTAAACTCTGTTTTTTAAACTGTTATGGCATACAGATCGCCTAAGAGTAACAGATGTCTGCTTGATAGAGATGTTCCCAGGAAAAGAATCTGCTGCTTCTCGGTCTCCAGAGGAAGGATGCCTTTGCAAGTATGTGGCTTTTGGTCCACATGTCTCCCCCCACCCCAACCCTCCTAAGAAGAAGGGGGAAGAGAGACAGTGCCACAGGCTGCTTGGTAGATATCTGTACTCACAGATCCTGGTGATGGTAGAGGGGAGACCCTGGTCCCCCAGGAAGTTCGACCCTGCTGCTCCCGGAGGGAGTATTTCTCTTCATTTTTCTAGGTGGGTGAGGTCACTGTCCATGATGTGGAGATGTGAAATATAAGCCCATTTTTGCTAAATGTGTAGCTTTCCCCAGAATTTTAGCAGTGAAAGAAACTCTCTCAATTATCTCTATTATTATTATTATTATTATTATTATTATTATTTTACTATTGGTTAGCATGAGAGTGTTGGTTTAGATCCTGTCATGGAGAGGCACCTGGCTGGCTCAGTTGGTAGAACACAGGACTCTCAATCTCAGAATCATGAGTTCACGCCCTATGTTGGACATGGAGCCTACTAAAAAAAAAAAAATTAATAAAAGGTCATGTGGTGGAGTTTGACTACCAAAATTCTGACCCAGGTCCATCACTTTTTAGCCGTGGGATCTTGGGAAAGTTGCACATCTTTGCAAGCCTGTGTCTGCACCTGTTTGGTGGGGATAACATTGGTCCCGACATAAGATCCAAGGAGATAAGACACATAATGTGCGTAACACAGTGCCTGGTCCCTAGCAGGTCAATAAATATCAGTGATCCAGAGAAGTTGTGGGGTCTGTCCGAGGTCACACAGGGAAGGCATACCAGATTCCTAGGCTGGGCTGACTTCTGATTCCTTGGCTGGGGCTCTTTCCCCTGCTGTTTGGCAACAGGGAAAGGCCCAGGGCCAGGGAGCAGGATCCGAACATCCTTAAAATGACTGAAGTTGAAAGTAGGTGGGTCTCCAAGCAGGGGAGGGTGAGGATCCAGGAGGAGGCCCCAGCAGAGGGCAGCCAGGAAGGTGAGGCGAGACCTGAGTGGGCCTGGGATTTGGCAACGAGCCCGGGACATAGCTGCACTGCTAACCGGAGACAGGTCCCTAGGTCAGCCCAGTGGCCTTCCCTAAAAGGAAGGAAGTTCGCAGAGGGGGTGGTCACTGACAGTAGAGGTGGGCATCCCACAAGGAAAACGCAGTGAAAATAGGGAACCAGTGGTCTCTGGGGGTGTCTTTTGCATCGGAAGGACAGGGAAGGGTCCTTTGGGACCAGAAGTCCTTTGGGGAGCTGCTCGTATCCTTGGTGACTTTCCCTTGGCAGGCATGCCAGGGAGGACCTGCCCTCGCGCTTTGCAGGATGGCCTGGGCGCCCCAGAGGAGGAACCCGGCCGGACAGCCTCCCTGAAGTTCCCAGCTCGGGCTCACGGGGGAGCTGGTGAGCTGTGGAGGGAGGGAGCGGCTCCCAGGCCCGGGCATCAGGACCTCTAGGAGCATCTGGGTGCCTCCTCCTTGGGTGTCAAGGTGTATTTGTGCCAGTCAGCTTCAGAGAACGCAGGCCCAGGGATGGGGCAGCCCTGGAGCTACGAGGTTTGTGCCACCTGACCAAGGCTTCCACGTGTGAGTGGCACCAAAGCTGGGACTGGGCAGGATAGCGGGGCAGCTGCTGTCCCCGTGGCTGTTCAGGCAGGAGGACGAGGCACGTCTGGGCTTGCACTGAGGTTTTCTTTCTCCTTTCACTGGTTCTTGGTTCCCCCCACCTGTCCCCCTCGCACACCACCTTGACCTCTGCCTGTGACTTCTGCTGGCTCCAGAGACCCCAGATATCCCACCAGGCCACCAGTGAGAGACTGTTGCCTTCATTTCATTCACTTAATTATTTTTAAATTGTTTAAAAGTTTATTTATTTATTTTGAGAGAGACAGACAGACAGAGAGAGAGAACAAGCAGGGGAGGGGCAGAGAGAAGGAGAGACAGAATCCCAAGCAGGCTCCGCACTGTCAGCGCAGAGCCCGATGCAGGGCTCAAACTCACGAACTGTGAGGTCATGACCTGAGCCAAGATCAAGAGTCTGATGCTTTGACTGCGCCACCCAGGTGCCCCACTGCTAATTTTTTTTAAACACTTGGTAACAATGTTTCGATGTGAGTTTATTACTTAAAGAACCCCAGGACTTTGTGCAATAAACTGCCTTGTACTGAAAGTTACATTAACAACAAGATCAAAAATGACTGGCTGTGTGTTCGGAGGCTTAAAGGTTTAAAACAGTAGAGATACTAAGTCTCTCCCTCTCCCATCGCTGGATTTTAAAATATATCCCTAAATCCCCGTCTTTCATCTCTGGTGTTTGTTCTGAAATGTAGTTATTATTTCCGAAGCTTCTAAGACGAGAGGCTAAAATTTTACTCTTTCCTCCCCTGTTCTCTGGGATGCACTATTATTGGGGGAGGGGGGTTAAATGAGATAAAACTAATGTTCAGTAAAGTAGACAAGTGTTAGGTAGGTGGGCAGCTCAGTGAATGTCTATGTTTGTTTACCCACGTAGAACTGGCACCAGGCTACAGAATACCACCAGCATCTGGGGTACAGTTTTTAAGGGGCGTCTTCTTAAGAAGTACATCCCAGAGGAACCATAGCCTGAACCCTGGGACCAGGGGGGTGTGGAGGAAGCCAGGGTTCGCCCTCTGCTTGTCATCCTTTCTACCTTCCAATTTTCCGTCTCCACTCCCAGCCTCTCAGCAGACGGAGAACGTCTGTACCGTGTCCCCGGCTCCTTGTCCAGGTGTGCGGAGCGAGAACAAAGTGGCCTCTCCCTCCCTCTCTGACACTTTCATCTGAGTTTCTTCCACGAGGGAGATTAGTCACTTGGCAAAATCTTTAACAGCCAAGGTCCCACTTTGCCCGTGTACAACCTTGTGGCAAGTTTGGGAGGGATTTTCAGGGAACTTGTCTGGATCTTTAGATCCCTGCCTCTTCAGTGCTGACAGGCTGCATTGCTCAGCTTACCACTAAACCAACTTTTTATAGGAATAATTTCAAAATAGTTATGAAAGTTAAATTATGATTATAATAAAACTATTGTCTGTATTTAATCATTATTGGCACTCTGCCATATTTCTTATACCGGTTCGTATTTTTTTGCCAAACTATTTTTTAAAAAATTAGACATGATGGGCACCTGGGTGGCTGTTAAGCGTTCGACTTCGGCAGGTCAAGATCTTGCAGTTCGTAAGTTCGAGCCCCGCGTGGGGCTCTGTGCTGACAGCTCAGAGCCTGGAGCCTGCTTTGGGTTCTGTGTCTCCCTCTCTCTCCGCCCCTCCTCTGCTCACTCTCTGTCCCTCTGTCTCTCAAAAATAAGAATAAAAACATTAAAAAAATTAGACATGATGGTTCACCTAAGAGAAGAACATGTATCACATCTAATAAAATGACTAATTATTCCCAATATCATCTAATGCCTACTCCATATTCAAACTTCCCAAGTTAGAGCACACTTGGAAATTGTCCTTTTTTCAAACCAGGACAATCAAGGAGCAGACATTGTAATGTCTCTCAATTTAGACCACTCTCCCAATCTTTTTTAATTTTTATATAATGAACAACCCAGGTTAAAGATAGTACAAAATGCCCTACATTTTCGTTTCATTTCTTGTTTCTTCATTGTGTCCTTTAACTTATATTTCCTTTACCTTTTTTGTTTTAAGTTTACTTATTTATTTTGAGAGGGGGTAGAGAGAGGTGGAGAGACAGAGAATCCCAAGCAGGCTCCACACTGTCAGCACAGAGCCTGATGCAGGGCTTGAACTCACAAACTGTGAGATCATGACCTAAAGTGAAATCTAGAGCCGGACGCTTAACTGACTGAGCCACCCAGGTGCCCCTCCTTTCCTTCTGAAAAGGAAATAACATTATTTCCACTGACCTTTCCCCTTAGTCCAGAGGTTCCTGAATTTTCTCAGTTCCTGATGCCACTGGAGTCTCAGGAAATTTTTCACAGCATCCCTAGGTTAAAAAAACAAAAATGTAACTGTTTCATTTATTAAACACGTCCAAAGAACTTCACAAGTATTTCTAACAGCTTAGCAGCTGATTGAAAAAAAAAAAAAAAAAAGAAAAGGAAACCTAACATAAATTGAAAATTTACAAGAATTTTTTTTTTTTCACTCAAGAATAACCAAGAATACTAGGGACGCCTGGGTGGTCTAGTTGGTTAAGCATCCAACTTCGGCTCAGGCCATGATCTCACGGTTTGTGGGTTCAGGCCCTGCGTCAGGCTCTGTGCTGACAGCTCAGAGCTGAAGCCTGCTTCGGATTGGATTCTGTGTCTCCCTCTCTGCCCCTCCCCTGCTCACACCCTGTCTCTCTCAAAAATAAATAAATAAATAAATAAATAAACTTTTAAAATAAAAAAAATAACCAACAATACTTACTAATGGAATGTGTGCCCCTGTGAGCACCACACAGCTTCTCAGACCTTGGATTCGGATCCATGCCACCAGCCTTATGTCTTGTCCCACAGTGATTTTTAAAATTTTTTTAAAGTTTGTTTATTTATTTTGAGAGAGACAGAGACTGTGTGAGCAGAGGAGGGGCAGAGAGAGAGAGGGAGAGAGAGAATCCCAAGCAGACTCCGCAATGTCAGTGCAGAGCCCGAAGTGGGGCTCGAACTCACGGAACTGCAAGACATGACCTGAGCCAAAGCCAAGAGTCGGACATTTAACCAACTGAACCACCCAGAGGCCTTGTCCCATGACGATTTTTGTGTGGTACTTATTTTTTTGTCACAGCAACCGCCAAAACCCCAGCTCTGCAAGAGACAGAACTCCATCAAAAGGAACGTAGCATGATGAATGTTGAAATTGTGAACCGCCTTGAGCTAATTCACAGTTATCAACTGTTGCTGTATTTCCCTTGAAAATTTAGAATATCCCAGGGTACACCTGGTAGTTTGATGAGGCATCTGGGGACTATGGTGTGACTACAGCCCCTGGTAACTTTCCCTGCAAGGATTTTAAGCTGTTTGAGGCCAAGTGAACAGTACAGTTTTGTCTCAACTAAGTGAACCGAGAACACCGCCTTCTAACCTAGCGCTGTTCATCTCAAGTTGGCTTTGCTTCAGAAACATCTGGGACACTCCTGACCCCCCACAACACTCCCGAGCCCCACCCCAGAGGATCTGATCCAGGTTTCAGGTATCTATTTAAAAAGGGAGCACCCCCAGTGGTGTAAATAATCTAGAGACCCTTGTGTTAGGACCAGCCTTCCCATTCATCTCTGACAGAGTTCACTCTCAGAGAAGAAAATGGAAAAGATAGGAAAGTAAAGTCTCAACCAACAAAGCCTGGGTCTTGCTCCAGCCAATAGAGTGATGTCCATGGCCTTGTGAATGCCTCTCACTCACTTGTTCTCTTGAACTCAACAGTGGTTAAGCACATCTCAGGTAATGGTCCCTGAGCTCTGGGCAGTGGGAGACCCAGGGATGGACAAGCCCAGCCCAGCTCTTGAGTTCCCCCAGCAGAGTAAGATGGAGATAATGTATCTTCAAGGCACAACGCAGTGTCAGGCAGATTTAAACAGCGTTGTTACAGGTTTCCAGGGCTATTGACTGATGTCACCTTGTGTTTTCTCCTTCCCATTCCATACCAAATAAGGCCATTTCCCCCCAAATCTCAGTACGTGGGTGGGTAGGTTGGGGGAATGGGAGTTCTTTTTATTTTCTTTTTTCTTTTTTTTAATGTTTATTTATTTTTGAGAGAAAGCAAGCACGAGTGAGGGAGGGGCAGAGAGAGAGGGAGACGCAGAATCCGAAGACAGGCTCCAGGCTCAGAGCTGTCGGCACAGAGCCCGACGCGGGCCTCAAACCCATGAACCAAGAGATCATGACCTGAGCTGAAGTCAGACACTTAACCGACTGAGCCACCCAGGTGCCCCTGGGAGCTCTTTTCCTCTGCAATCATTAACATTTCCAGAGTGAATTATGTAAAATTCTAAATGGAAATATTGGGGGTCTTTCACGGTTTTCTCTCTTCATTCCTTCATAAATTTATATCCCATTGCACCTCCATTATCTCCACTGAAGGTAAAAGCAGCCTGTGAGTCCACCGGAGCAGGGACCCTTAGCCCCATCTTACGGATGAAAAGCGACGTGACCCCGGCTGGTAAGTGGCTGGCCCGGCTGCTCCCGGGACCTGTCCTCTGCAGCAGCCCCAGCTGCGGCTCCTTGACTGCAGCGGCTTTCCTGTCCCCTTCTCGGCAAATCTGAGAAGGAGCCGTCGGAATTCTGATCGATCAGGGTGAAATCGCGTGCCTTAGAAATTTTCTTCTGCTCAGACATTTTGGGGCATCTCTTAGCCACCAGGCACCATGTAGACACCCCCAGGTCATCTCTTTCGACTTCCTCCAACTCCCATAGGGAGCCAGGGATGCGGGGAGGGGAGGCGCAGAGTCTGGGCAGCGAAGGCCAGGGTGCCCTTCAGGAGGGTTTGCTTGGGAAGAAGCCAAGCATCACCTGCTCAGCCTCAGGAGGCAGGAGGAGAGTCCCCTGTCCCTGGAGACATTCACGCAGGCGCCCGACCCTCACCTGTGGGACGTGACATGGCACGGGATGTGCAGACGTCACTCGCGATTGGACTCGCTGGCCCCTGAAGCCTCTTTCCGCTCTGAGAGGCCGTGGATTTATGTTCTGGAAGACACTTCTTAAGAAAGACAAGAACTCACGTCTTCATTTTCACCCTGAGGGAAAGCAGGAAGTGAGCTTAAAGGATTTAGGACAGAAAAAATATCCCAAGTGGCAAGATGTGTTTCAACATTGTACAGACTCTTAAGTTTGGGCCCTGGAGTGCTTTGGGGGCACCATCAAATGAAACAATTTCAATAGAATAACAAATACTCACCCGGGAGCCTTCCTCTGTTACCCGCTGCCCACAGAACCCATCCTCCCCACTGGGTCGCCACCTCACACACACGGGGGAAGGGTTCTTTCTGGCCCAAAGAGGTTAGATTGAGCCCCATGACCCAGAAGGGTGGAGAGGGAGGGAGGGAGAAGCAGGGGGAGGTGCCAAACAACTGTGGAAGCGGGGGCAGGGGAGGAGTGGGGGGAAGAGGGGTGAGGGAAGGAGGTGGGAGAGAAAAAGGGATTTTATTAAGTTCCTGAACTCGGGATTTCGATCCCCTTCAGGGTTTGGGGGGAACAAAAGGAAAACCCACTGGGCTGTGCTCCAATACTGGGTTTTGTAAGGGTTACTTCATTAACCCTGGAGTTCACGAGGAGAGGCTGGTGGCACTGCCCCCGTGGGGGGTTAGTGCCTGGTGCTGTAGGGTGTGGTCAGGGAGGCTCTGGTCCCTTGCTTTGCCTTAGCAATGGGACTGTCTCAGGAGCTCCCAAATAATAACGCCCACCCCGTAGACCACAAAGCGCTCACTCTTCCAAACCACTTCCTTTGAGCCCCACTGCAAGTCCGGAGATAACATACAGGTATCGCTGTGCCCATTAAACGGATGGCAAAAGCAAGACTCAGAGGCATATATCACGGCTGCGAGGAATACCCGGGGATTGAACTGCGAATCTGCCTCTTCTGTCGCTGCCTGTCCTGTGAGCACCCGGCTCTCTCTCCATCCAGACTTCGGCCTGAAGAGTCATCAAGTTGGTTTGGCTTCTCTGTCCCCAGAACAACTCCCAAGGAACTTTGGAACGCAAGGCTGAATTGTCCTTCTGTTTTTGTTTTTTTTTTTCCCCCCAGACCTTTCTTTGCTTGTGGTAGGCACTTTTTAAAAGCCCGTCGAATTGTTTGTGAAAATGAGTGACAGTCCTTTTGCCAAAGCATCATGTGGGTGGTGGCACTCTGCTATCTATTCGGCACACACAAAGGAACGCGGCTGCTAATTACATCTGTCCTGTCTGGATGTGCCCATGTGCCCCTCCGCACGGTCACTGTTTATGGTGTTCTCAGCTCAGACACGAAAGGCAGAGGACCAAGCAAACCAGGGCTTTAGTTTCTCCCTGGTGTTTACAGAGAGCCAAGCACGTCGTTGAAGCTCTTGGTTCCATTTTGTTGTTGCTGGGACTGGGGGAGGGGGGGTTGGATAGGAAAAGAGGAGCAGGCGGTCTCTCCGCACCAGTGGGGTGGGGGAAGGCCACTGAGAAACGACACCTTGCATGGTTTAACTTGTAGCAAGTTCAAAGGATCCATCAGGGAAGATCGCAGGTGCTGGGTCTGAGGTACTTGGAGTTTAGACGAAAAAGAAAAGCAAACAGACCACTTGGCAGCTCATTTCAGAGGGGACGTGCACCGCCCCGCCCATGAGAACCACAGAAGGTTCTGTGGGTCCCAGAGGAGGCGAGGGCGCAGGACGGGTGCACAGGGACGAGAAAAATGGGCCACAAAATGTATTTTTTGAGACAACTCATTTGGCCAGCTTTCTGCATGAAATAGAAGAGGGAATAAGAGAGAGGCGCCACATCAGAAGATTTTAAGAGATGCAACAGAAGGAAAGAATTTCCTGATATTCCAGCGTTGCTCAAGCTCTGGCTGTAGAAACCACACAGTTTCTTCAGAAGTGGAACCAGTTCCCTGGCCTGTTTTTTATTGTATTGCAGGAGAAACAGGTTCCAAGATGCTATGAACTCTACGAAACTTACTCGAAGTGTCAGAGAGGTCTAGAGTGGGAATGGGCTGGGCTAACAGGTGTCAGTCCAGATGCCGAGAGGCAGAAATCCCGGGACCCTCCCCACCCCCCATGGGCTGTGCCCCCAGCCCCCCGACAGAAGCCGGTAGGAAGCATGGGGCCCTGATGCCCAGTCCTGCATCCCTTCCGATGCCCCTTTGGGTCTTTGTAGACGTCAAGTTCACGCACACCCCATTGACGGCTTCCCTCAATCCCTCAATCAGCGCTGATTTGTTTAACAGATTTGTCTCTGGAGTATTTTCCTAAAGCAATGAGCCCCTTTGGCTCAGGCTGCCGAGCCCTCAGCAGTCTCCTACCTCTGGACTGGTAGCTCTGTTTCAAGCAGGTGCACTTCATAGTGGCCTCCCGTTCTGCCACTTATTGTGTCTGCCGGTCGTTAAGGTGGCGGGGGGGGGCAGGAGGAAGGGAGTGGTCATAAAATGGCATCGTTAGGAGCCCTTGTGGTGATGGCTGTGCTCCGTATGCTGGATCTGCGTCAATATCCTGGTTGGGTGGCATTGCATTAGTTTCATAAGGTGTCACCGTTGGGGGAAACAGAGTGAGGGGTCCATGGAATCTCTATTATCTCTTCACACTGCCTATGAATCTGCAGTGATCTCCAAGTGCAAAAAGTTGACCTAAAAAACAAACAGAACCGGGAGCCTGGGTGGGTCAGTTGGTTGCACGTCTGACTTCGGCTCAGGTCATGATCTCACCGCTCGTGAGTTTGAGCCCCGCGTCGGGCTCTGTGCTGCCAGCTCGGAGCCTGGATCCTGCTTCAAATTCTGTGTCTCCCTCTCTCTCTCTCTCTCTCTCTCTCTCTCTCTCTCTCTCTCTGTGTCCTTCCCCTGCTCACTCGCTGTCTCTCAAAATTAAATAAAAACGTTTAAAAAATTTAAAAAACCAGCACAAAACAACAATAAAACTCCCTGTGTCTCCACATTACAGTCCAGATGGGGAAATATTTCTGACAATGTCCATTCTTGAGAAAGGTTGTTTCATCTAGCAGCTAGCAAGGGGGACGATGGGCGGTCTAAAAGCTGACTGGCCCACAGGCCCCACAGGAAGACAAGCTTGGCTGTGGGTCAGTGACTCTGACATGTAGAGCACATCAGAATTTCCCAGAGCATTGGTTAAAGTAGATTCCCAAGTTCCCCTGACTGGAGAGTCCCTGTTCTGGAATTGGGCCCAGGGACCTGCGTTTTAACACGGCCCTGGGAGGAGCCCCCAGAGCTCTGTTCCATGCTCCCTTCATTCTGCGGAGTGACTGCTTACCTGTGCGGGAGTTGTATGGGTTGTTGGTTTCTAGATTTTTTTCCTTTGAAAAATACACACACACACACACACACACACAACAAATAAACAAACAAATAAATAAACACACACACTTGGATTCAGCTGTCTCATGGTTCTGTGTCTGGTCATGACCAATAGCTAATATTAATCAAGGACTCACTGCAGGTCTGGAAGCAGGCTAAGCACTCATGTACATTAGCTCACTTGATCATCACCACCCGCTGTGAGACGCTGACAGAGGCCCACAGAGTGGAAGAGACGTGCCTGATGTGTCACAGTCTGGAAGCAGTAGGGTCAAGACTCGAAAGACCGTGTTCTCGAAATGCTATGGTCTGAATGTTTATGTCTCCCCTGCCCCAAACTCATAGATTGAAGTCCCCACCCCAGGGACTCAGAATGGGACTATATTCGGAGACAGGGCCTTTAAAGAGGTGAGTAAGTGACCTACTCCAGTCTGACGGTGTCCCTATGGAAAGAGGAAATGGGGACGCAGAGGTGCAGAGATGGAAGAGCACGTGAGGACCGAGGGAGAAATGGCCGCCTGCAAGTCGGGAAGAGAGGCCTCGGGAGAAACCGAGCTTGCTGCCACTTCCTGTGGCACTTTTGGCCTCCACAGTTCTGGAGGACTTGAGAGAATAAATCCCTGTTGTTTAAGCCCCCGCTCGTGGGACTTAGTGGCAGCTCTGGTGGACCCATACAGGCGTTCCGTGTAAGGTAACCAGGAAAACTTAAAAATCAATGGACAGGAAATGATTTTTCCAAGATGTCAATTTCTATTATTTAAGTCTGGGTCTGAACGCCACCCACAAGCACCTCCTATGTTGGGGAAGCAGTTGGACATCTAGTTCAGGGGTCCCCAAAATTTCCAGGGGAGAACTTTGTACCCATTTCACCAGAGGCTTAAGGCCATAAAGTGAGGAGGGGCTAAGGCCTCCCCTGGGAATGCCCGGGATTCACCCCAGCATCACCAAGAGGGCCTGCTGATCTCAGTAGTTGTCCAGCCTCCTACGGACAAGGTGAGTTCAGCCTGAGGAGACTTTGAGTCAGAAGGAAGGAGCTTTATTCTCTCAAGTTCCTGAGGCCTGATAGACCCCTAAGTCTGCCCTTCTTCAGTTCCAGGAGGCTCATTGTCCCCCTCTCCCTGCTCCTTTGCGTCAGGTGAAAATCCTGCTTGGTCAGAATTTCCCTTCGAAGCCCCCTGGGAAGGAGCTAGGTTGAAGACCAACATGCCTTGCTTCCCACCGTGGGACAGATTTCTGGGTCTGAGGACGAGTGTCCAGCCTGGTGGTCGGCCTCGATGGAGGGCCCAGGCCTGGTGAAGAATACGCATCTTTAAACACCAGAATCACATGCAGTGTCAAGAGGACCTTGTCAAGCGGGGCAGTGGGACCAGGTGATCAGACTCCCGTGTCCCCCTTGCTCTTACTCAGGGAGCTGGCCTCCCTGCGTGGGATGGGGTGTGGGGTTGCCTCAACTATTTAAATGGTCATTTCTCTCTCTCAAGTGGGTGGAGTTGAATCTCTACATGAAATTATGTGACATTGGGGCACCTGGGTGGCTCAGTTGGTTGAACGTCCAACTCACATGTGAATTTGAGCCTCTCATTGGGCTCCGTGCTAAGCATGGAGTCTGCTTGATTCTCTCTCTCTCTCTCTCTCTCTCTGCCCCTCCCCCGCTCGTGCATGCACACACTCTCTCTAAAAATTAGTAATAAAAAAATGATGTGACCTTGTTCTCGGAGGCTCTAAGATGGTGCCTGGGGTCCTGTCCCTGACCCCTGACCCCATGTATATACTTTCCCTTTCCTTCTGCCACTTCCTTTCCGTCTGCTACTTCCTTTCCGTCCGCCACTTCCTAAGGCTCTGAGTTGACCTGTTTCAGCCCAGATATGCCTCCTTCCTCCTTTCCTGAGGCCCCCATGAACCACAAACTGCATGGTGAGAGGCCATGACCTTCTGGGGCTGGGGCCCCTCGCACCAATGCCAGCCCGGCCACTTCAGCGGGAGTCTGTTCCTTCAAGGGCCACCACCCATTTCCTTTTCCTCACTCTTCACTCTCAATAACAAGCATATATTTCCTTTTTACATATCTGGAAAAAAATAAATTTATTTGGGTTGGTTTTCAGTTCTGGTTTAAGCAAATAAAGGCCGTGTTATTCTGGCTGGCTTCGGTCCACAGACTGATAAGGACTGTTGATCTTCTGGTCATCGCTGGGGCGAGAGGAAAGGAGACAAAGTGGAGCAGGAATTGAGGGGAAAGGCTGGGAGGAAAGTGCTTCCAAACCCCCGGGGGCTGTAGTGGCCAGAAGAAGGAACGTGGGGACTTCTGGCCCAAGAGGCCATGTGTATCCACCCCATAATGATCTCCCATGTGGTGTCTGGATGCAGCTGATACAGCCCGTGGGAGCCAATCACGTGCACGTCTTCTGAACACCACATTCAGTAACATCAGGTCGGTGGTGCGGGCAGCCGTGGTGGGAATACCTAACCCAGGGGTGGCCGGTGCTGCAGTCAGGGCTTTCCGCCACCCTCCCCGGAGCACCTGCTGTTAAACATGTATCAGCACATCTCCGAGCACTCCTGGGTACAGGTGGTCTGTGTCATAGATTGTGCTGCCTCTCTATCACCTATCATCTGTATCTACCTACCCGTCTAATTCATAGGGCTGGTGGTGGGGGTGGGGTTCATTCGTAGGACCAGAAACACATCCTCTGTTGGGCAGTGGGCAAATAGGACAAAATGGGCAAGTGGTGCACTCAGTCCAGGCAGTGGGTAGGTGAAGAACAGGGGGACATGAACAGAGAAACACCCATTAAACAGATTTAGGGCAGAGATGAAGTTCAGATCAATTCTTTAGAAAATACAAATATTATTCTTTATAAAAAATTTTTAATGTTTATTTATTTTTGAGAGAGAGAGAGAGAGAGAGAGAGAGACAAAGCATGAGTAGGGGAGGGGCAGAGAGACGGGGAGACACAGAATCCGAACCAGGCTCCAGGCTCTGAGCTGTCAGCACAGAGCCCGACGCAGGGTTCAAACTCAGAGACCTCGAGATCATGACCTGAGCCGAAGTCGGACGCTTAAACGACTGAGCCACCCAGGCACCCCTAAAAAGATTATTCCTCTTTTTTTTTAATGTTTTATTTATATTTGAGAGAGGGAGAGACAGCGTGAGCAGGGGAGGGTCAGAGAGAGAGGGAGACACAGAATCCGAAGACAGGCTCCAGGCTCTGAGCTGTCAGCACAGAGCCTGATGTGGGGCTCAAACCCACAAATGGTGAGATCATGACCTGAGCCGAAGTCAGGCGCTCAACCGACTGAGCCACCCAGGCGCCACTAAAAAGATTATTCTTAAAACTCATTCCTTCTTCAGCTTTTCAGGATTTCCACAAGTTAGGTTGCAAAGAGGTGTGGTATCACTGATCCCTCCTGGTCCTCTAGAAATGGCCCCAATACCCATCTTCAAGGCCAGCTGCAGAGAAGACAAAGCCTTTTCTGAAAACACCGCCCACAGCCTACCCGCTCCCCACCCCTCCGCCCCCGCAGAGGGACAGAGTCCAAGGGCATCACCACTGCCCTGCCTTCCTTGCTACCTTATGTTTCAATCACCTCAGCTTTTCCCGTTCACTTGGGTGAATACTTGTGCATCATTTACAAAAACATGAGCAAAATCCCTGAACTACACTTTCCAACCTCAAACCCTCTTTTTGTTTTTGGCATCCTCGGGGAGGCCTGGGCCACTGGAAGGGTGGCCTTTGTCGTGAGACCAGTAACTCAGCCCAGATGCTCAGTCTTTGTCTCAGGCTCAGGCCGGGGTGCACAAAAGGACCTCTCCGAACCACGCCCCCACCCCAAAAAGCCCGGTGTAAAAATCCACCGAGTCCGTCACATCTTATTGCTGTGTTTTCCTCCTTGTTCTTGCTGGTTTGGGCTCCCTTCTGTGGGACTGGCATCAAGATGGCTGTAGAATCAAAAGCTAGGTGGTGAGGAAGTTGGCGGTGGGCACTTGGTTAGCTCTGTGCCAACCTACTTCCAGTTAAAATAGGGCTGGACAGCTGGAGGCCTGGCAATTGCAGAGGGTGAACTTAGAACATCTTGGCCGGCTGCTGAGAGGTGCCTGAGGCACGGGTCTGCTGTGCCAGGTGGCGGCAGATGCCACAGGTGCAGAGGCAATGAACATGCCCCAACCCTGCCAACTGCATCTGAGGTCCGTTGTGCCATCAGTCGGTGCCCGAGGGCCCAGCAACAGGTCCTGCCGGGGACCACCCGCTGTCCCCGGTCCCAGTGAAGGCCAGGGTGTCAGATGTGTTCTTGCCAATGAAGAGGGTCTCCTAATAACCCACCGTCCCGGCCGCTGGGCATTTTCCACACATATTACGCCATTCTAGCCCAGTGTGTGGCAAACTCTGCCGATTCCAAACCGAGGCGGGCTGGCTGAGCTTCGGGAAACACCCAGAAAGCCCAGCTCGCTGCCTCAGACCCTGCGGGCTGGGGTCAGGCCGCCGCACCCCTCCCTGCTCTGGAGACAAGAAGTTTTGGATGACAAAGTGCCTTGGAAGGAAGGGGCCCTGGGGGAGAGGACGCACTGGCTGTTTGTCACTCCGTGTGGGATGAGTTAGAAAGAAATGAGTTAAAGAGACCAGATGAAAGGGCGGCCAAAGCCGCCGCTTCTGGGGGCCTGGCCTGAGTCCCGAAACCTCAGAGGGTTGGGGTTTTGGCACCCAGGGAATGGGGTTCATTTCAGAGAGAGAAAAACCTAGGAGTGAGTGGAGGGCCGAGGGGAGGTGGAGCTGGAGGAGAGCAGGGGAGAGAAAGACAGACCAGACACACAGGGACCTTGGGAGATGGGTCCAGAGACAGGAAGGGACGGCGATGGATGAGAGCCGGAGCCAGGGACACAGTCAGAAGAATCAGTTGGGGACAAGAGAAAGGAGCAGAGACAGAGACGGACACACAGAGGCAAAGAGAGCAGGGCAGACTGTGGGAGGGAGAAGGAGGGAAGCACCGGGGCTTTGTTCCGACTGGACCTGCCCCTCTGAGCAGTGGTCCTCGCAGCAGCTCATGGGGATGCAGGTGGGGTCTCTGGAGTCACTGACCCTGGAATGTCTCCTGGCGGCTGGAGGCAGCTTGGAGAATGAACGCAGCCACCCTTTCTCGTCCCGAGAGGCCACTGGGAGGGGTGTAGGGCACTTAGAGTCTCGGGGTGCCTCCAGCCCAGCTGCGCCCCCCATCACCACCTCTCCCCCACCCTGGGCAACTCCCGGAGGGAAGCACATCTGGCTGCCTCCCTGGTCCCTCTCACTGGGACAGCAGGGGGTGAACGACCCTCCAGGCCCTGCCCAGCTCGCCAAGCCCCCACCGGGTCTGGGATTGTACAGGGAGCCTCCCTCGGGGTTCAGGAGCCCTGACAACACTGAGGAAACAGAGGCACAGAGACCCACCTGACTGCTGAGTGACTAAAATCATGGCCTGCTGGGGGCTGGGCTGTTAGATCCCAGGGGCAGTAGGAGGCACCTGACTGCCAGCAAGCTGGAAGAGAAGCTAGCTGGGTGGCCGCACCCTTCCCAGTCCCTGCGGCCCACCGCACCAGCCTCTCTGACTCCCGGACTGTCCTTAGTGAGCCGGGACGTCACCACTTCTGCCGAAACACTTCTTCCTCTTGGGACAAACCTCCCTGCCAAGCATGTACTCGGGGCTTGACGCTTCCTGCTTCAGCAAATGTCACGTTGGCCATATGGGACAGCTACTGTTGGATCAGTTTAACAGATGAGGAAGAGACTCAGAGAGAGTAAGTAACTTGCCCAAGGTCACACAGCTAGTACGTGGCAACACCATGATCCCCTCTCTCTCGTTATCCAAAGCTGATCTCGTAATAAATGTGTTGTACACCACCTGGCAAACAATGGAAGGGGCCCAAAGAGTTGAACATATATTAAGAGGAAATGAAAAGAACCCAAGGACTTAATTGTTTAGGTTTAGATCTGAGACTGGCTTTGTATTGTTGGAAAACACAGCCCTGCCTGGCGGACCTTATCGAGTGGCTGTCAGTGACAGAACTGTGGGCTCGCTCATGTGTGATTTGGCACTTTTTAAAAAATGTTTATTTATTTACTTTTTGAGAGAGAGAGAGAGAGAGAGAGCGAGCATGAGCAGGGTAGGGGCAGAGAGAGGGAGAGAGAATCCCAAACAGGCTCAGTGCCATCAACACGGAGCCCAACACGGGGCTCAAACTCACAAACCGTGAGTTCATGACCTGAGCCGAGATCAAGAGTCAGATGCTTAACCAGCTGAGCCCCCCAGGTGCCCCATGAGATTGGTATTCTTGCTCCCATTTCACAGCTGGTAGAACTGAGGCCTCGAGTGGGTAACTAACTCCAGGTCAGGTCACTGGTGTGTTCCAGAGCCACGATTCAAAGCCAGTTCTCTGCCCCCAAGGCACGTGTTCCTTAGTGCCACCCTGAGAAAGATGCTTCTTTCCGCTTCCCCTTCCTGCTTTTCTCTTAAGCCTTGTAAGAGTACAGGGAAACTACTGACAGCTTCGATGTGGTCCAATTAGTGATTGATTTGGTTAGGAAGAGGGGAGCACTTCTGGGCTTGGGGTGACTCGCCAGCCTGACCGTGGCCTTGCTGCCCTGCCGTTGCTTTATGTCCAGGCGGCTCCTGTCACAGGTCCTGGGCTTGCTGCCTGCCAACGCAGAGTCCCCACGCCATCCAAGGGCCACCTCCCAGCAGCGCTCACCCTGAGAACCGGTCCTGTGACAGCATCAGCCCTCTGCAGAGGGAACATAAGGGAGGAAAGTTGGCCTGTGGTTACAAAACAGGAAAGAGTGGCTGTGAGAGGCTCAGGCCCAGGAAGGAAGGGCAGGAGAGGGTGAGGAGGGCACAACATCCCTCTGTGTGTGCGAGGTGGGTTCCTTCTTCCAAGAGGGCAGGTGGGTCTTCCCCGGGAGGGGTGGGGGTCTGCACGGAGCCCTGTCCGGAGGAGGAGGGCAAAGGGAGCAGCGGACCCTTCACCGCCCTGCCCTTCTGGAGGGCCTTCGTCCCCTGCCAGGAGGGACTGAGAACAGGCACCCCCCCCTTCTCCAACGGAAGGATCACAGGCTGTAGTGGGGACCGGAAGGACTGGTAGACACTGAGCCCGGGGAGAGGATGTGGCCACGATATTTGACAAGGGGCATCCGCAGGGTTGGCAGGGTGTGAGCATTGGCATTGGCGGTGTTTGGGGTTAGAAATCTCTGGAGCCCACCTAAGTGATCATTTATAGGAGACCGATCGGAAGAATCCGTATGATCGGAAGACTCTGTACGGCCATGCGCACAGAGCACCGCGCAGAGCGATGAGGCAAATCTGTATATGCTGGTGTGGAACCGGCCTCACGATGTGTTGTTAAGGGGAAAAGCCAGGTGGCGAGTAGTCTATGGAGCCCTCGTTTTGAGTAAGATAGGAATATATATGCAGAGAGCGTCTCCAGAGAGCTTCGCAAGAAATAAAAACTGTCTTCCACTGATAAAGCGATAATTAAAAAAAAAAAAAGTTAAAGAGAAGAAAAGAAAAAAAAAGTGAGGCCTATGGAATCAGACAGACTGGGGTTTGCGTCCTGGTTGTATTCCTTACTGGGTAGATGCTTTTGGGTAGATTCTTTTACATCTACAGACCTCAGTGTCCCAATCTGTGACATAGGGATAATGGTCATAATGATGTCCAAACAGTCTGGGTAGTTGGGAGAATTGAGTAAGAAATGCACTGAGCATATGACCCCCAAAGTATCGTTAACATTGTCGTTATTAATAAAGACCCCTCGGGGCGCCTGGGTGGCTCAGTCGGTTGAGTGTCAGACTTCGGCTCAGGTCACGATCTCATTGTGAGTTTGAGCCCCGCAACGGGCTCTGTGCTGACGGCTCAGAGCCCGGAGCCTGCTTCGGATTCTGTGTCTCCCTCTCTCTCTGCCCCTCCCCGGCTCGCACTCTGAATCTCTCCCTCTCTCAAAAAAGAATAAACATTAAAAGAATTATAGAAAATAAAGACCTCTCACAGAGGTCACTGTTCCTTAGAGGGCTGAAGGAAGTGGAAATGCCCTTTTTCCTGAGAAACCAGGCTGGGAGGCCGTGAATGTCCCCCGGGTGGTCAGTGGGCAGACAAGTCTGAGACCAGGTGGTTCTCTCCATGTGGGGGCTGTCGGGCTCTGACTGCCCTGAGGACACACTGATGGAACGTCTGCACGCATCCCTGCACTTGGCGTCTGGGGCTGCAGGGGGAGACCGCCCACCCGCCCTCCGTGGGGCATGGTGGAAGACATATGTGGCTTCACCGTCACCCACCGTGCAGCTCGGAGCAAACAACGGCACCCTCTGTGCCCAGTTCGGATGGCCTCCTAGCTGCCTGCCATCTGGAGCTGATCAGTTCTTTGCAGTTGGGGCCAAACTATAAAGTGCTTTGCAGAAAGACACCTAAGCCCAGAAGAAGCACTTTCCCCAAGATCACACAGCAAAAATATTGAAAGGCTGTTTCTGGCATTTGGATGACTCATAAGGATTTGTTGGTGGGGGAGCCGGGCAGGGAGAAAGCTTCTGTTTACTAGAACAAGTGTGGGGGAAACCACGCCGTTCTGCTGCCCTGCCTCCTCTCAAACCCAGGCTTTCTAGTGAACAGATCATGAAAAAAGAAAACAGCCATGTAACCGACAACCAGTTCCAAACACAAAACAGGAAACGGCTTGAGCTGGAAAAGGAGAAAGAGGAGCCCTTTTAGATCTACTCCTAGAGACCCCCGACAAAGATATGGGTCCACCGGGTCAGCAAGGCACAACATCTCTTGTAACACCAGGAGCCGATGATATGAACGTGATCTTGACCTCGTGGACGTGCAGAAGACATGGCCTCTGCTGGGCTTGGATTCTGATTGCGAAGGAAGGTTACTGCGTTCTCGTGACAGAATTCAAGGAAGGTCACCGCTATCTTCACATCCCAGCCCAGCCCAGCCCCAAACCATCGCCAGCCCTGTGCCTCCATTCTCCATCCACTTCTCTGTCTTCTTTTTTATTTTGAAATCCCAGCCCGTGTATCGTGTCATTTGTAAATATTTCAGTATGCTTCTCCAAAAGTTAGGGACTTTTGAAAGAAACATGTCCACAGCAATATGAATGGCGTTTTTAAAACGCAACGTTACATTCTCTGACAAAAGTAATAATAAACCAGCATTCACTATTTGCAGCATTCTGGATTCTTGTCATATCTCATTTAAACCAGCCACCTGCCCTCTGTAGCAGTCACTTATTGTTACGTCCTATCCAAAATTTCAACACTGGCTGCCCACAGAAACAGTGCCTCTACGTCCTCTTTAGTTTACCTTTTCTTACATATTAAATAAAAATTATTAATTTTGGGGTACCTGGGTGGCCCGACTTCAGCTCAGGTCACGATCTCACGGTTTGTGGGTTCAAGCCCCGCATCGCCCCGCATCGGGCTCTGTGCTCAGAGCCTAGAGCCTGTCTTCAGATTCTGTGTCTCCCTCTCTCTCTGACCCTCCCCTGCTCACTCTCTCTCTCTCTCTCTCTCTCTCAAAAATAAATACAACATAAAAAAATTTTTTTTAACTTTTAATTTTGAAATGATTACAGATTCACAGCGAGTGGCAAAGACAGTATGGAGGGGTCTCTGGTACGCTTTACCCAGTCTCCCTCAATGGCTGCATCTCACATCGTGATAATACAATACCAGACCCAGGAAACTGACATTGGTCCAATGTGTGCATGTAGTTTTACACCATTTTTATCCATGTGTAGATTTGTGCAACCACCACTACAACCAAGGTACAGAACTATTCCATCCTCACAAAAATCTCTCTCATGCTACCCTTTACAGCCACCCCCTGCCCGAGCTCTGGAAACCTCTAACCTCTCTCCTATCTCTAGAATTTGAGAATGACGCATAATCCCCTTGAGATCCATCCAGGTTGTGAGTTTTATTGCTGAGTAGTATTCCCTGATATTGGATGTACCACAGTTTATCCATTCACTTAGCAAAAGGTATTTGTTTCCCTGCTTTATTGTTTTCTCATTAGCATTTTTGACAAACGGAGTTTGTGTTTATTTATGTGTCTTATTTATTTTCCATACCCCCTCTGGAGGGTTAGCCCCCTTCATTCTGGGACTTTGGCTTCTTTTGTTTATTGCTATATCTCTAGGGCCAGTGACAGTGCCTGGCATGCAGTAGGCGCTCAATAAACACCTGTAGAGGGACTGTTGCATGGTTTTAGATGTAGGGACTGCAGGTGACCTGCCCAACGTCCTGGAGCCAGTAGGTGGCAGAGCTCGGTCTTGCACCAGCTCTGCTCAAAGCCCCAGGCTCAGCCGTACGCCGGGCCCCCGGCTCCTTCTTCTCTCTGGCCAAGCATGGGCAAAGTGGTTCCCATTTCCGTGTTTTCTTTGGCTTAAAGGACATCGGCAGGGGTTTTCAAAATGGAACTTTACTGACAACCCACAAAGCCAAAGGGAAATAAACAAGGGAAACATGAGGACTTATAAAATGTTGAACTTGTAAAACAGATTCTTTTTTCTTTTTCTTTTTTTTTTTTTTTAAGGCGGGTAAAGATTTAATGAGATAAAGCATATGCAATGTTTAGGATAGTGCCTGGGACATAATGTATCCTGGATAAATACTACTCTTTTCTTTCCTTTCCTCTTCACTTCCTAAGTTCCTAGAGCAGTGTTAGGTGCCATTGGGTGCAAGAGAAGTGTAAAACATGACCCACACCCTTAAGGAATTTATCATCTAAGTGGGGAGACAGGGATGTAAAATGCTTGGTAACTAATGAAGCACAGTATGAGTGTGAGACACTATTAATATAATGAATGTATTCATATCAATCACTGCATTTGTTTCCTATTTCTGCTGTAACAAATTGCCACAAACTTAGCAGCTTCAAACATCACACGTTTATTATCTCTCATTCTGGAGGCCAGAAGTCCAAAATGGGTTGGCGAGGCTGTTGGGTGGGACTGGCAGGTGGGGAAATGTCCATCGGAAGCTGCCTGTATGTGCAGTGCTCTATGACTTATACTGGCCTAGAGTACATTGATAAAATATATATATATATTTAGTTAGTTTGAGAGAGGGAGTGAGCATGGGGGAGGGGCACAGAGAGAGCGAGAGAGAATCCCAAGCAGGCTCCGTGCTGTCAGCACAAAGCCTGACATGGAGCTCGATCCCACAGACCCGTGAGATCATAACCTGAGCCGAAACCAAGAGCAAGATGCTCAACTGACTGAGCTACTCAGGTGCCCCAAAATATTTTTAAAATTAATATAATAATAATAATAAAACCATAAATGAAAATAAGCTTCATATTAGAGACCCCACCGGACTGCAGTCCTTTATCTGGGCTACTACACATCTATCCTCCTGACTCTTGGATAGCAGGTAGGAATTTGGAGGGGGGATGGGAGGCACTTGACTGCAAAGGGACATGAGGGAACTTTTCAGGGTGATGGAAATGTCCTATATCTTAACTGGTGGACTTCTGACTACAGACTCTTGTTAAAACTCATTGAATAGTACACTTAAAATTTTTGAATTTCATTGCATGTAATTACGTGATAATCAAGCCAACGAAAATAGTTCTCAGGAGGGCTGGACCTTGAAGCACCTGCTATGCTGTCTTGGACGACGTCAAAGTTTTGGGTAGGGCTCAGTAGCACAATAGATGTCTCCCATTGGCTCTGTGATCAGTCCTCCTTCTCTTTTCCTCCTCCTCCCTCCTACATCACCGCATGATGGACTTCCAGGACTCTGGGAATGAGCCCCAATCCCCAGGCATTCAGAAAAAGGAACTGATCCAATGTTAGCCCAAGACACCAGAAACTCCTCTGGCCCCAACCACAGGGAGTCGTGCAAAGACAGATAGAGATTTTGAGATCGAATCTGCAGGGCTATTTTGGCATGCCACCAGCAGCCCTCAGGAGCCTTGAGACCAGAAGTCCCGACCCAGGGATCCCTAATGGACCCGAGGAGCCACCTTGGCCCAGGCACCCCCAGGACAATCTTGAGACCCAAGTGCAGTTGTGGTAGTGCCATGACAGCTGGTCAGGGGACCCGGTAGGCTGCAGCCTGGAGAGCGCCTGACTTGACCGTAGGGCCTTGTGATCCGATGTCCCATATGCCCCACGCAACTGTCCCCTGGAACGGCTCCCCCCCGGGGAAGTTGGGTGTAAAGGTTGATGCTGGTGCCACAGGAGTTAAAGATGGCGTATGGGACAGCGGCTCTGCCATCCTCCTGCATTCATTCTTTGGTCCCAGCTCCACACTTTGGGGACACTGTGAACAAGTCACTCTCTGTATTGGTTCCTACGGCTCCTTACACAAACTCAGCGGCCTGAAGCAAGATACATTTGGTTCTGGAGCTCAGAAGCTGGCTTGGGTCTTTTGGGGCTAAAATCAAGGGGTCAGGAGTTATGTTCCTTCTGGGGGCCCTGGAGGAAAATCTGTTTTCTGGGCTGTTCCAGCTCCTAGAGGCCATCTGCATTTCATGCTGTGGGGCCCCTTCCTCCGTCTTCGAGGCCACCAACGGCCAGTCAAGCACTCCTCACATCACCCTGACACTGACTGTTCTCCCTCCTGTTCCACTCTTAAGGGCCCTTGTGATGACATTGACCCCACCCCCACGCCTGCCCCCCAGGAATGCAGAACAGCCTCCCTATTTGAAGGTTAGCTGATTGGCAACCTTAATTCCAGCCCAGACTGAATGCCACCTGGCCGTACAGCATAACATACAGAGGTCCCAGGGACCACTGTTCTGCCGGCCACACTCCCTCAAGGAGCTCACGTTCTGATAGAGGAAAGAAGCTTATCAACCAAGTTCAACTCTGCGTGGGTAAGAGCACACAGGGAGGGCGGCCAACCCAGGCAGGCGAGGCATCACTCCCCAGAGGAGGGTGGCCTACTGAGGCCCCGAGTGACAAATAGGAGTCAGCCGAGGGGCCCCTGGGTGGCTCAGTTGGTTAAGCATCTGACTTTGGCTCAGGTCACGATCTCACGATTGGTGGGTTCGAGCCCCGCGTCAGGCTCAGTGGTGGCAGCTCAGAGCCTGGAGCCTGCTTGGGATTCTGTGTGTCTCCGTGTTGCTCTTCTGCTCACAATCTCTGTCTCTCTTGCAAAATAGATAAATAATCGTTAAGAAAAGGGAGTCAGCTGAGAAGAGGAGCGAATGGTGGTGTAGGCAGGGGCACAGCATGAACAAGGCCTGGAAGTGAGAGGCGAGAGGGGGGAATGGGGAGCTATAGAGTGTTTTATGCGGCGGGAGACGTGATTAGCCTGTACTCTGGAATGAGCGTTCTATCGCCCGTTGCCCCTCTTTGAAGCTCATCTTCTTTCAGTGAACCAAGAAGAACGCTTGGGGGGTGGTCATCCACAGGGCAGCTCTTTCACACTTCAGACCCCTTCTGTGCTCACTTGTGCTTGTCTGGGCCGGTGCCCCTCTGCCGTGGGCTCCTGCCTCTTCTCTAAAACCACCTGAATGTGGCAGAGGGGCCTTGTGAGGAAGGTCCCAAGTCCCTCAGTCTCCCCTCCTCCCCAACAGGAGGCCCTGCGTCTATGACAGACCCTCTGAAGGTGGGACACAGAAGAAATTACATCACAGGGGTGGAAGGGCACAGCTTGAAACTGGCCCCAAAATATGCTCCCATGACCCAAAGATGCAGCGTCGGCCCTTCCCAGGGGCTTTGCCAAGGACACACCCTAGGTCCCAGCCCTGTCTCACGGTGGACCCTTTGCTTGGGAGCGGCCCCAGAGCCGACCTACCCTTCCCCAGTTTTCAGAGAGTCACAACAGAACATTGGTCTTGTTTTCCAATCTGACCACTTTTGCCCGCGAGGGCAGTTCAAGAACCTGGTATCTACCATATGTTTTCACTCGTAAGTGGAACAGGAAAAACTTAGCAGAGGACCATGGGGGAGGGGAAGGGGAAAAAATTAGTCGGGGAGAGGGAGGGAGGCAAACCATGAGAGACTCTTGAATACTGAGAACAACCTGAGGGCTGATGGGGAGGGGGAAGGGGGGTGATGGGCACGGAGGAGGGCACTTGTGGGGAAGAGCACTGGGTGTTATGTGGAAACCAACTTGAAAATAACCTATAAAATAAAAAATAATAAAAAATAATAAGAAATGTTCAAACTTTAAAAAAAAAAAAAACCTTGTATCTAGACAAGGTCCTGAGTTTCTCAGAAACTTCTCCCCCTGGGGGGGTTTCAGCACAACCACCCCAGTGGGCTTTCACCCAGTCCCCTCCATGAAAGCCTCCAGATCTTCTCTCAGCCTTCAGGTGGGTAACTCGTAATGGACTGGCACCCACCCCCACGTCCCAGGGAGTGATCCTCAGAGCCCCGGGTCTCTATCCGGAAGAGGACCTTTTGCAAAAGCAAAATCAGAATCACCTGCCCAGACTCCTTGCTCCTGACTGGGTGTTCGCGTGATGATGCCCGGCTCCCATGCCATGTGCAGAGCCATGGGCGGAGACAGGACAGGCCCGGGGGCGAAAGCGGGCCCCATGGCGGCCCTGTCCTTACACAGACTGGCAGAAACTTGGAAGCTTTCCTGTACTTCACTAATTTGTTAATTAATATGCTAGTTAATTTGTCTGCAGTGTCCCCTCTCCTTCCCACTCTCTCTCTCTGCTGGAGACCACCCTCCAGTTGGGGACAAACCCTTGAGGTGGGGGGGGGGGCGATGCCTATTCTTCATGTCACATTATAAGGGGAAAACCAGTCAGAGGAGTAAGTTTTCTATCTTGGCCGTTTTTGGTTTTTTAAGTTTATTTATTTATTTTGAGAGAGAGAGAGAGAGAGAGAGAGGGAGAGAGAAAGTGGGGGAGGGACAGGGAGAGAGGGCGAGAGAAAGAATCCCAAGCGGGCTCCACGCTGTGAGGGGCCCGAAGCGGGCCTCAAACCCACAAGCCATGAGATCATGTCCTGAGTCGATCGTGACCTTAACTGACCGAGCCACCCAGGTGCCCCTATCTTGGCTGGCTTTTTGAGAATGAATTAGAAGGAGGCAGGTTTGGGGAGAGGAAGACCACTCCCCATCCTCTTGCCCCATCATCAGTGGAGGGGCTCCTCTCCCCCTCAGTCAGACAACCCCTGTCTTCAACTGTCTTTAACAACAGGCATAAATAATCCAATAGAGGAGTTAAAAGAAATCATAAAAAATGTTCACTTAAACCCACAGAAGTCAGAACAGGAGGAAAGGAGAAACAAAGAACACATGGAACAAATAGCAGGGCACCTGGATGGCTCGGTTGGTTAAGTGTTCAACTTCGGTTTGGGTCATGATCTCGTGATTCGTGAGTTCGAGCCCCGCGTCGGGCTCTCTGCTGCCAGCCTGGAGCCTGCTTCAGATCCTCTGTCCCCTTCTCTCTTCTCCCTCCTCCACCCATTCTCTCTCTCTCTCTCAAAAATAAATAAACGTAAAAGAAGTGGAAGAACAAACAATAAGATGGTAGATTTTAATCCACCCATATTTATACTTATTTTTTATGTTTTTAAATTCCAGTTAGTTACCATACAGAGTCATATTAGTTTCAGGTACAATATAGGGATTCGACACTTCCGTACATCACCCAGTGCTCATCACACACGCGCTCCTTAATCCCCGTCTCCTATTTAACCCATCCCAACAAACCCCCTGCCCATCCGTTTGTTCTCGACAGTTGAGAGTCTGTTTCTTGGCTTGCTTCTCTCTCACTCACTCTCTTTTTTCCCCTTTGTTCATTTGTTTTGTTTCTTAAATTCCACATATGAGTGAAATCACATTGTAATTGTCTTTTCCTGACTTATTTTGCTTAGCGTAATATACTCCAGCTCCATCCACGTTGTTGCAAATGGCAGGGTTTCATTCTTTTTTGATGGCTGAGTAATATTCCTGTGTGTGTGTGTGTGTGTGTGTGTGTGTGTACCTCATCTTCTTTATCCATTCATCAGTCGATGAACGCTTGGGCTGCTTCCATAATTTGGCTGTTGTAAATAATACTGCTGTAAACATCAGGGTGCATGTATTTCTTTCAATTCATATTTTTGTATTCTTTGGATAAATACCTAGTAGTGCAATTACTGTGTAATTATTTTAAATGTGATTAGTCCAAACATACCAGTTAAAAAGAGAGAGGGTTTGTCTGAATGGATAAAAAAGGCAAGACCCAACTCGAGGTGGGCCACAAGAAACCAACTTTAAATATAAAATGGCTTCCCCACGCTTGCTGAGTGTCTTTTCTTCCAGTAGCTGAACACTTGTTTGCTTTGAAAACCTCTACTTCCAAGTTTGGGCAAATGTTAAGTTCAGTTTTTTCCAGGCTTAGATGAGCCCCATAATATTGGGGTTCTGAGGTTTTGCCTCCCCCCAGTGTTATCTTGTGTGTAATTTACTTCGAAATATTTTGGTATAAACAGTGGAATAATACATGCGTGGAAACTAACTTCAGTCCACACCCTCGAAGTGCGTACTTCGCTTAATCAGACCCTCATTGGGAATCCACATTCCCAGTGTAGACACGATGCTCCAAATATGGCTGCCCAGTCGGCACAAGAGGATGGAATTAGCATGAGGAGGCTAGAGATCCATTTGTATTGAGGAAATGAGTGATGCTCAGAGATGTGGTTGGTTAGAAAGGCTAGGGTTTTAAGAACAAGGAAAAGGAATCCTACAAATCTGACAATTTGTACAAAAAATCCTGCTGGAGTGTTGATTAGAATCTATAGTTAAAACTGGGGAAAATGGATATATTTATAGTATGGAGTCTCCCAATTCATGGGCAGGGCATATTTGCATCTTCTTTCATTTCTTTCAGCAACAGTTTTTTTTTTTTTTTTTTTTTTGGCATAGAAGTATTTTACCTTTTTTGGTAAGTTTATCCCTAGGTGTTTTATTTTTTAGATGCTATTAATTTTAAATTTCGTTTTCTATTTGTTGCTAAATATAAAGGTGCACCATTGATTTTATATATTAACTTTGTGTCCTGACACCTTGCTGAACTTATTAGATTTCATGTGTGTATGTGTTGGGTTTTTTTATTTGTTTTTGGATTTCTTTTGTATACAATTATGTTATTTATAAATAGTTCAACTTATTGTTTCCCAATCTTTATGTCTTTCAAACAATTTTTCCCTTTATACATTGTTAGAACCTCTAATATGGTGTTAATTAGAAGTCTTTCCTTTTTTCCTGCTTTTAGAGAGAATGTGTTCAAAATTTCACTCCCAAATTTGATGTTAGATGCTTTGCTGGGTTAAGGAAATTCCCTTCTATCTTGAATTTACTGAGATTTTTTTTTATCATATATGAGTGCTCAGGGTTTTTTTTGTCACATGCTTTTTCTGTATCTTTTGAGATGATCATATGATTGTTCTTTGTTCTGTTAATGTGTTGAACTTCAATGATAGGTTTTTGAATATTAAACTAAACTTGTATTCCTGGCCGGCATCAACTCCATCAACTATTTGGGTAACAAATGGGACTTGATTCTTTCTCGTTATTTGCTAGTTTTCAAAACAATATGTTATTCTCTAGACTTTTTTTAAGTTTATTTATTTTGAGAGACAGAGCTTGAGAAGGAGCACACACACTCGAGTGTGTGAGCAGAGAAGGGACAGAGAGACAGAGACAGAGACAGAGACAGAGAGAATCCTAAGCCGGCTCTGCACTGCCAGTGGGAGCCCTACTCGGGGCTTGAACTCACAAACTGTGAGATCATGACCTGATCTGAAACCAAGAGGCAGTTGCTTAACTGGCTGAGCCACCCAGGCTCCCCACCTAGGCTTTTCTAAAGGTGATTAGTGGGACTTTTATTTTTTATTTTATTTTATGCATTTACTTTTCTTTAGAGAGAGAGAGAATGTGAGTGCGGGAGAGTAGCAGAGGGGGAGACGAGAGACTCTCAAGCAGGCTCCATGCTCCATCAGTCTCATGACTCTGGGATCGTGACTTGAGCCAAAATCAAGAGCTGACACTCAACTGACTGAGCCACCCAGGCACCTCTGGTGGTTTTATTTTTTTTTTAGAGAAAATATTATTTTGAGCTCCTGGATTTAAACATGCTTAATGTGTTTTAATCTTCGTCTAATGCTCCAATTGTCCCCTGTTGGGCCACTGGGAACTCCTTCAAGTTGCTCCTGAGTATTTTGGACACAATCCTAACAATGTTTGATAACGTCCTTGTTTCTGGGATGACAAGATGCTCCAGGCTCCTCTTGGACATTTCCTGCTCCAGACTTGGAATCAGCCATTTCTCCAGGAGCCCTGGTGGCTTTTATATGTGAAATGGCATTTGAGGCCACAATCTGGGCCCCACGGTCCTCCCTGCCACCAGATTAGTCACTTCTTCTAATGGGTACATATTTTTTTTTTAAAGAGAAAGTTATTTTTTTTTGTATTAAATTGCTTTTACTTGACTTCTTTGACTTCATGGTTTTATTATTTTTCCTTACATTGAGAGAACTTTGTTCTCAATGTCATTGACAGAATTACTTGTTTTGCCCTATATTATATAAAATCGCAGAATAATCATGCCCATATTATTACTAACAATATGCTTAGTTTTTGAAAATAGTTTAACGTTTTTTGGCAGTTCTTTTTGTCCTTAGAATACGGGCCAGTATAAGAAAGCACAGTCACATTTCTGTGTTTTAAAGTCCCTTGAAAATGTTCTCTGTGTGATTATGACACCAACTGCATATCCAGACAGATTTGTTTTACTCATCTTTTGATTTTCAGGGATTTCTTTAAATACGTTTAGTGTTGGAGTTGCCTGGGTGGCTCAGTCGGTTAAGCATCCAACTCATTTTTTAAAAATTTTTTAAAAATTTAATTTATTTTTTAATTTACATCCAAGTTAGTTAGCATATGGTGCAACAGTGATTTCAGGAGTCGGTTCCTTAATGCCCCTCACCCATTTAGCCCATCCCCCTCCCACGACCCCTCCAGTAACCCCGTTTGTTCTCCATATTTAAGAGTCTCTTATGGTTTGTCCCCCCCTCCGTTTTTGTATTATTTTTTGCTTCCCTTCCCTTTTAAGCATCCAACTCTTGATCTCAGCTCAGGTCTCAATCTCAGGGTCGTGAGTTCAAGCCCCACTTTGGGCTCTGCATTGGGTGTGAAGCCTACTTAATTAGAAAAAAATATTTAGTTTTGTTTTATAATTATCTATAGCATTTATATGTGACAATGTTGAATTTTACCTGAGCCCTGTGCTCAGAGCTGTTAAAGGAGTTCCTCTCACCATCTTGTGTTCTCGAAGAACAGCCCCAAACCACCCTTCTCCTTAGGACTTAGATGAGACCCAGGGCTGCCCCACCCCCTCCTTGTTTGTCTCTGACATGGGCCCTCCAAACTCCCAGCCTTTGCCTCTTAAATGATTAGCCGGACCGTCAGTCCCCGCTGATCCATCACAACAAACTGCTTGTTAACCAAACTTTGGTTCAGTTTCTTGCCTTGCTCCAAGACCCTGAACTTTGGCCCATCTTCAGCCTAAGCCAGCATACAGCCAGCCCCTTCTGACAACAGGCTGGCCTCCGGGTAAAGCATTCTCTTCTAGAAAGATCTGGGTGTGGGCAAGTGGGATGTGAGGTGCCTCGTTTACCCCTCTTGGTAAAGCAAACCGCTTTTTGCCTGAGCCTTCAGACCCTGCAGGTGTTAGGGTCAAAGTGTCCTCTCCTCTGCGCTACCTCTTCCCACTAGAAGTCTCTCCTGACTAAATCCAGACTTGTTTTCCTTTTGATACTTGCTTCCAAAGTCAAATCTACAAGACAAGTCACATTCAGCAAAGTCTGGTTTTTATATCTATCCCTTCCGCCTGTCCCCCTGTTGGCCACCTCTCCCTGTAGGTAATTTTATTTTTTTCAGTTTTGCCTTATCCTTTCATTTTTATTTTTTATGTTTTATTTATTTTTGAGAGAGAGAGAGAGAGAGAGAGAGAGAGAGAGAGAGAGAGAGACAGCGTGAGCAGGGGAGGGTCAGAGAAAGAGGGAGACACAGAATCCGAAGACAGGCTCCAGGCTCTGAGCTGTCAGCACAGAGCCTGACACGGGGCTCGAACCCACGAACCGCGAGATCATGACCTGAGCTGCAGTTGGATGCTTATCCGACTGAGTCACCCAGGTGCCCCATTTTTTCATTTTTAAAAACGTACGACAATATGATTATATGCTGTTGCATCCTTGCTCCCATTTAAAAAAAAAAAAAACGTTTATTTTTGAGAGAGAGTGCACAAGAGGGGGATAGAGGATCCGAAGCAGGCTCTGTGGGGCACCAGGGTGACTCAGTCAGTTGAGCATCTGACTTTGGCTCAGGTCATGATCTCCCAGTTCGTGAGTTCAGGCCCTGCATCAGGCTCTGTGTTCTGAGCCTGGAGCCTGCTTTGAGTTCTGTGTCTCCCTCTCCCTGTCTCTCTGCCCCAACCCTGGCTTGTGCTCTCTCTCTCGAAGTCACAAACCATGAGACCACGACCTGAGCCAAAGTCAGACGCTCAACTGACTGAGCCACCCAGGTGCCCCATTAAAAAAAATTTTTTTTTAATGTTTATTATTATTTTTTTTTTTTTGAGAGAAAGAGACAGAGAGAGAGACAGACAGAGTGGGAGCAGAGGAGGAGCAGAGAGAGAGGGAGACACAGAATCTGAAGCAGTTTCCAGGCTCTGCACTGACAGGCTGATAGGAGTGAGCCTGATGTGGGGCTTGAACTCACGACCCATTAGATCATGACCTGAACCAAAGTCGGACACTTAACCAAATGAGCCACCCAGGCGCCACCTCTTGCTGCCATTTAAAAAAAAAAAGTTTATTTTTGAGAGAGAGCGCACAATAGGGTGATAGAAAATCTGAAGCAGACTCTGTGGGGCGCCCAGGTGGCTCAGTCGGTTGAGCGTCTGACTTGGGCTCAAGTCATGATCTCCGGGTTTGTGAGTTCGCGCCCTGCATTCGGGCTCTGTGCTATCAGCCTGGAGCCTGCTTTGAATTCTCTCTCTCTCATTCTCTCAAAAATTAAAAAAAAACATACAAAACTGTAATGAAGCAGGCTCTGTGCTGAGAGCAGTAGAGCCCGACAGGTTGCTTGAAGTCACGAACCATGAGATCATGATCTGAGCTAAAGTCGGACGCCTAACTGACTGAGCCACCCAGGTGCCCCTCCTCGCTCCTATTTTTGAAGAACAAAGGCAGCCAACCCTACACACCATTTCCCGTTTACAGGCAAGAGCCTCAACCACTTGAACCTTTGCTGCCTCCACAGAGAAATCTGTCAGCGGGGAGTTTCAAGGAGATTTCACGGAGGTGCAAGCACTCTGTAAATCAGTCATCCTCAAACGAGTGTGCATCTGAATCACCTGGGGGGCCTGTTACTAGCTGCCGTCCCTCCCCTCCACCCCAGAGCTTCTGGTTAGATCCAGGGTGGAGGTGAAAATGCCCTCTCTCCCAAGTTCCCAGGATGATGGCCGCTGCTGGCCCAGGGGCTAGACTTCGAGAAGACAGTATGACCTCCCCTCAACGGCAGTGCATATGTGAGTATTAATAAGAAATCTATACTTCTTTTTTTTTTTTTTTTAGAGGGAGCGAGAGATCACATGTGAGTGGGGGAGGGGCAGGAAAGGAGGGACAGAGAATCTTAAGCAGGCTGCATGCCCAGCGCGGAGCCCGATGCGGGGCTCGAACCCACGAACTTTGAGATCATGCCCTGAGCCGAAAGCAAGAGTCTGTCGCTTAACTGACTGAGCCCCCCAGGCCCCCCACCCCCGCCCGCATCTACACTTCTGAATGCGGCACCGGAAAGGAACAGCAATGGGAATGTGGGTCCTTGTTTGACTACAGACCTTGGCCTGAGGTTGGGGTTTAGAACTCACTTCACAAAGGGTAGCCCTTGGACCAGCAGGTTCTCCTGGGAGCGTGTTAGAAATGCAGACCCAGGCTCAGACCTACTGAATCAGAATCTGTAGTTATCAAAACGGCCAGGTGAGTCTATGCTCCTCGAAGGAGCCTGATCTGGTTTGGTTCCGAGACAGTGTCGAGGATACGGTAGGAGTTCGGCAAACACCTGCTGGATGGCTGAGAGGGAGAACTCACCCTCGACCCACTGCACGGGCCTCTTTCCTGCCGCTTCCCCCAAAGCAGTGGACCAAGGCCCCCACCGCCAACCTCAGCCGGCAGCGAACGGTGCCAGGAGTCCTGGCCGTCTGCACCTTGAGTGCCTGTTCCCGAGGCCTGGACTTCCCTCGTCTTCACGGTCTCCAGGGAGGGCACTTAGATCCCGATACCCTGTGGACGCCCCTCCCAGAGAGAGAGTGGCCTTAAGCTCCTTGGTGCCCTGGGAAGGCCCACTTTGAACCTTTCCTGGAAATGAATGAGTTGGAGACCATTCCGGTGCCCTCGATTACTGAATCCATGGCTGTCTGGGGCTGGAGAAAGGAAGGGAAGGAGGAGGAAAGGGGCCTGAGCGGGCGGAGGAGGTGAGGGAAGGGCACCTCCTGCCCCCAGCCTGCCAGTCTGCTTGGGAAGGGACCGAAGTTGGCAGGCAGAGGAGTGTGAATGGTGGGGAGGGCGGGTGCCATGGGTCTGGAGTTTCTCCCTCAGCCCGTGTGTCCCAGGAGGATGCTGGCTTCTGTCTGCCTGGGACGCTTCTGGAGAAGGTCCCAGAGACAGCCCCGGGGACCCCGAGGGAACAGCCCCCCTGTGATGGGGCCCCCAGTTCAGAGGCTCAGAACGTGCCCTTCCCCCCAGTGGACTCTCTCCCGTCTGTGGTCAGGGGGCGGTCTGTGTAGGGGGGGCCTGAGCTGTCGGCCTGAGGAAAGGGTTAATCAGGACGCTGTGGCGGCCAATGCCGGTGTCTCGGGGGTGACAGTCATGTGCAGAGAGAAAGAAAGAAATGCTCTTTTCATTAAGGAATTTATTTCTCTTAAAAAAAAAACAACAACAGTGGTTCGATCTAAATACAGCAGCACAGTGACATATTAGATGGGACGTACAGAGATTCAGAGCAGCAGAACAAAGGCGTTATCTTCAGGAATGACCTCCAAAAGGGAACTATTTTCATTCACCATCAATGTTAAAATTTCCCTGAAAAAAAAAAATAGAAACCTTTGGATGCTAGAAGGATTATTATTTTAACACTACCAACAGCCACTAAGCTCTTCTAATGGAGAACATTTGTTTTTGATCTATTACAAAAATGACTTCTTGATGGACTGGCGAACGATATCTAGATTCTTCTTTTAGGAAGCGTCTTTCCGGCCGGGGGGAGAGAGCTAGCTTTTCAAATGTTTTAACCACCGTCCCCAGCATAAGACCGGCCGAGAACCCGGGCCTGCACCGAGCAGGCTCTGACCCGCACCCTCTGGGCTTTGATAGCTGGACGGGTTGGTTGTGAAAGTCCGTGGGGTGGGTGGGGGGGGGGAGGGGAAGGTGCCTGGGGGGAGGGTGGGGACGAGGCTTCACTGTCTGGTCTGTTGTGACCGAAAGAAGTGAGCTCCCTGCTGGTCGTGTCCCAGCTCCGTTGCTTCAAAATGCGCGGAGATTTCACACTCCTTCTCTTTCCCAACAAAGGCTGTAAAGTTTAGGAGGTGCTGTGTTGGGGGGAGGGGTTGTGAGGCCAGGAGACACTGGACGAGGCTGCCCTTGGAAGGACTCAGGTGTTCACACGGACAGGGGGGCCCGCAGCAGCCCACGAGGAGAGCTGATGTCACCGAGTGGCACTTCATCTCGGTGGGCTTCTGGTTGTCCTCAACGCTCCTGTGTCCTCTGGCAAGGCCTGGGACGCCAGGTGCAAGGAGGCCGCAGTGTTTTCTCTGCATTGAGGTCTGGGCCAGTAGCTCAGTCGAGTCCGTGGGAAACCGATGCCCTGAACCTTTTGGGAAAGGACAGGCGTGTGGAAGAGTGGCGAGCTTCGGCAGTGGGCAGGGCTCCTTGGAGACCCTGGTTTCTCAGAGAGCATGGCCTTGGCATTGTCGGGGCTTGCTAGGCTTAAGGGCGAGGGGCCGCATGCTACCGCGCCTTCCAGGCCACGGTGGCGTCACACGGGTCCCCAGAACTCACCACCATTCTTTGCAGCGGTGCATGTCAAGTGTGCATCAAAACGGGGTACCCTGTTCTCTCCCACGCCGCTGGCCTCCCTACTGCCTGCCCCTCTGAGCCCGAGTATCTGTTAAGAGCAGTGCATTTCAGGAAATAAGCCCTCTGGGGGCTGCTCCAGACATAGCGACACTTAGCAAGTGAGCAGCCCTCGAAACCTCATGGTTTAAACGTGATGTTCCCAGCCTAGAAGGAGTAGAAAATGAGTGGTGCGTTGGGGGGGTGCTGTCCTCCATGAAGGCAGGGGGTCAGGCGTGTGTGCTGTTACGGGTGATATTCTGGGAGCCCCCTGGGGGATCGATTGACACTTATCGGTGGTGGTGCTCATGGCAGAGACCACCCCTGTCCCACTGGGGACAGCAGCTTGTCTCCGGAAAAGCGGAAGCCGAGATGCTTCTGCGATGCCCTGCGTCTCACCTCAAAGGCACGAGGTCGGCGAGCGTCTGGTGAGAAAAATGTCACGCTTGGAGAAAGGCCCTTCTGTGAAGAGCTCAAATGCAGTAAAAGAAAAAAAGATTTTAATCCATTCACTGCCCAAATATGCCTCATCCCAGACAAGTGGATGGGTGGGAAAGTGGGTTCCCCTCCCCCCTAATTTAAAAATATCTGTTAAAAATGCAGCTATAGAAAACAAGTCGGAGTAGAAGCTAGGGAGGGGGAGGGGGCAGGACCTACTTGCTGGACTCGGTGGAAAGGAGGGCTGATTTTCAGGCGTTGTTTGAAACAGACTTCCCTTCTCTCGTGGGAAACAATGGGCAGTAGGACAAGATGGTCAGGAAGGCTGGTGACTCTGGCCCCAAGTCCTGTGGGCACTGGGCGGGGACGGGCGGCGAATTAGAAGGAAGACTCCAGTCCTTTCAAGAGGCCCACAAAGGCCTGGGCGTGAGTATCGGTGGAGCTCACCCGATGCAGAAACACTCAGAGCGGAAGGATGTTCTCCCTCTTGTTCCTTGACGCTTCTGGTCCTGCAAACAGCCAGCCTGGGGCTTTGAGGGACTCGGGGATGGCTTCTCTCCACCGGTCACTGGGAAGCACTGAGTGGCTGTGATTGGGGCAGAAGGAACGAAGGAGAGTGGGGGCTCGGGTGGGTGATGGTCGCAGGAAGATGACTGTCCTTTCCGTTACGAAAGGAGGGTCAGCAAGATCTTGAGGATCTTAAAATACTGGTCAGGGAGCTTTCCACGTCCTTGGCAGGGACGGAGTATGGCTGTTTGTACTTATCTCGTGTGCAGCCCAGGGAAGTAACAGAAGCAGGCTCTTGAGGCAAGAGCTGGTCTTGAAGGAAGCAATACTGCGCGTTAGAGGGTCCAAGGGAAGCCCGCCTGTTGCCTCTGTCCCACTTATTGGTCACATGACCTACAATGACCCGTCCCGAAGGCAGCCCCTCGCCGGCAGCATGCTCTAGTTTGGGGGAAAGCTCACGCTCCGAGCTGCCTGAGTCACCTAAAGACATCATTTTGGGTCACATCCAAAGCCCCACTGAGGCCAAGGCAGTAGTGCCCTTCCTTGAGGGTGTGCCAGAATGTTCTGGAGAACTTCTTTAGATACAGATTCCGGGGTCCTGCTCCTGAAGACTCCCATCCCATAGGTTGGGGGTGGAGCCCCAGAATCTGCATGTTGACGGAGATGCCAATGCCGGTGGTGCGGGCCCCACACGGGGCGAAGTCCTGGCGACTGCCAGGGGGCTACCACCGGAAGGAGGAGGCAGACTCAGTCACCGGGGCTCAGGTAGGGGAGCAGGGCTGTCAACCACTCACCCTGTTCTGGAGTGGGGGGTGGGGGGGAGGCAAGGGTGGATTTGCTTCTTGTCACCTCGTGGAGGCAACGGGAGGGGGCCGGTGGCTCTTTGGGGCTGGACGGCCATGCTCAGAGGGCCTGGGGCCACGGCCTTCAGAAGACCCTGGTCTGGCAAAGCCACCGAGTCCTCCTGAGGGCTACTTGTGCCTGCCATTCTGAGATGCCCCGTTACAGCTTGCCTTTGTTTGTCCCGCCCCTCCCAGGAAGTGACAGGGAGTTTGTGTTGAGCTTCTTTGGGTCCCAGCCCTCCCCTAGAGCGTCCTGTTTGCTCGGAGAGCCAACCCCATCCATGCCACCTGGGCCAGTGAGTCTGTGGGCCTTGGGAAGCTCTCGAGACCCTGTGATCCTGTAAACGCTTAAGGAACGTGCCTGGAGTCCCTGGGCAAGCTCCCGCCCCTCTCGGGACTCATTCAGGATGATTCCATTGGCCCACACTCCCTGCTGCTTCCTTGGGCCATGAGGAGTTGGGATAGTTGGGGTTCCCCGACTACCCGGTATCATTGCTATGCTTCTCTTAAAAACAGAATAAGACAAAAATCCCCAAAGGCAAGCCTCTTAGGACATACTGGCTTTAGCAGTCAGAACCTGCTTCGAAAGAAAGAGGCCCAGTTCTACGTACCGGCCCCCTTCCAGAAGGAAGAGGAGGCCAAGGCTGAAGCAACACTGGCATTGTGCGCCTCTAAAGGAAAAGGGCACATCGGCCCCAGGTGACCCCGGACACCCCACAGAGGACGTTGTGACTGGGGGTGAAGCCCCAAGCATGTCTTGAGCACTTAATGCAGATTGTTACAAGCCAACAGCGCGGTGATCTCAATGTGAGGGAAGGGTACAAAGATGGATACAACCAATCCTTTAAAGGAGAAATGTGAGTCCTTTTCTACATTTAATAAAAACATTTTCTCATTTGAGGCTCTGGAAGTCTTGAGTCACATTTTTTTTTGTTGTTGTTAAGTCCCCACCCCCCACCCCGCCCACTCTAAAATGTCTTAAAACATTAACGGTGGCTGCACAGAAAATATACACCCTCCACGCCTGACTTTCATTTAAATACAAATGTACAAAATGTAAACTGAGACAATAGAGAAATTTACAAAACTTTTCTTTAAAAATAATAAAGACAAAAATTCAGTTCTAGGTGTGACGCTATTAAAATACGTGCAAGTTGCTGTATCCAATTGGATTTCTATTGCAATGTTCCACCTCGGCTCGAGGGCCACCTCTGGAGACAGACCTGAGTGGAAATCTCTTTGAGAAACCTGGAAGCTCTGCGTCGAGGCGGGGAGTGGCCTCTGTCCCCGGCTCCTGGAGGGCTGCCCCGTCCACAAGTTCTGCTTCTAAGGACAAGGGTCTAGGCTGGTCCCACCGTGGACTTCAAGGTCAGAGCGCTTACTAGCTGCTTCCTGTGGAGTTTGAACTGACATGGTTTGAATTTATGTGGTGGTTGAAACTGGTCTTGGGATTGGGTGAGCTCTTGGAATTGTTTTGATGCTGGAGAGAGAGAAAGAGAGAGAGGGAGGGAGAGTTAGTCCTGGTGGGTAAGGAAGGGACTCTGAATCTGAAAACAGGGCCACGATCAAGGCTGCTGACCACCTCTTCCTGTTTTCTGCCGCCTTGTGCAGATCCGGGGCCAGAGGCCACCCCTCGAGGCAGGGGGAGAGGCATGGAATGAAGAAAATCCCAGGCAGGGAGGGAGGAGGGGGCCCCTCCTCAAACACGGCTAAGTACCGAAGGCCCAGGGTTAAACTGCCATGGGTTTGAGTCTGACACCTGCCACTTAGCCGAGTGACCTCGGGCGAGTTGTTAAACGCCGTTTGCCCTGCCGCAGTGTGGGGTAAGAGCTGCTTCTGCGCAGGGTTGGTGGAGAAGGAAATCAGGCCACGTGCAGGGAGGGCCTGAGCGAGGGCCCGGCCCAGAACCACGGGCTGCTTGTTCTCGGTGCTCCGGGCACCGTCTCGGCATCCCCGTGGGTGAGGGTCCCTCACACCTGCAGGGAGGAGGAGAGCCACCGGGGCATCTGCTCCCTTGGTGGTAGTGCTGGGTGC
This sequence comes from Cryptoprocta ferox, assembly GCA_028646485.1. NCBI lineage: Eukaryota > Metazoa > Chordata > Mammalia > Carnivora > Eupleridae > Cryptoprocta > Cryptoprocta ferox. The sequence continues at coordinate 70,918,837 of CM053561.1, read as the reverse complement.
TGTGCAGAGGGCCAGCGACCTGCACCTCCGCCTTCCCCACTCTGGGCACTGATCTTTCGGACGGGCACACAGAGGCCGGGACGGGGGCAGAATGCCGGCACCCGAGTAGCAGGAGGTGTCACGTCCAGATTCGAACCCTGGGCCCGGGAGCCTCCACAGCAAATGCCTGTCCCAGGACCTGGGGACTCAGCCATGTGGGAGGGGACAGGTCCTTTCTTTTGGGAACTTCCATTTTCCTGGGTGGAAGCATTTAAAAATTATATTTTTATAGTATATGAACACGAGTATAGTTTGGAACAGGACGTGAAACTCACGTGAAGCTTTTAGATAAAACCCCAGACTTGGTACCAGTCTGCGTTTTCTCTCCATAGGCCTGATCTGTGCTCCCTGCCATTCACCCCAGATCCTTTGCACGGGCTCACCGGCCGTGTGACTGCGGGCAAGTTCCTTGACCCCCCAGCCTCAGTTTCCCTATCTGTGAAGTGGGTTAATGGTAGCACACGCTGGGCTCACACAGCCCCAGCATGTCCAAAAGGAAGGATCCCGGAGTGGGTTGTTGATGTATCCCAAGCCCTGAGAAAACAGCCCTGCACACAGTAGGCGCTCACTACATATTGGCTGAATGAATGAATGGTGGACCGGAGGCCCGGGCTTTCATGAGTTTAATTAGGGGAAGCCGTCAAGCAGCACCCAGGGCAGAGCTGGGCCCACAGCAGAAGGCCAGAAACAGCCACCCATCCTGTTATCGGGGTGGGGGGCGGGGAGGAGGGTAAGTAACAGGAGGCTCCCCGGCTGTGGGGTGGGCACAATGTGGGGGGCCATGCCTTCTTCAGGGGCCAGGCCAGGAGGAGGTGCTATTTTGGCCACCCTGGTGGAGGAGGGGATGAGGTGGGGGCCTCGGTGGCCTCTCACTCACAGGCCAGCGTGGGGACATGTCTTCCCCAGCCCTTAATCTAGGGAAAGGCTCTGAGAAAAAATGTGTCTTCCCAAGGGGCGAGTGTCCTCTGGCTGCCGCCGCCATGGACGGGGGCCCCGCCCAGCAGCCATGAGGCTCTGCGGGGGCCGCCTCTCCCCACCTGTCCTCCCCGCTCTCTGTCATGTTCAGCCGTCACCTGCAGAACCGGAGTCCTTACAATGGCCAGATGGGGCCGTTGGTTCTCTGTCAGGGAGGTCTCAGTTGTGTCACAGTTGTGACGGGCACAGCGGGAGTGGGGTGCTCCTGGTGGGGAGACGCCGGGAGGCTGCTGGGTACCCCCACCGCACACGATGGCCCCCACGGCAGAGAATTCACCCAGAAGGTCAGTGCCGAGGCCGAGAAACCCAGATGAAGGGTGAGCTCTGGGCGGCCCTGCCCCTTCCACCCTGCGGACCCCTCAGCCAGGGGCTTCAGGGGCTGCGGGTCCATCAGGGCTGCTGGGCCCTGGGTCGCCCACACCCCACACGCAGGGAGAAGGCCACAGCTCCAGTCTCAGCGAAGTACCTGGGCCCTGGGCGTCCCCGGCCGTGGAGGGGGTGTGGGGGGGGTTCTCACCTGACGCTTGAAGATTCTCTGGAGCAGCCCCTTCTTTGGCGGTTCTGGGGGGTGACTCCTGTTCAGGTCCGGCGAGAGGGTACCGTTAGGTCCAAACACGTTCAGCTCCTTAAAGCACTCCGTTTCTATCATCTGGGGAAGCGGTGCAAACCACAGGTGGCATGAGGGGCTGTGTTCGCCATCTCAGGGGCACAGGAGCCCAGAGCCCGGCCGCCACCCTGCCTGGAGCCGGTGGCTTCCTGTGGGTCCTCCTCCCACCCTGCGTCCTTCAGGAGCCTGGGCCCAGGCCGCTCCTCGCCTGCCACAGCCTCTCCCCTGCCAGCTACCAAACCCACACCCCATCTCCCCCTTCACCCCACCCAAGCCCAGGTCAGCCACTTGCTCCGGGCCCTTCCCCCCGCCAGCGCCCCTCCCCTGCCCCATCATTTCCAACCCCCTGGAAGGAGCGCTGACCCCCCCCCCCCGCCCGGCTCATTCCCACCTGTGCTCCCAGCCACAGCTCTGTGTCCCTCCTGTCTCCCAGCCCGACTTCCCGAGGCAGCACCTAGACGGCCGCGTCCATCTCGCCTCCTATCCCTCTTCCAACCCCACGCCAACGGCGCCCCCGTCCAGGCCTGGTGCCCCTGACCCAGCGGCCCCCTTCAGGGTGCACACAGCCACTGCCCTGCTCACCTCGCTCTGCCATGGGATGGGCACGGAGCCCGTGGAGAACTTGGAGTAGAAATCGTCATCCGTGTGGTCCAGGTTGACGCCTTTCACGGTGGAGAACTGCTCGATGTCCAGCACGTCCTTGCAGTACACGGCACGGGGCTGCGGGCAGAGCGCTCGGTCGCACAGGGTCCCGCTCCGGGCCCGGTGCCCCCAGCCTCGGGTTCTGATGGGGGCTGGGGGCGCGCTCTCTCAGATCTGCCAAGGGGCTCCTTCCCGTCATCAGTCGTATGCCGGCTGCAGGCCTCCCCACCCTCCAGGCTGGGGCTGCGGTGGGGACACCAAACGTGCCCTCTCTGACCTCACGTTCCTCGGCACCTCTGAGGATCCCCCCCACAGCAGATTTTGTTTCCCCAAAGCCCACAGGCTCAGGATGGTGGAAGCATTTCCAGGCATCTCCGTCAGAACGAGGGCTGCCCCAGCTGGGGCCTCCGGCCTGTCCCCCACACGGAGAGCAGATGCTGGGGACCCAGGGCCAGAGAGATGTGCGGTCCCGGGACGACCTCTCGGCCCTTCTCTCACTACCGGGCACCCAGGCTCTGTAGCTGGACATGCCTGGGCTTAGGAACTCTGGGAAAGTCACATACCCCCTGTTGGTCTCAGTCTTCTCAGCTGCAAAGTGGGGACAGCAGAAAAACCTCTGCCGTGGGGCTGCTGTAGGTGCCCATAACAGAACCAGAGCTGTGGCTTGTCAGAGCACTAGCCTCCACTACTCTCACTTGCCCACTGGCCCTGCCTTCTAGGAGTTCAAGGTCGGTGGGGGTGGCCTCCCAGGGCCCCGGGTGGACATTCACCAAGCTGGAGTCGTGAGTCTGTGCACAGGCGCCGCTGGGCTACTCACATCTGGAATGAAGGGAGGGTCCAACATCCCGGCTTCTAAGCGCTTGAAATTCATGTTCCTGAAGAAGGGGTGTCTCTTGACCTCCGCAGCCCCCTCTTCCTGGCAGCCCAGTCTCTGCTTTGCATCTTTGGTGAGCAGCTGTGACAAGAGAGCCGCAAGAGGTCACGCCTGGGTGGGCCTTTCCTCCTGCTGAAGGCCACAGGGCGTTTGGGGCTTTGGGCCCCCGAGCCTCCCACACGTCCCTCCTCCAGCCTCTGTGGGGCCCCAGCCGCCGCCAGACACCCAGTGGACACTGCCTTGGCTGCTGGGGGTCCTGCCTGCCCCACCCCCCCAGCAGTACGCCGAGCCTGCGGCACCCGGGGCACCACTCAAGTCTGTGGCGTTGAGTCGCTGCTTCCGCTACAGGTGAGCTACAAAGGGCAGAGGCGGTCTCTGCAGGTCTCGCTCATTCGCCTACTCAGCTCCCAAGTACCCTGCAGACGTGTATCAAGTTGGCACAAACGTCCGTGTGGAGAGTGTGGAGGGGCACGGAGTATCTGGCTTCAGCAAGATCATGTTGAGGGGACCCATGGAGGCAATACAGGTACGAGACCATGGTGGCTGAGGAGCACGACCGGCTGCCAGCTGGGGGGACGGAGAAGCTTCCCAGGGAAAGGGCATTTGCAACAGGCTCTCCAGGAAAGGGGAGGTGGAGGAGGCATCAACTAGCAAAAGCGGGTGGGAGAGACCTGCAGGGCAGCCTTGGGGAACACCTATCTTTGAGTTGGGGTGAAGGATGAAGGTGTGGGGGGTGGGTCAGGGTGAAGGGGACTTGCTGGGGACAGTGCTGGTCAGGGTAGAGAAGTGTCCTCCTCAGAACCAAGAGGTGGGGAGGTTCATGGGGAGGGAGAGGCTGCAGGAGCAGGCAGCCAGGCCACACGGGTAAAGGTAGGAAGGAGGCCGGGAGGGGGCCGGGAGGGGGCTGGGAGGCGGCCGGGAGGGGGCCGGGAAGGGCAGGCCGTGATGCTGGAGGACCACCAGCTGAGCACCGGGCATGTGTCTGCTCTGAGACTAGAATCAGGGTGGATGCCCGCACCCCAGGCCATCCTCTCTCCAATTCGCCGGCACCGTGTGTGCTTTCCTCCCACACGCATTTGCGGCTGGCCACGCGGGCTGGGGGCGCGGTGGCGGGCCATCGGGCAGGTGCGCCTCCTGAGGGTCATGGCCCAGAGGGGGAGGCTTGCAGGAACCATTCCCTTCCCGCTTCCCTTCAAACAGAGCAATCAGAGGCGGCGCCTGGGCGAGCACCAGGTCGCACCCTAGAAACAAGTGAGAATCACTGTGTCAACCTCTGGTCCCCCGCTCGCCCAGGCACGTTTTGCCCAGGGAGCCGGTGCCTCAGGACTTTAGCTCCTCTTCTCCAGAGGCTTTGCAGTTCCACAGAGGCTCCAGGAATCGGGCTCTGCTGGGCCGGGGCGCCTCCCTGTTCTGAGAAATCCTAAAGAGGCAAGGCTCCCTGTGTAGAGGCTGGCCCTCCCCGCTGTAGACCCCAGAGCCTGCAGGGCCAGCCAGAAGCACAAGGACAATAAAGGTGGGGGCGCCTGGGTGGCTCAGTCGGTTAAGCGTACGACTTCGGCTCAGGTCATGATCGCACAGTTTGTGAGTTCGAGCCCCGCGTCGGGTTCTGCGCTGACAGCTCAGAGCCTGGAGCCTGTTTTGGATTCTGTGCCTCTTTCTCTCTCTGGCGCTCTCCCACTTGTGCTCTTTCTCTCAAAAATAAATAAATGTAAAAAAAAAAATTTTTTTTTAAATAACAGTGAGGGAGGCTGGGTGGGCTGTGCCAGGCTGCCCATCAGTTCCTGCCAGGAGTGTTGGCTGGTGCCCAGGGCTGAAGGTCCAGGTTTTTATATGAAATCTCTCCAACTTTAAATCTTGGCAATTCACCCACCACTCACCTCTTTCTAAAACACTGTGCAGGCTGAACACACATCTATATGCTACCTGATTGCAGCCCTGATATCAGGTGTACACCAGCAGTGAGAGGGAGAGGTGGTGTGAGCTGGGCAAGTGGGGCAGGCACAGTGGGCTTCCTGGAGGAGGAAAAGAGATGGGCTGGAAGGCTGGTAAGGCTGAGGTGGCTGAAGGGCCAGAGGGAGGGTCCTGTGGGGGTAGGGCCAGTTCTGGGACTCAGCAGGGACCCACAGAAGGTGGGGCTGAGGTCTGGGCCTAGGGACTGGACCAAGGGACGGGGCAGTGACACGTATGAACTTTTGGACCCCAGGGGCAGTGGAGAGGGTCTTATGGCACCAAGGTGGCATCAGGGAAGGAACAGGCGGCCAGGGACCAGCTTTCCTTCAGTCTGTGGCGGGGCCTTAGGCAGGGCTGGCGCTGCTGGAGTCTAGAAACAGCCCGATGTGCCCCAACCTTCATGGTTTCCTCAGAGACAGGCCCTGCTGTGTCCTGGGCTGGCTCCTCTTGGAGGCGACAGGGCAAGCCTGGCTGCCAGACCGGACGGGCTGTGGGGAGGGGTGGCCAGGAAGCCCAAGGCCAGGATCCCATGACCCCATGGTCACTTTTAAGAAGATGAAGCAAGGCCAGAGGCCTTCGTTGGTTCTCCCAGTGGAGAAAGATGAGGGGCCGCTGGTTTGATACTTGACACTCACGGGCCAAGGTCCACCCAGAGCCCCAGGCTCAGCCACCACCTTCCCCTCAGTGGCCACCAGGGGGCAGCAGAGGACCAGCAGCGCCCCTAGTCCGGCCGCCCCCAAAGTCAGGCACTCAAGACCACAGTGGGCGGGGGCCTCTCTGCCTCTCTGTTCTCTCAGCATGTCCTGTGTCCTGCTGGGGTCTCTCTGTTTCTCTGAGTCCCCAACCCTGACCTGGGACATTTGGTGACACTCTGACCATGGCTGATGACCTCCCTCTTCTGTCCCTTGCCCAGTTTGGTCTCACTGGATAGACAGCTGGCCTCCACAGCCCCCTATTATTTAGCAGCCCCCCTACCCCAGTTTTCAAACGTCCTCAAGGCCCCACATTTCCACCTACCTGACGTCTGTCCCCCACCCCAACCCTGGCTGCCATGACTGCTTGGGTTTCTGGGAGGCCCAGGCATGCAGGCAAGTGCCCGGCTACAGGCCGTGTGGTTTGGGTGTGTGTCTCCCACACCTGTCAATGGCAGACCGAAGGTTCCTCTTTTTTGGAAGTGGTCAAATGGCAGGTCTTGCCCCAAATCCTTCTTCCCATAGCTCTGTGACATCAGACGGAGGCCGGTAAGAGGAAGTGGTGGAGCAGCGAGTGGATGGGTCCCGAGAGGGGCCTCCTCAGGGCGGGGAGCTACACCCCGCGGCTCCCGGGCCACGAACAGTGCAGCCCTGGTTCTTCTGAAGCAGAAGCTTCACTACCTTAATCAGCACATCGGGCCTGCTGTTCTGTACACTCCAGTCTGGTGGTTTGTGCACGTGAGTCAGAGAGGTGGCAGGGAGGGCAGCCTCACCCCTGCTTGTCTGCTGTTCCAGGTGCAGCAGCGCTCCAGGGAGAGGAAGTCTGCGGGCTCATGGGTACCTGGAGCGGGGCGCTCAGGCCCTCCTGTCCCTGTGTGGCCGGCCCTGGAGGGCAGCTGTGCCCGCATCGGAGGGAGAGGCCCCAGGGGGACCCAGGCAGAACTTGGGAGCATGAAAGCCAGGTGGGAATGGGGTGTGGCCACTCCCCCCACAAAGCTTCCGGCCAGGGGTGGGCGCACTTGGGCTGAGGGAAGGGGCAGCAGCCAGGGGTGGACTCTCTCCCAGCCCCACTTAAAATTTTTTTTAATGTTTGTTTTTGAGAGAGAAAGGTGGGGGAGAGAGAGAGAGAAGGAGCGGGTGAGGGGCAAAGAGAGAGAGGGAGACACAGAATCTGAAGCAGGCTCCAGGCTCTGAGCCATCAGTACGGAGCCTGACGTGGGGCTTGAACCCCGGACCGTGAGATCATGACCTGAGCCGAAGTGAGTTGCTTAACTGAGCCACCCTGGTGCCCCTTCCCACCCAGTCCAGCTCCATTTCTGGTGCCTCCTGTCACTACTTCCTCTATCAGGTTTCCCAGCCCCACAGTCTGGCCCTGCCCACCCAGCTTGTCTACACAGCGCTCCCCACCTGCACCCTCCCTGTGGACGAGGAAGTCCCATGGTCCGTAGATGGCGGTCGCAGGACCCAGGCTAGTGTGGCCAACGTTCCACGGAGTGGAAGGAATACTCTGTTGTAAGACGTTCAAAGACTGAAAATATCACCACCCCAGTGCCTGCACTGCACCTGCTGGTCTCAGCCAGCGCCCAGGATCCAGGCTGCGGGGTGCCAAGGTCAAGGGTAGGGGACGCCCCAAGATCCCTTTGTGTCTTGGGGAACCAGCTGGGCTCCTCGCCTTTCTCCCAGATGCTGATTTGCCCTAACAAAGCCGGATGTGAGAGTGTCCCGCAGTTCACCCCAGCCCCTTCCCTGTCACGGGGCCTCCCTGCCCGCACCCCAGGCCCTCTCCGGGCAGCCGTGGCCAACCACCCCAGTCCACGACCAGGACCGCTCGCTCGCTCCTCTGGCTCGGGGGCGTCACGACTCCTGCCCCATGTGCCTGCCCTTGTCCCCAACGGCCTGCTCCCGCGGGAGGGGAGACAGCCCCGGACACCCCGCCCACGGGCAGCGTCTGGCTCTCCCAGAGCTCACCATTTTGCAGATGGACTTGGCCTCCTCCGAGAACTTCGGGGAGTACGCCTCCTCCGTCTCCAGGACCCGGCGGTCCACTTCCTCACGCTTCACCTTCTCTTTGCGGCCCCGGAATGGCGACTGGCCCTCGATCATCTCATAGATGAGGCAGCCCAGACCCCAGTAGTCAGGGCTCAGGCCGTATCTCTGGTTGTTCAGGACCTCCGGAGCTGGGGGCAGAGGGGAGGAGCGAGGGGAGGTAAGAGACAGCTGGTGGCAGGGCAGAGGCAGGGCAGGCAGGGCACACAGGGCCAGGGTTGCGACTCACACCAACCGGGCCTCAGGGCGTTCTGAGCCCAGGAGTGATGGGTTTGCTCACAAAAGGCCTGGAGCTTCATGGCAAGGACATGCTTCCCCCTGCTGACTCCTACTCACCAACTGCCATAAATACCACTGCCTCCAGGGAGCCTGCCCTGAGTGCTCTCCTCTGTGCTCCTGGCTTCAGAAGCCTGATCACAGAGGATGGAAACGGCCTGTTCCCTTGATGTCTCCCCCACTAGAACCTGAGCTCCCTTACTCACTGCTGTGTCCCGGTAACAGTGTGACACCTGGCACACGGCAAGTGCCGCACACATATTTATCTCCAGGAAGGAACGTGTGTCCACCCAAAGGAAAGATGATTTTAAGTTTACTTGGGGTTCAAACAGCCTCTCACTATGGCTTCCCTACTACTTTGATAAAATGAATTCTAGATTAACGATAGAAGTGCAAAAAAGGTAAGTTTCATGTCATCAGGCAGGTGACAGACATCCAGAGGCCAATGCAACCACACACGTGCCGGTGTGCATATAACAGAGGCCCTGCAGACGGTGCAGGCGGCACTTGTGCAAGACAGACACGCAGGTAAGTGATGGTGTGCGGATCTGTCCCTCCCCCCCTCCCTCCTTCCCTCCCCCATCCCTCTCTCCCTCCCTCCTTCCCTCCCTTTCCCTCCCTCCCTCCTTCCCTCCCCCCTCCCTCCCCCTCCCTCCATCCACCCAACCCTCCCCCTCCTTCCATCCATCCCTCCCTCTCCATCCCTCCCTCCCCCATCCCTCCCTTCCCCATCCCTCCCTCCATCCCTCCCTCCCTCCATCCGCATTTGCATGGGTACACACAGCCACATACGCATAGATACACACAAGTTCCCCAATGACATGCAACCTGAAAAGGACCTTCTAGCGGCAGAGACAACACACAGAATTCTGTACTAGTGCAGCTGGTATGAGCCTGGTGGAGGACAGCAGTATCCCCAGCTCCCAGGGCTTTCTGGAGCCCCCCACACCCTGGGACAAGTGCGCACGTGTGTGATGTGGGGGCAGCGGGAAGCCCAGGGGATGCCCGTCACCGGAGGGGGATTCCAGAGGACCAGAAGCAGCTCCGGTCTCTTCCCTGCAGCCCCCAGGACGGTGGTCCTGGAGTAGGCTCGTGGTGGGGGGCTGGGGGACAGGACAGGGAGGCTAAGGCTGGTCTCCACTTGCATCTCGCCTGGTGACACAGCAGGTGGTGCACTCCTCTCCTTTCTGGGCCTCCCCCTCTCAGGGGGCCCCTGAAAGGCTGCCTGCCAACCACCAGACCCCTCCTTGGGTTCAGCCTCCCCAGAGCAGCACCGTGTGGCCACACTGATGGCTGACCCTGAGAGTGGCTTGGCTTTGGGGTGCAGGTGGGGCTGGGGGGGAGCTCAGACCTCCCACTGCCAGCTGGGGCTTCACTTCTGATCAGAGCCGCACAGAGGCTGGAGCCCCAAGAGGAGCGCTCGAGGAGGGGCGGGGCCCACACTCACCCATGTAGCCCACGGTGCCCACACGGCCGCGGATCAGGTCTCCATCGGGGATCTTCACTGCCAGACCCAGGTCCGAGATCCGAATGTGGCCTGAAGGGAGGACAGCAGAGTCAGCGGGTTCCTGGGACGGTCTTGTGGACACGTGGCCCACCCTGGGTGGCGCCACAGACTTGCCCTGTGCCCCCGGTCAAGGTACACAGACTCTCGGCCCCAGGAGGGGCATCCCAATCAGCCACCTCAGGGTGACTGCAGACCCTTGGGGGCGTCCAGGTGTCAGAGGACGTGGGTAAATCATTGCTTTTCAGGAGGAAAACATAGAGACAGGAAAGGAGGTCTGGATTTGGCTGGATGACGGCCAACCTACCCCCTAAAGTGCCCTCATGGGCTTCTTGGAAGGTGGAGATCACGGAGTTGTTTTTTTTTTAAATTTTTAAATTTTTTTTAAATTGATTTTTGAGAGAGGGAGAGAGGGAGACACAGAATCTGAAGCAGGCTCCAGGCTCTGAGCTGTCAGCACAGAGCCTGATGCGGGGCTCAAACTCACGAACCAAGAGATCATGACCCGAGCGTAAGTCGGTCGCTTAACCGACTGAGCCACCCAGGTGCCCCTGAGGTCACCAAGTTTAAAAGGCCTTGGCCTGACTCTATGATTGCTTCATGGGGAAAATGTGAGATTTTCCTGAACTTCTATAGTTTGCTTAAGGGGAAAAATTATAAAGCAATTCAGGAAGCAACTCCCTGTCCTGCCCAGTCGCTCTTTGGAAGCTATCTTCTTGGAGCCTCATCGCCCCCCCACCCCACCTCCCTCTGAAGTAGGCAGAGCAGGGCCCATGTTCTCATTTCACCAATAAGGGAGATGGGGTGCCAGGAGATTGTGTAAGAGTGATGTACTTGCCCAGGATCTCTGAAATTCTGGACTCCTCAGTCAGTGCTCTCTGTCTCTCTGTTTCTCTTTTGGCCAAGCCATGCTGCTTCTTCACCAAATAGGAGCTTTATCCGTGCCCACTGCCTGCCCCGGGGCCCCAAGACTGGGGAGAGGGAGTGGGTGCTCTCCCTCTTTGCCCACTGCTCTCCCACAGTCCCAGGGCCGTGCCTCTGAGAGTCTCTGCAGGAAGGCCCCCTGTTCCCTTTGGATTATCACGCTCTCCTGGGCTACAGAGCAGGAAAGGGGTCTCCCAAGCGGCTCCCCAACTTACCATAATCATCTAGCAGGATGTTTTCGGGTTTCAGATCTCTGAAAGAGAAAGAGGACAAGCACGTGAGTGTGGGCACTCTCTGCATCAGGCCATGGCGGCTGGGTTGACCTCTTGCCGTGTTTCCTTCCCATCTCTTGGCTCAGTCCGTCTGGTCTCTCTCTGGATCCAGACTATCTTGGACTAATTACCTTCCTCCCGGTATTTAAAACAAGTGCCTCCGTTGCCATAGGCATCTTCCCGACCTGGAGATGACTGGGAAGGGGTCAGACAAGGGCCAGGCCTGGCTCCTATCCACACACTGACCACACCAGGGGCGGGGAATACTTCTGGACGGTGTGGTGACAGACCCCTTCGGGGCTGGGAACACCCTGAGGTCTCAGGATGCACTGGGATGCCCTGAAGGCAGAGAGGGGCCTGGGAATTAGGGAGGAGAAGTTACTGAGAACACAGCACCAGCTGTAGAACTGGGGCAGAGAATTGTAGAGGGCAGACCCCCTTTGGGAGGGAGACTCCCGGAGCCTGGCACGTCCCCCAACTCCGGCAGAGTCATAAGCCCAAGAAAGCACAGCTGTAGGCATGCCCGGCTCCATGTGTCCCTCTCTTTTCTCTGATGACACAATCACTGTTCCTAAGAACAACCCCCCCCCCTCCAACACACTTGGGGAGGGACCCAGAAGCAGGGTCTGGTTTTACTACAGGAATGTCCTCTCCGCGGGTAAAAGAACAGCCAATAGGAGAGTGTGTGCAACTCAGTTAAGTCATGAGCATCTGGATTGAGGATTGGACTCTCAACCAACAGGCTTTGTTTATTTAACTGCTGGCAGCTGTCCTCAGGGGGAATGCTTAATGTGTTCAAATCCAGTGTGGTAACCTCACAAGGTGATAATGGGTTTGTATGGAGTTATTTATCACAAATAAACACAAATACTTTGTTGCTCTTATTTAATTTGCATTCTTTTGATGTGTTAACCGTTCCAAATAAGGGCAAGAGCCACCCTCTCAACAAGCCAGCAGCCACAGGGTTGGAAAGATAGCTGGCGGGCAAGGGAGGGCCAGAGCCCAAACCCACAGAGAGGCCTCAGCAAGTGGACCGAGTGGTGGAGGCCGGGGAGGCGCTGAGGTTCTCTCCCTCCCGAGAATAAGGGCTAGAGCTTGGAGGTCCGCCTTTCTTTTTTTAAGTGAAAAGCAATCAAGTGGAGAGTTCTTTTTTCAACCCATAGGGAATTTTTTTCTCTTTTCACTTGAATGAAAACAAAACAAAAGCCTAAATGGGGAGAATGTTGGTGGAGGGGGGGCGGAGGAGCAAGTCATCAAGACCATTCCTTCTTGTTTCCAAAACCTTCTTGGATTCCCAAGATCATCTCGGCCAAGACCTCTGCGGTAAAGGTCTTCACACTGGGGTGTGAGTGCCCGCTGGGTCTGCAGGCACAGTTTGAGGGGAGGGGTTCTCTGCGGGCTGAGGGTTTCAAGAACATGCATTTTTAGATCCTTAACAAGAGACGGCCCTGCCCTGGCATTCTCTGGGAACTCCCCACCCACTTGCCCTTTCTCAATGGGCCGATTCCAACAGACAGAAGAAGAGCAGGCTCCTTCTCGCTCCAATTACTATGGGGTCCTGCTCCAGGACCCCAATCAGAAATGGGTTCTACTAGGGCCCCGGGGTGGCTCAATCAGTTAAGCGTCCGACTTCGGCCCAGGTCATGATCTCACAGTCTGTGAGTTCGAGCCCCACATCAGGCTCTGGCTCAGAGCCTGGAGCCTGCTTCGAATTATGTGTCTTCCTCTCTCTCTATCCCCCCCTCAAAAATAAATACACATTGGGGCAATCTGGGTGGCTCAGTTGGTTAAGCATCCGACTTTGGCTCAGGTCACGATCTCACGGTTTGTGAGTTGGAGCCCCGTATCGGGCTCTGTGCTGACAGCGCAGAGCCTGGAGCCTATTTTGGATTCTGTGTGTGTGTCTCTCTCTCTCTGCCCTCCTCTCTTGCTCGCACTCTGTCTCTCTCTCGCTCTCCAAAATACATAAACATTAAAAAAATTTTTTTAATACACATTAAAAATTAAAAAAAAAAAAGAAATGCGTCCTACTAAAATTGTTACAATGGCAACTCAACACAAGTTATTTTAACATTGAGAGCCTATGGCCGAAGGAAATTTTTTAAAAAAATCTTATATATGTCCATCTATTTCAAATCTGCATGCTGCTCGATGATAGGCTTTTAGGCCAAAAAAGAGATGACATTATAATAACATCCTGTGGGGGAGGAAGGGAGTGGGGAAGAGAGTGATAGAAAATCCGTCACCTTTAAAGAGTTTTCATGCTTTTTTATTTACGTATTAAGGTTTATTTATTTTTTGGGGGGGGAGGGGCAGAGAGAGAGGGAGACACAGAATCCCAGGCAGGCTCCAGGCTCTGAGCTGTCAGCACACAGCCCAACGCAGGGTTCGAACTCATGAACTGTGAGATCCTGACCTCAGCTGAAGTTGGATGCTTAACCGGCTGAGACACCCAGACACCCCCTTCATGCATTTTTACTTTGAAAAACTTTTTTTTAAGTTTATTTATTTATTTTGAGAGAGAGTGCATATGCAGGGGAGGGGCAGAGAGAGAGGGTGAGAGAGAATCCCAAGCAGGCTCCTTGCTGTCAGTGTGGAGCCCGATGTGGGGCTCGAATTCACAAACGTGAGATCATGACCTGAGCTGAAGTCGACGCTTAACCAACTGAGCCACCCAGGTGCCCCTTCGTGCATTTTTGGTGGAAATCCATTTGCTACAGCAATTAGATTCCATTGGATACCTTTAAAAATGTGATGTTAACTGCTGAGTTTCAAAAATATTAGGCACTATTTTAACATATGATAGACTATTTAGGATGTTAATCCCTTAATGTATGAAAGCACACGGATTTTCACATTTCCTTGAGAGGGTTAGTAAGAAAAGTTTGAAAACCACTACTCATGGAATCCATAAAGTTGAACGATATGGGATGGACCAAGGTCCGTGCTGCTGTGCTGGTGACCCTACTCGTGTCTTTCTGGGACGGGCTCACCGAGCTTCCGGCAGGCTGGGCTGGAAGGGACCAGTGGCCTTGGCCTGTCCTCCTCAACTGTGAAGGGCTATCACCTTGTACACTTGCCCACCCCCCCAGCAGCCCACCTCACTTATGTGGTCCAGGGCGTGAGTCTCTCTGGCGATGACCAGGCCCTGAGTCCCAGGGCGGGGGTCCCTGCCCAACCCAGGAAGGCCAGCCCCCGACTGAGACTCTGGTGACAGGACCAGGCAGTGGGGCTGCTCACCTGTACACAGTGTTCTCCCGGTGGAGGTCTTCCAAGCCACAGAGGATCTCTGCCGCATAAAACAGGGCTCGCTCCTCCTCAAAGCCAGGGTTACCCATGTTGTAGATGTGGAACTTGAGGTCACCCCCGTTCATGATGGTCAGAACCAAGCACAGCGCGTCCTTGGTCTCATAGGCGTAGGCCAGGTTGACCTGGGAGCACAAGACAGCACCACGGTGAGGTTCTGGCAACTGCCATCTGCTTGCACTCTTCCTCCCCAGGGTCCTTGAAGCTGGTGGGGGAGCCCTGAAGCTCAGTGGCTTCATGCCACCGCCCTGCCCACTGCCCCTCTCGGCCGATGAAGGACTCCCAACCTCCCGACGCGGCGGTTCTCGGTGAGGAGGCAGAGTGGGGGATGGCGGGTGGGCACTCGGCCCTTTCAGGAAGCCTGACAGATGTGATTACACAGGCAAAAGCATGGCCTGCTTCATTTGGTTAAAACTATAGGTTGCCTTGCCGGCCAGTCAAGAAGACCGGGCCCAGATGCCTTTTGGGCTGGGGTCTCATTGTCGCGGGGATGCTGGGAGTGGGCTGGGGAGGTGGCCAGTGGGACTCTGTGAAGCGGAACACAGTTTGGCGAAGATGTCTCCTCTTGCATGCAGGACACGTCTGGTCAAAGGGACCGCCAACAGGCAGGACCTAGATCCTTGCTGGTGGAGGCCAGCTGCCGAGGCTGGACGGAGGCTGTGAGGTTGTGGGAGAGGCGGCAGGGCCGGGTCCGAGGCAAAGCACATGGGGTGGTCCTTGTCCCTCTGCACTTAGAGAGCCAATACGGATGAAATGTGGCCACAGGGACCAGGCTGGGGACAGGCGGGGCCAGACAACTTGGATGCAAAGGTCAGGAACAATGGCAGTTATTTCTGAGGGAAGGAAACAGAACGGGAGCCGAGCGGGAGGGCTCCGGGGACCGTGCTGGGTGCCAGCGGCTGAGCCGGCCCTCCCTCCCACACCTGCCTGCCATCAGCAAGGAGGGGCTACCAGAGGGCCCTGCGGGGACTCCCTGCCCAGGGCAGAGGACGGGGCACAGAGGAAGGCGGTCCGGCCCTTAGTGATGTGCCACCCCATTCATCAGGCACACGGCCCTTCTCCCCTGAGGGGGACCCACCATCACAGCGCTGCCCCTTCCTTTAATGATGGGGGTTCCACAGGCAGCATGGAGGCAGTGACCCGTGGTCCCCATTGAAGGGGGCCTGGCAGCACAGAGGAAGGTTCTGGACTCAAAGAGGCCCAGGGCCGAAATGGCGGCTGGTGGGAGCCTTCTAGCACGGCACCGTCACACTGCCTGGGACGAGGCCGGCCGCCGAGGGCAGCCTGAGCTGGGACCAGGACAGGCACACTCCCGTCCCCTCTGAGTGTCCCTTACAGAGCCACGCCCTCCGGGGAACGATGGCAGCCCTGGGTTGGCGGCCTCTCTCGCTCTCACACAGCCGGTGGGCATTTAATGGGCACGACCTTCACTGAGAGCCAGCTGGGAACAGCTTCCAAACGGAAAAGGCACACACCCTCCGACCCTGCGGTCCCTCCACCAGGAACACAGCTCACGGACACACGGAAATGTGCCAAAGGCATGATCAAGGGGCGACACGACAGCCCTGTTCGCAGTGGCTTAGAGACCAGAAACGACCCGCGTCTGCGGGGACCCAGCTGCACAGCTTAGGGCCTGTCTCTTTGCTGTGTGGCAGCGGGCGGGGCCGCTGCTGGTCCGGCCACAGGAAAGGACCCACAATTTCAGGGGAAAACCCTGCAGCCTAAGATGCCTGGCAGGACTCCCCTGGCTAAAAATCCATGAACCACACATGTTGGAAGGGCTCCCCGAAGAGAGAGGCTCTTATTTTTATTTCGAACCTGCCTGTGCTGTTTGAGTGACTACCTCGTACGTATGTTGTTTTTTTTATAGTGACATGTGGCAGAGGCATTTCAAGCTGACCAAACACCCACGCACTCGTCCACACCTCGGGGCAGCTGGTCGTCCCTTGCCGTGACTGGTTCGGGCCAGCGGACTGTGGGCGGAGCGAGGAATATTCCTGCAGCTGAGGCAGTGAGGGGCCCTGGGCACCCCCCACC
The DNA here is from genome assembly GCA_028646485.1 of Cryptoprocta ferox. NCBI lineage: Eukaryota > Metazoa > Chordata > Mammalia > Carnivora > Eupleridae > Cryptoprocta > Cryptoprocta ferox. The sequence goes on along the minus strand of CM053561.1, from coordinate 70,902,693 downwards.
CCAGCACACGCTTTCAAGACTCCAGGTGGGGCCGCTGTCAGGTGGGGGAGGGTGACCGGATCTGGCTGGACTCCGCGTGTGGGACGATGGCCTGTGTTGTTTCCTGCCACCTCGAGTCAGGGGTTAGTTACCGCGGCAGAGCCTGGCCTGGACGTGGTGGCACAAGGCACAGAAACAAGATGGCGCCTCTCCAGGATACTGACACTCAGGTGTCCCCTGGGATGGCACCAGCCTCCAGGGGCCTGTGCGCAGAGCTCCTTGGCTGGGCCCGAGGAGGGCTGCTTTCGTCCACTGAGGAGTCTGCCGGGGGGTCCTGGGGAACAGAGGCCTTGGTCCCACACGGAGGGGAGGCGGGCTAGTTCTAGTGACGGGCCCACGGCAGCCACAATTGACCACGAGAGGCCTTGTGGTGGAGGCGATGCCCGGCTGCCTTTCCGCAGCTTACTGCTGCCGCACTGGATGCCCACTCCCTTCCCCGGGGACGGAAGCCCTGGCCACCGGAAGGGCGGGCTGGCGCTGGGCCCTGGACACTCACCACAAACCGGCTGTTGACCTTCTCTAGGATCTGCTTCTCGTTGAGCGCCATGGACTCCCCTTTCCTCTTTTTGATCCTCTTCTTCTCCAAGCGCTTGCAGGCATACATTTTACCCGTGGCCCGAACCTGGCAGGCACAGACCTGGGGTGCAAGAAAGACGCCAAGGGTCTGGAACAGGTGACGGCCCGCCCCGGGCTCTTCTGAGGCCTGGACGCTGGGCCTGCGGGGCTGGGAACTGGTGTGCCTGAGGCATTCCCAGTCATGGGGCGCAAGGATGCCCGGCCTTGGACACACTCCTGCCCCCGGCCCTGCCCTCAAGATCCGGCTTCAGTGCCCCCTTACCCTCCCTCCTTCATCCTTCGTGTGAATCTGGCCCTCGAAGGAGCAGAATCAACCATTTACACAGATGTCTAGAGGACTGCCAAGGCCTAAAGTACTGTCCCTCTCTCAGAGGCAACTAGGTTTTCTCCGTCCCATGCTTCCAACCACATGCGGCCGTCGCTAACTGGGGACCTCTGAGCACCAGCTGCTGGTAAGGGAGGCTTGTTTTGGCGTCAGACTCCTGATGACCCTGACTTTGTAACTCAACAGAGTGGGAGCCAGCAGATTTGGGGTCTAGTCTTCTTGACTCCACGCCTCTTTGGCTGTGTGACCTTGGCCGGGTTACCAACCATTCTGACCCTCAGTTTTCCTCATCCCTAAAATGGGAATAACAAGGCTTGCCTCCCAGACTGGGAAGATGAGACAAAATACAACAGCACCTGTTAACAGCAGCATCTGGCCAAGATGCTTGGGCCCCTGACGCCATCACTCCTCCCTCCAAAGATAGCTAAGAACACCCATTTCTCCCCTTCGGACTCGAACCCTGATGGAGGCTGGTTCCAAGAGCACCTCTGTCCCACGGGCCCTGCGGGACAGCCTCGTTTCCCACCTTGGTGGCACCTCCTGTCCCAGGCCCTATGCCCCACCCCGCTCTCCACCAGGGGGCGCCGGACGCTGCAGGCGCTTCCGGAAGCGACAGAAACAGTGACAGAGTACGGGAACTTCAAAGATGTGGATGTTCACTCACCTCCCCAAAGCCCCCTTTTCCTAGTACTCGGTACTGCCGGAAAGTGTTTTTGGTTACCGGTTGCCTGGAAAAAAGCAAGAATCCAACATTGGTCTCATGGTGTCTGGATGCAGGAGCCACAAGAAACTGACGGCCCCAGCATCGCATGCCTTCCAAACCAAGCCAGGAATCACGGCTGCGGGTGGGACCCCCAAGGACCTGCTCCGAGGCTGGGTGTTCACATCCCGGGCCACCGCCCTCAGCCCCCTGCAGCTTGGGACACCTGCCAGGCCTCGCCTGCTTGGAGGGAAGGGCAGAGGCCTGAAGATGTGCGCTAAGGCTGCCTCACCACACTTTCCGTGTGGTCCCCTCTCTGTCCCCAGTGACAATCAGGTGGCTAAGCTCAGAAGGAAGCTGTGTTCTCTGCAGGGAGAAAGGGGGAAGGGCCAGGAGCCACAGAGGTTCAGTGTCCCAGGAAGGACACTGCAGGCCTCCCCACACCTGCACGTCTCGCCCGCCTGCCCGCCTCCTGTCCCCAGGCAGAAAGGCGGCTGGTCATCTTTTACCACCGGTCCCCAGCCTGTCCACCCCCGAGGTCCCTTTATCACATTTTCCCCCGCAAGCTCCAGAACACTAGACGGTCCTGTCTGCCCAAAGCGGGATTTATGAAGTAATTACCGTTTTGCATCTCCTGATCCCCCATTTTAATTAGCTGAGGCCATTTATAATGTCTAATCAGGCAGACCCTCTGGTCATGAGGCCAGGGTGGGACTTCACGGAGTAAATAAACAGTCATCTAAAACTGCCTCGAGGAACCCCATGGTGCAGACAGCCTGGCCTTTTCCATCGCTGGCCTGTTTGGTTAAAAATAACCAGCTTCCTTTCGCGCCGCCACCCCAGCTTTTTCGAGGTATAACTGACAAGTGGCATCCAACACGACATTTTGATGCGTGCACACGTTGTGAAACGATGGCCACGGTCAAGCTAACCGACATTCTGTCACCTCGCGCAGTTACCGTTTCCCCTCTTCCCCTCTCGCTCTCTCCCTGGTGAGAACACTTAAGATTTACCGTCTCAGCAGGTTTCAAGCATACAATACGGTTACTGTTAACTAGCCTCACATCACTGTACCTCAGATCTCCAGAGTTATTCATCCTGCATAACGAACTGAAACTTTACACCCCTTGACCTACATGTCTCCCCCATTTCCTCCACCTCCAGCCCCTGGCAACCACCATTCTACTCTGCCTCTAGGACTCTGATGTTATTTTGGATTCCACATGTAAGTGAGATCATGCGGTATTTGTCTGTGTCTGCCTTGTTTCACTTGGCATAATGTCCTCCGGGTCCCCTCCCCCCCATCTTACCATAAACGGCAGGATTTCCTGCTCTTTTCAGGCTGAATAATATTCCGTTGGATGTATTTGCCACGTTTTCCCTCCCACGCTTCTGGCAGCGTTATTCACAATAGCGAACATACGGAAACAACCTGAGTGTCCTTGGACCACGAACGGATAAAGAACACTCCGCTTTTAGGGTGCTGAACTTAGTTCTCGGATGGATCTCCAGGACTATTTCTGAGCACCCGACCCCACCCCAGAGGCCGGACCAGGGCAGAGACCGGGGTGTGACTGAATTGGCCCAAATAATTGGGTCAGCTGGAGAAAGACTGGCCAACCCCTGCTCACCCAGCAGCTCCTGAAATGAACCTTCTGTGGAAACCTTTCCAGCTGCTGGGTCCCGAGGAGGATGTGGATTTCAGGTCCTGAGCACCACACTTCTCTTAGGATGGTCCTCTGCCTGCAGTCCTCCCGCCCTGGCCCACACTCTCTTCTGTTCCTTTAGGAAGCGGGGCCCGACCCCGCGGGGAGCACAGGGCCGCCCCTCCGCAGGGCTCTCCGATGCCCCGTATCCTCTGCACGCGAGCAAACAGGCTGCATCCGCCAGGCGGCCCTGGGAAGTGTTTCCACAGCCGCCCTCGAAACCACATGAAGGCGCCTGGGCCTAACAGTTTACGATACACGGAGAACGAACAGTCAGTCGACATTACCACAGAGCTCCTCTGCTAGGAAAAATGAATGTAATACAATTTCCGAGGAATTCCTTGGTTAACCTTGGGAGGGGAAAAAAAATCCCTTTAATATTTCAACGGTGTAGCACCAACAGGCCATGATCCTGTTAGCAAAAAAAAAAAAAAAGAAAGAAAGAAAGGGAGAAAGCGGGCCGCTGTCAGTCATATGGGGGGATTTCTAGGCCAGTCCTGCCCCACCGGCTTCAACAACTTAATGCCCACACAAGGGCCTAACTTCTTTGCAGTCAACACACGGATTCAAAACGTCTGTTTCCCCATTTCAAGTGTTCAGTACAGACAAGATGGGAGCCAGTGGCCACAGCTGAAGGATTCTACTGGAACAGAGTGCTGGGCGAAAGGAGGAGTGGGTAAAGGACTGGATCAACAACTCTGGGTTCAGGTTCCAGCCTTGCCAGGCCGTTGCTGTGTGGCCCAGGGTCCACTGATCAACCTCTCTGAGACTTGTATCTTCAGTAAAACGGAGATATTGCAAAGGCGTCTTTGTAGGCTGCTGTAAGCTGAGCGTCAGATGTCATTCGTCAAACTCCAGGAATACAGGACATGTCCCCTCTGGGGGACTTTATGGCGACAGTCCCCGCTGCTTGAAGCACCTTGCACGTGCACTAATGTGATCCTCACACCTGCCTCAGGAGGTGGGACTGTCCCCCTTCTGCGGGTGAGGATGTTGAGGCTCTGAGAGGGGAATGCGTTGCCCTAGGTCATGAGGCGGGGGGGTGGTGTTGAGGCTGGGGTCCCAGGCAGGCTGCTGCAGAGCCGACATTACCCGCCTCGACCCCACCCTGGTAAGGTGGGCACAGATCGGGTCCACAGCCCAGGGCTCTGGGGCGGGGCGAGGGGGCATGATGCACACGGCCCCACCAGGCTGTCCTGTGATCCTCAGAAATGCAAGGGCCAGCCGTTCCTTCCCCTATCAGATACTTGAGGCTGACGGCCACAGCGGCCCTGATGACCTCAGTGGCAACCACAACAACGGTATCCAGCAGTTTGACTTCCTGGGGCCAGACGGCTGACCTTTCGGGAGCACTTGCCTTATTCTAGGCGTGGACTCTGCTTCTCTCTTCTCAACCCCACCCAACCCCACCCAAGCCTACAAAGGCGGGCACTATTATCATCCCCATTTTACGGAAGAGGAGACTGAGGAGGGAAGAGGTGAGCAACGCTTCCTGGAACGTCCCTCTGGAGAAGGTCGAGCCGGGACTCAGACCCAGGCTGTGGCTCCGTGGCTCTCAGCAGGATGTGACCCCTCACTTCTCTCATTTTCTGGGCGCCATGTTGTGCATGTGCGAGGTGGTAAGTGGTGGTCAGTGGCCAACAGAGAAGACCGTCAACTCTCACCAGTGGGGGTGGAAAGAAATGTGTCCCGGTGGCCCAGAGCAGGGTGTTTTCCTCTGGGCTTCCTGAAGTGGGCGGGGAAGGGTCATGAACGGGGCTTCCAGGGCGTTCCTGTCCTGCAGCTTCCTCAGTGTCTGCAGGACACTTGGCCAGGGAAGGTGGCAATGCGCAGAAGCAAGACAGCTCCTTGCTTTCTAACCCAAAGGTGCCCCAATGCCCGCGAGCGTCAGGCCTCTGGCAGAGGGAACCCTGGGCTGTGGAAGGGGGTACTCCCAGCCTCGTCCCCCAGCTGAGCCCCCCATGGATATGACGCAGGCATTGTCCTGTTCTGCAAACCCTGGAACAGCGTGGTGGGCGGAGCCTGGTGCTGGGGGCCCCCCTCGGCTGCACTGTGGGCCTGCTGGCCACACCCTCTCTGGGGCTCCCCCTCCTCATCCTTCACATGGAGACCAAAGCTGTCAGGCAAGGTCACGGCCACATCTGTGACAGCGCTTTGCAGCAAAAAGGCAGCAAGTAAAACATGAAAGATGGCTTGGTCTTACCCATTATCAGAGATGAAAAGATAAACAAGGAGGAAAGCCCGATGCTCACACACCAGGCAGGAAAGCCCCAGACCGGTGTTGATGAAGCTGAGAGGCAAGCAGGCAGTGGGCACTGGCGGGACTGGAAATGGGGGCAGCTGTCGGGAGGGCAATCTAGAGTCCCTCACGGTTGAAAAGCAGTGCTTTTTGACCCAGACACTCCTCGGCTAGGGATTTCTATGGACGTACTTGCAAAAGCACATGAAGACATACGTACAAAGCAATTCATTATCCAGGGAAGATTGTACACAAAATTGAGAGCAAACTCCATCTCCATCAACCGGGGACTGAGCTAAATAAGGGATGCGTAATTCGTTCAAAAATATAGCAGCTCTTTATTTGCTGGCAGAGGAAGAATTCCCAAAGATAGTGAACCAAAAAATAAGGATAAGTATGTATGCATGTATGAGGGTGTGAATAAGCGTGTACACTTTAATAAGCACAGAGCATTTCTAGAAGAATAGCCAAGAACTTGAGGGGCAACGAGAGGAGAATGGCTAATTTTATTTGAACCATGGACCCATGGAGGTAACAGATTTTCATACGGATTTTCAGGTAACAAGCCTGTACTCTCGCCCTCTGCCACACACACACTGGCACACACTTGTAGGTGGGGTGTACCAGGGGGCACTCACCTTTCCAACCACTTCCACTGGAGAAAGCGATCAAAATACATGCTGTCCAGATACTCATGGAATGGTTCGCCCTTTAGGTAGTCGTGGACGGACCTAGCTCGGAGGGAACCAGCAAACATTTTATAATCCTGACCTTAAGCAGATGGGCAGAGCCATATACCCAGCAGGCTCACCACTAGCCTCAGAGGCTCATCGTCCTGCCAAAGTGAGGGGCTGAGCCTGAGAACACGTACTGGGTACCTACCAGGGCACTGCTCTAGGCCTGGAGTATAGCCGTGAGCATGAAGTTGGCATCGTGATGTGGGACACAACCCGGGAGTAACAAACATCTAATAAACCACTGCAGAGGAATGTGCTCATAAGAGAGGGTTAAATGAGGTCCCTGGGGGCTCAGGTAGTGCGTGCTCTCTCTCTCTCTCAAGAAGGGACTCTTTTTTTTTTTTTTAAGTTTATTTATTTTGAGAAAGAGAGAGAGAGAGAGAGAGAGAGACAGCAGGGGAGAGACAGAGAGAAGGAGAGAGAGAATCCCAAGCAGATTCTGCACTCAGCGTGGAGCCCAATGCAGGGTTCAAATCCACGAACCGTGAGATCACGACCTGAGCCAAAAGCAAGAGCTGGATGCTCAACCGACTGACTGAGCCACCCAGGCGCCCCAAGGAGGGACTCTTGAGCTGCCATGAGGCCAGAGGAATACTTAATGGGGTGCAGGGGTGTGTGGTGGGTAGGGGCAGAGCAGGGATGCGGCCCCTGGGAGCCCAGGCTCTGGATTTAGTCCAGGACCAGCGACGCCAGCGGGAGGTTTCCGTCCCCGCAGCGGAACTTCCTGGTTGCCTGCTGTGGGCCAGGCCCAGAGGGTCTGAAACTGGCTGAAGGCAGGGGCAGGTTTCTTCCCTTTAAAAAGTGGCAATGCTGGGGTGCCTGGGTGACTCAGCCTGTTGAGCGTCTGACTCTGGATTTCAGCTCAGGTCATGATCCCAGGGTCATGAGATTGAGACTTGTGTTGGGCTCCACGCTCAGCGCGGAGATTCACTCTCTCCCCTACTGGCGTGTGAGGGCTGGTCTGTCTTTCTCTTTCTCTCACTCAAATTAAAAAAAAAAGTGGCAATGCTGACCAGTGTATCTCAGGCACTTGGGACCTGCGGATGATTGGGGGGGGGGCATATACAGTAGAGGCATGTTGGACCCTGTCCTGCCAAACGTGAGAGCAGGGGGCAGTGTAAGGGACCAGGTCGTCCACTCCCTCGGGGTCACGGTGACAGCCCAGGGACCTCACCCACTGTCAGATCTGACCCTCAGCCAGCTCCAAGAGGGCAGGAACCAAGTTTGTGTCTGCTTATGGGGATGGGGGTCTCTCCCCGGCACCTAACAGGGCTGGGCCCCAAGCTGACCCTCCCAAAATGTCCGTTCTCATCATGGTGCTCCCAGCTCTCCCCAGAGTGCACAGCGGCGCTGGTTTTCCCACCTGGCTGTAAGCTCCCTGAAAGCCGGGACTGGGTTCTTGCTCGCCATGGTGTCCCCCGGCACCTGGCACAGTGCCAGGCACACAGCAGGTGCCCGGTCATCTGTGGCACAAAGGCTGACCAAGGGCGTACAGCAAGTCTCCAGACTCACCCAGAGGTGATGAAACTCCAGAAGGTTCTGGTGCACATACTGCCTTATGGGGAAGGGTACACTTGTGGACACATGAACGTGTGTGTGCCTAGTGGCTCACGCCTTCAGAGTACGTGTGTGAGGGACCCGTGGGGACTTCACTGGTGCCTGGCCAGCAGCACATGCACCAACTCATCTGCCATCACATCAGGATCGCTGTATGGCCTGCAGACTGGGTGATGGCGTGACTGCAAAGGCAGCCTGTGGCCCCCTTCCTGCAGTGGCACCACCCAGCTCTGGTTGGTGGCAGCAGTGGGGGCTGGGGGCTGGGGAAGGACTTCCAAACCACCCAGATGGGGTCAAGTTTTTGCACATTCCTCTGTCTCAACAGCCTGGAGAGCCACTTGCTTTCAACACCCTTTAAGGCAGATGTTTTCTTTGGACTTGGCACTTTGGTATCTTTTCCCTTCATAAGAAGTATACAAACAGCTGGGTGGCTTGGCTGGGGTTCCCGGGCACTGAAGGGCTGCCCAGGCTCCCAGCGCTCCAGGTGGAGGGGACAGGCAGCCTCTGTCTGGGGGAGGGGGGCTATGCGGCTGCCCAGAGGAGGCGGAAGGGCCCCGATGCCCTGTCTGGGGAGGGAGCGAGCACTTACTGTGCACAGGCAGAAAAGACTTCCTTGCAGGGCCTCTGTCGGAGCCTCTCTTCCGTCTGGGAGACCAGGTCCTGGCCAACTTGGGCTATGAAGACTGGGGACTGGAGGAAGAGAAGAGGGGGTGTTAGTGAGGGGCAGGAGTGGAGCGCCACCTGGCCCTCGGCCACGTGCAGCGTGGTTGCTTAGCGCCTCTGAGCCTGGCTGCCCTCGTCTGCAGAACACGGATGATGACATGCATGGGTCCTGGGCTTGTGGTCAGACCCTAACAAGATGTGTGAGAGCTCCTGGTTACCGCTGGTCAGCGAACCCCATGAACTTGCTGACGCCCCTGCCCATGCTGGGCCTGTCTGCTCAGTGGGCAAGGTCAACACCCGCCCAGCCTCCAGGGCCTGCGTGACAGGGTATGAAATGGGCAGAAGGGCCAGCAATAAACATCATTGCTGTCATTTCCTTCTTTTTCCAGGTGAAGCTGTGGCCTGAGTGTTTCGAGCCTGAAAGGACAGTTCGGAGATTTTCTGCGTCCAGCCCAGGAACAGCTCTGGGAAGGTGCCAGGACCATCAGAGGCAGTGTCACCTTCCCTTGTCCCCCGACTATTCACCCCCCATCAGCTGTTCATGCACCAGCCGGGCCATGAGCTGGGTTTGTAATAAATGACAGGGACGTTTGAGAAAACTGCCAGGAGTGGGCTCAGAGAGAGGGGATGTAACTACATCTTTCTCCCCCAAAGACGCTGAAATCAGAAAGGCCTGCTTTCTCCTTTCAGCTACTGAAATGTGACTATGGAGCTGATTTCCCTGCAAAGCCCACTGGGCAGCGTCTATAGGTGATGGGGGGGGTTATCTGGGGGGCGCCGGCAGCAGCGGGTCCCGATGAATGAAATCACTGGCTCATATTCTATTCATCAAGGCTCTGAAAGCCCACATTCCTGAGTTCCTTCCTTCTTTCTTCTCTCCTAGGTCCTGCCCCCTCTGGAGCAGGGCACCTGGGTGGGGGAGGCTTAGATGTTGGGTGGCGGCTGCGGTGACGGCAAATGCCGTGGGCTCACCCAATGACGTCACACAGCAGGCCATCGCCAGGCCTGGGTGGTTGCGGCTCCCTCCCACCTTCCCTCCCACTCTGCCCTGTCCCTCCCTCCCTCCCCAACTAAAAATCTTGATATGTGAAACTGCAGAAAAGAAGCCTGTAGAGCACTGGCTTCTGACGCTCGTTTTGCAGAAAAGATGCTCGATGTTGCAGAAGGAGCCCACGATGGAGAAATGGGAGCTCGGAGCACTGGTCCACCCTCTCCTTTTGGCCATTCTGTGCCTCTCTTTCCCCCTCTGTTATAGGAAAGGGCTGGTCCTTCCAGATTTGGGAATTGGTGGTTGGGGGGGGGGGTTGCTTCTAAGACTCGGGGAGATTTCTTGGGAATTCTGGCAGCTGAATCTCTCGGAGATCAGTAACTCTGGGCTATTTCCGAGCAATCGGATCCTAAAATGAACCCAGAGGCCACGGGCAAATTTGCTTCAAGAGAGCTGATGGCTGGGCAGCCTTGGTTTGAAGGGCCCGGTGCCCACACTACCTATGTGGGACTGGTGCCTACGCTACCTATGTGAAGGAGCGACATGAAACAGTGTGCTGGGCCAGGATGTGACTTGAATCTGGGAGAAGTCAGCCAAGACCAAACAGAGATGCTGGGTGGGATGGCCACCCCCAGTGGCCAAAGCTGGTGTCGGACACATCATGAGGGTGTTAAAAGGTGAAGCCCAGCTAGCCCTTGACTTTAAAGAACTTTTTCTCCAGTAAAGACAGAAAATACAGAAATCAGGCAATATTCTAACAGGGACGTTCTCTTGCTTCTCTGGGCATTTGTGGTGATGTATAAAAGGGGTGGATGGAAAATCAATGGCTCTCAAACTTTTTTTTTTAACTAGAAAATGTCTTTTTTCCTCTTCCGCATGAAATGGATCTATAGACCCAGTATTTAAAACCAGTGGAAATAACTAAATGGGTAGCACTGGTTTGCCTCTCTGGTCAGGCATTGTGAGAAATACCTTACATGCATTATTTCATCTAATCTCTGTTATGACTCTGTGAGGTAAATACTGTGGTAATGCTCATCTCACAGATGAGCAAACTGAGGTTCAGAAAGGTTAAGTCATTTGTCCAAGGTCACCCAGCCAGTAAGTGGCAGACAGGGGATCTGAACACAGGTTGGGTGGGTGGGGCTAGAGTGCGTCTGGTTGAAGGTGGTGGGATGTCTGGGCCCCCTGTGCTCCTCCCACTCACTCCCCGTCTCCCAGGGTCCCTTAGCCCTCGGGATGAGCGGGGCACTGTGCAGCCTCCAGCAGAGGTAGGAAGAACTGAAATGGAGGCTGACACATCTCAGGGCAACGAGCCCCTGGGCTCAGAGAAGGCTGAGGTCATCTAGGAAAGGCTTCATGGAAGACAGGGTCAGAGGCAAAGCAGAGTTGGGGCTCAGACCTCCCACTCCTCATGGGCCTTTCCACCTGCCTGGAGGACCACACTCTGCTTCCTTCCTAAGCAGATGGGAGGGGTCGTGCAGGGTCTAGGGGTGACCCAGCTGTGTGCATGAAGTCACACCCCTCTCTCTCTGGGGACGCTGCCCACGGCCAAAGCCCTAATGGGAGTTAATGAGTAGGTTTAATGACCATGGGTTTAAATTCAGTCTCTGGCTCAACATGAAGAGATTAAGTGATTCCAACCCAACCCCCTTTCAAGTGACTCCAGGAAGTAACGCCAGTAAGGGAATCAGAAGCTGGTAGCCAGTTTAAGCTGGGAGCTGAAACCCAAACCCGCCAGCAGGGTGACACCCAGGAGACATTTCAGTGGGATATTTGCAATCTGCGCCAATGGAATCAGAGGGTGTCGGTCCTTGCCCTCCAGTTCAGAGAAGTCAGTTTCCAAGGGAGACACGTTAGGAAGGCTCTCCCCAGCCGCGTGCAAGGTCTAACACACACAAGATAAAGCGCCCCCCCCCGGCGCTCAGAGCAACCACAGCCCGCTGCCATCCACCCCCGGTGGCTGGAAGACAGAATTCCGCAGTTTCAGATCTCATTCCAGGAAGCTAACCCCTTGTGGTCTCAGGAGGCCTTCGAGGTGGGCCGGGGAAGGGAGGGGTGAATCCTCCAGGCCAGGTGGGCTCTGGACAGGAATGTCACCCTAACCGCGAGAAGGCTCAGGAATGCCAGGGGAACTGCGGCTAGCACCGTGGCTCTTTCTAGCAGGAGCTGTCCCTCTGGGATGAAGCGGAGGGTCAGGGTGGGCAGAAGAGTGGGGGCCATCCTCCTCCATATCAAAGGTGTCCCCCTAATTTCTAATCAAACAGAAAAGGCCCTACGGTCCTTAGATATTTGCAGGGCTGAAAGCGGCCAAGAGAGCAGGTCTTGATAGAGGGCTCTGCTAAAAGGTCCCCTGGGGCCAGTAGTACTTTGAAGTGACGCTTTATTTCTTTGGTCACCAGATGGTCTCCTCAAGCAGCTCCGGCCAGCAAGCCTTGAGTTTTAACACAGCAGTGTGAATCTAGGCACCAAGTTTCTTTTGAAAGGTGTGGAATTAGCTCTTGGTGGTACACCTTCCGAGGACAGGAAGGAGGAATTGGGGACAGGGTTTCTCTGCTGGAGGCCCCGTCATGAACGCCCGGCCTCCTGATGCTCTTGGGCACTGGAGCTAACCAGCTGGCCAACCGCCATGTGATCCTATGCCAAGCCCTGCCAGAGAGTCCACTCCGATGAGAGTCAGGATGACCCCCAGCTGCTCTTAAGGAATGCTCCGTGGCCAACTCCTGGGACAGCCTAAGACAGCAAGACATGGCTTGGGGACATGGCTACACTTGCCAGGGGCTGCTCTCTCCCTCTGGCCAGACTGCCAAGAAAGAACTCGGCTTCCTTGAGGAGCTGTAAGCTGCACGGAGCACCTGTCCTGCCCCTGAAATCACAACGGAGCAAGAGAATCTGCTCCGTGCTCCCCTCTTTGGCCAAGGCTCCTCCCCACTGTTTTCCCCCAAAGCTGCCGGCGAACAGTGGGGGCGTCAAAGCTCGGTGTGCTTTGTCCACTCTTGGGGACTCTGTGCCTCTGGATAAAAGCCCCCCATGCTCCCAGGGGAAAGAACCTGCCCCACCTCCTCCTCTGGAGGGAGAAATTGACCTGGAATCCATCTCCTGGACCCGTGGAACTTGGGCCCCCACTCGGCTGGGGACAGGCTGCCAGCGCTGCAGCGGGCAGGACACACTCGGCACGTGTGTGTTGAACGGTAACTCCCCCTCCGAATCCCTCAGAATATCTGCTCCTTCTTACGCCCTGCCCTGGTGGCCCAGACTCACTCTCTGCTGTTCCTGATGCTTATGCCCTGGATTTTGGGGATCCGGGCCGCTCCTGCTGTCCCCGCTAACCAGAATGCACCTCTTCAGGTGGCAAGAGGTGGAGACTGCATGGGTGTTGTCCTGGGCACCGCACCTCAGTGAGCAGAGCCCTCATGCCACTTTGAACGCAGCGGGGGAAGACCCCTGAAGGAGGTGCACGGGGCCCATGGGCTTGGCACCTTCACTGTCCCATAGGCCCCTCTCCTCCCCTTTGTCCCTACCCTGGCTTAGTTCTCTGTGCCCTTACGTTGCCTCCACTGCTGCTCATAACCCTAAATTCCGACAGGTGGCCTAAGCTAGACCCCTCTTCCGCTCTGCTCCATCCAAACATCCAAACAGTAACCTCTGCAATATTCAGTCACAATATTGACAACCGGTAAGGAATCGATGCCCTGGAGGCCTCGGGATTTCTAGAGAAGGTTGTGAGGGGGAGGATGGAGGGGGTGGGGGTGAGGGGTATCTGATTGGCTGAAAGAGCTAAAGACTTGGCCTGAATCTCCATTTGTAGAACCCGCACCCCCCTCTGCACTTGGTTTGGGTGACTTCCGGCTAACAGAATACCTGCGGGAAGGCCACAACTGCCCCAAGGCCACTAGGCGCTGCCATTGCTCAGGGGTCCACCCCTCCCAGGTCATAAGTGCAGCTTCACAAGGGCCTTGTGGGTGTCACCGGAGGTGGGACAATCCGGGCACTTCAGGGACTGAGGCCGGCCTAGAGAGGGACGGATGGCGGTGGGGAGGCAGGGGCCCGGCCTCGGCAGGAAGCCACCCCACGGTGCTTTACTCAGTACTCAACGCAGGAAGCAGACGCTGGTCACCCACCACACCCAAGGCTCTGCCTCTCAGGGTGCGACAACGCCCACCCCTGGTGACTTCACAGAGAGGCGCTGACGCCTCAGGGCAGCCCAGCCCCAGCTCCGCATCCACAGCCCAGGTCCTTCAGCCTCGGGCCGCCCTGAAGTCCGCCCACACGGTGGCGCTCTGGAGCCCCTCGCCGCGCTTCGATGGGCACACACCCCACGGGTGGCCCAGCCTCCCCGGCCTCCGAGTAGGGAGGCCAGATGGCACACCTGAAATAATTACCAAGTGATTCATCGCAGACCTGAGGCGTGCGGCCTTTGCAATAACAGTTGAGGGGGAAAATGAGAAATCGGCCTGGGAGGGAGCCCCAGGGAGGGAAGGCGAGAGCTGGACCTTGAAGGAGAGGTTGGATCTATGCAGGTGGAGGAGGCTGGCACGGCACGGACAAAGGCTGGGTGGCTGGAGCAAGCAGGGAGGGGGCGCGCCGGGTGAGGAGGACTCATCTAGAAGACGTTAAATAAGCAGGAAGAGCTGACGCTGATGGCACGCTGCCTTCTCTGTGAGGCTGTTTCTCGAGGACTGCTGAATCGTTAGCCCGAGGGTGGCATCCCAAGGGCCCTGCCATCGGTTGGCCCAGAGGCTGCACCTGCTCCCCCTGGGCACTGCTGTCTCCCTATGCATCGTGACAACCGGCAATATGAAGGGATGTCATTTCCTGCATGAGTGAAGACCTCCACGTGCCTGAAAACCTTGTTCCTGAAGCATCCCCTGGCTTCAAAGTCTCTGATTTAAAGACGTCACACTGGAAAAGGGATCCGTTGTACGTGGCTGGTGTGTCTGGAGGCAGCCTGGGATGGAGGCATGGCTGGGCTGTGAAAGGCCCTTCAGAAGAACTACCTCCTCAGTCGTTGTCAATAATCCTGAAGTAAGTGCCCCTGGGGTCACCCTCAGAGTCTCCTGGAAACACAAGCCTTGCACTGTTCACAGACTCACGACCCAAGGTGGAACAGGAGGACGTGATCACAGAGGGCTTTCCTGGGAAGACTCGTCAGAGCCTCGCTGGTTCAAGCCACTCACCGCATAGATGGGATAACAAGACAAGGGACCAAGAAGGGAAGGGACCCCTCCCAGGTCATACTGTGGCCCATGGTACAGCCAGGATTAATGCCTGGAGGGCTCCATGGCAGGTCTGAGTGGGCTGAGTGGACCTGAGCTGCACTGGCCCTAAACCAGGTGTCCTGAGCCGGCTCTAAGGGAAGGACATAGCTCTGGTTTCAGACCCACTCAAATCCAGCTTGTCCTCACCTCACAGAGGGGACATACACACAGCAATGCCAGCTCTGGTATCTCTCTCGCCCACCCCTCCTCTCCATCCCCCACCTCACTGCCCTGCATTCAAGAATTCTCTTCTCGAACCTGCTACCACCTGCTCCTGCATCGACACAGGGCCCCCCAGGGAGTTTTTCCAGGACAAAGCTCACTGCCTTCTTGGCCTTGACCCCAAATGCCCTTCTTGACCTGCTTCCCCTTCCTGCCTTTGGCTCATGGATGCTCACCCCATACCCATCACTTCCGGGGCAAGCTCTAGCTTTCTAGCTGCTGGACCTTTGCTCGTTCCCTTGGAAAAAGCCCTTCCGGCCCCATCAGAACTTGTCCAAATTCCACCCAATCTTCAGGACCCGCGTCCAATACAACCTCATCCAAGCTGATTTTCTGAGCAGGCAAGATCTTCCGCCCAATCCCACCTTCCAGTAAGAAGGGTCACCATCATCATCACCACTGCCATTTCCTGAGCACCTACTACATGTTAAGTCCTAGAAGCTTTACATGGGGTGATCTTTTTAAATCCTCTCGAGGTAGGTTCTAATTATTACAATCTCCATTTCACAGATGCATAAATAGGCTCAGAGAAGTGAAATAACTCGCCCAAGGTCACACAGCTAGCATGGGAGCAAAGACAGGATTCAAAGCCAGGTAATCTGGTCACAGAGCCTTATCCCTGAACACCACCATGGCCTCCAAGAAGGCCGTAGTTCTTCTCAGACATCAAGAGAAGGACAAGACTTTGGTCTTGGAGGCCCATGGGGGCTAGATAATGAGTAAATGGACCCTGCATGTTTGGGTAAACACTGTTTGTACAGTGTTGTAGGGATCACACAAGCATGCGTGCGCGTGAATGTGCGTGCACGCACACACACACACACACACAGGCTAATAGCCAACATATGCTTCACTTCAACATATGAAAACATCCCACCGAGGAGCTCCGTGCTCATCAGCAGTGGCTGCATCAGTGAACAAAAGGTCAGCCCAGGAGACTGTCCGCTCTATCTCCAGACGCAAGCACTTAGGGCTTAATGATGTGTATATTTTCATCTGTGGGCAGCTGACATTCCCCATGTAAACTATTTGCAATTTCCCAATGTGGACAGGCTCCACTTTCAGGAAAAGCTGAGCAGGAAAGGGGTTCTGCAGGGCCCCCTGCCTTCCAGAAAGGGCTGCTTAGAGGTTTGCCTGTCTGGCCCATCCCAGGGCGCAGGCGGCTGTTTCTTGGGGGGCCACCCCCATTTCCCATTTCTCCTCCAGGACGGGGGCAGAGGAGGGGCGCTCCCACAGCCGTACCCTGGCCACCCCTTGACCCTTCACGAGGGCATCTGCATCAGCCCGGGGAAGCCCAGCGCACAGAGCTGCCAGGGCCTGGCCGTGGGTGGGGGCAGGGGTGGGAACCGGGCCTCCAGCAGAGCCAGAGATGGCTGTGGGCGCCTGCGAGGGGGGCCGGCCTGATAGTTACTGGCCCCTCAGTGTGAGTTTTCCCACAACTGTACACTTCTGTTGCTCGCCCGAACAATGCCACACGGTGGGGCTTGTTGTTCCGGGGCTGTGGATGTGGAAACCGAGCCACAGACAGCTCTTGGAAGGGCAGGGGAGTTGGTCATTTCTGTCTCGGGTGCAGAATACTGGATGGGCATCTAGTACCCCCTACATGCTCCTAGACAGAACCGTTAGCAAACGGTGGGCCCGAGACCCCAATCCAGGCCTGGCTGGCTCCAAAACCTGTTATCTCCCTGCCTCCGCTTTGCTGAAATGAACCGATGATGATGGCACACAGTAGGTACTCAACGTATCTGGTTGAATAAATGTGTGCGTGTACATTCACATTCATAGCAGGGAAGAGGGAAGCGGAGAGCACCGCTGTCTTGTCCATCAAAGTACCCTCGTGAGGGGCGCCTGGGTGGCTCAGTCGGTTAAGCGTCCGACTTTGGTTCAGGTCACCATCTCACGGTTCATGAGTTCAAGCCCTGCGTTGGACCCTGTGCTGACAGCTCAGAGCCTGGAGCCTGCTTCTGATTCTGTGTCTCCCTCTCTCTCTGCCCCTTCCCCCAGTCATGCTCTGTCTCTCTCACTCTCAAAAGTATATAAACATTAAAAATTTTTTTTTAATTAAAAAAAAAAAAAAAAGAAAAGAAGTATCCTCGTGAGATCTGGCCTACCCTGCCTTCGAGACAACCAGGTCAGAGTTCTTAGGGATGTTCTGTTACAACAAAGAGTGCCTGCCTCGGGCAGAATCTGTGGGCTGGAGGCTTGGGGGAGAGCCTGGAGCTGGCCTCGGGGGAGATCCCGGTGCCCAGGCTGCGGGCACAGCTGTGTCTCTCTCCAGTTTCATTTCATCATAGCCCCACCCTTCCCATAAATTCCTCTTGTTTGAGCAACTGGGAGTTGAGCAACTGGGAGTTAAGCATCTGTCACTTGCTGCCAATAATCCAGACAAATTCACGACCTATAAAATGAGGAGGTGGGGCAGGAGACTGGGAGGACCCCCCCCCAAACACCACGCAAGCCCCTAGAGGTTTCCTCTCTCCTTGCTTTTCCCTCCCCGCTACCCCTCAAGTTGGCTGGTTCTGAGCTCTGTGAACTCAGCCCGGCCCCCCTGACTCTAGGGATGGGGATGAGGACTGGCAGGAGGTAGGTGAGGCAGGGCTCGTTTGAACCCCAAATCCTGGCTTGAAATGAAACCTGCTTGTCCAATCTCGACCAAGAAGACAAAGGAGGGAGTTTACTGAACGGCAGCCTTGGACAGAGAGTTTCCTCACTCGAGGGTGGATTGAAGGTCTGGCGGACAGGAAGAAAAAGCACCATTCTTCCACCTTTTTAATCAAAACCTTCAGTGCGATGTGCAAAAGCCACAGTTGAGCAGTTCCTCCCTCTGACCACGGCTGGGCAGCAGTCACAATCCACGAGCCCCAAATAAGAACAGAACCGAAGGACAAAGTCAGGGTTTTGTTTTCTTGGCCACCGGGGAAAAAGAAATCAGCCCAGAGAAATGCTCGTGAGCAAAGCGCCATGGGGGCCTGTGGCTCTCTCCGCTCAAACCCGATGTCTGGACCCTCCAGCTCTCAGCCGAAACGTCCCCACCGCTTCCCCAAGTGTCACGGTCAGCCTGGCTGGTGGGCTGCAAGGCCCGAGCACCGCGCCAGATGTAGCCCTGCTGGGCACAGACACAGGCCAGGCAGGCAGCTGGTGGCCAGAGGTCCTGGGGGTAGAAGCCAAAAAAACGACAAGTCTCACTGTGCCTCTTTTGAGTTCCAAGGGAGCCCACCACCTCCCCTCAGGGTGGGCACAGTCTCCAGTCAGAGGTGATTCACTGAAGGAGAGAAAGCTCAAGCTGTGGGGCCTGTACTGGCCATCCTGGGAGCCACCAAGTGCTCTAGGTGGGAGGGGATGCGTTTCTGCACAGGCACTTCAGGTAAACTGAGATCTCAGACAAAAAGGGCCCCGAATCTCTGAGGCGCCAGTCATTTGCTGTGATTTCTTTTCTCATTATCAGGAAATACGTTTGCACCTAATATTCTCTTCCTTTTTGTAATGAGGATGGTCTCCAAGTCATTTAAGCTTCAGTCCCCATGAAACCTGGATCTTCCCTTGTCTCCAGCGGACAGGACTTTGTCTCAAAGTGGCCTTCTCCGGAGGGACACCCAGGAGTCCACCCTCCACCTGCCAAAAAGTCCTCAGCAGCCTGATCTTCACCTTTATCTTTCCACGATGAACAGGCAAAGGTCCAGAGTCCGAGGAGCTCACGGGGCTCCCTGGAGCTTCTTGTGGAAAGCGGAGAATGTCCGAAAGGCAATACCCTGACACGGTGTTGAGAAGTAGCCTGGCATCCTCCACAAGAGCCATGATCCCATTGTGATGTGGATACACGGGACCACTCTGGCCGTCTCCTTCACTCTCTGAGTAAGTCTCTTGTACCCCTCCGGGGGTGACCCAGAGATAGCTGGTTACCCCACCAGGTCAGGAGGATACTGCAAGGGATGGGAGCGGTCTTTGGAAGCCAAGCTGAGAGGCGCTTGTGAGCGATCAGAGAGCAAGGAGCCCCCCGCCTCTCCTGCTGGAGTCTGAGCTGATTCGGTCCGTCAGCCACATAGGTTCCCTGAGTGTCCGTTCTGAGCTCAGGTCACGAGTTGCACCCCAAGGACCTCATAGACCAATGGTAGGAAGGAGTTCAAGACTGGTGGGGACTAAGGATGCCTAAGGGACTAAGAGTGTGGTGCGGCCTCTCAGCCCCTGGGAGGAGAGCTCAGAGAGGCAGTCTCATCAGGACACAAGTGACTTCGTGGCTGACCACCGGTGAGGTCTGACTAAGGCCCAGAGGACGAAGGGGGTTTGGTTAAGCAACGAGGAGGACCCTTCCTGCTTTTAGGTCCTGGCCTTTGCATGCTGCGAGTGTTCTGAGAAGCCCAGGGCCCTAAAAGAATCAATTCTTGGGCGCCTGGGTGGCTCAGTCGGTTCAGCGTCTTGACTCTTGATTTCGGCTCAGGTCATGATCTCACGGTTTGTGCGACTGAGCCCTGCATCAGGCTCTGCACTGAGGGCGTGAAGCCTGCTTGGGATTCTCTCTCCCTCTCTCTCTCTGCCCCTCCCCCTCTCGGGTGTGTTTTCTCTCTCTCTCTCAAAAATAAACTAAAAAAAAAAAAAATTATTTTCCTGTGGCAAAACTGACACTTTTCCGGACAAATTTAAGACAGAGGATTGTCTTTGAGGACCCCAAAGAGCAGACTCACAGAGGTCACCGACCAAGTGAAGGGCCCCGAGGCCCGGAAGTGCTCTGAGCAAGCCCTGCCTCTGACCGGGCTTCCCGCCCTTTCCGATGGTGCCCCTGCTGACCTGGCACCCCAAGTCACAAGGTGTCACGTTTGCTGGGGCAGCCACAACCCTTCAAGAACAGAAAAGCAGATTGGGGCTTAAAAGGGCTTGACCCGTATTTCCTTTGCCATTCAAGTGGCTTCACAGAAATCAGGAGGAAGGATATTTAGGGGTCATGGAGAGAGAGAGGACATTTTTAAACATCGGCAGAATTTAGCCAGGGGCCCTGAGAGCTGGGCAATTTTAATGAGAAAGAAAGGAAAATGCATGAGTGACCCTGACCCAGGCCTTGACTCTTTACGTCAAAAGCAAGAAGCGATAATTAACAAAATGAAATGTGCCTGGACGCGGAGTAAGGGGCCAGCCGGGCTCTGTCAACTTGATAATCCCCGGCCATGACCTGTGGGCCCAAAGCATCAGATGGATGGGGGATGACATGCTGTTTACCCGCCGGCCGCGAGCGCGCACTGGCTGTCGGGACCCAGAGAAGCATGACTTTTCCTGGCGAGTGGTTTGAATCCGGCCCCCTGTCCTCTGGGTCGGGGCCACCGCGTGCAGGAGACTCATGAGCGGCACTCTGGTCCGAAGGGGCTGGCATGCAGGATGCTCACGGTGGCGAGTGTCCCTCCTTCCTGGTGCGCGCGAGGCAAGGGCACAGCATGCCAACTTTCCATCTTCCAGAACACTCTCCCCATTCCCCGGCTTCCAAACCGGCTTCAGTTTGAAACTGTGTTGGAAATATCTTGGCCTTGGAAGATTTTTCTCCAGTGAAGATTTCATTCCATGGGGCTTGGGAGCGAAGGAGGGGCAGGAATTTCCAAAGATCCAGGGAATTCAACCGAAACCCCCCGCCCCTGACCCCCCGTGATGTCATTTCTCTGTCCAAGGCCCAGGGACGGGGAGGGGCCCATCACACAGCCGAGAACAGGCAGCGCAGAGCCCAGCATTGCTGCCCGCCCAGGGGGCGGGGGGGGGGGGGATGTCCTCAGGAACCCTAAGGCTGATTGCTCCGTCTCCAGCCACTCTAAAGAGAGGAATGCTGGGCAGGAAATACTACACACACACACACACACACACACACACACACACACACACACACACAGGAATGGGGATGGGAGGCCGAGCTGACTCCACCGGCATCAAAGGAGCATCCAATTTTCTGACCTGGAAGGTCACGAGAACGGAAAGAGACCCAGACGGGCATGCTGTGCGGAGCCCGGGCTGGCACGTCAGCCTCCAGGATGTCAGAAGGGCTGAAAAGAAGTCAGGCTGCGGGCAAAGAGAATTTGTTTTCCAGGAAAGGTTAGGGGAGAAAGATAAGTGTGTCTCTTTGAAGGACAAATGCACAGTCGTTAAAAGTGCTGTGCGGGGAGGCTGGGACAGGAGACAGTGCTAATGAATGACCTGGGGCAAAGTGAAAGCCAAGCCCCAGGTTCAGGGCCAGCAGCTGGATAAGGGCCAGGAGGGAGCAGCCAGCATGTACAGCCTACAGATGACAGCACCCTTGTCCCTCCCAGACCTGCTCATTCCTGCAGCACCTGGGATGCTGATTTGGGGCAAATTCTGCCTCTGGTTAACTTCTGGGAAGACAGCACAGTGGAGGAGAAAGATCACAGGCTCTGAATCAGAAAGCCTGGGCTCACTTTTTTTTGTTGTTCTTTTTCTTTTATGGTAAAATATACATAACATAAAAATTGTCATTTCTACCATTTTTAAGTGTACGGCTCAGTGGCGATAATTACATTTATAATGACAACCATCGTCCACCATCTTTTTCCAAAATTTTCTCATCACCCTATCACGCAGTAACACCCCATCTCTCCCTCCCGTGGGCCCCGGTAAACTCTAATCTGTTTCTGTCTCGACAGATTTGCCTAAGCTGACATTTCATTTATATGCAACTATACCACATGTGGCCTTTTATGTCTGGCTGCCTTCACTTTGCATCATGTTTTCAAGGTTCACCCGGGTGGTAGCCTATGTCAGGACTCTGTTCCTATTTATGGCTGAGTAATACTCAACTGGGTGGGCAGACCACGCGCTGTTAATCCGTTCATCTGTTGATGGGCACGGGGTCCTTTCCACCCCCTGGAGACTGAACAGTGCTGCTGTAGGTGTCTGCATACAGGGACCTGTTAGAGTCCCTGTGTTCAATTCTCCCACCTGCCTTCTCAACACGAGAGACCCCTGCCTGACACAGAAGGGACAAGTGTGTCCACGATGCAGGACTGCCGTGAAGATGGGACGAGAGAGAGAGGGACAGAGCATATGGCACAGAGTAGGTGCTAAATTAACCT
This sequence comes from Cryptoprocta ferox, assembly GCA_028646485.1. Taxonomy (NCBI): domain Eukaryota; kingdom Metazoa; phylum Chordata; class Mammalia; order Carnivora; family Eupleridae; genus Cryptoprocta; species Cryptoprocta ferox. Next base: position 70,880,625 of record CM053561.1, on the reverse strand, counting down.
TATTTGCTGACATCTCCCCCCTTAGAATCCACTCTTAGAAAAGAGTTAATGATTCCCCTTCAAGGGTCTCCATCTAAAAACACGGATGATTAAATGGTGTAACTTCCAGCACCAGCAGCTTCTCTGTTTGGTTTGGATGCTGCAAACATCTCAGCATTTAGACCCAGATTGCTCCAAGAATAAGAGCCTCGGGGGAATTCAGGCCCAGCTGCAGGCCAACGACAGTAGGAATTGGAAAATGAAGTCAGTTCCTTCTGGGGCCTTCTCACCAAGCTTCCAGCAGAGAGTTGGGGAAAATCTGGCAAGGAACATTCCAGTCTTCTCTCCCAAGCCACATGACCCTTATGGGGGAGGGGTGCAGTCCCTCTTTGGGCCTCAGTCCCCTCATGCAGGGAATGAGAAGCTGGGCTTAGTTCTGGTCTTAAAGCTGGGTTCCACCAAGCCAGAAATGTTCTTTTTTTTTTTTTTTTTAAGTTTATTTGAGAGAGAGAGAGAGAGAGAGAAAGAGAGAGAGCATGAGTGGGGGAGGAGCAGAGAGAGACAGGGAGAGAGAGAATCCCAAGCAGGCTCCATGCTGTTAGTGCAGAGCCCCATGCAGGGCTCAATCCCATGAACCACGAGACCATGACCTGAGCTGAAGTCAAGAGTTGGACGCTCAACTACTCAAACACTGAGCCACCCAGGCACCCCCAGAAGTGTTCTTTAAAAGATAGGGCTTGGGATGGGGATGGAGGCAAAAGGGAGTCCAGCCCCCAGGCTGCTCAACTGTAGCTGGCCTGTGTCTTTACATGCTGGGAATCTTTAGCTAAAGCTATTTGCAAGGCCATGGATTAGGTAGCCTCTGAGATTCCCCCAGGTGCCACGGCTCACCCCAGGAGGTATCCTCTGTCCCCTCAGTGTAAACTAGAGGAATGATCCTCCAGGATGGGCTCTCAGCTCCTCTCCCAATGTATTAGGATTTCTGAGGCTCAGGCCTCCATTCAAGAAGGCGGCTTAAGCAGCAGGGGCCCTTCATCAGGAGTGGTGCTGTGCTGGGCACTGGGGTGAGCTTGAAATGACCCAGGAGCCCTCATACGCCCTGCTCTTCTCCAAACAGCACCATAGCTCCCCGGTGAGTGCTTCTGGGTCATTAATAAACCCTCAACCAAGAAGATACTTGAGAAGAGCCCAAGGCAGGGAGCCAGGCTAGGTCATCGTAGGAGAGCAGGATGGGGCAGGGTCAAGAGTACAGACTCTGAAGTCTCAGCTTCCCCTATCTCAGCTATGTGACCTTAAGAGTTACTCAACCTCTCTGTGTCTTCACCTCTTCACCTTTAAAATAGAGATCGTAATCCATGGGGGTAGATGTGAGGATTGAGTGAGTTCTTTAAAGCCCCTGGACTCCTGTCTGGCATGTAGTAAGAGCTGTCCCTGGATCTGCAGGGACGTGGAGCAGGATGGCCAACCTCCTCACTCTACTGATGGAAACTGAGGCCCAGGGAGAGGAGTCATCTGGCTGTGAGGGGAGTGAGAAGAGGGTAGGCTTTGGAGCTCATGCCTGGGTTCAATTCCCCACTCTGCCCAAGCTTGGCACTCTTGGGCAATTACTCAACCCCTCTGAGCTCACATTTCTCCCCCTTTCAGCTGGCTGTTATGAGGACTGAGTGTGACAGGGACACGGAGCTCCAGGCGTGCAGTAGTTGCTCAATAGACACTAGCTCCCTTCTGTCTTGCCCCTGCTAGCTAGTAAGCATAAATGTGCCTTTATTTGTTTTGAATTCCGCTCTCTGCTGTTCCCAAGACTGGAAGAAGAAGAGAGGCCCAGCCTCCCCTTCCCCACTGCTTGAGAAACCTCCAGGAGGTTCCTCTCTCGGGGTTCCTTTCCCAGTCCTCTTCCGAGGAGTCTTTTTGCAGAGCTGTGGCAAAAAGCAGGAAAGGCCAGGGCGCGAGGCCCAGCTTCCCCTCCAGTCGAGCCAGCTGCCCGGCCACAGCCTGCTCAGGAGGGGCTCAAGCAAAGGTGGACCCCTGATTCTTCAGGAGCTCCCTGGATTCTTCCAGGTGCCGGGAGACAGCTGAGGGCCAAGCAGTCTAGCAGAGATGAAATGCTTGGGTCTGGGGCCAGTGTCTGGAAGCCCAAACCCCATGGAGGAGGGGGCAGGCACTTGGAAGGGAGGGATTTGCCCAAGCCACCTGTATCCCATGCCCTGGGTTACCCTGGTGACCAAGGCTGGGTTAGTCCAAGCCAGCTGCCCCCAGACCATGGACTCCAGGAAGGGAGACGGGGGACGAGCCTGTCTCCGGGTGCAGTGCTCCTTGCTCTAGGTCATGCTGTCTCTAACAACAAGCCGGCATTTACAGACTGCATCACAGCTGGGAAGTAGACCGTTAGCCCAGCACTTTCCGAGATGAGGAGATGGTCTTTAGGAGGTACGGGGACACAATACTCTGAATCACTCTTGGTGAAAAAGGCATCCCCTTTTCAATTCTCCTTTGAGCCTCCTGTCATCAAGAAGAAAGTCTCAGTGTGATGCCACCATCTTGCTAACACCTCTCCCGTGCTCACTAGTCTCCCTTGCAAACAAAGAGAAAGGTGCTTTTAGGCTCAGAGCCTTAGGCGGGCAAAAGAGGACCCAGCTAGGATTTGATGTCACTTTCCCAGTCATCTTTCTGTGTGACAAATGAATACTGGTTTTCCAGGCATGTTCCTGAATACAATGTTTTCCTTTGTAACTTTATTTATTTAAAAGATTTTATTTTTGGGGCGCCTGGGTGGCTCAGTCGGTTAAGCGTCCAACTTCAGCTCAGATCATGATCTCACGGTTTGTGGGTTCAACCCCCGCGTCGGGCTCTGTGCTGACAGCTCAGAGCCTGGAGCCTGCTTCGGTTTCTGTGTCTCCTTCTCTCTCTGCCCCTCCCCTGCGCATGCTCTCTCTCTCTCTCTCTCAAATATAAACTTAAAAAAATTTAAAGATAAATAAGTAAATAATAAACATTAAAAAATTTTAAAAAAAGAATGAAGGATGCCCGTGAGCCCATCTGCATTCTATATTTATCATACTCAGATGAGGAGACTGAGGCTCCAAGGATGTACAGTTGGAAGGGGCAGAGCTGGAGCTCTGTGTGCCCCTGAGGGCAAGGACTGAAGCCACAGACTGCCCCCAAGGCGGAGAAGCCATCCCCACAAGGAGCTAGCTAGCCCCGGCTAGCTCGGACTGCTCATCTGCTTCCCCCTTCGGGAAGGGGGAGGCGCCAGTGAAATGAGCAGGGGACCAGGGGCCAGAGAAAGAGGAACTTGGAATAATTATTATTTCCTTTCATTCAAGCTCTTTACTTTTTAAAAGGTGGATGTTTTCCGGAGAGCCACACCAGCACTAGGAATAGATTTCTTTTGTGCAAAAACTCAGGCTGATGGGTAACTTCCCCTTAAGGAGAACTAACTTCCCCGCTTTACCCTATCATTGTTTACAGAAGCAAAGAGGCATGTGTCCGTGCGGCCGGAGGACCATATCCTGCCAGTAGACCTCCAGCTAGAAATGCCCTCCCAAAGCCGCCCGCCCTGGGCGTTTCCAGCATCCCACAGAGGTTGCCAAGCCAGTTCATGTCAGACGGCTGACCCAGCCCACCCATGCACCTTGGTGTCCAGGCCCTTTCAGCAGAACCCTCTACCAGGTCTGAGCCACCCCCAGAGCCCACTGATACTGCTTAGCAAACCCACATGGAAACTGGGTGCCATCTGTCAGGCCTCAGTGACTGGGCTGGAACAGCTCAAAGACGGAGACCGGGCACAACTCTTATGAGGCTCAGTTAAAATGAATCACGGCAAGACGTCCTACAAACAACACGGCTGAAGCAGGAGTCTCAGGGCCTCACCTGAAGCCCTGCCTCCGCAATTCTACACCAGCCTCTTCCTTTCCCAGACCTTGGTTGCCTGACCTGTAAAATAGGTACACTAATACCCAGCTTGGAGAGTTGCTACAGAAGAGCCAAGAGCAGGTGTGTAAGATCCCATCGCAGTGTTGGACACAGACAGCCTAAAAAATACACACAGACTTTCTGAATATTCGTGAAGGACCCGGCCCGGCCCTGCTCTTTCCAACTGGCAACGGGGCTTTGGTTCTCCAGGAGAAGACAGATTCAGGGGCCTAATATACACTATGGTTTGTTTACTCTGTCCTCATATGCACCCTGTTCCCCCCAAACCCTGAGGCCTTCTGACAAGGATAGATAAGAAAAAGTGAAAGCAAGTCATTGAAAAACAAGTAACAAAAATGAATCTGAGTTTTATCGAAATTAAAAACCGTTGTGCTTCAGAGAACATCATCGCAAAAGGAAAAGGGCCACTCACAGAGGCGGAGAAAACGTTTGCGCATCACCTATCTGATAAAAGACTCGTGTGCAGAGCATACAAAGAAGCCTTAGGATGCAACTTTAAGAAGATAATCAACCTAATTTAAAGATGAACAAAGGATCTGCATAGACAGTTCTCCCAAGACCCACAAATGGTCGATAAGCACATGAAACGGTGCTCAGCACCTTGAGTCATCAGGAAAATGCAAATCAAAACCACTATGAGATACCATTTCACACGCTCTAAGATGAATAAAATTAAAAAGATGGAAAATGGCAAGTGCTGGTGAGCATGCAGAGAAACGGGAAGCCTCTCGCACAGCCGGTGGGGAGTGGACAATGGCGCAGCCCCTTCAAGAGCAGTCTTGGCAGTCTTGGCATTACTAAACACCGAGTTACCACGTGACCTGCTATCCCACTCCTAAGTGTCTCCCCAAGGAGGATGAAAACACATGTCCAGGCAGAAACCTTACGCAAATGTTCACAGCAACGTTATTCGTTGTAGCCCCAAAGTGTAAACAGCCCAAGCATCCATCCACTGATGACAAGATAAAAACAATGGGGTCTCTCGTTACAGGGGGATCCTACCCAGCTGTGAAAACGAATGAAGGACTGATGCACGTTACTGCATGAGTACACCCTGAAAACATTATGCTCAGTAGAAGAAGATACAAAAGGCCACGTGCTCTAGGACCCCATTTGTATGAAATGTCCAGAATAGGCAAATCCGCAGAGACAGGAAGTAGATTAGTGGTTGCCAGGGGCTGGGAGGCAAGGGAGATAGGGAGTGACTGCTAATTGAGTACCGAGTTTCTATTGGGGGTGATAAAATGTCCTGGATGCAAATAGTGCTGATAGTTGTACAACTCTGTGAATATTTTAAACCACTGAATTGTACATTTTAAAAGGATAAATTTTATGGTTTGTGAATTATATCTCCATAAAGCTAATATTTTAAAGTCTGTAGTGATGGATGCTTGCATGATCACCTGTTATTATTTATGACTATAATTAACACTACTTCCTGGTCCATCCCAGCTCAGCACGAGCCTGCCCCTCCACCCCCACTGCGAACACCTGTATCACCGCTGGTCTGCAGGTACTTGGAAGGTGAGCTCTGGATCTCCGCAGAGCTCAGCGCACACATCTGATCTGACCAGGGGGTCTCTGGGCGGCTTCTCTGAGCTGCCACGCCTTTGACTATTTCTAGGACATGCCATGGTCCTGGCTTGTCTCACCAGCACCAGAGACTAGCCTGCCATAGAGACAATGTTTTCAGTTTGGGGGGAAGGCAAGGCAGGGAGGCAGGAAGCAGCATTCCGTATGCTCCCCCAAATCTTTCGGCCTCCCTTGCTGGCCAGTGGAGCTCTAACCAGGCAGTTCATGCTTGAGAGCTTCCGTCACTCCTCTCATCCCCTTTAGCAGTGACCATGAGACAACACCTTCAAGATGGTGGGGCCACAAAAGCAGCCAGGACCCCTGGTCTTCACCCAGGAGAGCTGAAGACCCAATCAGATTGTGCCTAAGAAAGAAAGACTCTCGGCTGCTTGAATCCCCTGAGATTTGGGGGTTGTTTCTTGTGGCAGCTAGAATTAATCATCCTGACGAACGCATCGCCTTCTAACGAGCCTGGCCTCTCTGGCCAGCCTCTGCGGCGGGGGGCCCTCCAGACCCCTCCTTGGTCTCGCTCAACTCCACAGCTGGAGTTCACGTCTGAGTGATTTCCTCATTCAACAGGCTCGTTTTGAAAGCACAGGGAGGAGGGGGAATGTCCGACGCTAGCCCCCACTGAGCGAGTGTCTAACATGGAGCAGCCCCGGGGCTGTGTACTTGCTGGCATTTGTGACCCTCGCCACGGTCCCACCCACTTGACAGCTGGAAGGCTAATAACTTTCCCAAGGCCACGAAGCTGAAAGAGGTCAAGTCTGCCCTCCAACCCAGGTCTCCCCAGTTCTAAAAGGTCTTCTCGAAGTTCTCTGCCACCTTTATGTTAGATCCCCGCTTTCGGGGCACTCCAAAGCCGACCCAGGGCTGGTGTCTCTAACAGCCCCCAGGGCAGAGCTGGCCACGTCTGGACAGCTGATGCAAGATCTGGGCAGTGTCCAAGGAGTGGGCTTACCTCTTGGGAAGGGAGCCTTCAAGCCAGGGTTTGAAGGGCATCATAGCACAGGAAGTAAGAATTCAGCTCCGGGCATAAGCTCTGACTTAGAACGTGGCGGGGGTGGTGGGGAGGGGACTTTCCAGCCAGACTCCCAGCAAACACACCATGTCAGATGCCGGGAAAACAAAAACCAGCCAAGTGGCAGCTCCCCACGAAAAGACACAAGGGACCCAAGGTGAGGGGCTCACGGAAGGGCACTTCCCAGGGCCCCCTCACTGTGTCATTCAAAGCAGCTCACCACGATTGCGAGCCGTGAGTCCAGCACTGGCAGGTGCAGGGGGCCACCCACAGAGCAAATACCATCATCTCTGCCCAGTGAGTAACCCTGCCGCCTGCAGCAATGACCTTCATCCCACATACTCTGTCTTTCCTCGGGGCACTGCACCCACTCAGTGACTCAAGATGAAAACCAGGAGTCACATGGGTCTCCTGCTCCCTTCCCCTTCACACCCCACCCCTGGCCGCCCCCAAGAACTCCTTCCTCCTAACGTTTCCCAAGACCCTTGTGCTATCACGTCCCAGCACCGGTCACAGTCACTCCCATGGCACCTGCATCGGCTCCCTAGTCTTCTGCCTTCGGTCCTCCCCCTCCCTGTTGTCCACGTGGTCAGAGGGACCCGCCTCAACGGCAAATGGCCTCCACTGCCGCCAGGATGGTGTCAATCTCCTCAGCATGGTTTCCAGGCCCTGCCGCCCAGGAGAACCCTGTCCCCTCACCTTCTACTCCTGCTACACCCTCACCCGCGTCTACACCAGGCTTTCTCAACCTCGGCACCACTGACATTTGGGGTCAGATAATTCTTTGTTATTCTCGTGCATCGTAGGGCGCTCAACAGCACCCCCGGCCCCTACCTGTTAGATGCTGGTAGCACATTCCTCCCCCTCCCGCCGTGTGCCAATCAAAAATATCTCCGGTCTCTGCCAACTGTCTCCTGAGGGGCAAAACATTCCCAGGTGACGCTCTATACTTTTGTCCATGAACGGCCCTTCTTTCCTTTCATTCATACCTGGCCTCTTGCTCCTCATCATCCTAAAGTTTGATTCAGCTGCATCACCTCCCAGAAGCCTCCTGGCTTGTCCGGGGTGGTCGAGGGGCAACTTCTCAGGAGCCTCCTCCCCTCTTCCCTTTGCACAGTTCTGCCACTGCTCCTGTCACACTGCTGTTCACAGACCCGTTGATGTGTGTCACCCTCTCTGCAAGGGTGGACTCCTGGCACCAGGGCGCGGGAGCACTGACCTCACGGACTTGAGTAAGTACAACAGTGCGGCATGCTCGGTGACCGCCCAGGTAGGTGTGATGGCGTCTGACCAGGGGCAGAGGGCTGTGTGCAGCCGAGGTATCAGGCTGAGGGACACGGAAGGGAAAAAAACCGAGCAGGGGTTCAGGCAAAGGGCCTTTCAGGGAATGGCCTGAACAGGGACAACGAGGTGTGGTGGTCAAGAAGAGACTGGGCCAAAGCCCAGTGTGGGGCCTGTGCGAGGGCTATCAGGAGAAAGCATTTTGAAGCAGAAGGAAACCAGGTTGTGAAGACCCCTGGATGTGTTCTGCAGCCACAGATGTATTCAACAGGATGTAAAATCTGCAGGGGAAAGGTTTTATGGTCAAATAAGTTTGGGAGATGCTTTGTCTGCAGTTAAACAGGTTTCTTTATTGCACACTTCTCAGGGCCTTTGATATGCTCACAGGCCGGGCAAATTTTCGCAGGGGGAACATGTAGCAGATAGTGCTGCCCACACATAGTTGACCAAAGAGCCTCTCAAATGGTCCGTGTCCTTCCGCCTACCCTTTGGAAATGCTGCTTGGAGCTGACGCAGGGGCTAGGTCTCGAGGAAAGGCTCAAGGTAAGGGCAGTCTCAGTTTGGGGACAACGGCTCTGGGGGTTGTTCAGAGACCTCAGGGCCAATGCTGGTGCCTCAGCCCCTGGCCCCCCGGCGCCTGGGGCATCTGCAGAACTGGGAAGTGAAAACAGCTCCTGAGAGATTGGCTACAGGAAGGACTGGGAGGCAGTGTGAAATTTATTGTAGGAAAACAGTCGCCCCACGGGACTGCTTCGATCACCTCCCCCAGGCCCCTGGGCCGTAACATATGGTGTGGTTTAAATTCTTTAAATCGAGGAGCACTTAAGGAAAAAATGTTGGCAGGCTCTGAGGTACTTGTAAAACCAGGCGAGCTGATGAGGAGTCTGGGCCCCATCCCTCCAGGAGACGGAGGCAGCACTGAGCAGGGGCAGGGAGGTCTGGAGGGCGGGATGGGGCCCACCAGCAGAGGCTTCTGGATTCGACCGGGAGAGAGTGAAACAGCCCCTGTAGCAGCTGGAGGGGCCTGCAGATGTGCCCAGCCGGGGTGGCAGGAGGGTGGTGAGGGGCCAGGTGTGGGAAACAGTGCACCACGGGGTAAAGACCAAGGGCTCAAGTCCTGGCTGCATGACCTGGGACAGTGACAGCCCCTCCCGAGCCTCTCCATGCTCAACCATAAGACGGAGCCAACAGAGTCACAGCACGTGGTAGCTGCAAGGATCAGGGGACAGTGTCTGCACCCAGTGGGTCCCCAGTACGTCTTTGGGGGAATACAAGCAGGTGGGCAGCCCCAAACTGGGCGTGGACGCAGAGCTGGACTGGCAAAGCTTAGGCACTGTGGAAACCGCCTGTGCTGAGCGCAGCTGAAGATTCTAGCAGTTGAGCGGCCATAGCATGTCACCCACCTCTCTGGGCCCGGGCCGCCACCTGGCCACACCTCTCAATGTCCCGGAGACCGGAGCCAGCACAGACAACGCCTGGGAGGCATCAGGCACCCTGTGGGTGCTCAGCTGGCGAGCTGTTGCTCTTACCCACCTCCTCGGACCTCTGGGTGCTGCTTACGCCCAAGGTGTTCATGCCATTTCGGGATGTGACCAGGAGATCAAAAGCCACATGTCAGCAGCTGCGAGTGTGGGTGGACAGGGACCCCGCTCAGACACATCTCCTCCTTGACCACTTTCAGCCTAAGAACTTTCACAGATACCAACAAGGTCTGTGTCTGGAACAAAGCAGGGCATAGCAGCCCAGTGGTCCCGCAGACGGAGCGGGCAGCCACATGTGCCCAGGGCCACGTCTTGTGCAGGGCGAGCCGGCCCCGCCCAGTGTCTGGGGCTGTTTTACGAACACGAAGCCTCTCATTTCTGAAATGTGCCAAAGTACTGTGTGTGCGTGCCCGTCACGTGGACAGAAGGAGGCAGAAACAGAGACCCCGAGGGGAGGCAGCGAGAGAATGACAAGCAGGGGTGATGGCTCAGCATGAGTGGGAGGAAGTGACGCAGGAGACATCTCTGGGTGTGAGGCTGCGCAGAGCTGCCCCTGGCCACCTGCAGGTGCTGGAGAGGAGCACCCAGGGCAGGACCCGGTGTGGTACGAGAGACCCCGGGGGAACCCCGCATGCTCAGGGCCCCCCTGGACCTCCACAACCCCCGAGGGGGCAGCGAGGGTGTGAGGTGGGACTGGAGCTGCCAAAGACCCCCTGGGACCCTTGCTGAGAACATCGAGATGGGGTTTACACTCTTCGAGGGCCTTCCACGTCATGGAGTTAAAGCTTACACGAATGTGCAGGGATGGTCTGCACGAGCAGGGGGAGGAGGCCTGATTGGAAAGTCTGAAGGAGCTGCTGCGGGTGTAAAGCCCTCAGGTCACCCTGGGTGTCTTTGCAAGGGGGTCGCTGGCTGTCAGGAGGCCCCCTGCTGCTGCAGGAGCTGTGCGTGCCCCGGAGTCCTGCTGCCCACGATCCCCCCTGTGTGAGTGGGGTCACCCTGAGCACCTGCAGGAAACCAGTGTCACTGCATTCTGCTTTAGAGCAGCTGTGAAGGGACGCCAGCCACGGGGCAGCGCCCCCAAGGTGGCAGGCAGGCAGGGGCAGAGGCGGCCTTTTATCAGCGGCTAAATGTCACATCTGGGGAAGTCTCCACATCTCGTTGGCAACACATCTCTCTCTCTGACTGAAGCATCTCCCGTCTTTCTCACTGTTCGGTACTTAGCTTGTGAATCACGTGTTGTTCAGTGTAGGCTGGGAGAACGGAGTTCACGATGAGCCCATGTGCAGGGACCCTCTGATGTTATCTGGTCAAGCCCCACCCATTTCACAGCAAAGAACACTGAGCCCCGGGAGAGGAGGACCAAGGTCACATGGTAGACCAGGGGTGAAGCCGTTTGCTGATCTGCTTGCCTGTGTTGCTACTCCCTGCCACACTCTGTGTGGACAGGCCAACAGCCGGGACCCCGTCACACAGGCTGTGGCGGCCGCGGTCCACCAGCAGCCTGGCCCAGTCCCAGATGCAGATGAAGCCACCGCTGGCCCACAAGGGTACAGGACACACCCAAACTGCGTGGATGCAAGTCTCATCTCAGACTCTTAAGGCCTCTAGAAGGTGGCTCTGGCAGGGAGCGCCGTGTTTAAGAAACAGAAACTGAGGCCCAGTGAGGGGACATGACTGGATCATGTGGGAAGAGATGTCACTAGAACCCCAGGCTCCCAGGCCAAGTTTGGAGCCGGAGGGAAAGCACATTTATCTGTCAAGTTGGGAGTGAGAAGGGACGGGTTCCAGGGAACCAAGGGAACCAAGGCCACCAGGACCCCAGGTGCTCCCGAGGTAGGGTCATGGGGGCCCCTCTCCCTTCAACATACCCAGGACATACTTTATGATACTCCACATTCTGTATGTATTCACCTGATGTCGCCTCTGCCACCCGTTTCCTTCTTGATCAGGCCTGGACCCTTCCCTCCACACCAACCTCTCCAGATCACTCCCCCCGTGCCCTTTCTTCTGGGCACTCGTGACCCCGGCTGGGCCGGGCCTCCACCCGTCCAGCTATAAACCTTGGGTATGGGCAGTGGGCAGCATGGGGTCCCTGGAGGGGACTGGGTCCCAGCAAGCAGGCCTCCCCACCCCGGGCCTGGTCCACTGCCTTGGGCCTTTCTTGCCAGTCTCTGGCACTCGCTGGGGGAGGATGAGAATGCTGGGTCTCTGCACGTGCTTTACAGCCCCCCACATGGCCTGGCACGGATCCGGGGCTCAAATTCTTCTAAAAGGCCTCCCTTTTCCTCCTGCTGTGGGGTTCAGGTGGCCTCTTACCTTTGGGGTGAGGTACTTGGTCATAATTTCCTTCCCTTTTTCCCCCAGTTTTTCGTCTGGAGTAACTTCATATTCCGCCTGAAAGAGAAAGGGGCACAGGAACGGTAACAGATCTGCTCACGAGCTTCTCACAGTTACACAACCTCAGCGGCCCCCGGAGAAGACAGCATGGAGGCCAGGGACCAATCCCTCCTCCACAGGGCAGGGAGTTGAGGCCTGAACTGGGAAGAAGACCTGGCCAAGGAGCCTTGACGTCCAGCCCAGCCTCCTTGGCATGATCCATGAACACGAGCTTCTCTCTTCCCTCTTCTCTTGGGCTGCATGTTAGAATCCCCCGGAGCTAACGAGCTACCGATGGTGCTTGGGCCCCGCCCCACCCCACCCCAGACCCTCTGGCTGTGAGGGCAGGGCCCTGGCAGCCGGGGTTGAGAACCACCAACTTAGATAAATCACAGGAGCCACTGGAAAATAACCAGCCACCAAACTGGAAGGTCCGGAGAGGCTGCCCCACCCTCAGGTCACTCAGACTTCACAGCTGCATGACCTTAGACAAAGTCCTTAAGCTCTAAAATGCAGATAGAAAGAGCACGGACTATAAGGCAATTGCGCAGACAGACTGTGATAAAGCTCTTAGCGCAGAGCCAGGCACATAATACTAACACTCTGAACAGTTGCCGTAATTATCACCGCGGCCATCATTGCGCCTTCCGAGAGAAAACATTAATATGGATCCCTTACCTTTTGCAGCTTTTCAGCTTATAAAATGAACATACAGAGAGTTTTCAGATGTTCTTATCTGAACCTTAGAAAAGCCCAGGTAGTGACCTGGGAGGTGGGGAGGGGGAGGGGGTACCACTATACCCCTTCATCTGCATATGAAGGGCAGGGGAGGTTCAGCAGATGAGCCCAGGGTCATTCAGGGGAGGTGGCGGCTCGACCTCCACACCAGAGCTCTTTGTCAACAACACCAAGGAATTTAGGCCTCCAGATGGCCGGCAAAGTCAGTGGACCTCCAAAAGACAAACCTTATTTTCCTTGACCTCAAGAGGGGCTCCTTCACTCACGTCGGATGCATTTGCCAAGAGGATGAAAGGCCTCGGGTTAACAAGAAGTCTGGGTAAGCCTGCCTTTCTCATTTAGACAAGAGAACTAATTACACATTGTTTATAACCGTTTCAAAATCCACCACCCAAGGATTTGTCAACCTCGGCCCAAAAGAACAGCTATTTCAAAAGAGACAGAGGAAATGACGTCAGCACAGACAGACGGCAGCCCCGTGGAGCGAGGCTCCCCAGCCCTCCCAGTGCAGTTCAGAGCAACCCCTCAACCCAGTGCCTAGGGTCCAATTTCTCTCCCGGACAAGAGGGAAACACAGGCACGTTTGGAAAGCCCACGGATGCAGCCTGGCACGTTCCCCACAACGTGGCTGTTTCCTTGTGCTACCATTTCTCTTCTCACTGAGAATCCAGACTCCGTGATTTTCTCCAAGGAAGAAATACGAACACTTCGATCATTTGGGTCACAGAGCGATGGGATGGTGGTTCTGGAAGGAATCCAACCCCCTCACTTTTCAGAGCTGGACACCAGGGCTCAAAGAAGGAAAGGACTGGCCTGGTCACAGCAGAGCCAGGACAGGAGCACAAGCCTCCTGACTTCCACTGGGCCACCCGTCTCAGTGCATGTCCCTCCCAAGGCCAGTGCTTCCACACCTTTATTAAGACTAGCCTTGTGGGATCGATCATCTCTTGAATTGATTTGATTGATGATTTCCTGAGACTATTTAAGGAGAATCGATGGTTCTTTCCCCTTGAGTTTTTCCTGTTATTTCCTGCCCTCAGGCTCCCCAACAATCCCCCCAAACTAACACAAGAGTGCACATTTGCACCCTCCACACAACATACATAGTATGGAGTAGGTTATAGGCTCACCGTCAAGGTAGGTATTAGTATTCCCAATGTACAGATGAAGAAACTGAGGCTCTGAGAGCACCAATAACCAGGAGAGTGAGCATGTGAGAGGGCTGGGAGCTATGTTTCTAAAGGGGCTCAGCGTTCTAGAACACGACTGATGAGAGAAGCCCCCAGTGTCCTGCTGTTCTGAAAACCTGCCCCGTGGTCTGGCACCATGGGAATTTACCCAGACTGCTTTGCAGGGCCCAGGCCCTGGGCAAATGGCCGACCACCTTTTGGGGTAACTCAATCCCATGCAGAACCCTGGATTTGCACTGTCCCAAAATACATCTGTGAAGGCGGCTCTATTTGACCAAATGGAGGCTTGAAGCTCATTAATCAGCCTCAATAACCAGCTGAAAATATTATTGCTCTGGATACTAAAACCCACGTTAAAAAAAATAACATCACTTTCAGGTCAGCTGCCTCCCGGCAGAGGCCCGGCTGGGCGGCTGGGCGCCACAGTTCCACAGGGAGGCAGCCGGGAGCACGCGGGGACAGGCATCGCCAGCCCAGGATCAAAAGGCCTTTCTTTGAGAGTCCACGTCAGGTCAGCACCACTTGAAGAGCATTTGTGTTGGGAGGCAGAAAACCAACAGAAGGCTTCCAGCTGGGCTTTCCACACTGATTAAGTCACCTGGAGTGACAGGCCGTGTCTCCACAGTGACCCCCGAGGGGCCTCCGACGGAGACAGGGCACCATGGCGGCTCGGCTGGGCCAGCAGAGCTCAGGCACATCACCCCACCAGAGGAGGGGACCACCCGGGAATCCACTGCTATGGGAACACTCTTGCCCAGGTCGTGGGCACAAGCTGCTGAAATCAGCTAAAACCAGGAAACATAAGCAGCAAATAAGAGGTTGGGCCAACAGCCTAGAAATGTACACTGAGCGTCGGCTTGGGCAATGGCAGACAAAGACTTCAATGAAAAGAGAGGAAACCACATGCAAGGAACGCCCCCGTGGCCTCCATCTGTGAGGGGTTCCCTCCAACCAGAGAGGGTGCTAGGTCTTCTCCCCTGCCCTCACCAGAGGGGCATGAGCCACCGTCTCTGCTCTGAGGCCCGTTTGAAACCTGTGAGCTCAACCCTAACAGCCAGAGCACCAAAGGGCACTACGCCCATCCACTCGGAGGGCATTTCTCTTCCCGACGTACATCCAGAGTGCCAACGGAGGGGGGCACCGTTTCATGAGCCTCTGTTCGCACTGTGATTTATGCCAAATGCAGAAATGGCCTTTGGGGAGGGGATGCTGCTATCACACAAAGAGCAAAACCCTGCATTGAGTTTAAGGCAAAAAGAATTATTTATAGATCTGTGTCTGCCTGAGAGTATAAACATCTGTGTGCATCCTAGTTTACAAACCTAATATTTCATCCTCTTGGTCTGCTCTAATTACATCATCAATCTCAGAAAATGCCGGTGAAAATATGTCCTGTCTATTAAAACACACTTTCCTCTGATGTTTCTAAAAACACGAGGACCGCAAGCCAGTAAAAGGGGACCTGCCACGTTTTCAAAGAAGCCGGCGCTGGTTTAAAGAACAGAGTCTGGGCCGGACTAACGCAAGATGTCACCTCCTCCTCCTGGGAGACCTTCTCCTGCCCTGACAAGAAGATGAAGTCAGAGATGCTATGAGGTCTTGCCACCTCCGGCTGCTGTAATTACTGATGTGGTCAGCTTTTCCACAGTCCCCGCGGCAGGGACAAGTGACGCGCTTGGCTGGCAGCGCTGCTCACCACGGCCCTTTCTGGAGAAACACCCGGCTCCACCCACACCGGCCTCGGCGCCTTGCCCGTGCTGCCCGTGTGGCCTGGAGGTCTCCGTGTGCCTCTGCGGAACCACTCTCCACCCTGGCGCAGGGCAGCGACAGTCAGGGTGGGCAGTCACCTTCCCACCTGGGCACCATGGTTCCCGGACCCCATTTCTGAAGACCCAGCTGGGTGTACGCTGGCCTGCATCGGTCCCTCCCCCTGTCCCTGGAGACCTAGAGGTGGCAAAGGGCCCTGACTTATCGCTTTGGTGCCACTGAGGTCCCCATCCTGCTCGGCAGCCCTGCACTCACTCCCTCGTGGGTGGGGCCTTCCATCTCCTGTGGGGACCCTGACAGTCCTTCAGGGGGCCGGGCCCTGACCTTGCTCCCTCTCTGCTCCCCAGCTGGAATGCAGGAGTACTGCAACAGGGCATCCCCTAGGGGTCCCACGGTCAGATGGGCCCGGTCAGCCCCACAGCCTGAATCTACCTGGGCAGACTATTCTCTGTCTCCCTCTGCCATCTGAGGAGCCCTCTTGGACCTGGGTCAGGAAGGGTCACTGGCCCCCCGCCCCCAGGGCCTGGGTCAGGAAGGGAGTCACTGCCTCCTGGCCATGTTGGAACACAACCCGACAGTGGTAGGAGTGACCCCAAGGGGACCCCAGACCATCCTGGACAGCACCACAGCCCTTGTGTGCTTGAGCAACATACCCTGGCTGGGGCAAAAGCTAAAAAGAAGGAAGGAAGAAAGAGCTATCGCACCTTTCTCTTGGGTGAGGTGACGTACTCACGGGCAGCTGTCAGGGTCCCATAGCAGAGGGGCCATGCCATCACCTTCTGCTTGTCCCATCGTCCTCCTGAGCGCCTCAGCCCTGAGCGGTTCTCTCCCCCGGACGGCCTAGCTGCTTCTCCTCCTCCTCTAGCCCCAAAATTATTTCTCTGTCTACACTCTCCAACAAGGCTCAGAAGGCTACCATGCAAAGGCCTTTCACTCTCCCTGTTACTCTTTCAGTTCTAAGGAAGAAGAATGACAACCTAACCTAGTTCAGGCAGAACCGTGATCTCTTGGCTCCTAGAATTCAAGGATGGATTGAACCACCAAATTGTGCGGAGAAGGAAAATGCAGCCAGGCCCGGAGCACCAGGAACCAGCAACAAGAGGTTTTCTGGAAGCCACTCTCATCTGTGTGCGTGGCACATACGTGCCTCGTTCTCTCTCAGTGCAGACTGGCTTGCTCCAGTGGCACGTGGTGGTCAACAGCTCTCAAGCTTTTTATTTTAAGCCTTCTTTACCAGAGAAGGACTTCCTCACCAGCCTATAAATTCCAGAGAAAGAACTCCTTGGCCTACATTGGCTCATCCCGGCTCCAGTCGACTGTGGACTACGGGTGACACCATTAAGAACATGGCAGCTTCTAGGACAGCCATGTTGTTCAGGAAAATGGATGGGGTCTCCAGGAGGCTGGACAATCCCATAGAGTTGTGCTATATGAACCCATTTTATAAGTGGTACTTCTTCAAATGACCCCGATCCCAGGGTCTGGCTTCACCAACTGTTCTGAGGGTCTCTACATCCATCTGAAGAATGATTACTTCCCTTCCAGCTTCTTCTCTGGGGAGAGTACAAAAGTGATAGAAAGACAAGACAAATACTGTGTCTGAATTATAAATAAAAGAAGCAGGATGCTTGACTCCTTTGATGAGGCACAGCAAGTTGTTTCACAAATAATTTCAGAATAACCAGGCATATTTAAAGCCAGGTGATAGCACACTGATTTCAAGTGATTTCCCATAGTTCTGGGCTAATGAATGGCTTGAAGTACCTTTTAGCATTTTCTGATACAAAATTTCATTTGCTGTAACCTCGTATTTGTAGTTGCCAGTCTCCACGATGGAGACTTTAATAATCCTTGTGATTCACGCTCTTGAGAAGTCTCTCTCCATGCGGAAAAAGGCCGACCTGCATAAACATGATGATAATGGGGTCCCTGTGGGACCTCTGAGGCTAGGTCATAAAAGACATGGCAGTTTCTAGCATGCTGTTTTGGATCATTGGCTCTGGGGAAAGCCAGCCATGTTATAAGGACACTCAAGCAGTCCCATGGGGAGGTTCACCTGGAAAACACAGAGGCCTCTAACCCAACAGCCACCACCAAGTGCATAAACTTGGAAACAGATCAAGCCTTGAATGACTGCAGCCTCAGCCAACATCTTAATCGAAACTTTTAAGAAACCGTGAGCCTGTAGCCTCTCGGTAAAGCGTTCCAAAATTTTTGACCCACAAAAGCCATGAGATAAAAGCCACAAAAGCCACAAAAGCAGCTTGTTGGTTCAAGCTGCTAAGTTTTGAGGTAATTTCTTACAACAGCGATAGAGACTGAATACTCAGCTGCCTAATCTCGTAGCTAGGATCACTTACTTCATTAAAATGTTCCTTTATGTATTTATTTTTCAATCTTTCATTTAACCAAAAAGCCAGTGCCATGAGGGCCGGAACTTACTTCTGCTCAGCGTGTAGCCTCCAACTGCTAGAACAGAGTATGATATACTGGACACTTCCAGTAAAAAAGGGCTGAAAAACTGGTCGAGTATCTGCCAAATCTCCCCTAACCCCCAAGAGAAGAGACCTGAAAAGTTTCCGTCACACCCAAGCGGGGGGATAGGAGGGTTTCAAATGAGCTGGGATGCCATCAAGGCTCCCAGAAAACAGGTGAGAGAGGAAGTACGTCCATCTTTAAGAAGTCCGTGCAAAGACCCTGTGGTCCTGAGGCGGTTGACACTGGATCCCCTTCTGGTCCCCTGACCAGGTGGGCAAATCCTCTTTGAAGCCAAATCTAGTCATGGCTTTGACTCTGGTCACTGACTCCATCTCTCTGTGGGAGGGCAAGGAGAGAGTCCTTCTGAGGCTCCCAGAAAGCCCTCGACAACCGAGACGAAGGGCAGAATGACCCCTGCAGAATTACCTCTGATGAGTGATATACAGGCCGTTCTGTTCCCCACCCCACAGTCACCCAGGCCCCATTTTAAGACTGCCATGAGTACCCTGATTGACTTGAGAAATTCAGCCATCAGGACTGTGCAGGAGGGCAGCCTTTCCTGGGGACTACGTCAGAGCCTGACGAGGACGGGTTATTTTTAATACACTCCGCTTGGTAGGAATTCAACACAGAGGTGGGAACGGTGTGGACGGTGGAGGCTGAGCCAGGGGGACCAGGGCAGCATGCCGCCTCCTCGGAGTTCCAGGCAGGATGGAAGGAAAAAACATATTTCAGACGAGAACTGCGCCAGCCCTGGAAAACTCAATAAAGTCTTCCTGCGTAAAAGAGGTGTTCCAAGACCTGGCCATTTGACATCAAAATGGGTGATGAAAAGGCCCCGCTCATTCCCAGAGACGCAGACAAAGCGCGAGGGGCAGGGCGGCTCCAGGAGCGGCGGCTGCGTGAAGACGTATGTAAAGAGCATTTGTCGCATCAACACGGGGAGCCAGACTCACATTTCCTTTCCAGAAAAAAAGAGCTCTTGGTACAGGCCCAGCAAAAGGGAGCGTCTGCATGAACAGAATGAAAATGGGCATCCATTGGATTTTTTTTTTTCTTCTTCTCAAACTGACTATAAGCATCTAACAAGACACGTGCCTGGAAAATTCCACTGGCTCCTGGGTTTACCCTTGCCCTGCTCTGCCTCATCAACGCTCTCGATGAGTCTCAATGCTGGCGATGCCTCATCGTTTCCAAATGGGGAGCAGTCTTGGTCCACGGCTCAGGCTCTGGTGCTCATCTTTCCTTCCCCATTCATCTCCTTGGTCAGCTCACCCAGCCCGTGGCCCTTAATACCCGCTGTACGCTGACAACTCCCAATCCTCCATCTCCAGCCCAGACCTTCCTCGCAGACCCCAGAACTGAATATCAATCTCCCCTCAATCATCTTCACTTGGGTGTCTGAGAGACCCTCCAGCCGAGTGTGCCTGGCACGGAGTTCCTGGTCTTCCCCCAAACGCGCCTCCTACAGCCTTTCCCTCCCTTCACCCTTCCATCCGCTCAGGTCAACACTTTGAAGTCATCCATCACCCTTCTGTCTCACTCATAACGCATCTGAAAGTACCGTTAACTCTGCCTCTGAAACACGCCCCAAATGCCGTCACTGTCACCACTGCCGAATGCTTCCACGTTGGCTCGAGCAACCATCAGCTCTCACCTTTAGTCTCCTCCTATCAGAGCTCCTACCTGTTCCAACCCAGGAGCCTTGGGGATCTTTTAGAAACCTGTCGGACCATGCCACTCCTCTGTTCGAAACCCTCCAATGGCTCCCCATTTCACGCAAAGTCAAAGTCAAAGTTCTTCAATGGCACAAAGTCTTGCAGGATCACACCTCTCCTAGACCCCTCTCTGCCCTTGCTTCCTCCACTCCTGCCACAGATGCGGGCCTGTAGGCCTCTGCACTAGCCGTGCCCTTGCCTGCCATGCTCTTCTACCGCACGCTCACCTGCTAACTCTCACGGAGGGTTCGGCACCCGCCCAAGGTCTCACCACCAGCCAGCTCCTTCAGTCTGTCTCTGGAGTCTGCACTCCCTACTAACACACCATTCTGCCAGCACAACCAGTACTGAGGCTCAGGTGCGTGCTGGAGGGAGCACCCAGAGCACAGGGTGCAGCAGGGAGGGGGTGGTTGGGGAACGCTTCGGAGAGTAGGGTCCGAGAGGACAAGCAGGCGTTCGCCAGGCGGAGGGGACTTGGG